>OY978012.1:14986423-16186423 GCA_963854515.1 Pandemis heparana | reverse complement strand
CATCACACATTGATTGTTCAAGTCTCGAATAAAACATATCATCAGATATGTCTTCAATCTCTGCCAAATCATTTGATGTAGAGCTTACATTATTTTTATTTTCTAATATAGACTCCCAGTTCTCAATATCCTTGATTACTGAACTGTTCAAGATACCTGGAGAACAAGGTATATCACTGCAAGCGGAACTGTTGTTGCCAGAGTCGCACAGGTACTCTATTTGATTACAAGGCAGGGGAGAGTCACAGCACTGTGAAGATTCTTTGAGCAGCCGTGGATTGATAGGGCTACAGTTAGAAATAATATTTCGGCTACTTTTATTAGTAGTTTTGGGAGACCGACGTGAAATCCGGCTTACGCCGAGGCGATGCCGCTTCGGCGTCGACGTGCTGTCCCGCGTTGATTTATTTAATGAAAACATTTTAAAATACCTTAATTATGCTTATTCATTACGATTTTAATAATTTGCTCCCGATAAAACACGATTTTTACAACGTTTAGTGGTTGTAAACAACCTCGTCGCAATACGCGGTATGACATATTTTTAAAATGACGTTAATGACGTTTGCGTTTTGTTTATTTATACACAGACAATTTTGGGCTTATATAACTTGAGACATTAATTTATTTTTATTACCATTATTATTATAAATCAGAACAATGTGCCTAAGAAATAATTCAGAGTATACCCTTGATTGTATGTACTTAGAGTTGGGCTTCCAATCTCACAGACCTTACCCTGGTTACTCACACGTGCACACATATTCGCATATTGTATAGAAAGTTCGTACATATCTGTGCAGATTTGTACGAACTTCTATACAATGTGCGAATATAATATGCACGTGTGAGTCGCCGGCCTTATTCTACGAAATTCGATTTTCGACGTTTGTTTCGTTTCGTGCCGTTACGCATATCTCGGGCACATACATACTAATAGTCGATGATCTGAGAGCGAAAGGGACGGTGTGATTCGAACTTCGAAAATCGAATTTCGGATTAGGTAGCCTAACCTTCCTTACCGAATCATAGCATAACGCGATCCCGGGTTACGATAACTTTGCGTTTTGCGTTGTAGGTACAATTATTTTAGTATGTAGGTACGTTACCAAGACGTCAAAAGCATCTACACTTACACCTTTATACCACAAATAATAAGGTCGGTGATACATATATTTGACGTTTTGGCTGTGTAGATGCGCCTCCTGAGGCTCCGTGGAATGATAACACAGGTAAATCTATCAAATGTAATTAAATGTATCAAAAAGGGAAAAGATTATTTACAATAAAGGAACTTGAAATGGACGTAAGAAAACTATGACTATCGTAAGAGGATCAGAGGTGCAGAGCAAGGGGCCGGTTCTTGAGACTGACTGTATAGCTGGCTCGTAGGCGAATGAAGGTCCTCGGCATTTTAAACAGCCGCGCAGTTCCACGCGCAGTAGGCTTATTGTCTAACTCGCTCGCAATCACCATCGTGTTCATTTTGACAGTTCTTGTATGAATGTGACAGCTAGCTGATTCCGATGCCAATTGTCAGCCCATACATGATCTGTCAAAATGAAAACGATAGCGATTGCGAGCGAGTTATACAATAAGCCTACAGGTTGGCAGGTGTTACTAGACTAGACTGGCAGCACGCTTAACCGACTGCGTCTAGGGGGGTAATGCATGTATCTGGCCGCTACAGCTGTATCGATATTTATGCCCTCGACTGTACATAGACTATGTAATTTATGTGTAAAGTGAGCTTTATTTTTGGGTATCAATCAATATAGTTAATTTGGTTTATTGGCAATAAGTAGTCATTCAAAAGCCAAAGGCGTGCATCGTGCGGCACATATCAATATATTGCAATGATATCAAACTTATTGCGTGTTAGTCATAAAGCAGTGCACTCCCCTGAATACTGCGGGTCGTGGGTTCGAATCTCGGGCTCGCACTGAGTTATCCGGAATCATGCGAAATTACATTCGAAATCTGCCTTGAGTTCGGTGAAGGAAAACGTGAGGAAACCTGCACACAAAAAAGTTCCCAATCCACACTGGGCCTGCGTGGGAACTATACCAAGTGCCCAGCAGTGGGACGTATATAGGCTGGAGATGATGATGATGATGATTAGATAGGTAAGTACAGTCAGTGTCATAAAGTTTAAAGCATCCAGTCGGCCAAATAGTTCGGTACGCCATAGAAATAGTATGGTGTGTCGAACTTTTTGGTCATTTTGTATGTTCCATACTATATGACGCTAACTGTACGACGGCCGCACGAGAGCACGCGAGAGTCGCCTCGCGCGCTATATAGACTAATACCCGTCTCTTTTTAGAACGAACAGTAAGAAAAAGACGGGCGATATATGCTAGACGTGCAGACCGATAGGATAAAGTCAAAGTCAAAGTCAAAAGTTTATTTTGCAAATAGGCCGCAAGGGCTCTTTTACATGTCTTTTTTTTAATCTACCAGCGCATTCGGAAAGACCATCATTGCCAAGAAGAATGCGCCGCAAGAAACTTGGCAGAAAGTCATTATTCAAAATAAAATAGATTTACAATAGTAGGGGAGACCGGGGCGCGACTTAACAAAATTTATATTTTCAGTTGTAGCTTCAAAACGCCTAAACATTTTGAGATAATTTTTGTGTCAAATGATGTCCAAACTATTCAGTAACCATATAGTTGGTTTTAATTTGACAAGAAATTGGTACCTTTTAAGAAAAAACGTTTTTACTCAGGAAAGTCAGAAATTAATACTTACCCCGCGATCGGGGCTACAATTAACGGTCCGGAGGTAAGTATTAACAAGAGGGGCAACAATTAACATTGTAAGCATTTTCCTCTATAAATAAAGAAAACGCACAATTATAATGTAATTTTTTACCAAGCAATACAATTAACGTGAGGCTTAAACAATATAGCACTTTGTCCCTGCAAGAGCAATATAAGTATATAGGGAAATAACCCCAAACAAAACCTCTCTACATAATACAAAAAAATCAACAAATATCTAAATGATTTCTTATGAAAAGTTACTTCTACTGTTGTAGTATTGAAGGAAACAGAAATAAAAACTCAAAGAAAACCTCTTCTTAGAAGAACAAAAATCAACAAAGCTTTAAATAATTTCTAAATAAAAATCATTTTTTGCGGGTGGTAGGGCCTTGGGCAAGGTCCGTCCGGATCGCTACCACCATCTTACTCGCTAATGCTGCCGCTAAGCAGCAGTGCTTGCATTGCTGTGTTCCGGCGTGGAAAGTAAGACAGCCGGGGAAATTACGGGCACAAGAGGCATTTCATCTAAGTCCTCTAGGTTGGCAACGCATCTGCAATCACTCCGGGGTTGCGGGTGTCTATGAGCAGTGGTGATCGCTTACCATCAGGTGACCTACTTGCTCGTTTGCCTTCTATTCACATTAAAAAAAAATGACATTTTGTATATTTTTACTATGCTTTTTTGACCCATTATTTCTAAAGCAGCTGACTTGTAGGTCGCCAGCGAAGTGCCTCTAGTAGTTTTTCGCAGGACAGATAGACGGACCGACGGACGGACAGCGTAGGCTTAGTAATAGTGTCCTTTTGGGCACCCTTCGGGTACGGAACCAATAATGGCATCCAAAGGTATATACTGTTAATACTAACCCCACATACGGGGTAAGAATTAACATGTTAATACTAGCCCCGTATGTTTTGTTAATTTTAGCCTCATGGGTACCATTTCAATAAAAAAATATATAATTACGGAATTGTGTACATTAGCGTTAGTAAAGTTATGTAACACTATTAAGAATAAAACAAGCTCGCCAAAATAGATGCACATCACACAACTCACTCCCTGGCGCACTGAGCTGGACCTGGCGAGTCTTAACCTGTAGACCGCTGTCTCAGGGATGAATTTTAGAAATCAAAGTCAAAGTCAAAGTCAAAGTCAAAAGTTTATTTTGCAAATAGGCCGCCGAGGGCTCTTTTACATGTCTTTTTTTGAATCTACCAGCGCATTCGGAAAGACCATCATTGCCAAGAAGAATGCGCCGCAAGAAACTTGGCAGAAAGTCATTTTTTCAAAATAAAATAGATTTACAATAGTACTTAAATTCTACTTAACTTACCTAATACAATTAATACATTTTATAAAAAGGGATGTAAAAGGTCCCTAAGTTAAGTCCGTACCTTAAATTACATTGGTCTATAGTAGAGATGTATAAAGTCTCTACTGGTCAAAGCGAAACAAAATATGCGATAATGATAAGAAAGAGAAAGCAAAAGCAAAAAGTGAATAAAAATAATCTAAGTTTAGTGGAGGTGTAAAACGCCTCCACCGTCAAATAAGTTAATTGGAGATATCTCCAATGTCGATGAGAAAAAGAGCAAAAAAAAAAAAAAAAAATTATTATATATAATAAAAAATATGAAATATGCATTTCATGTCAAGTAAGTAACTGATAAGCTTTTGGATTCCGAAGGCAAGCTTACGTCTGCCGCCCCCAATGTTGGCTCACACGCGCTCATGTCATGCTCTGAAAGCAGAGCGGTACCGAGGGCATGTGTCACTTCCGTCCCCACAGGCTCGCTATGGGGACGTTTTAGGAACTTCGACGCTGCTAGCCTGTAACTAGACAGTAAATGGAAAAATAAAACAACAAAAGAAAACGGAAATCCATAAGCTTAACAATATACCTACCTAATACCTAACTTAGCACACATACACATACGACATAGCAATATTTATGTCCTTGTAAATAATTAATAATAATAAAAATAAAAATATTACTAAAGTAAAAAGAAAATAATAATACAAACTAATTAAAACAGGTAGGCACAATATTTAAATTGATAAGATGCTAATATTGATAATGTCTATATAATCTTTAATCTTAATAAAAATTTTAGTTCAGTACCGAGATCAGCAAGTCTACAGCAGACGGTAGCAACAGGGCCAGAGACCGTATATAGATACTACACACACGCACACACACACACACACACACACACACACATACTACAGGATCACTCACAAAGCACTGGATTCTCCGGCTTACGGTCATTTTTCCAAAGATGGCCATGTCATATTATCGTCGCACATATAATCATCTACTGTGTAATACGCTTTCTTCAAGAGCGTGTTCTTTATGTATCTCTTGAATGACACATGTGGCAGTTTCCACGCATCAACAGGCACTTTGTTGTAGAACCTGACACAGTTTCCCAGAAAAGATTTACTTACTTTCCGTAGACGAAATTTAGGAACGAGAAGCTTGTGTTTATTTCGAGTGTTGAAATCATGGATGTCTGACACTTTCTTAAAGGAATTGAAATTCTTATGTGTATACATAATCACATCATGTATGTACTGCGAAGCTACTGTAAGAATTTCTATCTCTTTAAAGCGCTCTCTTAATGACTCTCGGGAGCTCAGGTTATAGATGGACCGAACTGCCCTCTTCTGTAGAATGAATATAGTCTGTATGTCAGCTGCTCTTCCCCAAATCAGAATGCCGTAAGACAAAATGCTGTGAAAGTAACTGAAATAAACTAGTCGAGCTGTTTCCACGTTGGTGAATTGTCTGATTCTTCGTACAGCATAGGCGGCAGAACTCAATCTACCAGCAAGAACAGAAATATGTGGGCTCCACTGTAAGTTTCGATCCAAGGTGAGACCAAGAAAAACGGTGTCATCAACGAGGTTCAGCTTCTCTCCGTTCATGGAAATGGTTGTTTCAACCTGTCGTACATTTGGTAACGAAAATTTAATACATTTCGTTTTAGCTGCGTTTAGTAGTAGATTGTTCGCAGTAAACCATTGAAGCACTTCTGTTAGAGTCTCATTGATGTGACTTTGATCTTCCTGTTGCCTGTCTACCTTGAAAATCAGAGAGGTGTCATCAGCAAACAAAACTATGTCACATTTGTTTTCCAGCAGTCGGGGCAGGTCATTGATATATACCAGAAAGAGAAAAGGTCCCAATATTGAACCCTGTGGTACTCCAAGCTTCACCGGCGCACCACATGACTGCACTCTATTTATGTCCACTTTCTGGATTCTCTGACTGAGATAGGACATGACAAGCTTTAGTGAGTTCTCAGAAAGCCCATAGTGCTCAAGTTTGCGGATAAGCGTTTCATGCTCCACGCAATCAAATGCTTTGGAGAGATCGCAGAATATCCCTATTGCATCTTGCGAATGTTCCCATGCATCATAAATATACTTAATGAGTGCAGCCGCCGCATCTGTGGTGGATCGGCCTTTAGTGAAACCAAATTGCTGGCTGTGAAGTAATTCATTTTCATTGAAATGATGCAACATCTGATTTAACATTATCCTCTCAAACACTTTACTGAGCACTGGAAGAACAGAAATTGGACGGAAATTTGATGGATCACATTTGTCACCACACTTGAATAAAGGAATCACTTTGCTAAATTTCATTAAGTCCGGAAACACGCACTCATCCACGCACTTATTAAAAATTATAGCTAAATATGGCGCCACCACGTGAATAACAGATTTCATGACTCTAACCGAGGTTCCCCAAAGGTCTTCCGTATTTTTTAGCCTTAGGGATTTAAAAGTTGCAACAATATCGTGCGAGTCTATATATTTAAAATCAAATTTATAATTGCACGCTTTTACATTCATAGGCAAATATGAGCTTGACTCTTCAGCAGATGCCTTCAGGTTACGGGTAGTATTTGCAGCTATGTTTGCAAAGAAGTTCTCAAAGGTGTCCGCTATTTCCTTATCTGAGGTCAGTATTTTATCATCTACTTTCAGTTTGAAATGACAATTACGGGGCTTGCTTTTGCCTGTCTCTGAATTAATTACATTCCAAACTGCTTTCACTTTGTTATCTGCAGATTTAACTTTATTGCTTAAGTAGTCTGCTTTTGCAAAAGCGCAAACCCTTTTAAATAACTTTGAATACTTCTTGACATACTCTATGAATCTAGCATCGTTGCTGTTACTTTTCATCGCATACAATTCATAAAGCTTGGTCCTGCTTCTATGTATACCGACCGTAGCCCAGTCGCTAAACATTGTTTTGCTTGAGTCTTTCTTAATAGTCTTTAATTTAAAAACATTTCTGAACTCATTATTTATAACATTAGATAAATCCTCATACAATATGTTCGGATCGTTTTCCTCTACAGGAAACAAGGGGATTTTAAGGGAAATGTTTTCACTAAACCTTTCTAGGCGACTTTCCGTTACAGGCCTGAAAGTTAGTTCTTGTTTATGATTCCGCTTCGGCATTTTAAAAACTGCTTTCTGGCCGCTGTGATCTGAACTGAAGCAGTGAAAAACAGTCTTATCCGCCGCTTCACAGTCGCAAAAGATATTATCTAAACATGTGGCCGTATTAGCAGTGATTCTAGTCGGCTCCTCAAACTGATGGAATAAGTTAAACGATTTAAATAGATTTATTATTCTAATTGAGTTTGAATCAGTAGATTCTAGTATGTTAACATTAAAATCACCACACACTATTATAGACTTACTAGTATCAAAAACTTGCTTCAGAGCCTCTTCCATGACTGATTCAAACTGGTTAAAATCCGAAGACGGTGGCCTGTACACACATAATACGACATGATTTTCTAATTCAACACATGCAATCTCTATGATGCGTTCAACAGAAAGTTGAACTATTTTTTTTCGTTCCTTACATTTAAAATCTTCTTTAACAATGACCATTGAGCCACCACGAATCGCCGATTTTCTAACAAAAGAGCTGCCAATTTTATAATTATTAAAGTTGAATAATAATTCATGGCGCTTCAGCCAGTGTTCTGTGATACACATCACGTCCACATTACGGGCATCTAGAAAAAGCCCAATTTCAATCTCTTTGCTGGAAAAGCCTTGTATATTTTGATGGATCAGAGTAAAATTACATAGCTTTTCCTTTGTCTCCCGCGTCAGTTTAAAGACGGCTGGCAAATCACAGAGGGCGCCCGAGCGACCGGCCCGGCGCCGCCGCCACCGTCTGCTGCGATCGCGCACCCTCGAACGGGTTCAACGTTATATGCTAAAAGTTTGGCAATATTTACTTTAATTTTTTTAGGTAAGTAAAAACGTTTAGTATTACATTTATATTGTTTTACAAATTTGTTCGTATCAAAGAAATGAATTTTATCACTGTAGACTGAGAAGTTGTACAAAATCGTATTCAGCTTAGATATAGACAAGTCGCGTTCATAGGAAGCGGAATAGGGCAGGGCGCACAAAATTATTTTAGCTATGCCACGCCGCTCGATGGCCGACAATACTAGCAGCAAATCTTCGAAACCAGATTCGGTCAAGTCGAAGCTGTCACCTAACATGATTATTAACGTAACCGTATCGTCGAAACGTTCATTCGCCAGTCGGTCAGCGAACTGTCGGAGAGAAGCACCGCGCAGGCAGCGGTTCATGACGCCCCGCCGCAGGAACCGGCCGAGCACAGAGCCGAAGCCCGCGCCGATCCCGTCGGAGTACACGACAGTGGAGGCCGGGGGCGCTCGGTCCCGGTGCGCCGCCGCAGGACTCCCCGCAGCAGGCAGCGGGCCTCGCTCGGCGCACGCCGGCGCAGCGGCGGGGGCCGCGGGGGGCGGCGGGGGGGCCGCGGGTGCTGCGGGCGGCGGGGGGGCCGCGGGTGCTGCGGGCGGCGGGGGGGCCGCGGGTGCTGCGGGCGGCGGGGGGGCCGCGGGTGCTGCGGGCGGCGGGGGGGCCGCGGGTGCTGCGGGCGGCGGGGGGGCCGCGGGTGCTGCGGGCGGCGCGGGTGTTGCGGCTGCCGCGGGCGTGGCGGGCGTCGCGGGTGCGGGCCGCGGCGCCGGCGCGCGGGGCTCCGCCGTCGTGGTGGGGGCCGCGGGTGCTGCGGGCGGCGGGGGGGCCGGGGGTGCTGCGGGCGGCGGGGGGGCCGCGGGTGCTGCGGGCGGCGCGGGTGTTGCGGCTGCCGCGGGCGTGGCGGGCGTCGCGGGTGCGGGCCGCGGCGCCGGCGCGCGGGGCTCCGCCGTCGTGGTGCTGCGGCTTCCGGCAGGCGTGGTTTCATGCGAACAAGGACAGATATGATTATTAATAAGAGAATCAAAGCGTTCTTCGTTGTAGCGACACATGTCTACTAGTTGGCTTGCGGCTCTGACGTGTTCGCTGATTTCGCGCTTGCTGCTTTCATATTTTGAACTTATATCCTTTAGTGATTCCTCTAACCTATCGATTTTAGATTGTAAATTCTGAGTTGAGATGTTATGTAACGAGTCTCTTGTGACTAGTTTGCTTTGTGTTATTTTTAGTTTGTTAAGCAAAATAGTGCGTTCCTTAATTAGGTGTGTATTTTTTTGTAAACAGTTTTTGGAACTCGTCAATTTCTGGGTGCGCCTAATAAATTTCTTAATTTTAATATATTTTTTAAGTTTTTTATTACTTACAAAATAACATGATGTGTTCGAGTCATCTTTTGTTAAATCAATCGTTGATAAAACTGACTGCGAATGGGACTTTGAAGATGTACCGCTGTCAGGACTTGTATCTTTTATATCCTCATACAAGCTTTTGCCCATTAATTCATCATATAGACTATCAGTGTCAGCAGTCTGATAGCGCTCACATTCAATTTGGAGGTCACTTATGTCCCTGTGAGCTTCATTTAGCTCACACTCTAAGTCGTGAATGCGCCTTAATGCTTGTTCATAATGTTTTGAACAGTCTTCAAATGAATCCAATTTTGAGTTTACTTGTACCAGCTGCTCAAAAGTGTCTTGGTACTGGATGTCAAGTTCTGCCAACTGATTTTTCAAGTCAGTGTTTTTGTCCACGACTTTTGTAACCTCCACCTCACTATCCTCTCTTTCCTTCTCTAGCTGTGCACACAGATTCTTGTAATGCTTTAATTCCTGTAGTGTTGCTCGAAGTTGTATTTCTTGCTGGCGGGCCGCAGCCTTGCGGGTAAGAACGTTTGAACTCATCTTTGACTCCGCTTAGAGTTTGGGAACAAAAATTTCAAAATTCTTGTTGTTGATTCCCGTGTTGCTCTGGGACAGACAGTGGATCTGAAACTAATCCAAATGCAACTAAAAACCAGGCATAGAAAGCAAAGAAATAAGATGTTAAGAGAAGATTAAAATCGAGAAAAAGTAGGTTTACAAGTTTAGAGAAGTACAGTAAAAGTTCATCAAAAAAGAAAATGAACAGAAAAATGAACAAGACTTATGTTAGTATAAGAATTTAAACAAGTATGAATGAATTAAAAGATCAGCTGATTGGGTCAATGACATTGAAAATACATATGTGGGTATGCACAAAAATTACGTTATATCCTTATGCGAATTTTTGTTTTATACTTAAAATTTACATTTACTTTAAAATCATTCGTAAGGAAAATTAATTTTATAGATTAAAATAACAACAATACTCCCCAGGTTATGTTAGCAGCTCCAGGCGGGTTTTTTTTTTGTTTTGAAATACGGTCGTTGGTCGTTGACGTTTGTTCCGTGGTCGTCACTTTTGCACCGCAAGTTTTTGTAATAATACGCCACTAACAAGCAGGATAACGTTTACACACATAAATTACAGCACAAATAACACTGTGAAACTGTTTACACGCTTAATTTTCTTAAAATATTATTTAAAACGATTATTTAATTAGACGTTCACTAGTGAAGTGCTGTTTATAGTTTTTTACAAATTCGTTTGTTAATACTTACCTCTGTTAATTGAAGCCCCGGCCTCCCCTACTTAATTTCTTAGTGCTATGGGTGGTGTAGGGGTATAGCACGCGTCACGGAATGACGAGGACCCGGGTTCGATTCCCGGCCATAGCTTTACTTTTCGGATTTTTCTATGTGTTCTAATTTTCAGTGTCGTTTAGAAATTACTTAAATTCTACTTAACTTACCTATAATACAATTTATACATTTAAAAAAGGGATGTAAAAGGTCCCTAAGTTAAGTCCGTACCTACCTTAAATTACATTGGTCTACAGTAGAGATGTATAAAGTCTCTAATGGTCAAAGCGTTAGAGATATAGAGACACTGGGTTTATTTACGTATAGCTTCTGCCCGCGACTTCGTCCGCGTAGAATTACTTTTAATAATAATAATAATAAGCCAGACCGATCCCAGCGCCAGGCAGTGCTTGTTGACATCACCATCCCCCATGACAAGAACCTCGTGAAAGCCGAGAAGGACAAACTCAGCAAGTACCTTGACTTGGCTCACGAGGTAACCGCCATGTGGGATGTTGACTCAACAATCACTGTCCCGATAGTAGTTTCGGCGAACGGTCTGATAGCGAAGAGCCTTGACCATCACCTTAAAAGGCTCTCGCTAGGTGGTTGGGTCAAGGGTCAGATACAGAAGGCTGTACTCCTGGACACGGCCCGCATAGTCAGGAGGTTCCTCTCTCTGCCGCCCTGACCACCGGCAGCTTAGGCCCCGCCTCGCTGCCGGCGGCACCCTAGGTTAGGTTTTTATAATGTTTTTATATTTTGTATTAATATTGCTTTATTACTTTTTATTTGAATATTGTAAAAACCTAACTTAAGATAAAAGATAAATATACCGAAAAATAATAATAATAATTTATTTCAGACTGAGTCCATAAAATGGTTAGTGGTACATTAAATCTTATAAAACTAAGAGGTTAGAGGTTTAAGATGTTGATAGTTATATTCTGCAATAATTATTTGCGTTGCAACTCTAGGCAGCTACTACATTTAGTATGTTTATCGCTATCCCGCGGGAACTATGCAATTTTCCGGGATAAAAAGTAGCGTATGTTTTAATAACCTTCGTTTAAAATTTTATCCAAATTCGTATAGTCGTTTTAGCGTGAAGAATGAATTAAACATACACACTCACTCACTCACATCGTCACAAACTTTCGCATTTATAATATTAGTTAGTAGGATTGCCGCCATCCGTATAAAAAGTGCTAACTGAAGTTATCTTAAAATTTATGTATATCCTAAAATTATACCATGGGCGTAGGTAATAAACTTCTACAACAAAATTAACAACACGCGAAATAAGGAACGGAAATAGATTTAACGCCGTGATTATCATCACGTTTCGTTTGCGATACTGGGGGGCAACTCCGAAATCCGATTTTCGAAGTTCGTATCTCACCGTCCCTCTCACTCTCAAATTAATAACTATTAATAAGAGCGCAACGGCACGAAAAGAACTTCGAAAATCGGATTTCGGAGTATAAGCGGAGTAGTTTTTTTTTTTTTTTTTTTTTTTAAGGCCTGTGCTTAACCCCAGACGTAAAAAGAGGGGTGTTATAAGTTTGACGTCAACGTCTGTGTGTGTCTGTCACTCTGTGGAATCATAACTCTCAAACGGATGAACCAGTTTCCTTGCGATGGTTCTGAGATGTGTTTGGTAATCGATCCAGTAGTTGGAAGAGTATCAGCTCTTTTCCAAAATGATTTAAGCATTTATGGCAAAAAAAAATATATTTACGTTATGATTAGTCGATTGGGGGGGGGGGGGGGGGAGGTTTAATTTTTAATTTAGTGTTATGTCTTTTTCTTACTGTTTGCTCTAGAAAGAGACAGGTATTCTAACTCGCGACGCGACTCTCGCGCGCTCTCGTGATAAACGGGTTGAGAAAACAAAAAAGTAAAGAAAAATATTTCATTGACTGAGTCATTTGGGCTTTCGAGTTTAATTATCATACGTCACCTACTCGACAAAAGATGGCGCCACATAAAAAACTAAGTTTGCAAAATTCTCTCGAGATACCTTACGAAGATCTGAAAGACGCGGGCGTTAGTTATTGGCATATTGCGATCCATTATCACCAAATATTGATTCGTATCGCAGAAAATCCGGATACTTTGAAATCCATGATCCTATTGACATAGCGGTAATATTGACCGTCTAACTATGCCATTCACATGTAAGGCTAGCACGAGTGCGAACAAGAGCTGTGTCGCGTTAAAAAGACTCTTCTTCTCATGGTACCTCTCCATTACTGGAGGTTGGCCGTTAGCTTAGCGAATCTATCCTTGTCCTGTGCTTGGCGAAACCGTAGGCATATTGTGTAACTCGCTCGCAATCGCCATCGTGTTGATTTTGACAGTTCTTGTATGAATGTGACAGTTAGCACACAAATCCCACAAACTTAATTAATCCTAACACCACACAAACACTGACGCGCGTTTCGATCCCTCTACGGGATCATTTTCAAAGTTAGAACACAACTGATGTACATGCGAACCAACCAACGTCGTACTAATTAACTTAACTTTGAAAATGATCCCGTAGAGGGATCGAAACGCGCGTCAGTGTTTGTGTGGTGTTAGGATTAATTAAGTTTGTAGGATTTGTGTGCGTTTTGTGTTGCAGTAGTGGAGGGAGGGCTTGCATGCAAAACGTATATATTTCGCACAAGCTTGGTTATTTTGCATGTAAGTAGCGGAGTAGCAAGGTAAATATTTTGTGTTCATTGAAATGGACCTCCGCAAAGTAACGCCTGATTCAAGAAAATATGTCAAAATGAACACGATGGCGATTGCGAGCGAGTTAGACAATAAGCCTACTGCTCTTCTGCGCTGGCAATGCTCGTCCACTCGCGGATGTTCCTAAGCCAGGACTTTTCCCTCCGTCCAGCGCGCCGTTTGTACTCGATCTTGCCCATCATGATGAGTTGGAGAAGCTAAAAAAAAGTTAAAAAGACTACCCGTCTTTTTCTTATTGTTCGTTCTAGAATGAGACGGGTATACTCGCGTGCGATTCAGCCTTTCGCGCACTTAGTGCTAGCCGCGATGGTGAATCGAAATGTATTGGTTTTCAAAACAAAGATGTTCACTATATCAGTGCATATACGTTCCGAGCATTGGATCAATTGGATGTTGACGTAAACTGCGAGTTGCATCGACTCGTGCGCGTGCGTCAGTTATTTTACCCATCCGATGCGTCAATAATACAGTCAAAGTTCAAGGGTCTCCCATTCTTTTTTTACACAAATCGTATACTAATTATTCCGGAAATATTCTGCAGGGCTTTAAAAAAAGCCGTGGTAGCCTAGTGGTTTGACCTGTGACTTCTCAAGCAGAGGGTCGCGGGTTCGAATCCCGGGCTCGCACCTCTGATTTTTTCGGAATTTATGTGCGAAATTACATTTGAAATTTATCATGAGCTTTTCAGTGAAGGAAAACACCGTGTCGCGATTAAACCGGACGAATCCCAATAAGGCTTAGTTAGGTACCTTTCTGGGTTGGAAGGTCAGATGGCAGTCGCTTCTGTAAAACTAGTGCCTACGCGAAGTCTTGGCATTAGGTTGTCAAAGCAGACCCCAGGCTCACTGAGCCGTGGCAAATGCCGGGATAAACGCTAGGAAGAAGAAGATTCTGCAGGTGTTGGGGTTTAATTGAACGCTCATGTATTTTTTTTTTATTTTTCTATCAGTATCAGTCTAATCCCTGTCTATGGGAAACTCGTGGCCAGACATCCCGTCCCCATAATGTGGTCAAGAGGCCTATTATTTACAATCTGGAAATTTGGACTAGTTAAAAGAGTCCCTAAAACTTCTAGTGTTATCTCCTCGGCTCCTCGCTGCCCTAGCGACAGAACAGAACAGCGAGCTATATAACCCGTTGCAAATTACCTAAAGACGTAGTAGAGGTAAATAATCATTTCCCATCGTGAACGCACGATTACTTACTTCCGAAATACGAACACTTCCGAGATAATAAGATGCGAAAGGATTTTGCACGACATCTGTAGCTGTGGCTTACACATCTATTTATTTTTGAGAAATACAGTTAGCAAACGAGCAAGTGAGTCACCAAATGGTAAGATCACCAGGGATACTCTGCAACAGCAACACCAGATGACTGTAGATGCGTTGCTCTAGAAGACTAAGATGGTGCTCCATGTGCCAGTAACTTCATCGGTTGTCTTCTTTTACTCTCCACGCCTGAAGACAGCAGCTCAAGCACTGATGCTCAGAATTAACTAAGATGATGAAAGAAAGGCCTCGTACACCTTGCACAAGATCCTACCAGCTCGCGTATTTATCCATGGAAGTAGAAGCTGTAAAGACAGCATATCCGCGGAATACCTCCCACGGCATCCGCGTTGGCAGCCCTAACGAACCGTCAGCGGAACCGGCAAGCCCCGCCCTTTCGCTGGTCCATAGAAATCGGAGCTGGCCAGCCAAAACGACGTCGCTATATTTAGCGCGGCGGGAGAGCGGCGCGGCGCCTCGCACGCAGCCAGAGCCGCCCCGGTCGCCGCGGACTCCACATTCCAACGTCGTCGCTGTGCTGTTCGAGGAACGGAACTACTAACACCCGTGCGACGTAAGTTACGGGCAGTGTCAGTGCTAGTGCTAAACCCCCAGGACTTTCAAAGGTTTGCTAAGGATCGTGTTAAGTGCGTTCAGTGTGTGGCCCGCGTAGAAGACAATCGAGGATCTATTTATACCGCGGAGCGCGCGCGCGGAAATAGCGCCGCCTTGTATAGTGCGGATTACGTTACAGAAGGAACCGCCGCCTGTCAATGAAACACCCTTTTTACGTTACACACTTACACACGCACACACATACATTTTTTTCGTAACTCACAAATTGTTGCATACAGGTTTTCAGCGAATTTATAAAGTTTAGTGGCTGAGTCGGTAAGGTACCTAGCTGTGCAAAAACATAAAAATACAAACTGAAAATTTGAGTAACTTGTCCAAGGGTTTCGATACCAAGTTCGACATCAAAATCTGCAATGCCACAAGTTAAGAAAGCCAAATGAAATGAAATTTCTTTGAACCTTTTTTCCAAAAAGAAATATAATATTCTAGAAAAAAGTCTGATAGTCCTAGTAGAATCTAGAGATCAACGGAACTTGAATAATTGTTGCTCATAATAATATGTACTTAACAATATGATGTCAAAAATAACACTCACAACATACTATTTTGAAAGGTCATATGAGATTGAAAGAAAAGAAAAAGGTAACAGGAAAAACAAAACCAAAGGCAACAGTAAATGATGCATTTTAGCTAATTATTATCAATTCTTCTACAGGCAGCAAGAAGTCTTTTACACTCAGTAGTTGACATTTAACAAAAACTTAGATTATACAAATACAAATACAAATACAAATAACTTTATTTCGCTTGAAACATGGTACAGAAGATGGAACACAGATAAAATTAGAGAGCTCACACATTTCACCAGTAACTGGCATGCAAAATTTTACAGTTTAAAAAGGTAGGTACAATTAAAATTAAAATAATCAATCAGGTATACATTCATTCTTGGTCAAACGAGGAAAAATATTCAGCCACAGAGTAGAACGCCTTTTCTACAAGCCATGCCTTTAGTTTATGTCTAAATATTTTTAAAGGCAACTGCTTAATGTTACTGTTAAGCTTATTATAAATTTTTATCGCCATGCAAAAGGTGTTTCTGCCATACAGAGCTGTTTTTTTCCGAGGTGCAACTAATGTATCAGGGTTCCTCGTGTTGAAATTGCAAACATCCTGAAATGTCTTAAAGAGTCCTGGATTTGTTTTTACAAACACACATATCTCATGTATATATATGCATGGCACCGTCATTAACTGAAGTTCTTTGTACAATGGTTTACAAGAAGTCATAACATCAACGTCGCAGATTGCTCGGATGCATTGTTTTTGAGCCAACAGT
Source organism: Pandemis heparana (assembly GCA_963854515.1). Lineage (NCBI taxonomy): Eukaryota > Metazoa > Arthropoda > Insecta > Lepidoptera > Tortricidae > Pandemis > Pandemis heparana. Next base: position 16,169,801 of record OY978012.1, on the reverse strand, counting down.
GCCCGATTTGCCTGATGCGAGTTGCCCCATAAAAGGATGCCATACCTAAGTAGGGAACAGACATATCCGTGGTAAGCTTGAATGGCAGCCTTCCTACTACAGATCTTTGGTAACCTCCATAAGGCGTATGCAAAAGAATTTATTTTGCTACATAGCTTTTCGATATGACTAGTCCAAGAGCATCTTTCATCCAGTAGAATACCAAGAAAAGTAGTTTGACAGGATTCTTCTATAACTACATTCTTAAAAGTTACCCTTAGTGGCTGTTTTTTGGCATTATGATCTAATCTAGAATATTCTTTAAAGAACCCCAACTTTGTCGTACTCCTTATTTGAAACTACTAATTACAAATTAAAACGCGGTGAAAATTACATCAAGAGACAATAAATTTGCAATGATTGACCTTCAAACGTGATAGTACCGGTACTGATCCATCTTATAACACGAAATAATGGAATTGAGCCCGAAATTGACACCTTAGCTGAAGGACATAACAAAATGTTTGAAGAAGATATTCATATCAAAGGAATTACTTAATTAAAAAATACAACGAACATCAAAATAACTTAATAGACTTTGAAGATATAGATATTATGGAATCATCTAAAGCAGATAAAAAATAATTTAACATTGACTACGAAAAATTAACTGGATCCCATTAAATAAAATATAGAGAGGAGAATTCCGACGGATTAAACAAAAATTCAAGGTCAACAGAAACTCGAATCCTAGGCAACAGGATCGTCCATTTTTACACTTTCGTTGAACGACTGCCAACACTGTAGGTGTGCTTAATGGGCAACAGATAAACCGCTAAAAATAACCGTCTCATAAACAATATGCACGTTTTCACGTTTTCACGTCATGCACCTACGCGCATTCTTGAACATTTGGCACAAGCAATCAATTAAAAGGTTCGATTGCTGATTGAAAGTCATTCCGATATGCATCGTTTAAATAATCGTGATTTGGATGCGGAATTAAACGCAGTAAATGCAATTAGGAATGCAGTTGATGAATATCAAGTGATAGGTATATGACGAAATGATTCGAAAACAGATCCAAGTTGATTATACAGATGGTATAGTCGTTGAACGTGAACTTGATGCAGTTATAAACGAAATATTTGAAAGCATAATTGATGAATTAAGTGAAATAATCGTTAATGCTAATAATGCTAAAGAGTTTAATTATGATATTTGCTAAAGCGAAACTATTTGAAACGGATACGGACGTTGTTGACTACCTATACTATAAACAATATCTAATGAGTGCTTGAATAAAGTAATGAAGATATTGTATGAGGTCACCCATTAAACGAATGAAAAATTTCACTATTCAGGACTTGCTTTAACAAAACTAGTTAAAACTAAGCGTTACACATTTTTGTTGTTTTCTAGTTTCATGTTTAGTATGTACCTATAAGCGTCAGGGACGGCTTTAGGTACCTATATAGCAACGATGTTCCTGAGGCTACATTTTCAGTTAGGTACTATACAACTTAAAGCGTTGCATTGAATTCCGGGAATGTAGCTATCCATTTCGAGATCGATTAGCATAGCAACAATTACGATAAATCGTTTTACTTTTTAACACTAAGCTGACCGCAGCGATTGACTCCTTTCACCAGATAGAAACTGCAGATGAGGTCAAAGATATAATTCAGTGGTTCAGTAGCAAACAGCCTATTCACTCTAGCCTTGAAAGAAAATATTGTAACTGTCCGAAAAACGCTACTTATAACTGTCAAAGCAAACTTAAACACTTCCTAATAAACAAAATATACAATTTCACAAGAACCTTGATCAAAACATTAACCATTTTGTTTTGCTTTACAGACTACATAACCCTCCACCATGTCTGACGAAGAGGAATATTCGTAAGTACACACATTTAACTACACAACACAACCAAACAACAATCAACAATCCCATGTCAATATCAACAAACTTCCGTGTCTTAATTTTCGTACCCCGAATGATCAGTTGTATCTGTTAATAGTGTTAATGTTTACATGTCACCCAAGTTCTTAACTTATCGTGAACACCTTGACTACCACTATGTTTACCGACAAATGTCAGCACGCACGTGACCTATGTCAATTACACCTCCAATGTTACATGTCAATTTATTCCCACAGTGGCTCCGAAGAGGAGGAAGTAGAAGAAGTCCACGAGACGTAAGTACAAAGCTAAACTCTTCATCTTCCGTCTTATCTTTTCAAAAATTTAGTTCTGATTAGATTTTGGTTTGGGTTTGGACCACTTCAGCTTCTCTGGGCCTGACATCTTATGCCTTGGCAAGTCTTCATTTTCAGACAATCTATCTAGTAAAGGATACGCGATAAAGATTCTCTATACCAAGTGGACAGTTAGCATGCAGGCTCTGTCCTCACAATGAGCTCCCAACTCTTGGGCCTGTTGCACGCCCTCACCTACTCCTATTTTTTTCTTTGTTGCAGGAAGTAAGTGACGTGCCCTTTTGGTTGATCCGGCACTCACACTAACTTCGCTAATTTAGTCTAAGTTTCTCTAACGCTTCTAGTGCTTAAGTCTTCGCTTCTGTTGCTTCCAGACGCGACTGACCCTTGCCGCTCGCGCTCGACACCAATGCGCAAATGCATCTTTTGATTTCTTCTAACATTACAGCACTAGGTCTCTGACCTTAACGGAAAGATCAGTGTAGTAACATCTGCCGTGAGTAAACTGATCTTTCTGCTGGCACTGAATGTCTAAAACCGTTTGAACTTATGTTTTGTTGTGGTCGTTCGCACTAACATGGTAAGCTTTCTTTCTGTTCTTTTATGTCGTATATGTGTTATATGATTATCTTTGGGACATATTCTAATCTGTGTACTTTTTTTTTTCCCTCGCTGGTGCCGTGGATACTTGCAGGCCCGCTCCTAAACAAGAGTAAGTAGCAGAGCCTAATTACTATTTAGATCGCTTCGCTTTTAGGCGTATACGATTGGAATTAATTGGAGACGATTAACTTTATCTACTAACGATATGGTAGGAAAATTACTTCACAAAATTTAAGAAATTGCTACGATTTGAAGTTGTGCGTGCAGCTCTAACCCATCTCACCGCCTCCGGCGACAGACTTGTCTCCAGCAGTAGTACGATGACTAGCGGCTGATTGTTGTTTTCTGTTTCTAGGAGTAGACCATCGATCGCGTAAGTTGCACCGCTCTCTGTGGTGTCACTAACATGTAATCCTCTCATTAACTCGATAAGGCGCGGGCGCATTTTTTATTTCAAATCCCCCGAATTCCAATTATATCGGCCGACCAGATGACCGGCTGCGAGCAAACCGCACGCCGTCACCGACTCGGGCTATTTTAAGCCGTTGGTAGGCGTTCTATTTTCGAAATTGTGCTGGCAGCGCCCGCGCACGAAGTCGGTCAGCGCGAGCGCCGGCGACCGCGGGTTCCTTGCATGGCCCGGACGACATGACAGACGCATGACTACCTACTGTAACAATATGTGTATAAACATCCCCATGGTAATTCTAATTACCTACTGTCTTATGTGTTATTAATTGCACTGAAACTAGGTACCCAGCCCACACATTCAATACTGACTACCTATTAGAAATGGCAAAAAAAATGGAAAAAGTGTCCAATTAATCTATACAGCACTCTAGCATCCACAGCTTAATGTTGTTACTGTAATCTGACACTAAAAAAGATAAATTCAGCAAGTTTTAACACTTGTAGAGGCAATTTTCTGTAAAGATGCGGATTGATATTTCTAAATTTCTAGCCACAATTCACACGTCACATTAACAACAAAAGATAACCGTTCTAATGTTGCTGTAATAAGAACAAAAACTAAGGATTTACCATGTGCAGAATTATTAATTGTTCAAAGTCTAATTTAATGGACGAATTTAAAACGAATAATTGATACAAACGCCGTAACACAAATTTAATTCTTCTTTATGTCTCGTCAGCATTCAAACCTAACCGTTATAACAACGGTTTTCATAACATTAACCGAAATAATCATTATTTCGTTGATTTACAATTTTTCATGTTTTACAGGGGCGAGGGAGACCCAGAATTCATTAAGGTAAACATAATTTATATTACCTACAAAAAGTGAATAGTCAATCTATTCCATAAGTTCATAAAAGTCACTTAGATCATCACCTACGTATGCATAATGTTTAAACTCTTCACTGTCGTAAACCAGAATCTCATCGATATTTCAAAGTAATGTTCACACGATTAAAATTTTGCCAGAAGTCGATCTTCCAAATTCAATGAGAGGAGTGTAACCGTTTGTAGGTAACCGGGCTTTCGTCAAATCGTAAAACTTATAAATAGCACGGGCCGCACCTCCGCAAGGCGTACCGGCATCTGTTTATGTTTATTTCGAAACCTTTCCTCGTATTTCAAAGTTTTTTTCTGCAATAGCGTCAAGACCAGAAGCGGTCGGACTTGGACGAGCAGTTGAAAGACTACATCAACGAATGGCGCAAACAGAGGGCCAAGGAGGAGGACGAGCTCAAGCGCCTCAAGGAGAAGCAGGCCAAGCGCAAGGTGAGATCTATGTGGACGACTTGCTTCTGCTAAAGCTAAACTCGTTGTTTATGTTGATGATATGGTTGAAAAGGAATTAAATTCCTATTAAATTTTACGTTGTGTAAATTTTGATACTGCTAAATTTGTAAAGTAATGAATAAATCAAAACATTTGCAAATTTGTATCAACACGCGTCTACATAAGTATAGATGAAATTTACGTGCTTAAGTTTAGTAACTGTTACTGTAATGTATTGTTTGATGTCATAAATAATATTTGAATGTTTGAATAAAATTTGAGAAATAATAAACGAAAAAGAAGGTCTTCACCCCATGTAACTGGAAACCGTAATACTAATGGAATTTTTATATCAGGTGTCCCGCGCTGAGGAAGAGAAGCGCCTCGCCCAGAAGAAGAAGGAAGATGAGGAGAGGAGAGTGCGCGAGATTGAGGAGAAGAAACAGCGCGACATCGAGGAGAAGAGGCAGCGGCTGGAGGAGGCTGAGAAGAAACGCCAGGCCATGCTCCAGGCGATGAAGGAGTCCAGCAAGACCGGCCCCAACTTCACCATCCAGAAGAAGAGTGACAACGTAAGCATAAAGCATTTAACCACATAAAAGTTGGAATATCACAGACTCACTTGCAATCAGTTTTCCCTACTAAACTTACAACATAAGTCAAATCCCATTCACTGATTAGTTGATTGGGACAATGTTGCTAGTTTAGACTTTTAGCTTCCAGAAATGAGTCGGGTCACTGTTCTAAAAATCATCATCGTCATCTCATCATCTTCAGCCTATATACGTCCCATTGGGTACAAGGCTCCTCTTAGAACGAGAGGGCTTGGGCTTAGTTCTCACGCGGGCCCAATGCGGATTGGTTCTGAGAATACGTGTGAATAAAGTTTATTGTAACATTCTAATCAAAACAAAAAAAAAACTAAAACGATTTTACTTACCTACCTATTCAACAAGTGAACGCTCAACTCTTTCATCATTCATCACTGATCCTTCCGTCCTTTAATCCTAAGGAAATTTGATACTTAGTATCTGGTAAACTAATCGAATTCCTTTCCAACCAACAGTTCGGCCTCACCAACGCTCAACTCGAGCGCAACAAGACCAAGGAGCAGCTGGAGGAAGAAAAGAAGATCTCCCTCTCCATCCGCATCAAGCCTTTGAACATCGACAACCTGTCGACAGAGAAGCTGCGCGTCAAAGCCCAGGAGCTGTGGGACTGCATCGTCAAGCTCGAGACCGAGAAATACGATCTTGAGGAGAGGCAAAAGAGGCAGGACTACGACGTAAGTTGCTTCTAAAACTACAATCAGTCTTATTGTCTAACTCGCTCGCATCGCCATCGTGTTCATTTTAACAGTTCTTGTATGAATGTAACAGCTAGCTGACGACACCAATTGTCAGCCCATACATGAACTGTCAAAATGAACACGATGGCGATTGCGAGCGAGTTAGACAATAAGCCTACAGGTGTAGAGGGAGTAATCCTTCTTTCAGTTACAATCCCACTAGCTAGAGGGAATTACTGGGGGAGGGGATACAGATTGTATTTGACAATCTGTTGCTTTTAAAAGAGAATACAGGTATCAGAAGAAGTAAACAAAGCAGGGCCGGGCCACAAGATAGACTGGGGACAGTCCCTAACTGGACTTTGTAGAGACTTTTGTTTACGTTGATGACATTATTGATGCAATTAAAAAATACAGCCTTTTCCTTGGCCAGGGCTACACAAAAACTCTGGCATATTAGGAATGTATACAGTAACAGATACGTTTTTAAGGGTTTGGATACTATGGAAGTGAAATTAAATTACTTTTAATATCCAATTAATATCAGCTGATTTAAATGGGTACCTATCAAAGACTTGAGATTTATACCTATTTCTCATAATAAATGTCCGATGGAATATTATATGACGAAACCCCTTTTTTTCAACAGTTAAAAGAGCTCAAAGAAAGACAAAAGCAACAGCTGAGGCACAAGGCTCTCAAGAAGGGTCTCGACCCTGAGGCACTTACAGGCAAGCATCCCGTAAGTACATCCAAATATTCTAACTTTTAAATTAACTGCAATAATTTTAAACAGTTTCCTACATTTCTCACATTAGTTCGTTAGTGTCATTATTTCTAACTTTTTTTAGGTACTTTGTTGTCTCTTCTATATTTTCTCCATTGAAGAGCATAATTTGACAACGTCATCTTTCTCTTCATACATTTATTCGGTGTCCAAAATAACATCTCATTCTTATCCCACGAACACATTTATTCCATTGTTATTTCAGTCCCTTCCCTACGTTTATAGTTGTAATTTTCCAAAGATCAAATTCAATGCTTATCATTACAATTCTACTATAACTAAGAATCATTAGTGTACGAAAAGGCATACTTACAGTTTAGATGACAGAATTTTTTGCTTAATTTTCAGCCCAAGATCCAAGTCGCGTCAAAATATGAGCGACGTGTCGACACACGGTCCTATGACGACAAAAAGAAACTCTTTGAGGGTGTAAGTATTTTTAACGGACCTGTTCCAAGGCACCGTCGCTGGATGAAGAACGGCTATCCTTTTCACACCGTGACAATTGAAAAGAGAGAATATTTCCATGACAGCAGTGTTCAAACTACATCTGAAAAAAAAAAAAACTTTAAGTTAACTTTGCAACGCAAGAAAAAACGGAGATGGTTTAAATTCATTTAATTTATCTTTAGAAACACATTGTTTGCATCCGTAATAGGTTACCTATATGGGAAACAGATTCAGAGAAACCAAGTTACCAAATATCGAGAGTTTACGTAGTTTACTTTGATGAAATTATTTGGTTTGAATGCACTATATTCATGTTCTCTAGAAATCATACACAACATTACCAGTCCTAAACGTCAATTTAAACATGTTAATGCTTTCAATGCAGGGTCTCGATAATTCATTGGCTGAATATATGGATAAAGTATGGACCGACAGGATGGAGGCGTTTATGAATAGGAATAAAAGTAAGCGGGCCCCAGAATGAAGCCCTGTGTGACTCACGACGTTTATCCCCCGTCGGCCAAGCATGACGTCATGACACGTTTTGCACTCATTATGTCTGACCTGAAATACCGTATGAAATGTGTATTGAACATTGCCGAGTTGTTTCTAGCTTCCTTTTTAGTATTATCTTAGACGTTTCACTGTCAAACGCTTAAGTCAAGTCAACCACTATCAGATAGCAATTCAAATTGTATTGTTTGCTTGAATTTACAACTCGGTCGTGTTCAGCCAAGGGTCATCCCCCTCCCGTGTCCCGGACACCTGTATATTGACCCTCGTGTGTTATGTGTACCCTTAGGACCTAGAGAAACTCAACAAGGACTTCCTCGAGAAGGTGTGGTCTGAAAGGGCCGAGCAGTTTGGAGGCAGGCAAAAGAGTAAGTAGCTATAGCGTTTGATACCTTATTGCTTTAACTGCTGGTTACTACTTAAATATAACAATAGTACTAACGCTCGACTCAGCAAAATAACTAGATAATAATAATATTAATTTAGTACATTTTATTCGTGCGAACAGTTTAAATTAACCTTTAAATGATGGAGTTACCATCTTTAAACACGATTTGTTTCGTTAAAGCGATAAGGTAGCAAATATTACCTATAGTAGATCTTGGCGTTACAACTCTCTTGCTTTCGCCTTTGTACTGTACCTATTGCATTCCGTAAGTATTTTGCTTTTAGTGTTGTTCAAATTTATTTTGTAACCCGTCTTAACTTTTAGTTTTTTTTCATCTACTAACAATTTTCAATTTTAGTAGCTTTAAAACTGAAGAGTCGAATGAGGTGTCTTTTTGGAAGTAATGAAGTAATGGAAAAGTATAATCACGTTGAAAAAAACCATCGAACAGAAACAGCAAGATATCTTTCTCCATTCGACTCAGACTGCTTCTAAATACTGACTCAACATTTTCTACAAAACAACAAAAGCTCTAATGATGGTTCTCTTTAATCAGTGGTTGATCCTGAGGTGGCTATTTTAACACAGATTATAAAATAGTAACTAAAATATTTTCGTGCAGCTCATAAACATTGTTAATCCAAAGACGCTTTACAAAAAGCTTATACTCAACTCACCAATCATAACCTCAAATTAATCAACGTATTTGCTTCATCAGCGAGACTGCCCAAATGGTTCGGTGAGCGGCCCGGCAAGAAGAAGGGTGACCTGGAATCCCCTGAAGGCGAGGAAGACGTCAAGGCCGAGGTCGAAGACGACGAGCCTCTGTACGAGCCCGAACCTGAAGAGGAAGAGGTTGTGGAGGAAGAGGAAGAGGAGGAAGAGGAGGAGGAAGAGGAAGAAGAGGAGGAGGAGGAGGAAGAAGAATAAGTAAGTAGTTTTGTTTAGTAAGTTAATTAAGGTTGAGAAAACAATGTTTTGTACGAGTCCGAATCATAGGAAGATGTAGAAATAAGTAGACAGTGTGACTTTGTAAAGAAATTAGACGAAAATGAGAAGGTAGCGGAGTTGTTTAGTATGTTATATGAAGATGACAAGCCTATGTGTTATAGATAAGAGATTGAATCGAAGGAGAAAGATGCACGACGTTGTTTAAAGATTCCATTCGGAGTGACGAAGCAGCGTCACGTGACGGTTAGAATTTACCACCGTTAATGCATACCTATACAGTCTACCAAGAAACTTCTTTACCAATACCCCTAATTGACAACATTTCATTTTTATAACACCTGAAAATGTATATATGGTTCGAAAGCATTTTGCCTCCTGATCTCTGCAATATTATTGTTTATATAATATCACTTAATTAATAATTTTAATATCACTTATTATAAAAAATAAAAAATAATTAAAAATATGTCCTAATTTTACCAAAACTACCACAGGATAGGTGAAACGCCTTTGCTTTTTTCACGAGAAAAAATAAGAGATCATAATTTTGTATTTTTGACAACTTCAAAGTACAAGGGGGGCAACTCTGAAATTCTATTTTCGAAGTTCGTTGCATACCTTCACTCTTTCTCTCAAGATAATGACTATTAGTATGAGCGGAACAGCACAAAGCGAACCTCGAAAATCGAATATTGGAGAATAGGGCCTGACATTGACAATTTGAAATTAACGTCAGTTTTTTTTCTATAGAGAAAAGACAAAGGGATAAGTGTGTATTCTGTGATAGTATCGGAGTTACGCCCTTTTAGAATAAGCACAAATTAATAAATTAATTATGAATTAAATACAAGCCCTAGCGAAAAAATTAAACTGTCAGCATGTTCATCTTTTCAAACAAAATACAGAGAACCATTAATATTATAGGCTCAGAAATATGAAATGTTGTCAAACTTACAATTGTACAGTCCGAGATCTTAGAAACCATTCGAGTTTCGGGTATCATCGGCAAATTCAAGTATTAAACCAATAAGAGTGAGTGAGACAGCAAGACAAACCCGAATGGCATTCTAAGAGGTCACGGTTGTAGTCATCAATGAAGGGCGGACTTCAACACTGTATGTACCTACAAGTATTGACAGTATACATGGTGTTGTTGCAGATTGAGCGCACCGCAGCCACACAAGGAGGAACTGCTCGACCGGCGGTCGCACTGTTTTGTAACCAAGCCATTAACTTATTATTATAAATTATTTTTATTATTTATACTGTTGCATCATCGTTACGGAACAAGGACATTTTTTACGTTTACACTAGCGTCTTTAACATCTATGACGTCACAATAAACTAATTTATTCATAAGGCTTTCGAGTTATTTATTAATTAAACCCCTTTAGTTTGATCATCATCATCATCTCCAGCCTCACGTCCCGCTGCTGGGCACAGGCCTCCTTTCAGAACAAGAGGGCTTGGGCTATGGGACACCATTGAATTGACAATATTTCAATTTTTTAAGAGCTACTTTTTATTGTCTGGCTGGAAAGAGCGCACAAATTTAAGACACCCATATTTTTTTATATTCGTGAAAATCTTGTATTTTCTTGGAAAAATCCATTTAAATCGTTGCTCAAGCAGAAAGGACGTAAGTAACAAACGTCAAGTATTAGCGAAATGACGTCACTGCTTTGTTTCGTACACTTAAAAAAACGTTGAAATAATTACATTAATTGACCGCTAAAACCTGTGCTTAAATACTTTGACAGTGAATGCAGTTGTCACTGTCGATGAACGTCAAAACGAGCTGACAAACTCAAAGAGAATACTTCACAAAAAATATGATTTTAAATGAAAACTTGCAAAAATATTATCATTATTGCCCGGCAATCTAGTGCTCCCGATGGCAACAAAGCTGAGCGGTGTGCGAATGAATTAACCGTCAGCTGTCAGTAGTGTTTGTGTTGTGAAAGTTGTAAATGTCAAAGGGAAACCCGGAAGACAAGGTTTTTTATAATGGCAGTATTGGACCGGCCGCTGGACGTCATTTCCTGTTTTACATATTTTGCTCATTTTTCCAAAAAATACTGTACGAAAAAATCCAAAAATATTTTTTTTGTGTTCTACAAGTGTTTCTCTCGAAATGGTTTTTGATTTATGAATATAAAGAAATTTGAAATATAGTCAATTGCTTCGCAGATGTGTTGTGCAGGTTTCCTCACGATGTTCTCCTTCACCGAAAAGCTCAATGGTAAATTTCAAATGTGTTATCGCACATAAATACCGAAAAACTCAGAGGTGCGAGCCCGGGATTCGAATCCACGCTGCTTGAGAGGCCACTGGTCAAACCACTAGGCTACCATGGCTACCTTATTTTTTTTTTAACGGAGAGGAAATATTTGGATGCCTTAGGCACGGAGGATGCAACAAGACCTAAAGGCCACGCTTAGCATGATTGTGGGCGGAGTAAAAGCAACGTGCTTAAAACACAATGTTACAATAAAAAACCTCAGTACTATATAATAATAATATTTATTCCTCAATAATAATACGAATATAATAAGTCTAGGCAGCGGGGATGGTCGGTGGTGCTTTCTGCGTGGGCGCCTTGTGCATCATGTTGATCTTGTCTCCCAGACTCAGCGCCATGCCCTGCAACAGGAAACCAATATATAATATAATACTATAATAACACCAAAATACAATTGACAATAAAATAATAAATTGTTAAATTACCCGCACTTTCTTCATTCTTTTATAAATGGATAAGTTTATAGAGATGAAGTTTAAATTTTATACAAACACTAGTTTCTGACTGCAGCTCCATTTAGTACCTGGACAATAACTACTCATTCCTAATAAAAAAAAATGATTTAATATTACCTAGTCTTGCTACCAAAACCATTATGCTATAACAGACAACTTGCCTAATGCGTCATTTTACAACCTAGACTTTACTAAATAATTTAAGCTCTATTAGTCATTTAAAAACTTCGGCGTTATGCCATAGTTGTAGACCGTAGAAGACATTGTACACATTAGGGCATTTTGCAAAAAATGTAGGGTAGGCACCTTCAATATAACCATGCATCAATAATTCATTAGCGTAAGGCTTCAGTAGTAAATCATATATTACACAAGTCGGATGTTTCCAACTCACATCCTTACATGGCGATCCTGCCAGTGCGAGCTTGGTTCCTATCAAATACCCGTTCCTGATTCAACGCCACGACACCGGTTGCGAAGAGGTAAAATTGTGTACACATTTCGGGCGGTGATAAAGAAAGCCTCAGGTTTATCGCCTTCGCGTTTGGCTCATGCAAGTTCCTGCGATCTAAGACCTTTATTTCACCACCCTCGGCGTGTAATATACTAAATATACTATTTCCGTCCTCGTGTTACTGACCTGGCTCTTAGGGGCTATCCATAAAGTACCCACGTCACACCAGCGTGTGACGTGTCCTCCTAAATATGAGGGGGGGGGGGTCTGGAAATTTGTGACCAGCCTATATAGTAAACCACACAAGGACAAGGGGGCTCCAAAAATGATGAAATTGGTGTGACGTATTTTATGGACGGCCCCTTAATAAGGATGATAGGTATCAGACGATTCATTTTTTGTTCATTTTCTTATTCCATTTTGCATCTTTCAATCAAAATCACACGTCTGAACGCCAAAAGAAAGAAAAGTGCCGAATGAATTCATTACTTAAGTGTTCAAACGGTATTGGATATTTTCATTCGGCAGCATTCACTCGAAAGAACATTCACTCGAGTGAAACGTCTGATATCACCATAATGTAGTATTGCCGTCTTCATGGCACTGACCTGGCTCTTGGCGCGGATGCGCACATGTCCGGCGACGGGCCCGGCGCGGTGCAGCGGCTGCTCCACGCTCAGGTTGGCGAGCGCGTCCTCGCCGAATATGGAGCGCGCGTACATGTTGGCCGCCATGAAGCCGCACTGCCCTGACAGCGCCTACGACAAAACAATCCACGTTATAGACGGGATATGGACCGCGATTACCTTTATTGAGCTGTAAGCCTCATTTTAGAGAACTCAACATCCTAACACTACCTTGTATTTATTATCTTGAAATCATGTAAGTTTGTCAGAACATACCCAGATTTCTACACTAGATCGGGGGACATGCCCCGTCGTTTTGAATATCGCTCTAAAAATAATTTGCTGCAAGTGACATCAAAATTTTTTACACATAAAAATGGACCCTATCCCATGTCAATAAGGATTTACAACAAACTACCTGACCAAATAAAAAACGAACCTAATATTAACAAAATTTATTAAGACTAAAAATATTTCTAGCAGAAAAAACATACTACACAGTTAATGAATATTAAGACTCCAACAATAACAATTTGATAAAACAAATACCTATACCTACTTAAATATCACCGTAAACAAGTTTAGTGTTTGTCTCTCTGCTACCCTTCGTTTAGAATTTTAATTACTTAATGTACAACTAGCGTTTAAAATGAAGCCTAATAATTGGTATCTCAGTGTCTTTATTTGGTCTATTAATAGGGAACTTTATTGTAGTGTATTGCAGTGCCCTCTCAGGGTTGTGTTGAAACATGTTTAAAATTAAGACCTTTTTGTCCACACAAAGCAATCTATAAATGAATATGAATATGAGCTCCCGATATTTCGACGCAGTTGCATGCATCATGATCACGGGTAGACTGAATAAATTACGGGTGGATGTTATTGTTGGGTAGACCGAGCTCTGTCTACCCTCATTCTTGTGTCGACTGCGTGCACTCTCGTTACCACTGGAACCGTTCTCACTCGAAACTCGATTCAAACACACTACACTCACGGTGTCACTTCGCCCACCCGAAATTGATTTTGGACGACAATCACATAAGGAAATCACCGGATTCCAGACATTCGACAACTTAAACCCATCTTCACGATTAAAATTTTCGTGTTTATGAATTTCAAATCATAGGGCTGTGCAGCTCAATTCAGTGATTTGTTCCCAACTCAATAAGATGTTCAGCAATAGCGGCTCATATCCCGTTTATAATATTTAAAATGTTCTTACCTTGTCTGGCGTGAGACACTTCATGTTGGTGGAAGCCAGCAGATGCTGCAGGTACTCGCGCAGGTCCGTTATATTCGTGTTAACTGACACCTGCAATCATAAACATAATGTCATCGGTATAAGATTCGAACGGGTAAAGTCCGCCATTACAACACATGGGCTCGGTTTTTCTTCGCAAGCACCTCTTATAGTGAAGAATATTTATGCTGAGTATGAATATCCTACTTGTGACAGTTTTTGACTTGTGTTTTTTTTTTAGTTTTTTCTCAACGTATGGTTTTTTCGGGGTGTATTGAAGCGATCTGCTTCACATTTGCAACGCTATCCTAAAAACGAATACTAGTTATTATGCCTTAGGAAAAAAAGGAAAAAAGATGTAATAAAAATGGATATTTTTGAAGTGGTTCTTACCTTGTTTTCCCACTCGAACTCGGCCCACATCTGGCGGAAGTCCGCGTCGCTGCAGCTGGCGGGCTGGATGTAGTCCACGATGTCGATGTGGATGTCGTTGAGCACCACCACGCCGCGGTCCATGGACGCGCCCGTCACCTCGTACACTGGGGGGGAGGTTACACTGGAGGCCGAATACTTGCCGGAAACCGGCTAGTCGGCATTATTTTGTCGTCGGCGATTCATCGGCGACAATTCGGCAAAAAATTACTACTAGTCGGTTGTTATTTGTTATTTATTTTTAGATAAATAAATAATAATAATAATTATAATAAATTACTTGGAAAATTTTGCAAAAGCACGGTTGGTTGAAATCAAATGTAATATTTTACCCACAATTATACGCGAGTGCTGTCAATTAGCCAAAGACGGACAATTTTACGCGAATGGCTGCAAAAACAAGGTGAGTTCCCGAGGTTCCGAAATTATTGGCAATGCCAAGTAGTCGGCCGACTATTCGCCATTTTTGGAACCGACTAGTCGGATAGTTGTGTAGTCGGCCCATCACTAGTTTATGATGGCACTATACTTGGCCGTGTTTGTTTAAATAGTCGTATGAAGTCCAAACATCACAAACACGAATACCACACTTGCGATGCCAACAGAAAATATATCAAATACGCAAATAGTCTAAAAATGAACTTTTTATTTACGTGATTAAATCCCGTTTTTCTTATAGTAATCCATTTTTGCGTCGAGGGTTATACAGGGTGTTTGGTAGCCAGGTGCAAAGCTTTAAGGGGGTGATAGCCGAGGTATTTTTGAACATTTTGAGCCATACATGTCTTAGCCGAAATTTGTTATTTTTTTTTAATTGAAAATTTTTAAATTTTATGAAAATACCGAGAATTTGATAGAAACGAGTCAATATTGCACCAATGAGCGTTAATTAGTAAACAAATAACCAAATGAAACAATTTTGAAGTGTATGTATGTCTTGCCACAGAAACAAAATGGAGGCATTCGAAATTACTAAAAATGTCTTATTTTGGAACGGAGTCACTTTTCCTTGCCATAATTAAAAAAAAAAACAGGAACTGTTCAAACATTTATGCCTGTTTATTGCTCTTTCTTTTAAGGTATCACTCATTCACATTGCTTGCTAAATCTGAGATAAAAAGTAAAAACCAAACTCGGGGGAGCACTCGCTAAGAATGCACTGGTCTTTGATAAACAATAACTGTAGATACACAGTCGCGCTCCCGAAAATTTCCGAACCAAAAGTAAGCCAATTTAATAAAATTGGCTTAATTTTTTCTCAGTACGCTGTTGTCAATGCCAGCGTAACGATGCCCACGTGTGTCTTCAAATAGTGCAAAAATCCCTCGCAAAAACGGAACAAATCTGATGGAATATCATACTTTCAGTGAATATCAGTTGTTTTTTCTATTAAATTCTAAGAATCGGAGAGAAATATTGATCTAAATTAATTTTAAAGCCATTTCTAAATTGCTCATTTTTGCCAGAATTCGACAACATTGATATAATGCCTTGTCTTTTTCACACGCACAGGAAAGCTTATCAGTAAAACGAAACAGATAAACAACAGAACATAGAACAAAAGTGTAGTGGAGTTGCCATCACCCTATTTTTTATTTCTAGAATCTTATGTGTTTTTGTGTGAAGCTTTGATTTCCTGGATGCGTATAACTACGTAAGTCATGTATGTGTGATTTAGTTTTAGACTTATTTATTCATCAACAAAAATTACATCATATAAAAACATGCATGTCACAAACATAAGTATTTCTGTTGAGATCGTCAAAAATTATTAATAATAAGAGCATAATAAATTATGAACACTAAAACAATAAAATACAATGTCAAAAATAATAAGTTTTGTATAAAATTCTGTCAATTTTATAATTCTAATAACATTTGAATAAAATTTATCTTGTGTATGTGTTACTGGGAAACGTGTGCGATAGTTTGACTGTTTGAGAACCACTCGGACCCTCAGATATTTATTTTTAAGACAATCGGTCCAAAAAGTAAAGATTTAAAAATGGCGGCCACTTTTTCCATTTTTGGTAATGTTTTCATATTTGGTGACCACTCGGACCCTCAGATATCGATTTTGATAGCAATCGGTCCAAAAACTAAGAATTTCAAAATGGCGGCCACCTTTAAAACTTAATTTTCACACAGAAACGCCAATTAACATACTAAGAACTCTGAGTGCTGCAGGGATGATTAATTGAAACTTGAACTTGATCCATGAATATGGTAAAACAATTCTAAATTTCCACTGTCAGTCAATACAACCGACTGGGTAGGTAATTAAAGTTAACTTTCATACTCAGAGACGTCGATTAAGTTCTAATAATCATAATATTAACTGACGTCTCTGAGAACGGTTTTGATATATTATTATTCTGCAATAATTATATACGTTGCCACTTTAGGCAGCTACGACATTTGTCATGTTTACCGCTATCCCTCGGGAATTATGCAACTTTCCGGGATACAAAGTAGCCTATGTGTTAATCTAGGGTACCAGCTATCTCCGTTCCAAATTTTATCAAAATCCGTCTAGTCGTTTCAGCGCGAAGAAGGAACAAACATACACACTCACATCGTCACATCCATCCATCCTCATAAACTTTCGCATTTATAATATTAGTAGGATATAGATACGTATCTCGAAAACGGTAAACATTTGGTTTGGAGTAAAGAAAATTAGCTTTAAGATGAAATGACTTCCCCATTCATCCTGTTAAGTATTGGCGCTAACATTAATTTCACCCTGTTTTTAATTGCATTAATTGTCAAAAACTTTTAAAAAATAAAGTCCTCTCCGAAAGTCCGAATGCATTCTTTGTTCAACAACATAATTTCGTCCGTCAAAGCAACTTCAAACTAGTCAAAGCGTCGCCTTCAATGTAACAAGTGAAATTAATCCCTCTGCCGTTTCTGATAAGGCTTACATTCATATCCGAGTTTAAACCAAACGTGTGTGAAATTGTCAAGTTTATCTGTCAAGGTGTCAAGCGTTTTGGAGTTTTGCCGCTACTGAAATTCGACTGTAATGCAGTAAAGACTAGGTTCAAATTTCGTCACGTATTCTTTCAATTCGTCTGTGTGGTGGGATTACTTTTCTCTACGCACACGTAAATATATTTTTAACTGTGGAGTAGCGAAATTCAACTGTAATTGAGTAAAGACTAGGATCAAATTTCGTCACTTATTCTCTTAATTACTTTGTGTAGGTGATGATTTTATTTGTTACGCATACAAATAAATAGTTCGGACATTTTTTGAAGGGGATTTTGTATGGCACTGTGTATCTACAGTTATTGTTTATCAAAGGCACTGGTATTGAAATTTCGCGTTTTTTTATGTAATTTACTAGGTAAGTACTAACAGCCTTATTCATAAAAAGTTAGAGGCTCGCTATAAGCTCGCTATAGGACCGATGCAAAAAAACATGATTCATAAACGTCAATTAGCGCTAATCAATTCATCAAGGCTCTGTTAAGTCTTCCGAAAGTTAGCGGACCGAAGACCCTACTTTATCTCTCTGCTAACTCACAAAATGGCCGCCACACATGTGAACAGCTGATTTTGGCAAGAGCAAAACCATACGCAAGACAGTTTTTTTTGTTTTAAGTTTTTATTCCCTCCGTGAAAGGTAAAGGAAACTAGATCCACACTGCCTAGTCTGTCGTGTAAATTCGCTGGTTTCCCGCTAATTCGCTGCCACTGCTGTCAATTTATTTTTTTTAATTCACTAAAAGGCCATTTTTGGTCTATGATTTGTCAAGGTGACAACATAACGCGTCTAATCTATTCACCAACAGCTCATTAGCTAACAGACTGCTAGCAAGCGTTTATGAATCATACTTTTTAACAACTGTCAAATAAGCTTAATCAGTCTGTTAACTAATCGACTGATCAAACCTCAATTAAGGATTTTTTATGAATAAGGCTGTAAGTACCTACACTTACATAGTAAATTAGGTACATGAAAAAATGGTGAAAAAATTGTAAAATGAATTAATTTACTATTCAAATCACAACAAAGTAAAGATTATTATTTTTTACGGACAAAAAAAATACACTTTATAGATTAGAAAGGGACGACACTACAGTATTGCCACTTTTAAATTTCTACTCTTTTTTGCCAGGCTGTAAAACAAATGCGAGCAGCTCACCAATGTTGCCGAATATGATCCCGTTCTCCGTGGAGGCGACCTTGACGTGCGCCTTGATGGTGGCGAAGTCCCGCGGCGCGAGCACCACGGCGGCCGGCCGCTCCACCAGCCGCAGGTCGCCCAGCGTCGCCAGCTCCACCGTGCAGTTCTGCAGCGTGTCGTCTGCACACACGATGTCATGTTGAACAAATCATGTTTACGATGTCATGTCGACGAAGTCAAGTTTACAATGTCATGATAACTTTGTTGACATAATCATGGTTACGATATCATGTCGACAGAGTCGAATTTACGATGCCATGTCGACGAAGTCACGTTTACGATGTCATGTCGACGAAGTCGCATATACGATGTCATATCAACAGAGTAGTGTTTACGATATCATGTCGACAAAGTCGAGTTTACGATGTCTTGTCGACGTAGTCATGTTGACTATGTCTCGTCGACGAAGTCGTGTTCGCGATGTCATATCGACGAAGCCATGTTTACGATGTCATGTTAAAAAAGTCGTGTTGACAATGCGTAGTGGGCTCACCGGTCTGGTTGACGACGAGCACGTCGAGCACGATGTCGTACTGGTTGACGGCCACGATGCACTCCGCGTACACGGGGTCACTGAACCCTGTCAGCTGCGTCACCTTCGACAGCTTGCCCTTCTCTTCCGATGCGCCCGTCGCGCGACCTGCAGACAACAAAAATAATGAAGTCTGTCGAAGTTTGAATAAAGAAAACATGTAAAGTCATACATTTAAAAATTATCTCTCTCTCTCTCTATCTATCTCTATCTCTCTCTATCACTCTTTTTTTATCTATCTATCTTTATTTATCTCTCTATTTATATCTATCTATCTCTATATATCTCTCTATCACTCTTTTAATATCTATCTATCTTTATTTATCTATATCTCTCTTTATATCTATCTATCTCTATCTCTCTCTATCACTCTTTTTATATCTATCTATCTTTGTCTATTTTTATCTCTCTTTATACTTATCTCTCTATCTCTCTCTGTCTCTCTCTATCTATCTCTATCACTCTTTTATTATTTTATCTTTCTTTATCTCTCTCTTTATATCTATCTCTCTCTATCACTCTTTCTATATCTATTTATCTTTATCTATCTCTATCTCTCTTTATATCTATCTATCTCTATCTGTCACTATATCTATCTATCTATCTATCTCTATCTTTGTCTCTATCTATCTCTATCTCCCCCTATCTCCCTCTTATACGGTATGTATGTTATTATGTATGTATGTGTAGCGTACCCTGCAGCGCCTTGGAGAGCGAGAGCTCGAACATGTCGTGCGCGTGCGCGGCGGCGCCGGCCCCCGCCAGCGCGGCGAACGCGATGCCCGCCTCCACCGGCACCGCCTTCTCCTCCGAGAGCTCCTCCTCCTGCACACACCGTAACAACGCTCCTTTAGCCATGGTTAAATTAAACGCCGCGCGCAAGCACCCAGTACAAGCACAGTATAAACCCTGCAGGTGACAGCACACTGACCTCCTTGCTGTCCAGCTGGCTGGCCCGCTCCTGCATGAGCGCGTTGAGAGCGCCCCGAGCCGACTTGGCCAGCGCGTCCCGCACCACGGCCGGCCGCGCCGACGCCGCGCGCAAGCACAGCGCCGCGTGCTCCAAGTATAAACCCTGCAGGTGACAGCACACTGACCTCCTTGCTGTCCAGCTGGCTGGCCCGCTCCTGCATGAGCGCGTTGAGAGCGCCCCGAGCCGACTTGGCCAGCGCGTCCCGCACCACGGCCGGCCGCGCCGACGCCGCGCGCAAGCACAGCGCCGCGTGCTCCAAGTATAAACCCTGCAGGTGACAGCACACTGACCTCCTTGCTGTCCAGCTGGCTGGCCCGCTCCTGCATGAGCGCGTTGAGAGCGCCCCGAGCCGACTTGGCCAGCGCGTCCCGCACCACGGCCGGCCGCGCCGACGCCGCGCGCAAGCACAGCGCCGCGTGCTCCAAGTATAAACCCTGCAGGTGACAGCACACTGACCTCCTTGCTGTCCAGCTGGCTGGCCCGCTCCTGCATGAGCGCGTTGAGAGCGCCCCGAGCCGACTTGGCCAGCGCGTCCCGCACCACGGCCGGCCGCGCCGACGCCGCGCGCAAGCACAGCGCCGCGTGCTCCAAGTATAAACCCTGCAGGTGACAGCACACTGACCTCCTTGCTGTCCAGCTGGCTGGCCCGCTCCTGCATGAGCGCGTTGAGAGCGCCCCGAGCCGACTTGGCCAGCGCGTCCCGCACCACGGCCGGCCGCGCCGACGCCGCGCGCAAGCACAGCGCCGCGTGCTCCAAGTATAAACCCTGCAGGTGACAGCACACTGACCTCCTTGCTGTCCAGCTGGCTGGCCCGCTCCTGCATGAGCGCGTTGAGAGCGCCCCGAGCCGACTTGGCCAGCGCGTCCCGCACCACGGCCGGCCGCGCCGACGCCGCGCGCAAGCACAGCGCCGCGTGCTCCAAGTATAAACCCTGCAGGTGACAGCACACTGACCTCCTTGCTGTCCAGCTGGCTGGCCCGCTCCTGCATGAGCGCGTTGAGAGCGCCCCGAGCCGACTTGGCCAGCGCGTCCCGCACCACGGCCGGCCGCGCCGACGCCGCGCGCAAGCACAGCGCCGCGTGCTCCAAGTATAAACCCTGCAGGTGACAGCACACTGACCTCCTTGCTGTCCAGCTGGCTGGCCCGCTCCTGCATGAGCGCGTTGAGAGCGCCCCGAGCCGACTTGGCCAGCGCGTCCCGCACCACGGCCGGCCGCGCCGACGCCGCGCGCAAGCACAGCGCCGCGTGCTCCAAGTATAAACCCTGCAGGTGACAGCACACTGACCTCCTTGCTGTCCAGCTGGCTGGCCCGCTCCTGCATGAGCGCGTTGAGAGCGCCCCGAGCCGACTTGGCCAGCGCGTCCCGCACCACGGCCGGCCGCGCCGACGCCGCGCGCAAGCACAGCGCCGCGTGCTCCAAGTCGTCCGCCGTCAAACCTGTGGTCGCTGTCGCTAGAGACAAACAAACAAATACTACGTTACTACAGACACCGGGAAGTCCTACATACATATAATAAAGCGGAAGAGGGTCGAAAGTCTATACACGGAAGATATCTATACATACAATAAAGCTGAAGAGGGTCGAAAGTCTGTACACGGAAGATATCTATACATACAATAAAGCTGAAGAGGGTCGAAAGTCTGTACACGGAAGATCTATACGTACAATAAAGCTGAAGAGGGTCGAAAGTCTGTACAAACATGGAAGATATCTATACATGCAATAAAGCTGAAGAGGGTCGAAAGTCTGTACATGGAAAATATCTATACATATAATAAGGCTGAAGAGAGCTGAAAGTCTTTACACGGAAGATATCTATACATATAATAAGCTGAAGAGAGCTGAAAGTCTTTACACGGAAGATATCTATACATATAATAAGCTGAAGAAGGTCGAAAGTCTGTACATGGAAGATATATATACATATAATAAAGCGGAAGAGGGTCGAAAGTCTGTACATGGAAGATACATATAAAAAAGCTGAAGAGGGTCGAGAGTCTGTACATGGAAGATATCTATACATAAAATAAAGCTGAAGAGGGTCGAAAGTCTGTACATGGAAGATATCTTCTATACATATAATAAAGCTGAAGAGGGTCGAAAGTCTGTACAGTCACCAGCATAAATATATGACGGTGAACAGGGCTGCAAAAATAAATGATTATCTATTGGGCTCAATAGCTTATGACGACACTACCGCGGTAAAAATAACTGATGCTCTATAGGCGGAAAAAACATCGTCGCACCCTTATCAGCAAAAATATCAATTTGCAGTGAAAGCATAATCATCGGATGATAGGTGGGCCGCATAAATATCAATTTTCTGTGAAAGTATAATCATCGGATGATACGCGGGCCGCATATATATCTGACACGTAAGAGTCAACTCTTTGTTGTTGATTTGCAAAACCGAACCATCCCTGGCTAACATAGAGACGTAAATTGTATGAAATGATTTGACAATTCACGAGAACAGTGCAGACTTGTCATTGCATACGTCTGTCTCACACTGTTCCAATCGCGAATATGTCAATAATATAATTTTAAAATCTTTATGATGTGTGAATAATTAGTGGCCAGTATCATTTTAGGTTAACTAAAAAGTTTTTATATTACGAACAATATTATAAACTTCCATACATAGTGTTATAAAAAATGTGGTATATTAACGTTATCAGCACCTTACAAAAAATGCCCTAATTATTTTATGCGGAGTTAGAGTTTAGTTTATTAATTCGGACATGCTTTAATCAAAAATCATTCGGGCGTTCAGGACAAAATAAAAACAACTATCAACTTCGTCTTATCAACTTAGCAAGAAAACAAGCTAAATTTATACCAATAGCTGTTGCCCGTGGCTTTGCCCCGGTTCCAGATTTTTCTTTTTTTTTCAATTTTTGTTCTAAGAACCTTCTCCCGATAAATAGCAAACTCATAAAAAAAAGAGTACGGGAAATCGGTGATGCCGTGAAATGAACAAATATTTCTATTTGGCATTCACTATTTTATTGAATCCGCCGCCGTTACTTTTCGAAGGTCCATTTCAATGAACAAAAACCATTTTCTTTGCTACTCCGCTACTACACGAGTAAGACAGCCAAAACCTGTGCGAAATATAATAAAAATGTCGAAGACTAAAGGGATTGGATGAAACTGTCAGGCTGTTCGGTCAGGATTCAACCGAGCTCTATGCGTAGCCGAGCTTAGGTCACCATCTCGATCATCTTCAAGGTACATTAATGAGATAGAAATAACAGCGCACGTGTTTCACTTGTACAGCCAGTCTTTATTCAAATAGCGCTTACACAAAGGACTCAGGACTATCACACACTCTAATAGACGAAACGTGGAGAGTTCTGTGCTTGCGCCCACTGACTGGCCTATCAATGTTAAGAATATCGTTAACCACCGA
This sequence comes from Pandemis heparana, assembly GCA_963854515.1. Taxonomy (NCBI): domain Eukaryota; kingdom Metazoa; phylum Arthropoda; class Insecta; order Lepidoptera; family Tortricidae; genus Pandemis; species Pandemis heparana. Next base: position 16,146,253 of record OY978012.1, on the reverse strand, counting down.
AATAAGGCTAACTTACTTACTTACTTAATACTTAGTGCAAAGGTACTTAGCACTTGGATGCACTAACAATTCACCATTAAACTCAAAGCAGTACGTCGATGCAAATGGATTACTTTAGACGTCTGAACTCAGTCAAGTCCTGATCAATGCCTCCCGCTCCCAACTGTCACCAGATGTAATTCTGTCATTTTAACTAACATTGCAGGTAGTTGCAACTGAGCCAAGCACAAACCACCCCCAAGCGATACCGCAATAACAGCTGTCATCGCTTGACGTTTCATAAAAGCAATAACTTATGAGGGTACATTCTACAAAGTACAATTAACTATATCATAAGTTTAGTTATTGTAACGACGCTGCGACATATATATTATAATATATTATACGTTTTGACAGGAAACCCCAAAAGATGTATATTTCGCACAAGCTTGGCTTACTTGCACGTGTAGTAACGGAGTAGCAAGGAAAATGTATTTTGTTCACTGACATTTGCTGTTTAGGATCCAAGATGCTGGACATAATTTGACATAATTGACACGAAAATATTTTTTTGGATCCAGCATGGCGAATGACATTTTAACGCAAAATATAAATATGAGCGTAACTGCGCGTTAATAAGGCCTACGATGTTTTATCTCAGCAATTTGTATAAAATAAATAATCATACATAAATAGTGTTTTGATATTTTTCATTTAAAAGTAACGTAAAACGCCATTCAGCCGTCAATGATGACGATGATGATGATAATTAAAAAGTAATTGTAGAAAAAGTGCTGTTTAAAATGTTGTAAAATTGGCTCATGATCGCTACCCAACCAACTCGCACATTTTCATAAAGATTCACTTAGAATAGCAGTTGCATAAAATACTATTAAAGTTCACACCCCTTCCCAGGTCATCGATTCCTATATAGGTAATTTTGTAATTTAGGAATTTGAATCCGTCAAATATGTGATAGAATAAAATGTGAGACAGACGTATGCAATGACAAGTCTGCACTGTTCTCGTGAATTGTCAAATCATTTCATATAATTTACGTCTCTATGTTAGCCAGGGATGGTTCGGTTTTGCAAATCAACAACAAAGAGTTGACTTTTACGTGTCAGATATATATGCGGCCCGCGTATCATCCGATGATTATGCTTTCACAGCAAATTGATATTTATGCGGCCCACCTATCATCCGATGATTATGCTTTCACTGCAAATTGATATTTTTGCTGATAAGGGTGCGACGATGTTTTTTCCGCCTATAGAGCATCACTTATTTTTACCGCGGTAGTGTCGTCATAAGCTATTGAGCCCAATAGATAATCATTTATTTTTGCAGCACTGTTCACCGTCATATATTTATGCTGGTGACTGTACATGGAAGATATCTATACATATAATAAAATGGAAGAGGGTCGAAATTCTGTACACGGAAGATAATCTATACATAAAATAAAGCTGAAGAGGGTCGAAAGTATGTACATGTCATGGAAGATATACAATACATTTTTAGAATTTTTGTCTGTTTGTGTGTTTATCTGTTTGATAGTATATTTGCGAGCGCATCACGTGACAACGGCTGAACGGATTTTGATGCAAACTAATCTGTTGAGAAAAACACCGGCCAAGTTATTTATTTATTTATTTATTTATAAGCCTTTTTATTCCGAATTCGCTACAATTTCAGTAAGTACATGTTGTTATTGTCGTTTATTTATTTTTTATTTATTAAATTGTCGCGTAATTCGGCGAGCCTCGTGGCATAGGCCTCCTCCGTGTATTGGAGGGTTTGGGCTATAGTTCCCACGCGCGCCCAGTGCGGATTGGGAACTTAACACACACCATTGAATTTCTTCGCAGATGTGTGCAGGTTTCCTCACGATGTTTTCCTTCACCGAAAAGCTCATGGCAAATTACAAATGTAATTTTCGCACATAAATTCCGAAAAACTCAGAGGTGCGAGCCCGGGATTTGAACCCGCGACGCTCTGCTTGAGAGGCCACAGGTCAAACCACTAGGCTACCACGGCTTAGCCAAGTTATAGGCTACATTTTATTTACCCCGGAAAATTGCATAATTCACAAGTCAATTAATAAAAAAGTCAACGACTATGCTACACTCACCATCCTTCTTATGTTGCGCCAGCAGGGCAGCGATGAGATGCAGGGCTCTATTAGCGCTGTTAGCGTCCAGTTTGAGCGCTATCTTGGCCAATGCGGAGCAAGCGCACGCCGCCGTGAACGACTCGCCGGAGCGCAGCGCGTGCGGCAGGCCGCCGGACGACGCCGGTGTCGAGTTCGCACTGGAATATTAATATTTGCTAATAACCAGAGACCGGACAAATGGGTGTCATAACTCGCAATAACGTGGACATGACTCCAAAGATTAATTAATTAATGAATTGATTTCTTAGTGATAATTGCTAATACTTCAATGGGATAATAAAAGAAAGATATCATATCTTTTGATTTCCTTGTTAAAAATACAATCATTTTTTTTGACATTGACATTAATATGCTGACATTCATCAAATTTACTTTGTGATTAATATTTTACGAAGTAGGTATACAAATTAAATTACAGGTAAAAATAATTAATTGATCTTTGAAGTCATGTCTATATTATTGCCAACAATGGCATTCATTTGTCCGATCTCTGGTAATAACACAGGGTCTCTTATTGTTCCGGGATATCAGCAGGACTCACTTGCTCGTATGCCTTCTTTGTTGTAGTAAAAAAAAAAACAGACGGGTTTCACTCCAAATGAAAAAAAAATAAACTTTTTCTACACAAGATTCGAACTGCGGTTACTTGAGAACGCACTGTTATTCCACACCTTATACGCGCTAGGCCAAACGCACATACGTTAAAGCTACGAAATTAACGTACATTTAAAATCGAACGCGACTCTTAGCTTCATTCTTATTTCAAAATAAGCTCTAAGAGGATCCTGATATCCTGGTACTAAAACTCTCCCTCCGGCTTACGTCTGACGCGAGTTTATCATTTTTTACCCGTTCCAAAAAGTGCTCAACGCCGCTAAAGATGTTTTCACTTCAGAAAAGGTGGTGAGGTTAGTTAGGTATATTCAGTTACCCGAACGGCAAAATACTCAGAAAAAGGAGCTCCGCCCAAGTACGGCGGACGCAGGATACAGGCGTGATTTTAAACGACCGGACAGCCTAGTGGTTAGTGATCCTGTCTATGAAGCTAGAGGTCCCGGGTTCGAATCCCAGTAGGGGCAGACATTTGTATGGTGAATACGAATTTTTGTGCCCGAGTCATGAATGTTGTATGCATTTAAGTATGTATTTATCTACATTATAATGTATGTATAAGTATGTTTATCCGTTGCCTGGTACCCATAGTACAAGCTTGGCTTAGTTTGGGACTGGGTCAATTGGTGTAATTTGTCCCATGATATATATATTTTTTTTTCGTATTTAACTTACGCGGGCAGGTTGAAGGCGGACTGCGAGGCGTAGGTGCCATCGCTAGTCACCAGCTGTCGCGGCGCGGACGCGTCCGGCTTTGCCTGCTCGCTCTCCTCCTGCACAAACATATTATATATTAGCTTGGGAAGCGTAAAAAAAAACTTTTTTTGAGTACTTTTTTTTTAAATTATCATCTTCATCAGTAAAATATTTTTTTGAGTGCTTTTTTTTAATTATCATCGTCATCGGTCTGATTGAGCTGTCAGAATTCCAGGGAACATATAATATAATTAGAGTATAGGTATAACATTAAATTTTATCGATGATTTTTTGTTACTTCCGCTTATGGAAATCGTAAGATTATAAATTTTTCGTAATCCTTGAATTATTCCCTTCAAAATAAAATAAAAATGTAGTCACACTCGAGAATGTAAGATGACGATTTTTTACAATTTTGCTATCCCTCCCCTTTCTTTACGTCACTCTTAAATTGTCAGATTAGTGGAATATACACGTTTTAGCGTGTAACTAACTCACCCTACCATAATCTGACGCGCTCGAGAATTTCAGATGATCAATTTTTTTTCACTAATTCTTTCCTTTATCCTTGCCGGGCGGCCATATAATATGTATGGGGCTCATACAAGGTATCCCCCCTTGTATATTAATCTGCCGCGCTTTAGTAAATCCCGAAATCCCCTCTTGAGCTCCACTATCATTAGCTGTAGTGTCCTATTACAGGGTTTCATGTTTAGGAAATGTTTTAGTTTAAGATCAATGTACCCATGAAAGCAATGAATGAATGAAATATTGAATCGATTCAAACTTTCGCGATTTTTACACATTATTAAAAAAAAACATTATCATAAATCGCCGGATGTTGTGTTGTGAGTGTCGTGTGTCGGTCTAGTGGCAGCCTTAGCGAAGAAACTAATAATAAAGAGCAAGTGCGGGTAGTTAGGAAAACCCGTGCAGCTAAAAGATGTCGATACCAATGATACCATACTTCAGTCCTCTCGAGACCATGGATGCAAAGTCGCGTCCGAAACGTCGAGGTATTTACAAAAATACTTTTTTAAGTGATCAAGTCCCGTTTTTCTTATAATAATGAATGAAATATTCACACGTAATACCTTGTCCTTGTCGGCGGCGTTGGGCGTGGGAATGGCGTTGGCCAGCACGGCCAGCGTGGCGGCGGCGCGCTGCTCGCTGTCCGCGAACTCGGCCAGCAGCCACAGCGCCGAGCGCGCTATCTTGCCCACCTTGATGGCCGGCACCACGTCCAGCAGTTTCTGCGTTACAGTACAAATCAATCAATCATTTATTGCAACCATGGTGTTTACAAAATGTTCATATTATTATGCCACCATGTATGCATAAGGCCCGGTGTGACTCGGTACAGACCTGGTATAGGTCCGGGCGGAGGTCGGGGAAGGCCGCGAGCGCCTCGCGCGTGAACGCCATGACGTCGGCGGCGGCCGGCTCCGCGCCCTCGCCCACCATGTCCAGCAGCGCCGGCGCCACGCTGCCCGCAACCTCGGGAAACTGAGGGACACGAAGGCGTAAGATAACAAAATTAATTTAATTGTAGTGTGACACACTCACACATCCCAGTATGTAACTATATAAGCTTAAGTCTATTATATTAAAGTATAGTATTTACTCTAAACTCGGCCTATGCAGTTGCCTCCTAACGCCCATCCTCACATGGCGATCCTGCCAGTGCGGCCTTGGCGCTGCACTGGCGGCGCGCTGCGCCGACCAGTGATAAAATTAATTTAAAAAGACAATAAATATTTAAGAAGAACAAAGTGAAGTGGAAAGTGACAAGTGAAAATAGACACTACATAAAAATTATTTAGAACTATAATAATGTTACTTCAATAATACTTATAAAGATTAAATAATAATAATACTTACTACATTATATGAAAATAATAGGAAGAAACTGATGTTAAAAAATACTGAAACACGAAGAATAAAATACGTAAAACAAAAGCAGACGAAAATGAATAACAAGAAATTGGTATAAAAAATTAATTAAAAGAAAAAGAGTTGGAGTTGAAAGGATGCTGCCGGGAGATGTAGCAGTCTAGAGGATGAGCAGAGGAAAAGATCAGGAGGCTGCAGGGTAGTAGATGGTGTCGAGAGGTGATGGAGTAGTGAGAGCAGCAGGGAGTTGATGGTGTCGTTTTGGTTTGGATGAGTATGCAGCAGGGTGATAGAAGATGGACCAGGAATTAATCATTTTTTATTAAATAATTGTTATGAATTAATTAGTTAAAAGGTTTTGTATTTATTTACAGTTATGTGTAGGTAAGTGCCGCTTGTTGACGAGATCGATTTTTTATTCCAAAATTTTGACGATTTGCGATTTTTTTTTTAAAGTATTTATCAAGGTAATATTTTTTTTAACAATTAATAAATACAGATGAATTTAAAAATGAAATACTTAGTACAATTTTAATAAATAATGAATATTTTTATTTTATAACTTAATTTTATGTCCACAATCTAAAAATAGATTGCATTGTATTGTTTAGATTCACACGTTCATAAATGATCATAGATGATCTCATACAGGTCATCAGAAAAGGATTGGTATGCCGCGTCTGTTATTACAGATCAAATTTCTTTAGGTAAGTCAGGTACTATGCGCTCTTTAATTAAACGACATTAATATTATTGAGTAATGAAACGGTTTACAATTATTTTGAATGATCGAAAGTAGATATTAGTTATTGTGGAGTTTTGTGATGATTTTTTTTATAGAAAGTTTGAAGATGAGTACCTTGGAAACGATAGTATGAAAACTGGATTTTATGGATTGTTTTTTTTAAAGATTTGTTTAATTTGCAGAAATTTTGATACAACACAAATTGTCCCTTTTATTTAACTGCAGATGAATAATAAGGATGATTCGAAAATAATTTGTCATTGCCGTTGGACTGATCATCCAGCTGTCATTTTAAAATTATTAGTACAAGTAAAATTTTAGAGTCCGACAATACAAATAGGTCAATTTTAAAATGTAGTCAGTCAAATTTATAAAGATTTTATATGTAAAGATTATAGTTAACGGAGAGTTTAGGATTTTAATGAATGCAGATTAAATGATTTGATTGTGAATTAAATGGAAATGTTAGTATTTTGGATTGGATTGTGAAGAGTGAATTATGCGAAGAGTTAGACAGGAAAAGTTTAAGTATGGCAAGGTATAGTTTATGAATGAGAATTTATGTAATGGGTTGTGTGAGAATAACAGTAGGAAAATATCAGTCGTTATCAACAGTATAGCACGAGATGCGCTGTTAAGCGAGCTGGTAGCAAGGTGCACCCAGGATACAGGGCAGGTAGGAAATCCTTGAACTTCGACCATGAGGCGGTCGAGCTATCACTCGTGGGGACTCTTGGACACAAGGAATGCAAATGAAGTATGGAAGTGTTAAATGAACTGCCTGTGAATTATGTTATAAATGGTTTAATGTATGTGCGCGCACGAAAGTAAAAAAAAAAACCTGTATCCTGAATAAATAAATAAATATGTGAAATAAGGTCGGCCGACCATATAAATAATATGTCTAGTGTGCACCATGCCAAAAAGTGAAGCCAAAGTTGCTCACTAAGGAGAAGTATTATTGGAGAAAGATAAAGAAATTATAAAAGTAGAAGTGTATAAAAGAATAGATTGAAAGAAAGGCCACTAGGTACTGAGAAGATATATTAAATGAAAGACTCTGAAGTTAAGGAGATAGGAAATACAGTAATATATTCCGATTTTTTTTTAATAAATATAATACATAAGTAGGTACCTAACTAAAAGATATAAATTAAAAAAAAAACATATTTTAAGAGTGACAGATCTATACAAACTAAAAAACAAAACAACAGCGTCTTGTCTTGTATTACTTTTGTTTTGAAGCTCGTCAACAAAGCGTGCAAATTTAGACATAAGCAAAATAATTGTTAGTACCTACTTAGTAAGTTTATACTTAAGATTTTTCTTTAATTGTGTACCTATTTTTTTCTTTTTCAAGGGGGGAGGTGTAGTGTGACACACTCACACTCTCCCAGTATGTAACTATATAAGCTTAAGTCTATTATATTAAAGTATAGTATTTACTCTAAACTCGGCCTATGCAGTTGCCTCCTAACGCCCATCCATAATATATCGAGTAATAGTATGTAAACATTGACGTACTATAAACAATCAGAGTCCCAATCGCAAACAAAAGGTCCTAAAGAAATGACCGAGCGGCGTTGTCTATATTTATACAGATAAAATTAACATATTCGTTCAAATTAACACCTTATTTCGTGGCAATAATGTTGCATACGATCATGAAAAGTAATGACACGATGTCACGCGCTGGAAACCTTGATGTCTCTTTTGTTTTCAAGTTACACCGCGGTTGAAACACGATCGAATCAAAACTCTGCACAATAGACGCGTCGTGCAGACTTTTGCTTCCGACAGTTTTTGAGCGTGATTGGAAGTCTAGTTGTTTATTTAGTTATTAGTACATACATCACTGAATGTAAATAAAACAATAATTCAATTTTATGCCAAAAATGCCTTATGTCAGTTTCAATCTGACAGTAGAGTGTGTGTTATAGACTATCTGAAGAGATCTATACGGAAAGTTTGGTGTGAATGATTGCGTTGGGAGGGGAAGGCCTAGGCGGATGTTTCGGGACCAAATAGGAGACGTTTTGAAAAAAAGACAGGTCAAGAGTACCCGAAACCGACGAGCATGTATGAAGAGATTGATGAATGTGGATGAAGCAAAAGAGGTATATCAGAATCGTAGCAAATCGGAACAAAGTCTCTGCGTACCCCTATGGGAAAGAGGCGTGACGGTATATATCAGCTTCAGCAAGGGGTCGGCGGGGTAGTCAGCAATAGGCAGCACCACATGAATGCGCTGTCTTCTGTGAGAACCAAGCAAACACAGAGTATAAACTGACCTTGAGGGCGGCTTTGTGCATGGCCCGCACCAGCAGCTGGCGGTACTTGTTGGCGTCGTCATGGTCGGCGCTGCCGGCCCTGGTCGCCTCCTTCCTCAGCACTTGCACCAACTCCTCCGCGTGGCGAGAGCTCACCAGCTCCAGGGCTGTAAAGAAAGATTTTTTTTTATGTCAGATAAGCCAGACAAACGAACTAGTGGGTCACCTGATGTCAAATGAATGATCACCACTGTCCACTGAGCAATTTTCAAATGATAATGAAAGAATATGGCAGAAAAGTGAAGCTGGGAATCGAACTCGGTTTCTCATCATTCTGTGATGCGCGCTTCGCGATAATTTATGCAGTAAGTATGTAACAGAACGTAAGTCAAAGCTGATACCTGGTTGATGGTAAAGTGGAGTATGTTGTACTAGCATACTTTTTTGTATGTATAAAGGCCATGGGCCGCCCGTCAAGTCAAGGATAACCGATCAAATTAGTAAAATAAATTGATCATCTGAAATTCTCGAGCGCGTCAGATTAAGGGAAGATGGGTTAGTTACATGCTAAAACGCGTATATTCCACTAATCTAACAATTTGAGAGTGAGGGCTACAAAGTTGTAAAAAAAAATGTCATCTCAACATTTTCGAGCGTGGCAATTTTTTTTTATTTTGAAGGGACTAATTCAAGGATTACGAAAAAATATATAATCTGACGATTTTCATAAGCCGAAGTAACAAAAATTCATCGATAAAATTTAATGCGTGCAGCTATACTCTAATTTTTTATTCCCTGGAGTTCTGACAGCTGTCATAATTAGATCGATGGAGATGATAATTAAAAAAATATACACATTATCATTATTTTTATAATTTTTGTCTTATAAATACAAGTATTCAACTTAAAAACCATACACTATTTTATTTGCTTGCTATTTCCTGAGCTTTTCAATTACCTAATTAATTAAATTATTTAAAAATAAAAAATATTGTCAGATTAGGCAAATCCCTCCAGATAATAGACAGATTATGAGACAGCGCGCCTAGGGCATTAAGATGAACCATATATATATTAATCTGACGCGCTTGAGTATTTTAAAATGGCGATTTTTTTGCACATTCTAATAATGGCCGCGAGTTTGCAATACAATCAAATCGCCAGATTATTATATAAGAGCTCATTTTGGGTTCACTTAACATCCCCTTAGAAAATCTGACGCGGTCGATTAGTCTTATTTATTTTTCATTTTCAATCGTTATGTACAACTTAAAACCATCCCCATCACGGAAACAATCATATAATAATAAGTATTTTTTTAAATACGTAGGACATAGATGATATCAATATCTGACGCGCTCGAGTATGTCCATGCAACATTAAATTTTTGAAAAGATATAGCCGCTCTCCTCGCCGATGAAAAGTTACACAATATTATAGGTCTTTTTTTCTTTTTATCATCTACGCTTCGCAACCCAATATACGACTCGACGAATATGACGCTCGAGTAAATACCGCAGCCGCGCGGGCGAGGACTCAGTTAAGGTGCTACCAAACTGCCGCATATACGCAGTGACGTGTCGTATGCGTCACGTTTTCTCACCGTTTCTTCATACATTTTGTTGCGATTCCGTAACGTCACCGTTTTTTAAGCGGCGGTGTGGTCGCTCCTTTAAGCGGTCGGTCTATAGTAGCCCGCTTTTACCTACCGATCGTTCTAGAAAGAGACGGGTAGTATCTCGCGCGCTCTCGTGCTGGTGCTGCTTACCGAGCGCGAGCGTCTGCCGGCGCACGTCCAGGTCGGAGGAGCCGAGCACGCGCAGCACGTCCATGGCCAGGTCGGGCAGCGCGCGCGCCGCCGCCTGGCCGCCGCCGCGCTCTCGTGCTGGTGCTGCTTACCGAGCGCGAGCGTCTGCCGGCGCACGTCCAGGTCGGAGGAGCCGAGCACGCGCAGCACGTCCATGGCCAGGTCGGGCAGCGCGCGCGCCGCCGCCTGGCCGCCGCCGCGCTCTCGTGCTGGTGCTGCTTACCGAGCGCGAGCGTCTGCCGGCGCACGTCCAGGTCGGAGGAGCCGAGCACGCGCAGCACGTCCATGGCCAGGTCGGGCAGCGCGCGCGCCGCCGCCTGGCCGCCGCCGCGCTCTCGTGCTGGTGCTGCTTACCGAGCGCGAGCGTCTGCCGGCGCACGTCCAGGTCGGAGGAGCCGAGCACGCGCAGCACGTCCATGGCCAGGTCGGGCAGCGCGCGCGCCGCCGCCTGGCCGCCGCCGCGCTCTCGTGCTGGTGCTGCTTACCGAGCGCGAGCGTCTGCCGGCGCACGTCCAGGTCGGAGGAGCCGAGCACGCGCAGCACGTCCATGGCCAGGTCGGGCAGCGCGCGCGCCGCCGCCTGGCCGCCGCCGCGCTCTCGTGCTGGTGCTGCTTACCGAGCGCGAGCGTCTGCCGGCGCACGTCCAGGTCGGAGGAGCCGAGCACGCGCAGCACGTCCATGGCCAGGTCGGGCAGCGCGCGCGCCGCCGCCTGGCCGCCGCCGCGCTCTCGTGCTGGTGCTGCTTACCGAGCGCGAGCGTCTGCCGGCGCACGTCCAGGTCGGAGGAGCCGAGCACGCGCAGCACGTCCATGGCCAGGTCGGGCAGCGCGCGCGCCGCCGCCTGGCCGCCGCCGCGCTCTCGTGCTGGTGCTGCTTACCGAGCGCGAGCGTCTGCCGGCGCACGTCCAGGTCGGAGGAGCCGAGCACGCGCAGCACGTCCATGGCCAGGTCGGGCAGCGCGCGCGCCGCCGCCTGGCCGCCGCCGCGCTCTCGTGCTGGTGCTGCTTACCGAGCGCGAGCGTCTGCCGGCGCACGTCCAGGTCGGAGGAGCCGAGCACGCGCAGCACGTCCATGGCCAGGTCGGGCAGCGCGCGCGCCGCCGCCTCGCCGCCGCCGCGCCGCAGCGCGCTGAGCCGCCCCAGCACGATCAGCTTCACGTTGTTGTCGCTCTCCTTCACTATCAGGTCGATGTAGCACGCCGCCGCCGCCTAACGACAAAAAAAAGTTAACCACTCTTTTCCCTTGCAGCTGCGAGCTATGGGCGCCGCCATATTGGCCGCTCTGCCGAGCGCCTGTCGCTCTATCCCCGCTCGAATAATTCGATGGAAATCGCCTCGAATTTTTTCGTCCCACTATCGCTTCTTCTTTTTTCACCGGTGCACCGGAGCAAACACTGCTCTTCCCCTCGGACGGGTCCAAAAACGAACCGCAGCTCTTGACCACACGCGGAGGTAACCCGACTCGCACTCCGCATGTCGCATTACTTGAGTGGGGAGTGACAGGCGCTCGGCCGAGCAGCCAGTATGGCGGCGTCCATAGCTCGCATCGGCTGACCGTGTGGCACTCACTTATTCTCGCACGTGCTCCGCGGTATTTGTTTTTGAAGTGAAAACTTGTTTAGCGACGCTGAGCACTTTTTGGGATGGGTAAAAAATGTTAAATCTCGCGTCAGGCGTAAGACGGCGGGAGAGTTTATGTACCAGGATATAAGATCCTCTAAGAACTTATTTTGAAATACGAATGAATCGCGTTCGATTTTCGATGTGTTTTTTTGAGTCGTGCGTGGAGTAAAAGTACTAGGGCATCAGCACATTGTTAGAGGTCTGTCAATATAAATAATACGTACATTTTTATTTGTAAGCGGCCAGTACGGTCGCGTTTTGAGCGTCATGGAGGCTACGACATTAAAATCTAAACTAAGCTGCTATTTTGACTTCTGCCGGCAAACCCGGAGTGCTACCCGACGCTTTGTTTTTGTTTTTGACACTTTCTATAAAACCTCCGTGATTGCAACTCACCGTAATAGCAGCCGGCGCGGCGGAGAGCGTGACCAACGTGCCGGCAGCCTCGTACCGGACGGCCGCGCTGCCGGCGTTCAGCAAACCGTACACGGTCCGGATGAAGCGGGAACGCTCCGACGGATTAGCGTGGCACACCTACAATAATATAAGCTATAGATATGTAGGTTATGAGGTGTTTCATGTTGCGAAAAAGTAACCAAAAAAACCCTAGTGCTGTCAATTAGCCGAAGGAAGACGTTTTTATCCGAGACGCTGCGAAAACGGAGTGTGTTGACGATTCACGAGCACTTAAAATCAAGGACCGGAAAACCCCTTAATTTGCTGAAGCCTTTTCATAGGGTAACCCTATTAAACTGTTGCCCTATGATATGGTCAGCTTATCGTTGTGCTAAGCCTATCATTACGGAAACCGGTTTGAGTAAGGTTAACCGTTGGTTACCCGTTTTCTATTATAGTTATAACCGTTTTCTAATACGGTTACGGGGTTTTCAGTTTTGGTAATCGTTTATATAATTAACTACGGTCAGACTTTCTTTCGGGTAACCCGATGATATGCTTACCAAATTGATAGGGTTTGTGAAAACAATTCTATGAAATATCCTATCCAATACCCATTTAATGGTAACCGGTTCCGGTCCTTGCTTAGAATAATCGGCAATGGCGACAAGTCGGCCAACTATTCTATTATTATGTAAAATTTGTAATTTTATGAATAAATGAATATGAATATGAATATGAATATTCGACATTTTTGGCGGGCAGACGACAAAACCGTAGTCGGTCCATCACTAACAATAACAATCGTTCATCACCCTCAACTCCCTCCTCACCTTATAAATCAACTCCACAATCACCAACTGCAGTATATCACCGAAGCCGTGCACGCTGTCGAGCCTCGAAGCCAAATAAGCCAGCGCCCTCTCCTGCTCGGCGTGCAACAACATCAGGAAAGCGTTCCGCTTGCACGACATGTCCTGCTCGCTCTCGAGGAAGTTAGCGATCAGCTCCGGAGCGTCCGGTATGAGGAAGTCAAAGTTTCTGGAAAGACGATGAGATTAAATTTTTCCATCGCCTCAATGTCTTTCGTCACGCGTGTCACATTACAGCCGCGGAGTGGGGATGAAGTGACAGGCGCTCGGCAGCCAATATGGCGGCGCCCATAGCTTGCATCAGCTGACCGTGTTGCGATTGTATTTATTATGTACTCGATAAATAAATTGAAATTAAAATTTATGGTTTGTTATCTTGTCCATTACTATTCTTATTTTCCAATCATTAAGTTAAAATTGAGAACGCAATTTTAATACCCTAAATCGAATAATTTGGCAGAATTTTTCAGTTAAATGTCTAAAAAAGTTTCACATGCTTCATGGTGTCATGGTGTCATAAACCACACAAGTTTTTGACGTTTTGTTTAGTGTTACTATGACATTTTGACGGATTTGCAGGTTGTGAACGTGCAAGCTGATTTTCTGATTTAAAGGTGATATGCAGACGGGTAATTTTTTGTTAATTTCCTTATTTCATTTTGCATCTTTCACTCAATGTGACACGTCTGAAGCGCAAAGTGAAAGAAAAGTGCCGAATGAATTCACTAGTGAATTGATCAGACGTTGTTGGATATTTTCATTCGGCAGCATTCACTCAAGTGAACCATCTTATACCTTAAAGATTTGTTTTGATATAGTGGGCTTGTTCAAAATTGTATGTCGGTTAGAACTGACCTGTAGATGGTGAATATGGCCAGCACCGCGTTCCGGCGCACGTAGGAGTGGCGGTGGTCCAGGCAGGCGCGGATGGCCGGCAGCAGCGGCTCCAGCAGCTCGGGCTCCTTCAGCTTGCACAGGAAGCGCAGCGTCGAGCCGCGGATGAACTCGTTCGGGTGTTGCAGGTCCTGGCGGGGTTCATCAGTTCAGTGCTGGAGTTATAAATGCCGGCACGTAAGTCTAATCTGACCTTGTATGCGCAGAAGTATAAAAGACTTACGTGCCGGCACGTAACTATACAGTTGATGTATAATCGGGTACGTTTACATTTTAATTGGAAGTAAGAATACTCAATTAAAAATAAAATGGATTGGCTCTGAAACAAACAGACGCAACCAAACGATAGCGTGATGTAGAAAAATGCTCCCAAGGTGCGCCATCTCACGGCAAATGACTTAAACTAAACTTATAAACTTAATTAATACTAACGGTACGTTTTCACCTACTCCGTTGTCGGTCGAAGTATGTTCGGGCGTCGTCGTCCGAACTCGGCCAATCGAATCAAAAGTATGTAAACGAGTGCGCCTTCACTGCGGCTACAAACGCCATCTTTCTTCCGTTGACGCCCGAATAGCCAGTGAAGGCGCTCTCGTTTCTTTACATACGTTTGATACGATCGGCAGAGTTCGGACATCGACGCCTAAACATACTTCGGCCGACAACGGATTAGGTGGAAACGTACGGTTATAGTATCTGAGACGACCAAACGATACCGCGATTCAGGAATGCATTTGGACGTGATAGCGACATCTGTTGTAAAACATGCGAACTAAACTTACTTCAACTTCTTAATCAAACTTCAATTTTAGATTAGAGAATAGAGTAAAAAATGTGAGAATGGTTGGACCTCAGATCAATTACTAAAGCCTAGATACCGTGTTAAAATTTAAGTAGTGACATCAATATGTACATCTCTTAATTCTCATGAAGAAATCAACAAGCTGGAAAGAGATAAATATAGTATTATCTAGTCTGCTTGTACACACCGTACACACCTGAAATGTCAAGTTGGTCCCGTTGGTCTAGTTTTACGCTACTAAATTCAAAAGTCTTTCACATCATATTTCCTTCTGAGAACAGCAGGTCATCTGTATTAAGTTGTATTTGAAATGGTTATGGCAGATAAAAATTTGTAAGTCGACCAGTGATTGCTTTTCATAAATCTGTACCTAACAGAAAAGTTATAAAATAAGGTGAAAGTGGTAATGTGTGCCTAAGGATTGCTTAAATGGCTTGTATTGTTTTGGGATGTAAATCTCATTCGTCTCGTAAGGAAAATGAACGGGAATATATACGCTTTCATCGGTGAGTACATTTTACGTGTTTTCAATATTATGCGCTAACCAATTTGAGCTGAATTAAAATTAATGAACGTATAACTTTGATTATAGTGACAAATAAACATTTGGACTCAATAACGGCGATAAATCTTCGAGATAATTAGGTATTTTGTAATAGCTTAGAGGTTATGATGTTTTGGTGATAGTGATGTTCCTGTTCATTGCCAGTTTTATCGATATCGAATTATTTTCCTAAACTTCGTATTGTAGACTAAATTATTTACATAAATAATAATGTAATAATGACAATTACAGATTACCTATGGACGAAGAACTAAAAATCGCTACGTCCATAAAATTTGAAGAGTTTCTTCAGTTTCTCCAAGACCTCGTCATCGGATCCTGATTTGGTGGCAATGGGACCAAACTGGAAGTATTCCCTTTCCAACAAAAAAAGAATTTTCCAAATCGGTTCATAACTGACGGAGTTCTGAAGATGCAAACATAAAAAAAAATACAACCGAATTTAGAACCTCCCCCTTTTTTTTTCAAGTTTGTTATAAAGAAAAGTGATTATTATTTATTGTAATTGTATTTAATAATGTAAATATATATACCTATATGTGAACATGTCCAGATTTTGTTTCTTTTATTCCAAGCCGAATTTAAAAATCGAAGAAAACAGTACAAATACCAAGCTAAGAAAATGGGCAGACTGTGACTGTGGTACAATTTACAATAACCGCCTTCTCTCTGACAGTTTGTTCAATTGCAGATGCTTGTAACTGACGTGACAAAACACTCTGAACAATTAAATTGTTTATTTGAAACCGCTGTTTGATGTTCAGGGATTTCTCTAAATTTCATTTAAAGCCGATCTTACGGGGTATTCTGTATCCACCCTAACGATACATTATTCTGACTATACCCCGTCGTACATCAAATAATAATCATCTGTTTTACTTTGGATCATCTTTTGGTAGGGGCGAGCCTCAGCTACCTACCGGGTCCACAGGTGGCGGATAGTGGAACGTCCTGTAGATATACGGGACAGCTGCGAATAAGGTTTACCAAATAAGCAGTCCCGGACCGAGGCGGTAAGGTACCAGGGTGTGGCGGGGTATCTCGTGGCACAGTTATCTCCATGAAATGCCACATGGCCCGTAAATACCTTATGACATGGCGAGTTTGCACCGCCACTTAAATAAGTGCATTGCCCTGGCAGAGGGCAGCAGCCTGTCAGCGTTCTTCGCGGCGTACTTCAGTGGGAGGTATACGACCGGAGAAAGGAACACCTGCACGCGGCGATGGAACCCATCACGACCGGATGCAGTACTGCGATCACCAACCCGTCGTTGCGGACGTGGTGATTATAGCTATCCCCCCCCCTCCCCATAAATCATGACTGCACAAAATACGTATCGACCCCGAGTTCCCAGCGCTCCGTCACTCCCTGGCATGAGCAGTAGCCAGGTGACACGGGGCAGGGGTGCGACAAGGAATCCCTGGGAGTTGACCAACTGCCATAAACAACTACACATTGCAACATATAATATACAAACAATGTCCACAGAAGATAGACTTTTGGAGCTGGAAGCCGAGTTACAACGGATTAAGTGGGACATCCTGGGACTCTGCGAAGTCCGTAGGGAAGGCGAAGAACTCATAACGCTACCGTCAGGGAACCTACTATACTACAAGGAGGGTGAGCGTAAGGGCATGGGCGGAGTCGGCTTCTTAGTCAACAAAGAAATAAAGGATCGGGTGCTGGAAGTTGGTTGCGCGTCTAATAGAGTGGCGTATGCTAAAATTAAATTATCATCAAGATATACACTGGCTATCATTCAGGTATACGCTCCTACTAGCGCAAGTACGGATGACAAGGTGGAAGATTTCTATGAGAACATCACCAAGGCCTCACGGCAGTGCAAGTCACATTATACCCTAGTTATTGGGGACTTTAATGCCCGAGTAGGTAACAAGGAATCGGACGTTGAGAACTGTATGGGGGAATTTGGTTTGGGTGAAAGGAACATCAGAGGGTCTACACTGGTCAACTATGCGTTGCAGCACAACCTATTCATCATGAATACCTTTTTCGCTAAAAGGCCCCAGCGTAAATGGACATGGAGACATCCAGATGGAATACATAAGAACGAGTATGATTACATCTTAAGCAACCGCAGAGATTTTGTACATGACGTGTCAGTGCTCAATAATTTCACCACTGGAAGTGACCACCGTATGGTTCGTGCAACCCTAGCAATAGATCTTAAGACGGAGCGACGAAAACTCACCCGAAAACACATACCGCGCGATGTAGCCCCGGATATTATTAGAGCCAACTCTAAGGAATATGAGGCATATGTTGAGGACCATTTGGACAACTATGAGCGGTTGAGATTGCTTTCGATAGAGGAGCTGAATAAGCATCTGACTACCATCATGATAGAGGCTCTGGAAAAGGTAACACCTCGCGACGTTAACTTCAAGCCAAAGAAGCTTACCGAAGAGACTATTAAGCTCATGGAAAGACGTCACGAACTAAGAACTAACAATCTTATAGATACATCGGAGTACAGTAGCCTCCAGAATAACATTCGTCAGAAAATCAAAGCCGACCTCATCCAATATCAGGAAGCACAAATCACTAAAGCGATTGAAACGAATACCAGCAAACGGGTATTGCGAGCCCAAATTTCCAAGGGAAGGAGGGAGATTTTTCAATTGCTGGATGAGAGGGGTAATGTCGTTACAAATAGGGAAAACCTATTGGAAGTAACGAAGACATTCTATGAGAACCTATATAAGAGCAAAGTACAGTCTCCTTACTTATCATCTAATGGACAAATTGGAAGACCCACTATCGCAAATGTAGGCTCTGAAGAAATCCCTGACGTAACCGTTGAGGAGGTGCAATTGGCGTTGAGGCAAGTGAAGAACAGAAGATCGCCGGGCCAAGATAACATCATTCCGGAAATGCTTAAGTTGGGGTCAAAAGACCTCTGGAGAGCTATAGCTCTTCTGTTCACAAACTGCATTCTTGATGGCAGAGTACCTAGCGAATGGCATAACGCAGTGATCATATTGCTTCATAAGAAAGGGGATATACGAAAGTTGGATAATTACCGCCCAATAAGTCTTCTCTCACACATGTACAAACTGTTTACCAGAGTCATCATGAATAGGTTGAGTAAGAAACTCGATGATAACCAACCTAGGGAGCAGGCTGGTTTCAGATCTGGATTTGGGACCAACGACCATCTGCAGACATTGAAAACTGTGATAGAGAAATGCCACGAGTACAATAAGCCGATTATTCTCACCTTTGTCGACTATGAAAAGGCCTTTGACTCGGTCGAGGCGTGGGCAGTGGAGAGGGCACTGGCGGACTGCAGAGTCGACGAAAGATACATACGGCTAATTAAACATCTCCAGCAGTATGCGACTTCCTCTGTATATCTTCATAAACCGACAAAGCCGTTTAAATTAGAAAGGGGTGTACGACAAGGGGACACCATATCGCCAAAACTGTTCAACGCCGCTCTTGAGAACATCTTTAGGGGACTAGACTGGTTCAGTAGGGGCTTGGTAGTCGATGGAGAGAGATTAAGTCACCTAAGGTTCGCGGATGACATCGCACTGATTGCGGACAACATCGGCGACATGGTGGTCATGATTGATGAGCTACAACGAGAATCGTTAAAAATTGGTCTGAAGATGAACGTCACCAAAACAAAAATCATGACCAACATACCGCCGGGAGCCGGAGACTGTCCGTTGCCCTTCGAGGTCGTCAACAGCTACGTGTATCTCGGGCACAGGATTACGCTTGGGTCTGAGGACCAAGTGGCTGAGATCGAACGTCGGATCGCGCGGGCGTGGGCGGCCTTCGGTGCAAATAAGTCAGTCCTTCAGTCAAGGAAGATTCACCAGCACCTTAAAACCAAAATCTTCAACCAGTGTATCTTGCCTGTCTTCACTTATGGAATGGAAACCACCACACTGACAGAGAAGTCTGCAGAGAAACTCCGTGTTGCACAGAGAGCAATGGAGAGGTCAATGCTCGGGATAACTGTCATGCATCGAAAAAGGAATGAGTGGATCAGACGAGTCACAAAAGTTCGAGACGTGGTGGAAGAGATCGAGAGGAATAAGTGGAGATGGGCAGGGCACATTGCCAGGATGAACCACGATCGTTGGGCGAGGAGAACACTCGAGTGGAGACCTCGTGAAAACACTCGTAGTAGAGGGAGACCACCAATGAGGTGGAAGGACGATATCTGCCGACAGGCTGGTGGAGGATGGATGCGTATGGCTGTCGATCGCCAGGCGTGGAGAAGTGGAGAGGAGGCCTATGTCCGAAGACGGACGAACTAAGGGCTGCTATGGACTTTGGATCATCTAAATAGTCATAATGAGGCATCGCCTTTTCTTCGCGTTATGTTCCATACCGAAAATCCACCCATTCCACGATCCGTAAAATGTCGATAACATACTTTCGATAAAACTTTTTGCTACATCTCTTCTTTATCAAAACAGTGGGGGAACAGTGTACAACCTTGTAGTTTTGAGTACCTAAGAAATATATAGACTACCTTTTTCTCCCATTATCAAATGTCATATGAGTAAGCGGTCAAGCTATATGTAACATTGTTTTGATATTAGGACGGTATCTAGGCTAATAATAATAATTAATCAATTAAAATCTGAGGGATTGATCTGAGGGTTGGACTGTTCACTTTATTTTTTTATATTCTTTGAAATCCAAAGGAAAAATTATAATTGATTGGACATTTTTTTTTTATATTATACCACGCTTTAGCAAGGCGTATTTTGCCAAAGTCAAGATGACACCCTAAGGTTGCTCATTTTAAAAATCCTGAAAGATAATATACAGAAGACTTGAGCCAAATAACATATGTAATGGATGGTACGGACAGTTGCATCTTTTTTGTTTTTTGGTGCACCATATTACCATTTCAATTTACTGATATACACCAACCTTCCTGTAAGCATCGCAGACCAAAATCATCTCCTGCATCAGTTTCCCATCAGCAGTGGTCTTCGGCACTATCTCCCAGAAGATCAGCAGAAGTTTCTTGATAGTGTGGTCTTGGAGGGGCAGCACGAAGCGGATGATGACCATCAAGAGTCCCGGAATCTTTTCTCCAGAGAGAATGATGCCGATAACCTTTTTGAGGGCTTCAATTTTCTTCTTTGTGTCACCTTTCTCTGTTGGAAGGGATTACATACATACATACGTAAAGTCTATTTATTCATACTAGATACTAAATTGATAATTTCAAATGTCAAATTCTGAAATAATGATACCAGCTTTTATTGTTTAGTGGTGTACTCGAAACCATCAACAATGTTTGAGGTCTGGATACAAGAGGTTTGGTCATGTTATATTTTAAGAAAAAAATATGATTGTATCATAATCAAGCAAATTTAAAGGTTTATTAGTTTATTATATATATATATAATAAACTAATATATGTATATGTATATAGTAATATAATATATGTATGTGTATGTTCCAGCAAAATAAACTCATTTCATTTCATTTCATTTCATTTCATTACACTAGCTTATACATACAAAAATCTATACTAAATTTAATTCATCTTTAACTTTCGATAGTATCTAGCTTGACTAAATCTACACTAATATTATAAAGAGGAAAGATTTGTACCTATTTTTGTATGTTTGTATGTTTGTAATGAATAGGCTCAAAAAGTACTGGGCCGATTTGAAAAATTCTTTCACCAATAGAATGCTACATTCTTCCAATTTGACATAGGCTACATTTCATTTTGAAAAAAATCAGGGATCCTTGGTAAAATTTGAACAATGTAACCGAAGGTGTAGAAAAATGAGTCTTAAAATGTCTTTCGTCGAATGCGCTGCCGAAACTATTAGCGATAGAACAAAATAATGTACAACAATATTGAAGAACATCATAATGTCTACAAAAAACTCTGCGGTAGCATATGTCCAACTATTGTAGTTATGTCACTACAGCAAAATATTTGTGAAAAAAAGTGTTTTATATCCAAATTTCCAAAAATAAATAATTGTCTACCCCGTGCGAAGCCGGGACGGGCTGCTAGTAGACTATAAATCACCTCTTTATCCCTTAGAGGGTAGACAGAGCCTAAGGTAACAACACCTACAGGCCACATTTAGCAAGATTGGGGGCATATAAGTGGATGCTAGTAAGTAAAGTGTAAATCATTAATTGATTATAATTAAGGATATTTACCGAGGTCAATCTTTAGCTGCATGTCATTGTAGGGCTCCGAGTCCGTTGGAAAGTTGATCAAGGTGTAACATGGCTGCTCTACTCCCGCCATGTTTCTGGAACAATGTTACAAAAAAACTTTTCAACTTTTTTTTTATTCAATATTTTTAAAGGACATTCGAAATATTATAAACGGGATGTGAACCGCGATTACCTTTATTGAGCACCCGATATTTCGATACAGTTGCATCGTTGGTGTTGTTCGAATGAACTTAACCGTGAATCATTAAAAACTCTTATTAAAGGAGTTGAAAACTATAGAAGCATATATGTTGTTGTGTTTCGTTTCTAAAATGAAACAATTCATAGTTCATATTACACTTTTGTTGTGGTAGAAGAATAGAAACACATTGCATGTAGATGGGAATACTACTAAAAAAATAGGAGCCACTTTCATCAATCATCAGTAAAACAAACATTACTTCAGAGTGTGATTACAGAAGCCATATACTTGTATCACTAAAGCTCACCAATATAATAATCAAATGCACTGATACCCAAAGTTTATGACCACTTCAATCAGAGTAAATTGTGTGAGGATGTGTAGGTATTTATTTACGTATTTTCACGTCATTTGGCCTTATAATTTTGTTATATTATAATTTACTGTGAAGAAGACCAGAAGCGGTTGTAAAGATTGAGAAAGAATTTGAAGCAAATATAACATCCGTCCGGTATTCTTTAATATTTGCTTATCAATTTTAAGGTTGTAAATCGAGATTATTTCTCGTGGGACAGAGTTTAGACTTAATTGTTTTAACTCCGTAGCAAAATTATTAGTTGAACATGAACATTTTCTATTGAATTAAGCGAAAATGATGAAACATACAATATTTTTTAAGCAAAACATGTATGACATTTACCTGTTTTATCTCTCTTTATTTTGGATTATATGCTTATCTGCAGGATAACTGTAGCACTACAACCACTGGCACTGTTTATTGTATTTTTTTACACTAGATTTGTGGAGAAATACAGCGATAATTTGGAAATTGTTTGGTGACATGGACCCGATACGTGTCCTATCAACGAGCTTTTGACAGATAATTTTTTGGGGTGACTAACCAAAAATTGCCATATTAAATAGCATATTTTACCGAATATTTTTATGAATGGGATATATTTTGTTGCATTGCATAATAACATCTCCAATCCAAAAATACATATATCAAAAATGAACATATTTTGTCTCATGTTTCTTACTAGGATCGACTTCGTACTTTTAAGGTCAACAGACGGAGTTGAAAAATCTGTGATTATAAATTAATTTCCATTAAAACACTTAGTTTTTTTTTATTATTGTGTCGTTCCTATAGTTGGTCTTTGACAAAATAAAATGAATTCAGCTACTTACCTCTATAACGGGAAATGATTTTGACATGGCAATGTAGAGGGCAAATTGGCCAGAAGCCATGGCCCTTGTTTTTGGCGCAGGAATTTAAAAACTGTACAATTGATTTATGTCAATTAAAAATTATATTTTAATAGAAACAGATTCTTTTAATTTAAGTACATTAATATCTACACTGGTGACCCCATGTGAATTAGAACTATATTATTATTGTTTTGCCGGTTCGAGTTAAACAAATTTTTAACATGGGCAACGACGGCGAATGTTCTACTAGTGCATGCCGAGTATCCGTACGCGTGCCGCCGTTCTGGCCGGAGCGGGCCGACTTGTGGTTCGTGCAGCTGGAGGCGCAATTCGCTATTTCGGGAGTTACTGCGGACAGCACTAAGTTCTACCATGTCATCTCGCAATTAGAGCAAAAATATTTAATTCAAGTGGAAGACGTAATGAACAAACCTCCTGCAGATGGCAAGTACGAAAAAATTAAGGAAACGTTGATTTCTCGATTGACTCCATCTAAAAAGGATCGTCTTCATCAAGTCGTCAGATATGAAGAGTTAGGCGATCGGAAGCCTTCGCAGCTTTTGCGCCAAATGCGCAGTCTCGGGGGACCTGCCCTCACAGATGAAATGTTGCTGTTCCTGTGGTCCTCACGTCTGCCGGCGCCAGTCCAGGCATTCGTTGCAACTCAACCTGCTACTATGGATTTGGATATTTTGGCTGAACTAGCAGATAAAGTCAACGAAGTATCGATGAAACCCATTTTAAACCAAGTAACTGCCACAGTTCAGCCGGCGCATACACTATCGACGCCCTCTGATTCGGTAGAAGAATTATTGCAACGATTTGATGATCTTTCGCAGCAAGTTGCAGAGTTATCAGTGGAAGGGCTGCAGCGACGTCGCGATATACCGAAGAAACCGCGCAACGATGATCGTTATGGCGGGGCGAATTCTGCAACTTCTAAGCTCTGTTGGTACCATCGCTGTTTTAAAAATCGAGCTTCGAAATGCATACCACCTTGTTCGTGGAAGAGCGCTCCGACATCGGGAAATGCGACGGGCAGGCGTTAGGGGCGGATAGCTTCTGCCCATCTTACTCTGACCGCCCTACTCGTCTTTATGTGACAGATCGATCAAGTAAACAACAATTCCTTGTTGATACCGGCTCGGACCTCTGTGTTTATCCTCGAAAAGCGCTACCAGATCGCAGAACAAAGACGAATTATGAACTGTACGCTGCCAATGGGACCATAATTGAAACATACGGGTGGATTCAACTGCATTTGGATTTTGGGCTTCAACGTGACATAACCTGGCGGTTTATAGTGGCAGATGTTACCAAGCCAATCATTGGCGTTGATTTGTTAACCTATTATCATCTTTTGGTAGACACACGCAATCGCCGGCTTATTGATGGTACAACGTCGCGAAGCACCGAAGGAACCCTTGCACATTCACCTGCTCTACAAATTAGAGCTGTTTTTGGAGCATCACGTTTTCATGATGTATTGGAACGATATCCCAATATAACACATCCAGCATGCAATCCTCATGAAGTACGGGTAAAACACAATACAGTTCATTATATACGTACCTCTCCTGGTCCTCCTGTTTCATGTAAGCCCCGTCGTCTTGCTCCAGATCGTCTTCTGATAGCTAAACGGGAATTTCAAGACATGATTGACAACGGCATAGCCAGACCATCAGATAGTCCATGGAGTTCAGCTCTTCATTTGGTTCCCAAGAAGACAGACGGATGGCGCCCGTGCGGAGATTATCGTGCTCTAAATGCTCGAACTATCCCGGATCGTTATCCTATAAGGCACATAGCGGATTTTGCCAATCAATTATCTGGGTGCAAAATTTTCACAACTCTGGATTTAGTCAAGGCATATAACCAGATTCCGGTTCATGCTGAGGATATTGGGAAGACGGCCATCACAACTCCTTTTGGTCTGTTTGAGTTCCCATTCATGGGCTTTGGCTTGAGAAACGCGGGTCAGACATTTCAGAGGTTCATGGATGAAGTACTCAGGGGCCTGGAGTTTGCTTTTCCATACCTAGATGATGTTTTGATTGCTTCTCGGTCGGATGATGAGCATGAAAGTCATTTGAGCCAGGTTTTTGAGCGATTCACGAAATATGGCGTTTTGATTAATCCGGCGAAGTGTGTTCTTGCACAGACTAATGTTAAATTTCTGGGATACCACATAGATCGCTTCGGTAGCAAACCACTTCAGGATAAAGTTCAGGCCATTACAGAATTTCCCCAGCCCAGGACGTACCGAGAGCTTAGACGTTACTTAGGCATGCTGAATTTTTATCGGCGCTTTATTCCGCACGCCGCGCATGTTCAAGCTCCTTTACATCAACTATTCTCAGGACCTAAAATTAAACCTTCAGCTCTTATACCTTGGACTCCAGAGCTACTTCATGCGTTTGTAACTTCTAAAAAGAGCTTGGCTGATGCTGCTCTACTAAGACATCCAGACTCCTCAGCTGAAATAGCTTTATTTACGGATGCTTCAGACACGGCTGTAGGTGCAGTTTTACAGCAAAGAAGTCGAAACAGTACTCGTTGGGAGCCATTAGGATTTTATTCTCAGAAGTTACATCCTGCGCAGCAAAAATATAGCCCTTATGATCGGGAACTTCTTGCTATTTACAACGCCGTGAAGCATTTTAGATTTATGTTAGAGGCTAGAGCGTTTACTATTTATACCGACCACAAGCCACTGACATCTGCCTTCAGTACACGTCGTGATAACTGTTCGCCACGTCAGTTTAGGCATTTGGATTTTATTGGCCAGTTCAGTACAGACATTAGGCATATTTCTGGAAAGCACAATGTTGTTGCGGATACGCTTTCTCGTATTGAAGCCATAACTGCGGTACCCCTGGACTATGCTGCTCTTTCGCGTTCACAAAATCAAGACCAGGAGCTGCAAGAACTTCTTCGAAATGGGACTGCACTGAAATTAGAAAAGATAAATGTACCTGGGTTTAGTTCATTAATAATCTGTGATACTTCAACACAACTACCTCGTCCGTATCTTACGTCTGAATTTCGTCAAATGGTATTTGACACCTTACATAATCTTAGCCATCCTGGCGTTTCAACATCAGCGCTGCTAGTAGCACAGCGTTTTGTTTGGCCAGGCGTGCGTCGAGACTGCAGAGAGTGGGCGAGACAGTGTCTTCATTGCCAGCGCAGTAAGATTTCTAGACATGTCAAGGCACCTTTGTCAGCTTTTAATGCCCCAACTCAACGCTTTGCGCACGTGCATATGGATTTGGTAGGGCCTCTTCCTATGTCGGACGGCTATCAATATTGGCTCACGGTAATAGATAGGTTTACTAGATGGCCCGAAGTTTATCCTCTGAAGGACATAACTGCTGAAACGGTTGCCAAAACCTTTGTTGCTGAGTGGGTGTCTCGTTTTGGTTGTCCAGCTCAAATTTCAACAGACAGAGGACGGCAATTTGAAAGTCTTTTGTTTAAGTCTTTGGCAAATATTCTTGGCGCCAGACATTCTCCAACTACTGCTTATCATCCAGAAGCAAATGGAATTGTGGAGCGTCTGCATCGCCAGTTAAAATCTGCCATTATGTGCCATCAAAATTCCAATTGGTCAGAGGTACTTCCTCTAGTTTTGCTCGGAATCCGTTCAGCATGGAAAGAAAACCTACAATCGTCTGTGGCAGAACTAGTTTATGGCGAGCCATTGCGTCTACCTGGACAGTTTTTCGTGCCGAGTAACGATTACTTAGTAGATATTACTGACTTTACATCCCGTCTACGTAGTCATATGGCTGGATTGCTACCGCGGCCTGCTACGTGGAACTCTGGAAACAGGACATTTTACGTTCCTAAGGGGCTCGAGACCGCCACGCATGTATTTTTGCGAGAAGGAATGTCTCGTAGGTCGTTACAGCCTCCTTATGTTGGCCCGTATAAGGTCCTAGAACGAGGAACAAAAACATATAAACTTGATATCGGCGGCAAGGCAGTGACTGTTTCTATTGATAGGGTTAAGCCGGCCCATTTTATAGAAGATGAAACACCAGTACATGCTGATTCTCCATCAGTTTTGAATACTCCTGTCGCTGATCCTGCGCCTGGAAAACAACTGCCTCCAGCTCCAGAACAGACCACGCGCACGGGGCGTTGCATCCGTCGTCCGTCGCGGTTCCTCTCTGGAGTGTCGGTCTCCGAGGGGGGCTGATGTAGAGGGCAAATTGGCCAGAAGCCATGGCCCTTGTTTTTGGCGCAGGAATTTAAAAACTGTACAATTGATTTATGTCAATTAAAAATTATATTTTAATAGAAACAGATTCTTTTAATTTAAGTACATTAATATCTACAGCAACATTACGCAGCAAAACTGTTTCAGTCAATTCATAAAACGATGCAACCAAATTATTAACATATACTCCGACGAATTATTGCACAATTTGGACCCAAAAATTGACGTTAGCTGTATTTTGACAGTTGTAATCGCTGTTTAAGCTGAAAAAAACACGCAACGCAATGTTCTAATTAGAATCTAATTCGTATAAAAACCAATGGTTCAACCATAAACACACCAACAAATAAAAATAGTGACAATGAATATCCTAATAACGCTAGCATACTTACTGTTCGCAATTTGCGTTATATACCCTCCCACAGAATTCGTGTCCGCCGGTTTTACGATAGCCCAGCTGTTCGACAGTTACTTGGGCTCTGAAAACGTTAACTTCATGGGTTACCACATGAAGAGGATAACGATAACTGCGCTAGTTCACTCAGCGCTGCCTTTGGGTTATGTTATTTGTTTATATTTAGGCGGGGAGGGAGGATCGTGGATGCTGGCAGCGTTCGCGGCGACAACTATAATACCACTGCTCATGGTGTATAAGATAGTGTGCTGGTGGGAGAAGAAGACAAAGCACCCGGCTGTGAAAGCCCTGGTGCCTTATGAGGCTGAGGGTAGCGACTGGAGGGTGGTCGCTGCCCAGCTTAACACAGAGTTTAGAGGGTAAGTAAAGAAGCAATGCTTAAAAAGACGGCTTAGGCTCGTAAAACGCACCATCCCGAAATGTGCACTTTCTGTAAAGGTGCACTTTCCTCAAAATGTACACTTTCCCAATTTGGAAACTATCCTGAAATGTGCACTTTTTCAAATATTTTTTTTTATGTTCTGAACATAATAAATATCTGTACAAGCTCAAAAATGTTTACAGTAAATAGATATTTTATTTACTTTGACAGTAATAAACATATTTATAAAAAAAGTGAATATTATTTTCTTTTTAAGGTCCCATAGTCAAAATTGCAAAAACGAAATGCTTATAGTTTCAGTTTTTCTGTCAGTCCGTCCGTCTGTCCATCCATCCTATGAGTTTATAGCTTGAAATA
This sequence comes from Pandemis heparana, assembly GCA_963854515.1. Classification (NCBI taxonomy): domain Eukaryota; kingdom Metazoa; phylum Arthropoda; class Insecta; order Lepidoptera; family Tortricidae; genus Pandemis; species Pandemis heparana. Next base: position 16,117,947 of record OY978012.1, on the reverse strand, counting down.
ATGCTTAGTTTAATTTTATTTCCAGTGTGGACAAAGTGTCCGTCCCCCTGACAGCTACCAGCAAGCTGATAGCGACGGAGACATGGCTGATCAAAGTCACATCGTACCGACTCAATATTGTTAAGCAGAGTGACTGTGCCCTCGTTGCTACTAATGTAAGTCTGCTGAAGCTAGTTTATTAAGGTTCTGTGCGGTGGCATAACTTTAACATCTGGGACCTGTGGCTAGGGTTTCCATACGTCCAGGTTTCATTTGTAGTACAGTTCAAGTTTTTCTAGTTAAAAAAATTAAGATTGTCAAATCTGTATGCTACTATTTTGTTTTGAAAAGGTTTCTCATACTGAGTTCTGAATAAAAAGTTCAAAGTTTGATGTTAAATTAATAAATTTTTTGGCAGCTGGTTGAGAAACTCAGCTGTCATCTACGATGGTTTTGGAACAGGCATAGATTTTTTTTGAGCAACTAGTTGAGTAGTAAGATGTTTTTTTTTTAAGAGGAGGGTGCTTTTGAAGATGGACATATACACTGCATATTGTAATTAATACTTAATGTGTTTTTTCAACCAACTGCATAAGGAGGTGACAAGTTTTTATTAAGTTTTCACCAGGAGAAAATTACTTTGACATAATACATATGTATAATTAAAGTATTTTTCAAGGCCTTTCTCCCTTGCTGTATTTTGACACTACAAACCTAAGTAGCGCAAACAACATATCATTATCAACAGACGGACATCCCAGACTTGACAGCCTCTGGTGAAGAAGAGACCCAATTCGTGAACATCCAAGTGATACCGTCGCGCGACGACATCTCACCATTCATGTTCCGGGTGACCACAGCAGCGCTAAGGGACCTGCAGCCGCGGCTGGCCCAGCCTGTGCGAGTGCCCGCGCATATATCACTGATGCCCACAATGATAGAGAGATTTGTGACAGTGTTCAAACAACATGTGGAACAGAACCCCGTGTATTATGTTGATGAGGTAAATAATCTATTGCAGTTCCAAAAGTATTAGCTACTATTTTGATTCCCCTTTCCACCTTTATGCCCACTTTATACCCCTAATTTTCAAATTACCATGGGATCATAATACCTAAAAAATACCTGAAAAGTCAAAATGTCCCTTGTAACAATTTGACATTTTAGGTATTTTTAGGTATTATGAGCCAATGGTAATTTGAAAATCAGGGGTATTAGTGAATAAGGTATGATGAAATTTTGTGGTTGTAAGCCCAAAGCCTTTATGCTAAACGTGGCCTTTAGGTCTTTTTACATCAAGCCCAAACCCCGTAAAGGATAAAGACGTTATTTATGTATGTATGTATTTAGTAGCTTGCGTTCGTGTGTTCGCCCCATGCCGAGTCAAAAATTGTGTTTTTTCAGTAAGATGGAACACGAACAAACATTGCAAGCACAGCTTGGTGGCAAGATCAGCAAGTAATAACTTATTCCCTGTTTATATGCATATATCTTAAAGGAAATTACTCAGCTTTCTAAGTGCGGTTGGGAATTGATGAATCTGTAACTCAAGTTTCAGTTAAAATAACTTGCAAAGATATCTTTAGGCAACCGCTGTCTAAGTTCTTAGGGATTATAACCCGAACACTTGCGTCAGGAGCCGGAGGTGTGTATCGGCTGCATGCAGGCGCCGGCGGACGTGAAGCTGACGCGGCGCTGCCTGCCGCCGCCGCCCGGCCTGCACGGCGGCCCGCCCGAGTGCCAGCAGTGTAACTGCAGGTCAGTCACAAACACCTACCTGCCATTTTCTAAGTCATAAGTCATTTATTTGCAAAAAACAGTGTTACAATAAGATGGTAAGCAGGAACAACAATGACAACTATTCCACTACACAGAAACATGACTGCTTCATTATCAGCGTGATACGACATGCTAATATTAGTTATTTGAAGCATAGGTCATTTGTTGAAGTATGTCTGGAACAAAATAGGACCCAATATGCTACCTTGAGGAATCCCGAAAGTATTGCCATGGAATATGGGCTTACGTGTCCATCGATTCGAATACATCCAATCTCATCACGAAATAATATAGCTACATGAATAGAGTCCCCGTGAATAGGATACTTCCATCTTTCTCACGAATTATTACTAATTTAACAGTGTCGAAAGCCTTTGCAAAGTCCAATGTTGACGTTGGCAGGTCAACTGTGTCTTTAGAAACCTTTAGCCGTTAAATTTTGATGCGCGATCATCACCATCATCTCTCACCATTGCTGGGCCTCCTCTAACAATGAGAGAGCTGCCGTGGGATAAAGATGGTGACTTCCGAATTCCGAATGCGTTCTTAGTTTCATCAATAGACATGTAAAAGAGTCGTCGGTGGCCTATTTGCAAAATAAATGTTTTGATTTTTTTTTGAGTATGAGGCTTGGTGTGTCAGGGTGCTATGGTGCTCCTCGTGCATGGCGCGCTGGTGGGCGGCGCGGGCCGGGGCCGCGGGCGGAGCGCCGGGCTCGTGGCTGGCGGCGCGCTGCAGCTGCCCCGTGTGCCGCGCCGCCTGCTGCCTGCTGGACGTGTGCCCCGCAACAACAAGGTGAGCGTGTGTGTGTGTGCCGGGGCCGCTGGCTCGTGGCTAGCGGCATATATAATAAAGTACGCAATTTTCAATGACCCAATTTTCCGAGATTCAGAAAAATGATTTTATTTTACCGTTATGTTACCGTAACTCAACAGGAAAAAAGAAACTCTTATAAAATCATTTCGTATTCCGTCTATCTTATCTGTTTGTCAAGTCCCTTTTACTCAGCTTGCTGTTATCGAATTAAATCAGAATCAGGAGCTATCACAATAAGACCGACTCGCACTTGGTAATATTTTTTTATGCTCTTTCCTGTGTTTTTCAGAACCCAGCCCAGTTAAGCTGAGCATGAATAAGTAACTCGCAGTAGGTTGCTGATTTTGTGTCAATGTAGAAATTAATAAATATGAGTAATATATGTGATGTAGGTATGTAGGACCGGCTATGCTTACAAAATAATGGTATAAAAATTAACTCTTACATGCATCGGATCATATAGATTTGACTTTTACAATGGCTGTAGGAAAATTGAAACTCAAGTAGGTACCTAATTTGAAACTAGATAAAGTACCTATGACAAAATCCCATATTGACGTCAATCTCATGTCGACTTGTATCATTTCGATAGTATCGTTTTTGATGCCATAACGCATCTAAGTGTTAAAAAATGTAAAGAGGATTTTCTCACCAACATTTTCCATGTTTATAAAGCCGGGTAACCATCTGCGAGTAGTAAGAGTAACTTGCACGTTACAGTAACCAAAAACCCTAGTGTAGGCGTGGCTCGTGAGCCTGCCGTGAGCCGAACGCTATTTGCAGACTACGGTTCTTGGTTACTGTAACATACAAGAAGAGCTACAGTTACATCTTGCAGATGACCAGGCTCCAGATGTACTAGTATAACTCTGTAGATATGTTTAAAGGTATATATATTATGACTGTACATGTGAAGTTAAAAAGTTGTAGAAAATACCATTGTATGTAATTGTTATAAAATTGGCATAAAGTCATTAGGAATTTGAATTGTAATTTTGCATTGGAAAGCCAATCTGTCATTCCGTCGATGTGTGCAATATTTTTTATTAAAATTAAAAAAGGAGCGAATGAACTTATAAAAATTTTACTATATTTTGGGCACGGTGCTATGATTAAATTATTTATTAAAAAATAAAGTAAATGAATTGTATTTTTTGAGATTAATTAGTAAGGTCTTGATCGGTCTCACCCACCACCCGCGGCGTTTATATGCTGTGTTCGTAAATGTTCGGGAGTGGTCGATCTAAACCGCCGCGTTTTTGACGTTCCACACGGCGAGCTAGAACGACTGCTCTAGAACATTCGGTTATGGCCTCCAGTTCCACTGTTATAAAAAAAAACTAATTACACTCCCGACGCGGGTTCCTATTTCAATTCCGTTTGCTCTTCAGGCATTTGTAGATACCAAATAAACCTAACCTAGTTTTACTATCTTTAGGCCCACTTGCAGTAAAAGATAAATCTTGATTTAGTCACTAAATTTGGTTTATAGCTTGACAGTTCCATACAATTTGACACAACTAAATCGATTTTAACACTAAACCGAGGTTTAAATATTTCCAGCAAGACAGCCTTAGTGAGGATTCTTATAACAGTGGGACAACGAGAACTGTCCTGTATATAATGTATATTCGTATATAGCATATAGACAGCGCGAGCGAAGGGCTACTGCCTACCAAGGCCTAAAAGTTTAAGACGAAAGGTCAACCAAATTGATGTGCAATTTTCGTCACAATGGTGTCGAATGACTGAGTTCTAAAGCAGATACAACAATATTAGGGTACTTGACTTAAGCTGATAATGCAAAGACACAACTCTGTTATAGTATATTTAAAACCTGACTATTGTAGTATGTGCTAAATTTGAGTTTCTGGGACAAAAACAGTTCACGAAATATGTCCATTGATTGTAAAAATTGATACAAAGGACTGGAGCCGTGTTCAAGTCATTTTATTTTACTTGACAATAATGTACAATTGTGTTGGAAATAATATTTTACCTGAGGGTTTAACGAAATCAACTAAATACTTGCTTTTTAATTATTAATCCGTTTTATTTGTATCATTAATTTTTAAATAACTTGTCATATTTGACTAGGATTCAGATTGCTGTGTTTTAATCTTTAAGAACTGGATTCAATTTGTCTTAAGAATTTTAAGTGTCAATGGTGCTGTGGAAGGTATCCCATCAAAAATAAATGTGAAAGAATGCCAAGTTCGTAACTCTATAGAAACCATGTTCTTCGATTTCTTATATATAACTATTTTAAATTACCCCCCGGCGCACCTAAACCTAAATTAATCATCGTACATTGGTTTTACCAGTGCCAGTAATGTAACTGGTTACGTACGGGGAACAAGTTGTTTTTATTTATGTAGGTACCTGTTGCTTTTGTTTGTCATTTTTGACACGTGTCAATTTCTGACGCTGTGACAGAAGGTAAAAAATTAATTGATTTTTTATACATGTTCGGTATAATTTTACTCATTACAATCTTGTTTTTTTACAACGTGGATAATATTATTTTATTGTATCTACTTAGAAATGATGTTACGAATGGTAAATGTATATACAGGTGTAATCAGTTTTACTATTTTAATCATTGAATAGTAAGATTTGTAAATAAATATGATCTGTAATTTTGTATTATTACTGCATCTTTTATTTTAAAAATTAATTAAATCCAGAAATCTCGACTGAACTAACCAACTAAGCTATTTTCAGATATATTCGTTGAAGTCCAAAGAAAATTCTTGTGCAGTTTATTCTTCATACAGTTTATTCTTCCAGAGGGACAGAAACAGAACAGAGCTGCAGGAATAAACTAACTAATACAACAAATATCTTGGAACAAATGACATCCAACTGACCCAGTCCTAAACTAAACAAAGCTTTTACGGGTAACAGGTAACAGATAATCCAAGACTCGAGAACAAACATCGCAATGCTCCTCATGATATCTGCCCCGACAGGGATCGAACCCGGGACCATCGCATCGGGGAGAAACCGTCGAGGTAAGACCCCACATTCAGTATCTGGGCCTTATCCTCGACGGCAATTATGAATTTGGGGAGGAAAAAAATGGTTTGGTCATTTATCGCCGTTATTATGGCATCCTGTGAGAGTCCCATGGTTCGGATCCGATGTACTAGTTTGACCCTTCCCTTGCTAGCTCGTCTTAATAAAAATAGTCAGAGTCCTACCGCCGGGCTATCCGGTCGTCAAGCCATTATAGCCGGCATTGATTTTGACCCTCAAGGCCAACAGAGGCCAATCAGCGCCAGACACTACCATTAGCAACATATGTCGACTGTCACCATTAAGATCGGTATCACAAATTGATACTTAATGTGACCGTCCAACATGCATTTGGCGGGCAAATGTCGAGTTTTAACGAACAAATGTGCAATTACTTGTAGATAATATCGATGGACTTAACCGTGAAGCCGATGGTGATTTGGTTCAGCGTTGGCGTTACGTGAATAGTGATGTCTAGTAGCTTCTGTGTTTAGTGAAGCACTTGGTGTCAAAGTTTGAGGTAAGTAAAGTGACGCGGTTGACAATGAAGAAGAGATTTTAGTTAGTTACTAATACACTGTCTTAGAGTTAATCCAAAGTACTATTCAGAAGGATTCAATTAATCTAATCTAACCCAACAACCTGCTGAAAGCAAAGGTAGCTAAGAAACGTATCAGAGCAGAGATTTATCTGTGCTGTTCTCGACAGGAGCATGTAGCGGAAGGAAGAGCCAGCCTACAAATTAAAGGTTTAAAAGGAAGATTTTAATGTTTAATCTGATAATGAATTAACTTGTTATAATGAGGATGAGCATTAGCCGCGCCACGAGGCAGTTCTTCATGTCCACGACACTTCACGGCTTCAAATATCTATGTTCCAGTTTCCATAGTGACCGGTAAGTTTTGTCCTTATCATCCTCACATAATATAACAAAGTTAGCTAACCAGTTATCTGGGAAGAAAATGTCTTCCCAGATAACTGGTTTTTTAACGGGAAAGATTTTTTCCTGCACGATAACCATGTTACATAACTGGCACTGGATGATTAATTTGGATTAATTTAGGTTTAGGTGCGGCGGCCGCGAATATGTTTGTTTTAATTTAGAAGTAGTCTTTATTTTATCTTAGATTGTCCTGGTTATGTAAAATAGTTATGTACGGAGAACAAATCTTTCCCGTTAAAAAACCAGTTATCTGGGTAGAAAACTTCTCGAGGAACGAAGGGTTTTGTCCACCCGTAAAAAAATCTGCCATTGTTTTGAATCAGTCTGTAACATTTTAATACAAAAAAAATACATACAGTACAATAAGAGTTTTCAATGATTCACGGTTAAGTTCATTCGAAATATTATAAACGGGATATGAACCGCGATTACGTTTATTGAGTACCTTTGGGTAATCGCGGTTCATATCCCGTTTATAATATTTCGAATGTTACATACAGTACAGTCGAACAACCTCCTCCTTTTTTTGAAGTCGGTTTAAAATAGGTACTTAGGCTAGATTAGTTAAATAATCTTCAGTTGCCCGAAGAGTAGAATACCCAGAAAAAGGACCGCAGCTCCGTCGAAAACCAGGTGGACAAACTGAAGGTTGACCACGAGCAAAGACCGGTAATTTCGAGCTACTAGAGTTACACTGCGGCGTTTGTTTGCTCACACTTAAAGCGTTACCCCATCGGCCGCGCAATGTAAATGGTATTACACGATGTAAACTGGGCTCTAAACCAATGTCCTGTGATTACATGGTTAGTTACACTACACGTGTCAGACACATTCAATGACCTACAGCTAGTCTGGCACGCGACGTGTGTCTGGCTATTAAGGGTTCCGTACCCAAACGGTAAAAACGGGGTATTACTAAGACTCCACTGTCGTTCTGTCCCTAGGCTGTACCTATCTCACGAACCGTGATAGACAGTTGAAATTTTCACATCTATTTCTGTTGCCGCTGTAACAACAAAATACTAAAAATCTAACTTTTTTGTGTCTGTCTGTGGACTGGATTTTATATTCACTAGCAGAATTTGTACGGAGCCCTCAGTGCGCGAGTCTGACTCGGACTTGGCCGGTTTTTTAACGCTACCCTTTGGCCGTGATCCGTGATTTCATTGTCAGGCGAGGGATCGATTGTAATCTTACCTAATGTTGCTTACAACCCACACTAAACTTTTATGTCGATTATTAAAACTAGAAAATGGAGAATATTAATAGAAATGTATTTTCGTCTATCGAATGCAATATCGCCATCATCATCTATTCTTAGTTTTAGGCGAATAGGCCGAGGATGGGATGAGAATTAATAATTGAAAGTAATGGGCCATCGTGGCCCCAGTACACAATGGCGTATGCTGGCCTATTTCAGGCGATTGCCATTGTGTACAGGGGGTAAATTGTCCGCCACTATATACCATTACCTGTACACAATGGCGATCGCCTGAAACGGGTCAGCATACGCCATTGTGTATTGGGGCCTTCGCCATCACGCGCGGCCTGTAGGCCATCGTGGCCCATTGTGTACCATCAACATGTTAGGAGGTGCTACGTGGATTGTAGTGGTATTGGTGGCGTGGGCGGGAGAGCCGAAATAAAACTTTGTTGATACTTGAACAGTAGTAGGTATATTTTGTACAAATATGTATACGTTAAGCACCACGATCTTAGCACATGCAGTACTATATCGGTTTATAAAAGAGAAACACAAAAAGAGCGGCCATGGGCTGCAGAGGTCACACGAAAGAGAAAGAAAGTGTTGCCCTGTCAAAAATAGTTCAATATTATTGCCAGAGCATACCTAAGACAATTTTTAAAATAGGGTTATTATATTATAAAGCATACGACACATAAACTGTTACTCACATTAACACAACATGTGTCAGCATATGCTGGGTGTCGTGGTGCGTAGCGAGCGCGTGCTGCGCAGGCATGCTCTGCGCGGTGCTGTGGGCGCGCTTCCTGCAGGTGCCGGCGCTGCTGACGCTGCACTCGGCCATGACGGCCCCGCAGCCCGTGCCGACCGTGGCCGTCTGTTTGCCGTCACTCAACGTCGCCTGGCTGCTCGTGAAGCAACTGTGAGTTTGTAGTATACAGAATAACAGAAAGACGTTTGTCGCAACTATGAGCAACTTACTCTCATGTTGGATTGGGAGCGACGACAAAACAAAACATAGAATGTACCTCTCTGTATGTGCTTCTCTGGTAAAAGGCCATGGGCGAAATTCTTAGGAATCATGTTATAGGCGATGCGGCTAGCAACCTGTCACTATTTTGATTCCCCTTTCCAACGTGGCCTTTACATCTTGTTACCTTAGGCTTTGTCTACCCTGGAAGGGATATAGAAGTGATTTGTATTTGTGTATGAGCAACTGAATCATGCCGCAAAGCAGCAGCACTTGCGCTGCTGTATTCCGGTGTGGAGAGTAAGACAGCCGTTGAAATTCCTGTCACATAAGGTATGGATTATTGTCATCTACTAACTAGCTCTTACCATCTTACATTGATACTTTATCACTTAACTACCACTTGCAATGTTGCAATACAAAATACTAAAATTATCAAACGAGCTCGTGGCCTATCTGCTACCAGATGGACCGATCTAATAAAGAACTCGAATTTCCCGAGGATTAGCTGCCAGGGCCACCGTGGACAAATCCCGATGAAAGCAATTTGTACTCTCCAGATGTAAACCATCCACGATTGACCTTATCCTCAGTCATGAGGGAACGACTGGAGAGACTATACAAATATTATGTGTAAAGCGTCCGGTTTTTTCTTGTCTACCAGGTCAAATGACAAAGCCGTCGTCCGTCATCTCGCTCACACGTTCGTCCGCATCCTCGAAGGCAAGGCAACCGAGGAAGACGACCTCATATTACTACAACAACTGCTGGTGGCCAAAAATGTCACGGTCACGGAGGCGTTGTACGGCTCCATGCCGCCGTGTCACCAGCTGACCAAGGTGTGCCGGTGGCAGAACACTATGATGCCGTGCGGGGAGCTGTTCCATTGGGAGCTGACGCAGTTTGGCGTGTGCTGTGTAATGAGGCCGAGCAGGTAAGACATACTTACCTAAGTATACTTCCCGCGATAATTAAATTCCAAAAAAGTTACGAAAGATGACAGTGTGACAATCTCCCAAATGTCACAATTAATTGTTTCAAGGAAATATCAATTGGTGACAAACTTTAAAGCTTAATAATACTTCGCAACAAAATCCTTACATCTAGGATAAGATAACTTATTACGTAACTCGCTCGCGATCACCATCGACTTCATTTTGACAGTTCATGTATGGGCTGACAATTGGCATCCGAATCAGCTAGCTGTCACATTCATACAAGAACTGTTAAAATGAACACGATGGCGATTACGAGTGAGTTACGTAATAAGCCTATATGTTTTTTTTTTAGATTGAAGAAGTTGCCAGAAGAATCCGCTTGGGACAGCATCAAAAAATTGGAATTGGTGCTACAATGCTCCAACGCATCATTTTTCACCGGATGTCGGGTAATTAGCGTTATGTTTAAACTAATTCACCTTAAGCGCGGGTATAATTGCGTTCATCGTCTCTTTCTATCTCCATTCCATCCAGTTCTTCACCCAGTACGAGGGCGAGGAGTCAATGAACTCGGTCGTGCTGGCCCCGGGCTTCCAGTACCTGGCCCAGCTCACGTACATCACCATTAGGGAACGGAGCGATGACCAGCTCATAGCCGAGACCTGTATATCCGGGGAACTGTACTCCGTAGCGGACTGTGCGGTGAGAGGTTTTAGTAAAACACAATACTTCTTCGAAGGGAGCATCCGTAAATAATCCCTTGTTAAAAATCACCAAACCTCCCCTAAACGTGTGTCGTAATTTATGGACTTAGCTGGTGGTAAGACTTTGTGCAAGGTTAATACGGATCGCTTCATCTCACTCGCTAAACCTGCCACCAAGCTGTGATCCAGCGTGGAGAGTAAGACAGCTGGTGAAATTACTGGCATATGTGAGGTCTTCTACCTTAGCTCTCGAATCGATCGAATTAGCAAGCTGAAGTGGCAGTGGGCAGGTCACAAATGCCGTAGAACTGACGGCCATTGGGGCAGACTGGTTCTAGAGTGGAGACTGCGTGTCGGCAAACGTAGTGTGGTGTGGGGCGTCCTGTAGCTAGGTGGGGCGATGATATTCGTAAGGCAGCCGGCAGGGATCGGAGGAGAGCTGAAGATCGAGTTCAGTGGTGTGCCTTGAGAAAGGCCTATGTCCAGCAGTGAACTGACACGGTTTGATGTGATGATGATGATGAACACATATTGATCATCAATTTTCTATTTGTTTTATCTTGATAGAAATTAATTGTTTTTAGGTTAAGTGCGTGGAGAGAATATGCGGGTGCTCGAATCCGCTAAGGATTATTTTCGAGGAGGAAACCAACGTACCACCGCCCTGTCCAGTGTCGCAGCTTAACTGCTTAAGGAACATTGGTAACGATGTTTTTTACGTGTGCTATTAGATAGAATAAGGTAATAACTACCCGCTTTTTCGCTAATCGTGTCGCCTGCTGTGTTCCGGCGTGGAGAGTAAGACAGCCAATGAAAAGTGACACTAGGCTGGCAAAGTATCTGCAATTCTCAGTGTTGCATGTATCCGTGGTTGGTAACCTAACCTAACCTAACCACTCAGTTTTTCTAATTTATGTCCGAGATCGAATCGTGATGAAAGAACAGAACATCATGTATGAGGAAACCTGTACAAGGCAATTGAATGGCGTGTGAGTTTCCAATCAGCAGGCTTATTACGTAACTCGCTCGCGATCACCATCGTCTTCATTTTGACAGTTCATGTATGGGCTGACAATTGGCATCGGAATCAGCCAGCTGTCACATTCATACAAGAACTGTCAAAATGAACACGATGGCGATTGCGAGCGAGTAACGTAATAAGCTAGCTGGAACCGCGTGGGAACTATTGTAACCCAAGCCCCTTTCATTATGAGAGGGGGACTGTTCCCAGCAGTGGGACTTAGTAGGCTGGAGATGAAGATGGGGGGATTGCTGTAGTTCTGGATCTTTGTTTCAGACCAGTCGTCATGCAACTGCATGCCAGCGTGTGGGAAGCTAACCACGGAATTGTCCCTTGAGGACAACAGAATGGAATCTGTCGAACACACATTAGATCCTTTATAGTAAGTGTAGTAGTAGTCTTATAACCTGCACGCTTATTACGTAACTCGCTCGCAATCAACATCGTGTTCATTTTGACAGTTCTTGTATGAATGTGACAGCTAGCTGATTCCGATGCCAATTGTCAGCCCATACATGAACTGTCAAAATGAACACGATGGTGATCGCGAGCGAGTTACGTAATAAGCTTGCTGTTACCCTAGTACTTGTACCGTTGTTTCTATTCCCGCGCAGATGGCAATAGCCCATCGAGAGAATGGGCGAAAATAGGAATCATGTTATAAGTGATGCGGCTAGCAACCCATGACTATTTTGATTCCGCTTTCCACCTGTACGCCCACAATCATCTCTGCCGAGGTCAGTTTTTCCGGAACGCTATAATCTGGACATCTTTAAGGCCAAAGTGAACAGACACCTTCTATGCAAACGTGTACCACTGAGGCCTCGTCTTCGCCTTCCATCAAGCGAGATTGAAGTCAAACTTAAGCCTATTTTATATAAAAAAAAACTGCGCCATCTTCCCACTACCTACCGACAACCCCCACTGCACGCCACTAATACATACCGCAACTTACCATGACTTGGTGAATACCTACATACACCGGAGTCTTAAAACGAATCTGGACTACTTCAGCACGTGGTTAGAGAACATACATACATACTTACTACTTAAAAAAGGTATTTAGCATTATCTGGACTCAAACATTATTATTTTTAACATCTAAATCCGTGGTCGTCAAAATGCGTCAATTGTTATTTGTGCGGCTCGCGGCAAACTAAATTGTTTCAAATAACGAAATAAGCTGAATACATACATATATAAGTGTGCAAAGGCTCTTGGAGCGCCTTCACATACTCTGCGGCCCGGCCCTGGAACTCACACTGTCATATGTGTCCCTTGGCCAGTAAAGTGTAACGACCGCTGATCTAAATGGACATAATGTTATGCAAATAAAAAATAAAGAATTTCATTTCGTTTCATTACATGAATCACGTCATTGTCCCTTACGGGGTAGACAGAGCCTAAGGTAGCAAAATCTAAAGTCCACATTTAGCATAATTGTGGGCGCATCGCCTATAACATGATTCCCAAAATTTTCTTTTTTCAGCTCAGGATTGAACGTGCGCGAAGTGACAGTAATTCATCTACGGGTATTAGTTGAAGGGTCACATATCTTCACAAAGCTGCCCACTCAAACTTGGTTCACGTTGTTATGTAAGTTTTTGTGATGAAGACATATAGTTTATTTAAGTAGGCAGAGTCACAAATTTATAAAAATTTTAACTTCTACAAAGCTTATTTCGCTGGGACTGTTATAACCCTGAAAGAAATGTTCAAAACTCTAAAACCTAAAAAAAAATTGTATCAATTAAAAACTGGCCAGTCGGACTCACGCACCGAGGGTTCCGTACAAATTCGGCAAGTAAATGTAAAATCCAGTGTCAGCAGTGCCCTGCCTCCTAACCAAAATCCAGCAGTGTGAGATAACTTTATATTGGTTACTTACATAGACAGACATATAAAAATCACAGAATAAAGAGATATAAGAGTTTTCAATGATTCACGGTTAAGTTCATTCGAAATATTATAAACGGGATGTGAACCGCGATTACCTTTATTGAGCACCCGATATTTCAACGCAGTTGCATCCCCGTGATCATGATGCATACAACTGCGTCGAAATATCGGGTGCTCAATAAAGATAATCGCGGTTCACATCCCGTTTATAATATTTCGAATAAAGAGATGTAGTAGAATTGCGATAAGTCGCTTTCGCTAGTTAAACCGGTGTCGCCAAAATTTGACATCGCAGTTCACTCATACCATGAAATCTTGCTCGTTTGCCTTCCTATTCGCATAAAAAAAAAAAAAAAAAAAAAAAAAAATATTGGTCGTAGCTTTTCTATTACAAAAATGTAATAAGTTCTGAATCAGTATTGTAATTTGAACTTCCCACCCACAGAATATTGCTTAAAGTCCATTGCACAGGTATATAAACACCATCTAGCGTGAAGAAGCCAAATGATAACAGTCTAATAATATCAGTTGTCTAAATAATAGTTTTGCCATTATTGCACAACAGATGTCGTTAAAATAACTGGGTTGCAAAATGAACTCTGCTGAATGGGATTTAGGTTTACGTGATTGAAAATCTAACTGATGACAGCGGAACATTTGATGAAATCTGATTCTGGCTGAATAAATCTGCTACTCGAACCGTCAACTTCAATTTGACGTTCATACGTGCAATTTTCCGCATAAAGGTGGCACGCGTCTCTTGTTCACATACCACTTCTACTATATCTCTTTCTTCTATGTATGAAAATATTCTGTTTTTAGCCATTGTTGAGAACAACAATCCGCTAGAAAGCGGCAACAGAAATACAAATCATCTGCGAAAATTTCAACTGTCTCGCTATCACGGTTCATCAGCCTGGTGACAGACGGACAGTGGAGTCTTACCCCTTATTCATAAACGCTCTAGGCTTCTGCTAACTTAACAATCGTTTGTCCTTATCTGTGAAAGGTAAATGTCAAAGTGACAGATGAGGACAAACGAAACGATTACTAAGTTAGCAAAAGCCTATAGACCGTTTATGAATAAGGGGATTAGTAATAGGGTCCCGTTATTACCCTTTGAGTACAAACCCTAAAAATGTTTTTTTAACTGTAAATTATTTTCACAGCGTCACTTGGCGGCGTTTTCAACATGTTCCTCGGAGTGGGCCTGTTCAGCGCACTGGAGCTGGTGTTCTTCCTCCTAGTGCGGTTACCAACGGCCATCACGCACTACCCAGAGATAGACCCGCCGACTCGCACGCCCGTCCCAGACTCCCACTACAGACCCAAAGACACGTTCGGCACGTTCAAATATAATAGAAATAAATATGCGAATATTGAAATTTAAGATAAATAAATTTTAGATCAATTTCTTTTTAATACATCAGATCCTGAAACAACCCTGTTATTATCTGTGGGGCTGGGTCAAATCTATACATATAATGAAGCTGGAGAGGGTCGACAGTCTGTAAGTACCTACATGGAAGATATTAAAAAAAAAATAGGCTGGGGATACTTAATCGAATTCATCGGGAATCGATAACAGAACACGTTCCAACAGTTTTTAGATTTTTTTGTCTGTTTATCTGTTTGTCTGTATGTTTGTGCGCGCATCGCGTGAAAAGGCCTGAACGAATTTTGTTGGAAACTACCAATCTGTTGAGAAAATCATCGGCCAGGTTATAGGCTACTTTTCATCCCGGAAAATGGCATAGTTCCCGCGGGATAGCGATGAACATTTTGAAAATCGCAGCTGCCTAGAGTCGCAACGTTATTATATAAATGTTGCTCCAGTATCATAGAGGTGCACTAAGGAGGGATTGTCGAAATTCCCGCGGGATTTAATATTGCTTATTATTAAAAAAAATACCATTTAAATGTCAGAATAGGGGCGTTAAGTGCCTGTTCAAATATGCATAGCAATATGTGACTTTTGTAGATAAATGAAGTCTACGCGGACGAAGTCGCGGGCAAAAGTTAGTACAATAATAATACGGCGCCTACTTCTTATCTCTGCGAAGTAATTGAACGATGTGTGTTTTTTTTTTTATGTGAATAGGAAGGCAAACGAGCAAGAGGGTCACCTGATGGTAAGCGATCACCACTGCCCATAGACACCCGCAACCCCGGAGGGATTGCAGATGCGTTGCCAACCTAGAAGCCTTAGATGAAATGCCTCTTGTGCCCGTAATTTCCCTGGCTGTCTTACTTTCCACACCGGAACACAGCAGTGCAAGCACTGCTGCTTAGCGGCAGGATTAGCGAGTAAGATGGTGGTAGCGATCCGGACGGACCTTGCACAAGGCCCTACCACCCGCAAACCGTGTTACACATCTAATAAGCTATGCGCAATTTACGGAATTGTTACGATGCTTAATAGAATAACACTTTTAGATAAAGCACCTAACTACTTTGATCGACTGTTTACAAGTCGTAGTTAGGTACTTCTAAACATGTAAATGCTCTGTGGAGAGACCGCAATAGAGATCTCTTCAGGCAGATGTATTTATTCATCTGCGTTGAGAAACTTAGAAAGCGCGATGTAGAACATAGATGACGTCGCCGGAGCTGGCTGCTCGTGCGTCGTAGCGGTTTATATAGTAGATACTAGGTGGCGGTAGGGTCGCTACACTTTTTAAAACAAAAGGCTGATCTTAGAAAACAAGTGAAAATGCCGTTCGAAAATGGTAAATCAGTTTTGAATACTTAAGCGATAATTTTGTAGCTACAAAGAGATTTTCTTTATTTCCGAATGACACGGGAAATACAGAATTAGGATGCGACCACACCGCCGCTTAAAAAACGGTGACGTTACGGAATCGCAACAAAATGTATGTAGAAACGGTGAGAAAACGTGACGCATACGACACGTCACTGCGTATATGCGGCGGTGTGGTCCACCCTTAGAAATGGACGAACAGTGAAAGACCTCAAAAAGGTCTATACGATCTCTTTATACCTTGGCAATAGTGTCGTACGTAGATCATTTTAAAGCTCTTCGACTAGACTCTACCGTAGAGTGTGGTAGGCCACATATTTAATTTTGACTGATTTAGCTACACATAAGAAGAGCACCTTTCAAGGCATTTAGTTCAGTTACCCCTCCCCTCCTTTCCGTAGTCGATTGCCTATGCTGCAAATACTTACCTGATTAAAATCTAAGTACACCAACCTTTTATTTGTGCTTGATTTGTGCAAAAAAAAATGAGTAATAATAACAATGATTTCATAAATAAATATTCAAATTCAGCATAATGCTAATTAAAGTAAAAAAAACTTATCTGCAGCGACCTTGTAGTTACAACAGAATAATCGCAACTTCTGAAAAAATATTTCAATGCGTAAATAAACGCAGCATTACTAAATAGAGATGGCAACACTGGTGTCACTGTGTCAGATGATCTAAATTGGATTGCTGAATAAATCAGATTTCAGCACGGCGGTTGTCATACTTCATTTGTTTTGCACCTTCACCTTCGCTGGCTTTGACCATTAGCCATTCCATTGCTTAGGTAGGTCGTTGCACCGCACCGAGTGCAAGGCCCGCTTTCATAAAACTCTTCTGCATGGTAATTACTAACTCTCAAACATTTGTTTGCCTTGTTAGAAGATACAAATATCAAACTCTGTAAGGGCACAAGTTAAGAGCTTGTCTGTATGTTTTCAGTTATTTTTGCTGTTGATTTTTTTTCTTACAGTAGGTACTTTACTTACCTAATTTATCTTATTTGAAACTTATTTTATTAGTTTTAACATTTTGAGCTAGCGCCTCCCGCCAACCACGCGTCCCTACTAATTAATATAAATGCGGAAGTAACTCTGTCTGTCTGTTACGCTTTCACGCCTAAAACACAACCGATTTTAATGAAATTTGATACAAAGATAGTCTTAGTCTCTGGAAAGGACATAGTTTGGATAGTTTTTATCCCGGAAAATTGTATAAGTTACCGCGGGATAGCGATAAGTCAATTCTGCGAAGACGGGATCGTGGGCAACAGACAACTACTTTATTTTTTATTTATTTATTTATAGCCTTTTTTATTCCGAATTCGCTACAATTTCAATAAGTACCTACATGTTGTTGTTGTTGTAGTTTTTTTTTATTAAATTGTCGCGTAATTCGGCGTGCCTCATGGCATAGGCCTCCTCCGTGTATTGGAGGGTTTGGGCTATAGTTCCCACGCGTGCCCAGTGCGGATTGGGAACTTAACACACCATTGAATTTCTTCCCAGATGTGTGCAACGTTTCCTCACGATGTTTTCCTTCACCGAAAAGCTCATGGCAAATTTCAAATGTAATTTTCGCACATAAATTCCGACTACTAGTAGACCCTAAATGGTTATTTAAGATCAAATATGACTTACATGGCCACAACTTTATATGGAAATTAATTTTGATTTAATCTGTCAACCCATCCGTTTCCTACCTACTCATTTATATGATGTGTGTGAATCTATTTTGTATTTTGAGGGAAACTTAAATGACGCAATATATTCTCCTCAATTTTTTTTTCAGGATAGGTAGGCTACAGAAACCTATAATTAACCTTATTTCCATAATATTTTTTGTTCTTTCCAATCTAACGCCAATTAATTTTGTGCTTTTAATCTATAACTTTGACTGTATAAAAAATAACATGAAAACCTTAAAATTAGGTTGTCTGTCGCGAACACTTTAATTTACCTAATTAACAATAATAAGTACCACCTTAAGCGTTCACATTTAACCAACGTTTGTAGCGTTCTCTACCATCCAACGGGATTACCTTTGTGTTGAAGCAATGAGTCAAATCTCATTAGCATAGCACGCAGTAGCATCACATCTCTCGACGTGGAAAGTTTTGTGGTGCAGCCCAAGAAGTGTTGTGATAGTATTCAGTTGGCGGGAAGCAAAACCGCCGCGCGCGAACTCCCGCCGCCATTGTCACCGTTGCACGCATGCGCGGTTGGTTCGCGGTCCGTTCGCGCGCAAATCTTCGGTACAAGTTTACGAAGTGCGTTACTTATTTTTTACTGTGCGTGTTTTCTTGTGGAAAGACAATTTATAAAGCAAGATGAAGTATAAGGTAGGTTTTGGGTTTGAAATTATTTAAGTATTTTAATTTAGTATTTTTTGTAGAATATAATATTTGCTGCATTTCCTTTTTATTATTTTGCTGGTTAAGTCAGGTTGTCAGTACTAAATTATTATTAAAGGGTTATTCAAAGAATATTGTAATGAATTTACTTCCGCAACATTAGTCGTCGTTTTCTTTTAATATCAAAAGGAAAAAAATATTACTTTGCTACTTTTCTTCCGCTATACTTACTCGTACTCGATTAAGATCTCCAACAAATAATGTAATGTATCAAGCATTCGATGAAAACAATCATAACATAGGTAAGGTAAATTGTTTTTCGTATTGTTACAGTATTCAGTAATTATTTAATTGAAACAAAATACAAAATTATAATCAATTGGGACGTAAATAGCAATACCAATTTTACAATTTAAATTACGGCTTAAATTTTTATTATTGAAAAAAACGATAAAGGTTATGTTTACGTATAAATCATGTAAGTGACCTCGTAACATTCCTCGTAAACATTTAACACACTACCTGTACCAAACGCCAATTATTGTATTAGTTTAACCAAATTAATTAAATTACCGGTAAAGTCGAGTCTGCATGCAATTCAGTTACCTACTTTAGTTATTTTTACGAAGAAATTTATACACAAACAATAAAAGATTTAAAATAATTACTTAGTAGTTTCAAATCTATATAGCCTCAGAAATACGAGTTACGGACCTTGGCTGGAACACGCAAGACGACAATGAGTCTCATCACCCAACTGTGACCGGCTACCGGCTACATTGACGTTTTTTACCAAATATGACCTTTTAATGAGAATGCAATTTAATTTAAAATTCCATTGTGTTTTAAAATACAAGAGCATTCGTCTCGTTGATCAGTATAAAAAATATATATGACGTGCTAATTTAAACTAGCGGAATTATAAAAATCATACGAATTAAGCGTTGTATATTTGTTAAGTATGTACCTACTTTAATTTTATAAACGTTGTCGTTATTTTTTAACATGACATAATCCTACTAATATTATAAATGCGATAGTTTGTTGTTAGTATGGAATGGATGAACACAAAATATTTACCTTGCTACTCCGCTACTAACAAATTGAAATGGACCTCCGCAAAGTAACGCCTGGTTCAATAAAATATGGAGGGTGGATTTTTGACGTTGTAATTTGTGTGCAATACGAAAAGCATGGCACACAAATTACAACGTCAAAAATCCACCCTGGAATGGATGTACGGATATTTGTAACTCTTTCACGTCAGAACGACTAACACATCTAGCTGAAATTTTGGACAAGGATAGACTATGCTCCTTTATCCAAATAGGCTCCTTTTTCCTGGAAAATTTAGTAGTTCCTGCGGGATAGAAATAAATGAATTATTTGCAGAAAAAGTCGTGGGCGACAGTTAGTGTGTAATATTAGAATTTTAGTGTTGTGCGTAGAAAAGATGTTCGTTGCGGGTTTGTGTTTGTGCGTACGGCTTCACTAACATAGTATAAAACAAACAAAGTCGCTTTCCGCTGTCTCTCCCTATCCCTATGTATGCTTAGATCTTTAAAACTACGCAACGGATTTTGATGCGGTTTTTTTAATAGATAGAGTGATTCAAGAGGAAGGTTTGTATGTATAACACATGCATAATATTAGTAGAGAAACACTGCACCCGTGCGAAGCCAGGGCCGGTCGCTAGTTTTAATTAAGTACCTACATATTACTTTGCCCAAAATGTGATCTGCTGATCCATGACATGTAGTGAGTATTTATGTCATAGGCATAGCATATATGCAATAGGATTGGCATAGGTTATATTTAGGATAGCACAAAGTAAGTGTGGATTGTCTAGACTATGTTGACTTCTGAACTCTACGAAATCAAAATGAAAGGTTTATTTTGCAATTTGCCAATGGCTTTTTTACAAGTATTTTTTTGAAACTACCAGCACTTTTGAGAAGTAATTAAACGAATAAAAGTCAACTCTGCGACCGAATGCAGCAAAATCATTGATATTATTATGATAACTTACTTTATCCCAACTTTTTAATGCCTGAAAGATTGTAAGTCGAAGATAGTTTTTAACACTCGTAAAAGTCCGAAATTCTTGTTAAAAACTCGTAATTTTATTAATTGCAGAGGCCCCTAACCTCAAATAAAACTACACGTTCCGTGGCAAAAACAGGTAGTAGTTTTAATTTAAAAAAAAAACAGTTTATTACATTACAGCGCCATAGATGAGAGCACTGGTACATTTTTGATATAAATTCAACAATCTTATCTTACAACAAGTAAACTATATTTATTTATGTAACCCTATAAATGATTGAAGGTGTGTATGCATCATTACTTTCAATTGAGTCAACAACTCTTGAGTCCAAACATACTCGTAATTATAAAACCTGTTCTCTAATCAAGAAAACAATTGACTGTCGTTGCAATAGCGAGCGTGGGAATCACGTGACAGAGTAGACAGCAAACACGTGCTCTTCCAATCTCACAAATTATAAAGAGAAAAGTCCAACTGGTATAAATTCAACGAGCAACCCTGACCCTAGAAAGCTGAAATAATTGTGCACAGAATTCATTTAGAACCCGGGTGGATCTTTCCAAATTCCAACGGAGCATGTAAAGTAAGGGCAAAATTATCTAAGTTCTTACTTCTACAATGACCCCTACAATTTCTTGTTTCCATTAGGATCGAAAGAGCTCGTGATTTTGATTAGTAACAACATAACTCTGTTACAGTAACAATTTTAAAAAGTGGTAATTTTCTAGAGAAAGAGACAAAATATAGTGGATGAAACCACTAGCTACAGCTACTGACTCTTAAGTCAGCATTATCTGCAGGCTTATTGTCTAACTCGCTCGCAATCGCCATCGAGTTCATTTTGACAGTTCTTGTATGAATGTGACAGCTAGGTAGCTGATTCCGATGCCACTTGTCAGCCCATACATGAACTGTCAAAATGAACACGATGGCGATTGCGAGCGAGTTAGACAATAAGGCTACTGGTTTTTATCGTTATGCCTTGCCCAAGATTTTCGCGACTATACTATAGCTCATCTTGGCTATGGTTTGTCTCTGGTCCGCCTGTCGCGTACCGTTCCGGTGTGGAGCGAATAACGACTTGATTACAGCCTAAACTATCTTTCATATCGAAATGTGAGCGGTTAATTGCAGATTTTGAGATTTCTATTCAGATTGTCAAGGTAACGAAGGTTGACGGACATATTTATAAACTAGCTGTAGGTAACCCGCGGCTTCGCCCCCGTTTCGGGTTTCTTCTTTCCAAAATTTGGTTTGACAAGAAACTTGTGCTAATAATAACCAGCACAACAAAAAAGAATTAGCGAAATCGGTGCAGCCGTTCACACGTCATGCCGTGTAAAGATGCGACCACACCGCCGCTTAAAAAACGGTGATGTTACGGAATCGCAACATAATGCATGAAGAAACGGTGAGAAAACGTGACGCATACGACACGTCACTGCGTATACGCGGCGGTTTGGTCGCACCCTTAGTGACATTTCACAAATTCATCAGGTTAGCCGGTTTGCAGACTCCTGCAAAGCTTCTTTAACACAAAATGTATAATTTATGCATAACCGCCAACCCATGTCGCTACATATATTATTACCTTTTGCTCATCTATGGCATCACAGTTGTTGCAGTTGACCAATGAACTGTGTTGGCGTTTACGATAAAATAAGCGGTTTTTTAAAGAATTTAAAAGTAAACTTTTTCATTTTATTTGTGTCGTAACCGCCAATACGTAGGGAGTAAGGCACTCTCTTTAAGCTCCAGTTATTTTAAGTGTTAATTATCTATGATGACGTCTCTGTTCATTTCGTAGTAATAAATAGAGACGGAATCACAGATAACTGACACGTAAGATAACTGGAACTTAACAGACTGTGCTTCTATGTCAGAAAAAACAATAAGGCGCTTATCACACATTCACATATACTTTTAAGTTAAAATAAACTGACGTTTTAGCCGTTCAACGTTCATATGACACTAAAACTTAAAAAAAGTATACGTAGGTACTGGGGCCTTACCATGACGTCCTAATTCCGACTAAGTTCAGGTTTTAGCTGTCACTTTTAGTATGAATCTGACAGCGAGCGAACCTAAACTGAATCGCATTAAGACGTAATGGTAAGGCCCCAGGAATTTCTTGGTCGACTTACATAATATACGTAATATTCAATGGTAGAGTAGAATCAATGAAACGTAAATTGATCCGCAAAATGGCGTTTTTCGGATTATTATTTCGATTAACTGACCTGTAAAGGGCTCACTTTCGTCGGTTAAGCAATGCAGATTGCTGTCACAGCGTTTATCTTGAACTTGAGGTTTCTTTTGGAAAACTAGTTTCGCCCGCGCCGCAGTTTGTCTCAGTCACTCAAGCGTTACAATGCTGTCGAAGACAAAGGCTGGATAAACTGTCAGGTTGGTCGGTTAGAATTCAAACGAGCTTTATGCATAGCCGAGCTTAGGTCACCGT
This sequence comes from Pandemis heparana, assembly GCA_963854515.1. Lineage (NCBI taxonomy): Eukaryota > Metazoa > Arthropoda > Insecta > Lepidoptera > Tortricidae > Pandemis > Pandemis heparana. The sequence goes on along the minus strand of OY978012.1, from coordinate 16,095,048 downwards.
CTTGTCCATCTTCAAGGTACATTAATGAGATAGAAATAACAGCACACATCATGTTTCACTTGTACAGCCAGTCTTTATTGAAATAGCGCTTACACAAAGGACTGTGGACTATTACACACTCTAATAATGAAACGCGGAGAGTTCAGTGCTTGCGCCCACGAACTACCCTATCAATGTTCTCAATACCGCTTAGCACCGAAATAAGGCTCGATACTTAGTGCAATCGCACTTAACAATCCGAATCACTAACAATTCACCATTAAACATGAAACGGTACGTCGAAGCAAACGGATCACTTTCGACGTCTGAACTCAGTCAAGTCACGATCAAGGAATGCCTCTCGCTTCTCACTCTCACCAGATGTCATTCTGTCATTCTAACTAACATTGCAGGTAGTTGCAACTGAGCCAAACACAGACCACCCCCAAGCGATACCGCAATACCGCTTGACGTTTCATAAAAGCAATAACTTATGAGGGTACATTCAACAAAGTACAATTAGCGAATGTTCGCAACTACAAGGTACATCTCCTTAGTTATCAAAAGTCTAGTCATTGTGACGACGCTCCGACAATGCTTACAAATTTTTGCAAGTGCCGACACAGAACAAAATAGGTACTAGAAAAACGGATATTTAGATGTTACCTCAGATTAGCATGCTCATAGCATACTGAAAAGGAAATTGTCGAGTAGGGAGGTGCAGTGCGTGAGCTCTTACAATGCCATTTGCGCCCACCGTTGGGCATAAACCTCTAACATTTTTCTCCACAAGGACCGACTTGCCGCTACTCTCTTCCAGATCGTTGAAGATTCCTGGCTTTAATTTTCAGATATTTCTGTGTTCTAATTTTCAGTCTAGTTTAGTATGTCTACGTAGATCTGTACTTGTAATACATTGTTTATTATAATTAATACAAAGTTTTAGGTGGAATTTAAAATAAAAGATGACTCTTCTGTGAGCATTAACTCTATTGTTTGCAGTCATTAAACTTTTGTTAAGCTAAAAGATAAAAAGTTGACTTTGAACCCTTAATTTACTTACTTAGTGGGCAAAAATACAGGGACCAAATGAGTTAGTGAATACGAAAATTCATACGGGTTTAATTCTTAGACACTGTTAAGGTGTGTATTACAAAATGATCCTTTATATTCGCATGGGAATTATTATGATCTATTAACCTCATCTTCCGATCCCAGTAAACACGTCGACTTATTCACGTTTTTTTCCAGTCAATAATTTTATTTAAATATCTCCAAGAATCTCGTCTTCATCACGACATGTCCTTTGGAATTTTTGCGGTTTGCGGCTCCAAGGAAACTTGGATTATAAAGAAAACAAGATAATTGCTGTGTTATCATTCTCATTCATAGTTCTCCTATATTTGTATTTATAGGAACATGCGTTACGTATAGGTAGATTAGATACCTTATTTAATTTTAATGTGTAGCGTCATCTTTTAACAATAAAACAATAAGTTTTAATTCCTGCGACTTAATCAATTAACAATTGGATTTAACAATTGCTACATACACATAAATGGTTTATACGCTCATTTCCTGAATTGACTTTTTTTTTTAATTTAGGTTAATGTGAAGGTGAATAAACAAATTAGGTAAAGAAACCTTTAAAATCTCAAATAAAGTTTGTGAAACACATACTGTGTGCAACTGTAAAAGGTAAAAAGTGCATGAGTAAAACAAATTGGGGCAAAAGTTAGGGTTGACCAAATGCGCTGACGCAAAGAATTATCCCGAAAATAAATATGAAAAACTTTTGCTCTACTTTACACTGCTGGGCACAAGCTGGGCATAGGCCAATTTATGCACTATGATTTTTTTTCTGTAGGATGGGGATCGTTTGTTTAGTTGTATTGTAATGCATTGCTTCAGGATAATCAAAACAATATGAAGCCACTAGCCAGGTAGCCGCACCATGCGGGGAATTCGTTAATGTGGAACACTATGGGAAACTACATTTTCCACGATATAAACAACCTATACTTATTAATGTGAGCCAAATTCATCCTGCCGTTTTCACGTAAAAGAATAACAAACATACAAAATATTAAAATAGAATTGGTTTTTTACCAAAATTAATTCCCATTCATATTTTAGCTTAATTTAACTGCATACAGTATTGCAAGTGTCGGAAACCCTAGGCATAATGGAAGTAGAACATAATGACATAACACCGGCGCCTGCGTCGATCATAGTCACATTCGAATAACGCACGCATTCACACATTAATTTACACAGAATGTAATATTGAACAAAGCTTACTTATTCAATACTACATAATAGTAAAAGATTTTTTATTTTATGATACCTAATATGCAAAGAATAAAAATTAAAAGTGAGAACTATTAGTTCTTTTGCTTCTATTACTTAAAACAACGTATCAAATATTATGCATAATTGCACATGTCAAATTAAACGATACATTGTGAATATTTAAATACGTCCGGTGAATTTGTCGTAAGAGCTAAATATGATTAACTAGCGACCCGCCCCGGCTTCACACGGTATATTATGTATGTATTATACATATAAACCTTCCTCTTGATTCACTCTATCTACTAAAACCGCATCAAAATCCGTTGCGTAGTTTTAAAGATTTAAGCATACATAGGGACATAGGGACAGAGAAAGCGACTTTGTTTTATACTATGTAGTGATGATAATATTCAGAGCCCTTTACCTATAACATTTCAATTTTACAAAATGCAAATATTGGCAGCATCTATGATGGGCCATGACGATATTCCACAATTTTAAGGTTGTATTAACCATCTAAAGCTTTAAAATGAAATTTGAACCTTTATAGCGTTGCAAGCTTTTTGGGACAAATAAAATCTTCCCTGTCCGATCTGAATTTTGTTTAAGTACAAACAGATTTCCATAGCCAATTACCTGATTAGGACAGCGTGTCGCAATTTACGATCGAGCTGAATGGCGCAAGTGCCAGCGACTAGACTAATGCAGAGTAAAAATATTGCACATTTTATTTCACTTTCAAATTACTTCCCCGTTTTTATTTGTTTTACGTTTTTACGTAAAACTGTGCCAAGTTCCGTGGCGCTTAGTACCTACTACCCGATTAGCAAATTTTATTGTTTGGACCGTTTTTGTGAAGCGGTTAACTGATTCTTTTCAATTTATCTCGCAAGTAGGTAACTATTGATAGTGGTATTAGTGGTCATTTAAATCTAACTTATATTATAAATGCGAAAGTATAGATGGATGGATGGATGGATGGATGTTTGTTTGTTACTCAATCACGCCAGAACGGCCCAACGGATCTGGATGAAATTCGGCACATAGATAGAGAAAAGTCTGGAATAGCACATAGGCTACTTTTTATCCCGGAAAATTGCGTAGTTCTCGCGGGATAGCGATAAACGAATTCTTTGCAGACGAAGTCGCTGGCAACAGCTAGTGTAATTATACTTGCGAGCAAAAAAACCGGGTCCCTATCCAATTTTTTTTTTACAAAAGGTGTAAGTGGTCGGTGATTTGCACTGTCCTAAAATAATGACAATATTTGTTACAATGGTAGTTACAGTCTAAATTAGATACCATGTTTTAAAAAATATAACCTGGCAGGTACCTACGATAAATTGTAATTTATGTAAAGTATTCGGTTAAGTTAATTATGTACCCATAATGCTCTCTAATAATCTAAAATACCATTTTCTGCTAATTAATAAGATCTAATACATTCCAATTACCCTGCTTAGACTTAAGGAACTAGCACACGGTAAATATGCTAAGCAATTCCGTATATACGGGTGATACGTTATCTTTCCCAAGGATGCGCAAACGCATGCCATGACGGTAATTAGCTGCGGCATCAGTTAAGCGATGACGTCCGTGACTATGTTACTGATGACCTTAGCGGCCGGATTCATGTCGTGTCATTCTTATTATAATCGACAGTTAACGTTTAGACTAGGAAACCTGGTGTTAATTCAAGAAAAAAACGAGATAAACATTGTTTGCATCATTTACATACTTCTAGTACAGTTAATTTCTAGTCTTTTTTGCCAGGCTATAACATCGGCATTTAGTTTATCCCTATGCACCTGGCAAAGGTGTATATTTTTATTGAGTTTAGTTAGACTCCAATAGGTAGGTTTCTTGTTGGCGCTTAGGCTTTTACGGCAGATGCCGTGGTGGCAGTGGTAGTTATAGTTTTATTCTGGCCCAGTGCTATAATTAAATCGTATGAGAAGTTTTAAGTGAAGAAACTAACTAACAAAAGCGTTTATTTGGCTAAAACCGAGCAGAAAAACATGCTTATTGCACTACCCCTTAAAAATACTGTCAAACAAAATGGTATCCCTCCATTCAGCAAAGCAATTGAATGTGAAGCTCAAATGAATTTTGGGCTCCTTTTATGTCTCAAGAAAGTCGCCAGGTTTCAGATTCTCAATGATGACAACGACCACACTTTCAGTGTAGCGACTCAGATGAACTCAGATTTTATTTTATTTTTGCTTCCTTAAATCTTTAATTGTTGCGCGCAAGCGTTCCTTGCAGATCCCTAGTGTCAACCGATGCGCTGTAGCAATCACCCTAACATGAAACACTTTGTGGCAGGTCAAGGACATCGACGCGGAGAGCCAGCACTCGACGCGCGCGCCGGTCGACAAGCTCGAGGAGAAATTGTGAGTGACCTTCGCTCTCACGACAATAAAAACAACAGAGTTCTGTTTACGGCCAAGAGAGGTATACGCCGTATGCAAGTCACACGCACAGTGCAAGCAAATTTTAATTTGAGCTACGCACAATGCCATGTGTGTAAGAGCAAGGCGTAGTTTAAGCCAGATTTACTTAACCGCCGAAATCCGTCGTTACTTGGTCTGAAAGTTGGCTAAGAATATTGGTTTGTCTAATATAATGTCTGCGCGAATTTCGAATTTAATAGGTAACATTAAATAAAAAAAAATTAATAACCCCACGCATCGAGTAATCATACGTAAAAATGAAACAATTTTGTGCCAAAAATGCCTTACATCATTTTGAAAAATAGCTGATAGTCTTCAAACTGGACCAATATTTACCACTCATCAAGGTAACCCTGCTTTCGAATGAAAAAAAACGCATTCAAATCGGTCCATCTCTTAGGTTTCAGAGCCACAGATGCTACAGGCTAAGCCCTTCTAATGTAAAGGAAGCAAGCGGTATTGATTGATTTGCTGGTAATTCGTAATCTGTTTGTAGCAGTTACACCGCGGGTCACCAAGCCCGAGGAGAAATTATATGAGTGACCTTCACTTAGTTGGGACTTAAAACTGGAGTGCGTTGACACCGGCTCTCTCTTTCGAATTGAGGCAGAGGAAGCAAGTGAGCATGATTATAACCTTGATTATTTTGCAAGAGGTAGTTTGCTGATATTTTTTTAAGGCATTTAGTATTAGTTTAGCAAAGGGCAAAGAATCAGAATAAACCGATTTGTATAAGCCTTCACTTGCTTAGCTTATGCTTTTGATCTGTCGCGTGTTGACGCGGCTGCTATTTGTTTTGCAATGTGGTATACTGTGTATTTATATTCTCATATTATAAATGCGAAATTGTGTCTGTCGGTCTGTTACCTCTTCACGCTTAAACCACTGAACTGATTTAGTTAGAATTCGGTATAATTATGGTTTCAGTTTTGGGGAAGAACATAGGATAGTTTTTATTGTGGAAAATCGCATGGTTCTCACGGGAAAGCGATAAGCGAGTTATGCTCAGACGGAGACGCGGGCAACAGCTAGCAGATTATACACACTATAAAGGAGGGGTGCATTATGATTTTAACCTTGGTGAGACTCAAGGCGCTTAACCGGATCATCGGCCTGATTTTTGGAAGCACATCACACAAAATACCATTCGATGATGTTTCAACAAACTTACATGTTAAATAAACCCGCGTCATTACTTTGTCACCGCTGCACTCTCCACACAACAATAGTGATGTTGAAAACTAAATCATCTCTCACAATGTATAAGCACGACATTTACCCAAGATGAGAACTTTTACGACATTCCTGGCTAGGAAATGTAGTTACATGACAATGCAAAACAGCACACTCTAAAATTGACAGTACGTGGTCTAAGGCAGTAAAATCCGCAAGCGGTTTTCATGGTCTTTAAGCTGATTGTGCAATAATGCAGGTAAATTCTCCTTGACAAAAAAAAAACATCATTAATGTAGCTGCACCGTGAAATTATTGAGCCATGTTCACACTGATGGCAAAGAAATGGAGATAATGTTAATCAGTGATCGTCACAGTTCTCTGGTCAAAGGCCATATAGGACAATGTGAAGTATCTGGAGCCGCACGCTGATGAATTGAGGTTTAACATACTAGACTCGGATTCGGACTCTAGATTTCGGTTATCGCGCTGTCTAAGGAACATGTGTAATAACGCGTATTAGTTTTTCTTAAGCAAAATTGAGTATTAATTTTTTTTGCTATACCGAGGGCCGCGGTTTGATGACCACTAGCGTAAAATACTGTTGTCATTAATTGACGTAAAAGTTAATTTTGTCGTAAGCGCCATACTTTACTAATATGAGCGTCTAACAAATAATGTAAGCTTGCAAAATAATTAATTGCAAACCACTTAAATAAACAAGTGAATAATTTGTGTGTTTTTTTGTAAAATTAAGAGCTATCAAGCCAATTTTCTACATACATCAAATTACACTCCAAAGCAGATGCTCTATTATTTTTTTCTACGCAAATCTTTTGACAGTATAGCCTCAGCCTTACCAAGTGGGTCAAGGCAACGATTTAGACATTATCTAAGGCTTTATTCTTTTTTTCACGCAGAAGATCGATAGCCACGATGGTTATAATGAAATGACAAACCAATAAAAAAATCAATGAGATTAGTTTCATATAGAAAAACACGTATACGACTAATTATTTGTCGTATACACTTTATGGCATCTTATGTCCTAAGCGACAATTATCATGAAATAATTTATAATGATTATTAATGACGATCATAATTATGTCTCCGTAAGTCCTTTTAAGAATTAAGGCTAATAAATGTTTTCTGTCCATCCGGCAAAATCAAATTTCCAAGTGACAGACAAAGGCAACAAAATGTAACCTAATGCTAACGTTATTATTTCCATTTCAAAATTCCAATTTTTTAACAATCTATTGTTCTCCTAAAATGGGGATGTGAAACTATATTATTATTTGATCTAAATATAGAAGGATCCGCGTTGGCCTATTACAAAGTATACCCGTTTAATATTTAATATCTCGTTAAGTACATATATTTAAGGCCAAGCTATGAACATAACATAGTGCTAGTTAGGCCCATAATATGTCTACAGATTCCCAATTCTACAGATTCGCAAGCGTACAGATTGCTAATGTATACAAAAATATTACAATTACGAAGACTAAAGTTGTACGATACGCCACGGAACAAAACAATACAGGGGTCTACTGACAAATTGTAAATTCAAACTTCGTGGCCGTAGCTATAGGGACCATTTTTCCAAGCATTTTTCAATAGAAATGCTTACATGTCAAGATTGCTTACCTTTATTTTTCTTTTGGACTCTGTTTTGTATTAAATGAAGCAAGTTCAAGTTCTTAAACTGCTTCAAATTTCAACTCTAAAATTTCTAGAGTTCCCGCGGGAACTATGCAATTTTCCGGGATACAAAGTAGCCTATGATTCAATCTAAGGTACCAACCATCTTTGTTCCAAATTTTATCCAAATCCGTCCCGTCGTTTTAGCGTGAAGAAGTAACAAACATACACACTCACATCGTCACATCGTCACTCACAAACTTTCGCATTTATAATGTTAGTAGGAAGGATATAGATTTATTTATAATACCGTGCCATTGATATTAATTATTAAATATTTGCGCTAAGATCGAGTGTCATCTTAAGTAATTGTTATAAAAAAAGACAATGGAGGCGCAAAAAGCGGTTCACATGTTACTAACACATTTCCGATGCAGCTGGTTGGGTTCCGTGATTCCTAGCCTCATACATACATACTTACATACATAAATCAAGTCTTTATCCCTTACGTGGTAGACAGAGCCTAAGATAGAAAGACCTAAAGGCCACATTTAGCATGGTTGTAGGCGTTTAGATGGAAAGGAGAATCAAAATCGATGGGCTTTTTTACTATCTGCGCGGGAAGAGAAGCAACTGGTACATTCTATGTTTTTTCTTTACTTCTAGCCCCTACCCTTACCCTTTTTTTTACTAGGGGGCCCGTAAGAGGACAAAGGTTAAGAAACACTGCCTTAGACCTATTAGATGTCATTGACCTTTGAACAACAAATGCAGATCACACAGAAGAACATTACATTACGGTAAACCGCAGTGTACACAAACAAAAGTTTTTAGGCCAGCTTTATCTACAAACACTCACGAACAATACTGAAAGTGGCGCGAACACACATCGCTAATTAAAGCTGTAAACTGAAATTAACACAGAAACTGTTGATTTAACTGTGCTAGAACTAGAACTAATATACAATTCGTGTATGCACAGACTATTGTCGGTGCGGGGCCTCTATTCGAGAGTGACAAGCTAGCGATACATACATAAACCAGGGGCCTTACCATGACGTCATTTTAGCTGTCACTTTTAGTATGAATCTGACACGCATTAAGAACCCTAAGGCCCCTAATGCGATTCAGTTTAGGTTCGCTCGCTGTCAGATTCATACTAAAAGTGACAACTAAAACTTGAACTGAGTCGGAATTAGGACGTCATGGTAAGGCCCCAGCAGGCTTATTATCTAACTCGCTCGCAATCGCCATCGTGTTCATTTTGACAGTTCATGTATGGGCTGCCAATTGGCATCGGAATCAGCTAGCTGTCACATTCATACAAGAACTGTCAAAATGAACACGATGGCGATTGCGAGCGAGTTACGCAATAAGCTGGCAGGTCTTTATCCCTTACGGCAGGGGACCATTTTTACTTTTTCTTGTTAGCAGGGGCCATCCTACTAATATTATAAATGCGAAAGTTTGTGACGATGTGATGATGTGACGATGTGACGATGTGAGTGAGTGTGTATGTTTGTTCCTTCTTCACGCTAAAACGACTGGACGGATTTGGATAAAATTTGGAACGAAGATAGCTGGTACCCTAGATTAAAACATAGGCTACTTTTTATCCCGGAAAATAGCATAGTTCCCGGGGGATAGCCATAAACATGTCTATTGCTAATTCTACGCAGACGAAGTCGCGGGCAGAAGCTAGTGTATATAGCATAGATAATAAAAATAAACTGAAAGTGAAAGTTTAATTAAAAACTCAATAGGAAATCATTCGCGGACAATATTTTGGCTTTTTTGGCCGAAAATCTTAGGAATCATGTTATAGGGGTAGCAACCCATAACTATTTTGATTCCCCTTTCCATTCCACCTTGTTACTGTAGGCTCTGTCTACCCCGTAAGGGATAAAGACGTAGACTACCACTGGTACACAGACCACTGGTTGGCAGTGCCGGATTTAGAGGTCTGGAGGTCTCTGGGCAACAAAGGAGCGGAGGCCCCTGGGCCCAAATTTTATTTTCCTGTTCAACTTGTTTAATTTTTTTTCATGTTTTTTTTTATGTAAATAGGAAGGCAAACGAGCGAGTGGGTCACCTGATGGTAAGCGATCACCACTGCCCATAGACACCCGCAACCCCGTAGGGATCGCAGATGCGTTGCCAACCTAGAGGACTTAGATGAAATGCCTCTTGTGCCCGTAATTTCCCCGGCTGTCTTACTCTCCACACCGGAACACAGCAGTGCAAGCACTGCTGCTTTGCGGCAGGATTAGCGAGTAAGATGGTGGTAGCGATCGGGTAATAATAGTGTTTACTAGTCTGAATTTGTTTTTTTTAAGTCTACTGTAGGGGGCCCCTCTTTTGTGGAGGGCCCGGGGCTGCAGCCCCGGTTGCCCTCCCTTATATCCGGCCCTGCTGGTTGAGAACCATTGCTTTACGGGGTAGACTGAGCCTAATGTTTTTATTTATTTATTTATTTATAAGCCTTTTATTTTATTATTATTTATTTATTTAAGCCTTTTATTTATTTATTTATTTAATAAATTTATGTATTTTCTTGTTACACATAAGTCGGGTTCTATCTATTTATTACTTTACTTCTTACTTAAAATTTTATGGTTTATGTAGTATATTAATTTATTTCATCTACACTGTGTATCGTTTCTTGAGTCACAGACGGTTCTGGCTGAAAATCAGTGCTGCAGTTGTCTAACACCTCAGCGTAATGCTGAGCCAGCGACCGTTTCACTTTTGCGAAGACACACACAACGCTGAGGATCAAATTTTCATGTCTGGTTTTTTTTTTTTGTTGTTTTTTTTTTATAAAATTGTGTGTACATGCTCTTATATTTGTGTGTCTTGCAAAATGAATAAATGTCTTCTTTCTTTCTTTCCTTTTTATTCCGAATCCGCTACAATTTCAGTAAGTACATGTTGTTGTTGTTATTGTCGTTTTTTTTTTTTTTATTTATTTATTTATTAAATTGTCGCGAAATTCGGCGTGCCTCATGGCATAGGCCTCCTCCGTGTATTGGAGGGTTTGGGCTATAGTTCCCACGCGCGCCCAGTGCGGATTGGGAACTTAACACACACCATTGAATTTCTTCGCAGATGTGTACAGGTTTCCTCACGATGTTTTCCTTCACCGAAAAGCTCATGCCAAATTACAAATGTATTTTTTTTTTTGCCTAATGTAACAAGACCTAAATGCCACGTTTCTAGCATGATTGTGGACGTAAAGGTAGGGGAATCAAACTCAACGTAACGCTGGATTTAATGCAATCAATAAACTACACCTACGAAGTTGGGACTTTTGTTTATGATGTAACTAGAGCGTTAAAAACACATAATTTTACGGTCATGTCATATATCATGCAACACGATATAATAAAATATAACTGATTTATTACAGGAAATCTATACAATGCACGTAACTAAATTGGTTCCAGTAATTATCTCGTTTTGTAAGGAGTACCTATAATCGATGATTATGCATTAAGTAACTTTATGAGACTGGACAGACTGAGGGTGCGTATACGCAGTGACGTGTCGTATGCGTCACGTTTTCTCACCGTTTCTTCAAGGTTTCTTCATAAATTTTGTTGCGATTCCGTAACGTCACCGTTTTTTAAGCGGCGGTGTGGTCGCACCCTGACTCGACAACTTTATTGTAGTAATTAATTTATTAGTTTTACTTTTTTTAGTTTAAGTTAAATGTAAGTTAAAGTTACCTAGTTACTTATGTTTAGAAGCTTTTCATAATGAATATATCTTACCTACCTACTTTATGAGATTAAAATGAGCTTTTGGAGGAAAATAAGTACACTATAGTGTACTTATTTTCCTACCTACCTACTTACATTAATACAGTTAAGGGCATAAATATTATGTACGTTACCAAGAGGTCAAAGCCACCTAGGTATGCCTCAAAAACCTATGAGCCTAATTTTATATCATAGAAAAAACGAATAGAAGATAAAAATGGCCAAGATCCCAAAATACTCAGTGGCTTCGAAGATTCCCTCGTCAATTACTACATGTTTTACTCATAAATGTTAAAAAGGTTTGTTTTTGGTTTGTTTGTGTTAAATCTTCACCTATCTCGTTCTTTATGCCGGTCACGATTTCTTTGAAGCTCTTTATTTTGAAGAAAAAATATAAAAATAAGGAAAACCCTGAATATCAAACGAATTGCTTTTAGAAGGGTTCCGCAGAGGAAACAATAATAAATACTTAATAATAAAATAAATATCTTGGGACAATTGACACCAATTGACCTAGCCCTAAACTAAGCAAAGCTTGTAATATGGGCACTAGACAACGGATAAACAGACCTACTTATATAGATAAATACATACTTAAATACATACATATGAAACATCCAAGACTCAAAAACAAACATTCGTATTTTCATACAAATATCTGCCCCGACCGGGGATCGAAACCGGGACCTCAAGCTTCATAGTCAGGTTCTCTAACCACTAGGCCATTTGGACGCCTAACAATGGTTAGCAATGGTGATTAACAAAATAACTAACCGACTTCAAAAATGGAAGGAACACAAAATATTTACCTTGCTACTCCGCTACTTACGTGCAAGATAACCAAGCTTGTGCGAAATATATACGTTTTGCATGCAAGCCCTCCCACCACTACTACCACACAAAACGCACACAAATCCCACAAACTTAATTAATCCTAACACCACACAAACACTGACGCGCGTTTCGATCTCCCTTACGGGATCGTTTTCAAAGTTAGCTTGCACGTAAAACACGTAACACGTAACGCGTTACGTTGCACGTAAGCTTGGTTATCTTGCACGTAAGTAGCGGAGTAGCAAGGTAAATATTTTGTGTTAATTGAAATGGACCTCCGCAAAGTACCTAACGCCTGATTCAATAAAATATTCAAAAATGGAGGAGGTTCTCAATTTGTTGCAATCTTTTTTTCAAGTTTATGTTCACCGATGACTCGAAGACGCCTGAACGATTTGTTTTTTTTTTTCAAAGGGTACGCCTTCCCAGGTCTTCACTTAAATTTCATCAAAATTGTCGAGCGATTTTTGAAAAATCAACAGAAACTCAAAATTACATCGAATATATATTTTTTCGTTTACTCATGTCATTTATCAATACAAGTAAATAAATAAATTGAAACCTTCCGTAGATTCTATATCCGGGAAGACGCATTTTCTGATTTTGCAAACACGTACCTATGTTATAAGTTATAAGTGCCGGCACTAGACTTATCTAGCGATGACCTTTGTATGCGTAGAAGTATAAAATACGGTATCCATGGGTGCGCAGATCCCCTCCACGTGACTCGTCATCGCTAGACTTACGTGCCGGTACGTAAACCAGCGGCAAAAAACAGTTGAATATGGAAGTAACTTCATGAGATGCGTTCCGGTTTCCGGGTATTATTTTGTCGAAACCATAATTTTTAACCCGCTTTGGTAGCAAGCACCTACGGACCCCTAAACGTCAAACGTAAAAACATTCGGTATATTTTATTTTTTACGGCTGCATAAATTCGTCTACGGGAATGCGCGGAAAATTTAAAAAGATATGCGCTGACCCTTGGTCGTTGAACTTTTGTTTACGAGAAGTGAGTCACACTCGTCCTGCGGTCATACTCGTGTTTGTAAGTATAAAGCCGTGGCTACATTTTTGCGGCTATCCTCCAAACATTGTAGTCTGCAATTAGAATCCAAACATAACCTAATAATTTCATTTTTAATACAAGCTTTTTTTGCTGACTGTACTTTTTGTTGTCATCCGTCCTACATTATGTGAAGCAAATTTCAAGTCAATCGGACCAACCGTTGAAGATTTCCCTCCTGCGGAGACGGTCCTGACGGGGCCATCAGAATTCTACTAAGTACCAGATTCTATTATCATCCGATTTCCACAAGTATGCAAAGTTTCAGCTCAATCGGATGAAGATATCTGCTTATACCATATACTTATCTGCTTATAACATATACTTACACATGCATTGTTGTTATTAATAAAAATCTTTCATGCAGATGAATTTAATTTTATCTCAACCTACAATTACAAATTCTTAAAAAAGTACGCTCATCAAGTCAAACTTTGCTGGTGCAAAACTACTGTCATTTTAATGGTACAACCTAGTTTTTTTGTTGCATGTTTAATTATGACCACGAGCTATATTCGCGTGGCACGCGTTTTGGGATGTCATAGGGGTGCTATTCTTGTTCGTATAGTGACTGCTGCGTCTTGACATAGCGGTAGAACGTGCGTTGATGTTAATAAGACACCTGGGTGTGAAAGTGCCGCTAGTGGCACTGCCAATTATTCCTGGGGCCCAATTTTTGAAAGCATATCACTCGAAAGCACCACTTCAAAGTGGTAGAAATCTGGTTATATCTTCAAAAATCAAATTAAAGCTTGAATCAAATTTTTAAATAGTTCATACGATTAATAAGAGCTAATTCTCCTAAGCTACATGTACCTCAAGTTTTCTCACCGCTTACAGGTGCGACCACACCGCCGCTTAAAAAACGGTGACGTTACGTTACGGAATCGCAACAAAATGTATGAAGAAACTGTGAGAAAACGTGACGCATACGACACGTCACTGCGTATACGCGGAAGTTTGGTCGCACCCTACGACTGGTATTTTCGAATATGTACTTTCAAAAATCGGGCCCCTGAGCGCAGATGTAACGCGAGTTAGTACGAAGGTTTGTCGCGCGAGGTGGAGATTCAGCTTTATTTTAATATACACGTGAGATTTGACAGAGTTTAAGGTAGCGGGAATACTCGGAAGTATCCAAAACAAACAAGCAGCATAAATATTGTTGAATTTCTTGCAATGCGAGTTTAACACATTTTGCAAGGCACTAGCAGTTCTAATGGTATCAGGTGAGCCCCAGGCTTAAATATTCAAAAAAATATACCCTCACTGCTTTTCTCTGCTACTGTACAATTGTATTGCTGTCTCGCAAACATTCACTCTTTGCTTAGAAAAATATATAAGTATCCGGATCATTCCTGAAGTCCTATGTAGTGCTAAATATAAAGCACTCGGTATAGATAAGAAATCCGCCTTGATATTTGCCTTCATTAAAAACTGTTTTTTGGGAAACTTATCTATGGAGTGGAGTATCAAATGAAAGGGTGTCATGAATCGGTTCTAATTTCTAAACATATACTTGCTTACATCACTATTACCTTTCATCCATATCATATTCTAAAAAGAAAAAAAAACATTATTATAAGAAAAACGGGGCTTAATCACGTAAATAAAATGTATTTTTGTAAATACCTCGACGTTTCGGACGCGACTTTGCATCCATGGTCTCGAGAGGACCAATAAATAATGGGTAAAAATCGCGAAAGCTTAAAGCGATACAATTCAAAATAATATTTTCGGAACAACGTATCAACCACCATGGTGGCCCACGTCTCAATAACTTAAGCTTTGTATCCGAATGCAGATAAAATACTGTCGTATGTCTTCCTCGATTCATTAATTATCACTATCTCTTGACCTTCATCATAATCGGCAATTTGCCATAAAGATGCCAGAGGTTGCCATTACGGCTGAGCGTTTACAATTTTTCAGCTCATTATATTTTTAACAATGCGGGTAGGTAGGTATTTTATGAACGAAGAATCGTGTATAATATCGAGGTTTTTTGGAGGTCTTTCTTCTTCGCAAAAAAACTAACTACGACAAAACCTTTGTCTGTAAATTCGGTTTACGGGCGAGTTTTACATGATAACGTTTAAAGAAATGAAAACTGCTAACTCTGATGTCACGCGGAACACGACAACGTGACACTATTTCATGCGTGCAGCCGGTGTTCATCGATTTGTAAGACATTATCACGTCAAAAATATGGCTTTGTCCCTCTGTCCAATGGACATTGTTTCGCTTTGACCAGTAGAGACTTTATACATCTCTTACACCTTTTACATCCCTTTTATAAAATGTATTAATTGTATAATAGGTAAGTTAAGTAGAATTTAAGTACTATTGTAAATCTATTTTATTTTGAAAAAATGACTTTCTGCCAAGTTTCTTGCGGCGCATTCTTCTTGGCAATGATGGTCTTTCCGAATGCGCTGGTAGATTCAAAAAAAGACATGTAAAAGAGCCCTCGGCGGCCTATTTGCAAAATAAACTTTTGACTTTTGACTTTGACTTTGACAATTTTACGAGCGTCAAAGTAAAGAATATGTAAAGAAGTTTTAAAAACATGTTGGCCATTGCACGATAACGCGATCAAATAAAGAACCTCCTCCCCCCATGTCAGGATGTTAGCCAACGGTTATTACGGTTAATGATATCCCTCAGAATCTGCAGGGTTCTCGTAATTCCATGTTTGTGACTTGTTGTTAGTATCTTTTGTTGCAAATCACTTTCTCGGTTTAACTATAGTAATAATGGTGAATGAAAATGAAACTGGCAATCATTTCTTGAATATAGTCACGGATACAATATCACAGAGACAATCCCCATTCATGAGGCATCTAGCACTTCCCAGACAAATTATGTTTTCATATTTCCTGATGGGAAAATATTGGTATGGCAAACGCGGCAGTGGTTCAATATCCGAGTGCGCTCAGGGGCCTTACCATGACGTCTTAATGCGATTCAGTTTAGTTTCGCTCGCTGTCAGATCCATACTAAAAGTGACAGCTAAAGGTGCGACCAAACCGCCGCGTATACGCAGTGAAGTGACGTGTCGTATGCGTCACGTTTTCTCACCGTTTTTTCATACATTTTGTTGCGATTCCGTAACGTCACCGTTTTTTAAGCGGCGGTGTGGTCGCACCTTAAGACTTGAACTGACTCGGAATTAGGACACCTAGGGAGGAAGGGTAGGTACGTTTATAATTAAGTAGATACGTATTTATGTAGACATGTCCGCTTCTTAGGGTATAACTAATTTCACTACGTTCTTAGAAACGTGTAGAATAGATCAATCAAAATTATCACAAACACACACTAATCACGTCTTTATCTGTTAAGTAAGGTCGACAGAGCCCAGGGTAACAAGATCTCATTCGTTCGATACAAACTTCGGATAAGCACGACTATAGTAATGACTAATGATTCTTAATTAATTTATGCGACGGTATACAGACAAAGGTTCCTTTACAAAGGGCCCTGGCTCATTACGTCAAGGTTGTAGGGACATCGTCGTGCTGAAGAAAGCGTGGACAATTGATTTGTCATACTCGTACATTATAATTTATACTTCGGAGTATTCTTTGTCAAAATATTTTATACTTCCTCGATGAGTAAGGAGTGGGTGAGCTTCAAGTTTATTTTTTAATCGTTAACATATAAATTGTCTCTTTCGTATATTTTACTGTTGTTACCTACGATATTGAATGCAGTGACAAATATTTACTTGAATTATTTAAAATATTTTGGTATTATTCCGTTCTATGAATGGACTAAATGTGCGTGAAAGTATTATGCGCGCGCGCACTTATAATAAACCAATTACTTAACGGTAGTACAATGTGACGCAAGTTCACATAGCGATTAGCGGCGAAAGTGGTAACCCTATAAGGGGGCTATTACGAGCGGGCGATATGGTCAAGACACTTTCGGTCGTGATTTATGAATGGTGACAATTATGAGTTGCGCCAGTTTCGGGTAATAAATTTTTTTTCTACCGCTTTGTGGGGGTGAAAATTAATATGTATGTTATACCCATGCCAAATTAAGTATTCTCCAATCCAATATACATGCAATTTATAGTTTATCAATAATTGGCGAGTGTTAGATACTTTATCTTGTGAAGACTGAGATCGAATACCTACTAATCGCTATAAATATTATCTCTATTAAAATTATAAGTGAAGTAACTGTCTGTCTGTTTAACAGACTCTGTTACCTGTTCAATCTTAAACCGCTGAACTGTTTTAGTTGGAATTTGTTGTAGAGACAGTTATTTGAGTTCCGGGGAAGGACAAAAGGGGGACATAAGGGGGCGCAGACGGAGCCAGGAGCAACAGCTAGTTAAAATTATAAATTCGAAGAAATATATAGGTAAGTATGTTATCTGTATGTTTGTGCTGCTACCTATCTCTGCTTCAGTTTTATAACAGTATACCACTGTGTCGATTTAGTTAGAATTTGGTATGGAGATCATTTGTGTCCCGGGGAAGGACAGAATAGTTTTAATACCAGAAACTCCATAGTTTCCGCGAGATAGCACTGCTTCAGTTTTATACCACTGTGTCGATTTAGTAGTAATTTGGTATGGAGATCATTTGTGTCCCGGGGAAGGACAGAATAGTTTTAATACCAGAATCTCCATAGTTTCCGCGAGATAGCGTTAAGCAGTAAAGTTGCAGGCTGTTCATTAATAAATCTGACAAGCTAAACGCCATCGCTTGGAAAGCGGCGACTCGTGTCGCATAATTATTAATTATCGGCTGGCAATGACCCGCGTGTCGGAAGCGTTGATAATAGCACCCTTGGACAAGGAATCGTTGATGAGCCTATACCGCACTACGTGTGTTTATGTTGTAAATCAATAAATACCTTATAAATAAATGAATGGTAAAGAGTAGTACTGGTATCAAAGTTTACTTAAAATAATACTTTATTCTTTTTAGGCAAGTTATTAGCACCGTCAGGCGTTTCGTTTTTATTTCCTTGTTAGACTACCTAATTATTTATGAGGAAAAATATTTTCTAAAACAAGGGAGGTAAAAAAGCCAGTAGAGCTAAAAACTCGTTTAAGTGGTCGCTCTATAGTGTGCAGTAGCACGAGGGCTGGAAATGACTATAGTTAACAAGAAACAATTTAGAAAACTTTATCGTGGCCGGTACGTACGCCCAAAAATTCTTCCATTGTACAAAATCCAGAGCAAACTTGTTTGTCGGGTCAAACAACAGTCCTCTGAACAAGGACCAGGAAAGTGTAGCCAATGAACGAATGAATGAATGAATGAATGAAAGAATTCGCGTCGCATCGCGGCCTGTTGTGCGGATGCGAACGGTGCCAGCGTCGAGGGAACATGCATGTATTGCATGCGGCTAATAAAAATAGAGATCTCGAAAACTGTCAAGAAACGCAAGCTGCGGTACTTTGGTCACATAATGCGTAGTGATAAATACGACCTGCTTCAACTCATCATGCAGGGGAAAATCCAGGGAAAGCGACCATCCGGCAGAAGGCGTACTTCGTGGCTTAAGAATCTCCGGACATGGTTCAACCTTAGCACAAGCTCACTGTTCCGAGCTGCTGTGTCAAAATTTAAGATAGCGCTGATGATAGCCGACCTCCGGTAGAAGATGGCACGTCAAGAAGAAGAAATAAAAATACACTGATGAGAAAAAATTCCATACTTACCCCCTTATTCATAAACGCACTATAGGCCTCTGCTAAGTTAGTAATCGTTTGTCCTTATCTGTGAAAGGTAAATGTCAAAGTGACAGATAAGGACAAACGATTACTAAGTTAACAGAGGCCTATAGTGCGTTTATGAATAAGGGGGTTAGTACTTACCTACACATACATAAATAAACGACGTCTTTACCCCTTACGTGGTAGACAGAGCCTAGAGTAACGAAACCCAAAGGTCACGCTTAGCACGATTGTTATAGGCGATGCGGCTAGCAACCCATCACTATTTTGATTCCCCTTTCCATCTATACACCCACAATCATGCTACATATACATACAATATTCTATATTATTAATCGAGTCTTTACCCCTTAGTCTTAGAATTTTAAGACACCTTTGTATAATGATAGGATTAAACGAACTTACCTGAAGTGAAGTTCGATCCTGATTATATGAAGTACTTAGTCCGAGATAACTATGTAGTAGTTCCGTCCTTTCTTGCTACTTGAACGCGACGTATAAAGACACCATAAACAAAAAACAGCACCTGTCAATACTAATCACATATGTCATTACGTTTAGAGTCGTCATAATAAGGCCTAGGGGGATAGTAAGAAAGTGACTATCCGTGAGGAGGGCGGGAGGCTCCCTTATCTCGGACTAAGTACTTCATATAATCAGGATCGAACTTCACTTCAGGTAAGTTCGTTTAATCCTATCATTATATTCGTACTTAGTCCGAGATAACTATGTAGATGTTTAGAGCAAAAATAAACATATTTATAAACATCCAAATTAAATTTCGATAGGTATTTATTTTCTTAATAATAAATCAAAATGAACATAATTATTTAAAACAACAAAAATCAGTAACATTACTTCTTATAATTTTAAAACCACAGGAAATCCTAAGAAAATCAGCCTTTGGTAGTTTACATTCTACATTTAAATTTAAAATCTTAACATTATTTTAACCCTTAAACGGGCAAAGTGTGTTTCGCTTGTTGTTTTTTTACAAAATGATGATTATACTTTCGTATTTGGGATGGAAAAGAAATATGATTTTGAAATTTTCAGTTATGTATATATTTTATATGGTTTTCAGTATGTCACTTATAAGTGACATTGCCTATTTATGTGTATACCCAGACCTGTCACACAGAACGTACATTGCCCCCTTAACGTAATAAAATATTCTTAGGACCAAAAACAATCACAACATATTTATGAACATAAACTTCCTTATTTTATAAATGATTACAAAAGTATTGTCATCTTTACCCACTATCGGGTTTCCGCCGCACGCCGGTATACTTGTACGGCATTGGGGGGTACAACGAAGCCATGGTGTCGGCGCAAGTAGCGTCCCACACCAGCGCACGTCCGTAGGTACCTTCGCGGAATCAATGACATCTCATCCGGGTGCATGCCATCGTTCCGTGAGATCTGGGGCTCCAGAGCAGCAAGAACGTTGGCACTGACGAGCGCCTTTCTGAGGATGTCATTCAGGGCAGCATGACGGGACAGGAGGCCGGCACCCGAGGAGCAAGCGAGTCCGTGGTGGCCGAGGCGATCTACCGGGGCCCCACAAGAGGCACAATTGTGGTCCACGCAAACCTCAGCATCAAGTCTTAGACCGACGGCTATACGGAGGGTAATTGGGTCTAAGCATGTGGGTGCCTGGGTTCGGTGAGGAATAGGCATGAAGCCAGTGGCCTGATTCTGGTTTGGAAACCGCCAAAAGTCTGGCGCGGTCTCTACCTGTCGCGGTGTCAATGAGGAAATGAATGCTGTTTTCTGAAGCTATGGAATCCCAGGCCCGTTGAATTTTAGGTCGAGATAGAAAATTTGAGCAGGCATTTGAGGCTTCAACCAAGCACGCAGTCTCACAGTTTGTAGCCGGTGAGGCGTTAAGGATTTTGTCAGAGGTGGTCAGAGGTCAGAGGTGAGAATTGATGCCAAAAACGCCGGTATAGAAATAGGTAGGTACTTGAAAATTTGCGTGTTCCCAAACCACCACATCTTATTAGATATAGAAGACTCATGTCTTGAGTCCATGCCTGCTCGCTAAAACGGATATTCAAAATCGATTCAATTTGGGATTTTAAGATTAGATCAATAGGTTTTATCAGATGGGGAATTTCCAAACGGGACAGCAGCGGAGCAGGTAAATACATTTAGGAACAAGTAGGCAGAACTTCAAAACAAACAAAGCAGAGTGACTGCTAATTTTAGTGAGGCGGTCCGAATAATTTTTAAATTTAGTAATTGATTTTCTCAAAAGTGGAGGAATGGCCTCATCGAAAATGGGTGACTCGAGGAGATGAAGACTGTCTTTATTTAGGATTTTAATGTTCGGGCGATGTTGTTTGTCTAAGGGTGGTACAAGCGTAAGAATTTTACTAGATCTCCACCCTTTTACGGCCATTATACTAAAACAATAACATTAATACGAAGTAAACTGTTGTTTACTAGCACTGGACTTTGTCCATTATAAGTGACAACTAACTTTTAAGGCATCACAGGTAAAGTCCGTTATGAATGACAAACGTTAAAATTACAACTTTTAGGGAATATGGGCAAAGTCCGTTATAAATGACAAACAGTAAAATCACAACTCTAAGGTATAACGGGAAAAGTCCGTTTTAAGTGACACTCTGATTATTTCAAACATCAACAAGAAAATACAAGTATTTTTTGAAAAATAACTACTTTATACTATTATTTAACTGTTATTACTTCTCATTTACGCAAAAAAGTAACGTAAAACATAGTAATAGTTACGAATACAACTATTTGATTTTGAGCCCGACACCGTTTCAGCCGTTGCATTTTAACGACTGCTCGCTTTTTGACAACCGTCGCATGCGCACTGCTTCTTGATACGCAAGAAGGAAAAAGATAGCCTAACTAACGTCACGTGGTACTTAAACTGCGCGAGAGTTCGCTCAAATTTGAATTGTGTGAGTTTCATTGGTGTGTCTTTTGAAACGGACAAAATCTATTTAAGGGTTAATGAATAATTAGGCAATGCCACAGATTGGGCAAATACATTTTGTGCATTACACTCAATGATTAGAGGTCTGTTATAATGTCTCGCAAAGGTAGACCACCTGCTAGACCACCCAACAGCTTTTTAAAAAACTGTCTGTTGTGAGACCTGTACGGTATGCTGGCGACGATGCTGCGTGCCTAATTGAATGTGAAGAAAACTTATTGACATCAATACTACTGTCTTTCATCACTAATTTGAGCCATCTACTTATTGTTTGTGTTGAAGCTGGTTTGTGAAGTTTTACAGTCAGAAATAATTTAATGCAGTCACTATCTGTCTTAAGTCATTAGTTCTTTTTCAAATATTCTAACAGGGTCTATACCGGGCAAAAGTCTGGATTATTACTGAAACATGGTAGAGATAATTTATTCATAAACCGTCTTGAAGCTGAGGTTTTTTGGATATCTGATAAAAATATGTCGACGCCTTCTTCATAATTTAATTTAATCTACTGTAATTAATTAGCGACCGCATTTAGACCCTCTGTCCTGTAGTCAAAACTAATACAATAGACTTTAAAGTGAGCTCTTTTAAATTTAAAGTTTCTAAAGGATAATAATAACAATAATAATAACAAAAGATATTTATTCAACAGTTTGCAATCTACAGATACCAGTATTTGAGGTAAGACAGAACAGTGGCTGGGTCCCAGGTACTTGATTATGATTACTTGAGTATTAGGTATACCTGGGAGTAGTTTATAAACTCCCCTACACCAGCGTTTTATTCTATCGTCATTATCAGATCTATAATTATGGCTATCTAAAATTAAAGACAAAGTTAACCGTTAGCAATTCAAAGTTTGGCTTCTTCTTGAAATACTAACATTAAATATGATATAATCTTGGGTACAACAACGCTTACTACATCTTCATTATGAGTTTTACAGAATTGCCACCACTGTCTTAAACGTGAATCATATTGCTTAAAGCTATTCTTGGCTAGAGATACTATTAGGTATCATTCTTCTCTTCATTGATTCCCTGATAATATACAGGCCCCCAGGGTAAGTTGAAGATGTAAGGGATGTGGTGACCATACTTCTGAGCCTATGAGAAATTTTAACAATGGATACCAGGCTTGGTTGGGCCATACTGGAAATACTAATATTCCTGTTGTTCTATCGGTCTTAATTTTACGCAATACTTTTAAGATTAATGAGAATGGAGGGAATGTTTAAAATAACCTCCTCCATTCGACTGTAAAGGCGTCAATGTTCCATGCAAATGGATCCCTGTGCTAGGAAATGTATTTAACACATTTTTCATTAAAACGAGAAGCAAACAGATCAATAGATAGATACCCTATTGAGTCAACTATTGTTTGAAAGACTTCTTGTGATAATTCCCATTTTATATCCTGATTTGAACTCTGAGATTTATAATCTGTCTCAGAGAGTTATCTTTAGAATTAATATATGATGCAAGAATCCATAGATGTCTTGCTTCGCATCAATTCCAAATTTGTCTTGCAAGGTTATTTAACAGTGGAAATTGAATAGAACCCATCCTATTTATATAGGAAATGGCAGTAGTATTGTCAATTCGTAATAAAATCTCATCTGCAAGGCATCATAAAGCAAAATATAACGCTAATAACTCTAGATAATTAATGTAATTTTTATTTTCTTCTATTGGCCGACTTCCCTTAGCACTCTTTCCATTACATACTGTACCCCAACAACTAAAGATGCATCTGGGAAAATCTCTAAAGCAAAATTATATTGCTTTATGTGGCCTAGTCCTAATATTATTCTTCCACCATGTGAGATCTTCTTTGGCCTTCTGGCCAATGGTAATAATGTTATCATAATTACCCACAACCATTCCAAAGCCCTAAATTTTGCTGCTTCAAAATTTATTGTATATACAAAACCATTAGATATTATTGGGTGCCGTTTCATTAGCATAATTTCATTTTACTAATTTCAAAAATCATAATATTATTACCGAGCATAAACTTCAAGCAATATAACATTCATTAGTCATAACAACGATTGCAATAAATTCATTTCAATATTCGATAATTCAATATAATAGTTAAAATCCATAACGACATTTAGAACAATGATTAGAGGGTATAACATTATGCAAAATATGTTTAATAAGTAAGCGAACTATCTCTTGTCGCATATTTAAATTTGGCTGGTGCCGAATGCATAAAACATTTGCATTGTGCGAGCGAGCGAAGCGAGCGAGCAAGACGGTTCGGAGCAGAAGCGATTTGGATAGGTTAGGTTCAGAAGGCTAAGGCGGGAGCGAAGCGTAGCGTAGCTTCCGCCTTAGCCTTCAATGTTAGTTTTTTTTTTTATTTTTTTTATTTTTTTTTTATTATTATTATTATTATTATTATTATTATTTATTATTATTATTATTTAATTATTATTATTATTGTTGGTACGGGTTTCCGATCACGGGCCCATGGGGACCCGTTATGATTATTAATTAATTATTATTATTTTATGCAAATTGATATTATGATTTGAGAAATTCGGCAATTTGTTTAAATGTATATTGTTTTTGTATGATCTCAATATTTCGAGATTGAAATTCTGATATTTGTGTTATGAGAAATTAAAACTTGCAAAAATCGTTGTTATGACGAACATTACACACCCTAAGATGTTGTCATCCATACTGAAACTAAACTACCTAACATCCTAGTTCCTAACTAAGCAGTAATCTAAATTTAAATAATTCTAAATTATCCTCCGCAGCCTTTCCCATTTTATATTTGTATGGGCTAATGTCATCTTTACAATCTATTTGGACACCAAAAAATTCTGATATTAAGTGGAGTAAAATTACTCTTTTCCCCATTTATGACAAAATCAAGACATAGTAAATGTCTTTTTTAAAAATTTTTCATTACTGACACATTCATCATAAGTTGAGCCCAGACAAATCAGATCATTGACATAAACCAGTAAGCGAATGCCGTCTTATCTTAAGATATCCTATCACCGGCTTTAACAAATTTGTGAAATGGAATGGTGCGGTGCTTATGCCAAATGGTAAGCAATTGTATTTATATAACCCGAATTAAATTGGAACCTTAAATATTTCTTATGTGTTATTTATGCATTAGGCATAGGTATATGCATTGATATTCAGACTGTCAAAGTCTTTGATAAGTTGTGAATAACTTGACACTTGCCAAGCCCGTTTCTAACTGTTTACAGTTGATAGGGACCAGCAATGACTCGAGAAGTTTCTCTTTAATTTACTTGGGCAGGCAATATACAATGATATACTTTATTGTATTATAAAACTGATCATGCACCTTGTCTCCATACTGTTTCTCACCAGTATTCGACTCACCTAGTGCCGACAAAATATCAGTCACTTCTTCTGAGTCACTTTGATCAGAATTATTTATTTGCTTATTAATTAAGTAATCTGAGTTTCTAATTCTGATGCTACAGGTTCCGTTTTTGGGTCAAGCTCTGGTATTTGAGCTGAATTATATGCAGGCAAAAAGTAAATACCAAGCCTGAATTTCAAAACAAAAATTTGTTTATCCCAAACAATTTAGGTTAGGATCGTGACAAACATGTCAAGGTTTGACCATTGGCCATAGTATTGACTATCCAACGGATAGATAGCAAAATCGTCACACGATAATGCTTTTAAACAGAGTTAATTATACTCAAGTCTCCATACAGTGAGACGTGTAGGTACATAGCATTCCCACGGAATGTACGTACGTTCTCATCTCTTCGTAACTATTTTTTGGGAAAAGCTTTCCCGTGTTGCAATGAACTTATAATTATAAGGAAGAGAGATGTATATTTCTTTGCCTAAACCCCCTGTATTATATTAATCCTAATCACTTACCCTTTGGAGAAGCCGATGTTCTGTAGAAATTGCGTCGTACTTTTTCCTATCTCTATCCAGCCTTTTCTCTAATTGCAGTATTTCTCTTTTTGGCATGGTGCAATATAATATTTTCGATAACTGATACAATAAAAAGTATTTTTCCCGAAAGAAAAAACATCTTTTGTGTCGATTGCGCTCCAGCGCGAAATGACAGATGACATATGTGATTAGTATTGACAGGTGCTGTTTTTTGTTTATGGTGTCTTTATACGTCGCGTTCAAGTAGCAAGAAAGGACGGAACTACTACATAGTTATCTCGGACTAAGTACGAATATAATAAATATTTATTAGCTACAGGATTTACTTTATACGAGTAACTACATATAACTTTGAACACAATAAAACAGTTTTCACTATCAAATTAATGTGTTTTATGTACATACAATAAAGAGTTATGTATGTACCTATGTAACATACAAATATCAATAAAATAAAACATTTTCGTTATTCCGCAAGTTCCCTATCGCGGGCGATCAGATAATCGCTTTGTTGGCGAATGTGAAATCTGTGTATCGGTGAAATTTGCTCCATATGTGTTACATGAATGTAGGTAAATAGCTGAGGCCTTTTTTATTTAAAATGCTCTTTATGCATTCCCGCGTCAGGAGCAGCAACGGGATATGACGGACTCTCCAACTCACCGCTGCCTTCCGTAACGGAAGGAGGAGTTCCCGAATAAGAAATAAGAATAAGAAATTTATTTAATTTCTCCACCACCAAGTACATTGAAATACATAACACAATTTACTTAATTGTTTACTTAACTTGACAGACTTGTGTGGGGGAGACTGGTGCCCGAGCTAGGAATGTCCCGAGTGTCAGGTCACCAGGCCTCCGACCCTCAGCCGTCCACAGCTACTAAATGCTTAAATATAAACAAAAACTAAATACATATAAACAAAAGCCAAGACAAAATCAAAAATAGAGAAGATAATATGGACTACAAATAGTTTAGAGAATAGGTTATTTGTGTGTGTGTGTGTGTGTGTGTGTGTGTTGATCGTGGCGGAAGGAGGGGACGGAAGGGGGAGGCCTATCGTCTAAAAACCGACACGTTCCCTCCTGGTCATGGACTGTAAGCATTACGGGAGTACTAGGTGTGTGTAGGTAGGTGTCATAAATTTTCGAAAATTTACCGCTCTACCGATCATCGAAGTTAACTTTTTAATTAACAAAGTTAACTTTTGGTTTAACTGTGCCCACCTATGCTAGCCGCTTCGGCTATAGCTTGATTCCCAAGAGTTTCAACCATTCCTTGTTGATATTGTGTAAGGTGCTTTTCTCCCACGAGGCGGGAACGCCAACATAATTATGTTTGAACAAAACCTAAAGCCATTGAAGATAGAGAAGTGTTATCATAATAATGTTGAATCATTGGTCATTTGCTGTCTGATATATCTGAGGGCGTAGTTGCAGTTATGTAAATTGACACCCATGCTGGCCTGGGAGTAAAGAAAAAACATAGAATGTACCAGTTGCTTCTCTTCCTGCGCAGATGGTAAAAGCCCATCGAGGGAATGGGTGAAAATCTTGGAAAGCAAGCTATTGGCGATGCGGCTAGCAACTCACAAATTTCGATTCCCCTTTCCACCTACATATACGCACGCAATCATGCTAAATGTGGCCGTTACCTCAAGCTCTGTCTACCCCGGAAGGGATAAAGACGTGATTTATGTATGTACTAGCTGTTGCCCGTGACTTCGTCTGCAAATAATTCGCTTATCGCTATCCCGCGGGAACTACGCAATTTTCTGGGATAAAAGTAGCCTATGTGTTATTCCAGACCATAATCTACCTTTGTTCCAAATTTCATCCAGATCCGTTATGCCGTTCTGGCGTAAGAGTAACAAACATCCATACATTCTCACAAACTTTTGCATTTATAATATTAGTAGGATGAGAAAAGCCACACACAGAGGTACGCGATTCAGTTTCTTCGAACGTACATCACTACATAGTATAAAACAAAGTCGCTTTCTCTGTCCCTATGTCCCTATGTATGTATGCTTAAAACTTTAAAACTACGCAACGGATTTTGATGCGGTTTTTTTAATAGATAGAGTGAATCAAGAGGAAGGTTTATATGTATAATACATGCATAATACCGTGCGAAGCCGGGGCGGGTCGCTAGTACATATATATAGCGGGAAGCGACTCTGTTTTTATGTAGAGTTTAGTAGGCTTCAACCTATAATCAATGGTAATCGTGTGGCGGCGAATACTGACGCGTCCGTGTGTCACTCTCCCTGAACCCGCGAGTACGTGCCCGGCATGCGCGTACGCACGTGCGCTGCTCGCCAGGGCTGCCAACGCTAGCACGGCCACGTTTTTTAACTTAGGACCCGTTTTGCGATAATTTTAAATCAAATCCAAATTCCAAATGTCATCCAGTAGGCTTATTGTCTAACTCGCTCGCAATCGCCATCGTGTTCATTCTGACAGTTCTTGTATGAATGTGACAGCTAGCTGATTCCGATGCCAATTGTGCGCCTTCCCGTTTCTCCCGAAATCACATTACCCCCTTGTGTCCACCGCTCAGAAGGTCAGTATCTGGCAAGAACTCTCCCATTTGTAGGCTGACGAGCATTGCCAATAGTTGCAGCGACAGGACGGATATTCACTTCGACCCACCAGTTGCACTAATCAGAACTATCTTAAACTTAACTTAAATCACTAATCTAGCCCGAATTTTGTTCGGTTTGCTTGTATAAAGTTGGTTTTGAGAACATAATTTAGTTAGTTAATAAACTTAGTTTTTAAGCTTCACTTTTATTTTGCATGCGGTGTTTACCTATAAGTGATTGTGATACTCTCTTCAACATGTATATACAAGCAACAAGTTCGATGTATTAGTATTAACAATTGTTGGTGAACCTTAAATAAATAAATAAATAAAAATAAAAATTGTCAGCCCATACATGAACTGTCAAAATGAACACGATGGCGATCGCGAGCGAGTGACAATATGCCTACAGATCTGTCAAGCCGCTGTGCCGTGAAAGAGTAATATTCATCCACAAATACCTACATCCATATACTCACAAACTTTCGCATTTATAAATAAGTGGACTATACATTCGGAATACGAATTTTATGGGACAAAAATAGAGCCATTTTAGAGTGGTTGGCAGCCCTATGTGTCACCGTTAGTCTGATAGAGATCGCCATTACTTTCGGCCGTTAGCGGTTGCGGTTTGGGGAATTCAATTGAGTAGAGATTTTTCGCGAAAATAATGAATGGGAAGGTGAGTAGGTCCGATCTGCAGAATTGCTGGCATCATAATACGTATTCGAAAATGTTCATGGTTATGCGACAGTTATTTTGTCAAATTTAGGACTGAGCTATTTTTAGTATTCAGTATTTATTATAAACTAGCTTCTGCCCATGACTTCATCTGCGTATTATTCCTCATGAATCACTCTACCTATTAAAAAAGACCGCATCAAAATTCGTTGCGCAGTTTTAAAGATATAATCATACAGACAGACAGACAGACAGACAGACAGACAGACAGACAGCGGAAAGCAACAGACAGACGAACAGACTTTGTTTTATACTATGTAGAGAAGAAAACATATATTTATTAAAACTCATGACTCATAAAACAAGTAAGCATAATGGCTGCTACAGCGCCCGCTACAAGCGTAAACCTATTTAAGAATACGCTGACACAATACCAATGCGATACAAAAAAGCGCATCGCAATCGTTTTAGTAGTTTTCGAGAAAAATGGTAACAGACACTCAGACAAACACACATCATCTAAACCCCAAACACATTTATTACAGAGTACCTTATAAAGTACGAGGCCACGAGCTACACACGATATTATGCCTGTTAGATAGATAGATAGATAGATGCAAACTTTATTCACAACAGGCACATGCAAAGCTCAAATTACAAGGAAAGAAAAATTGGCTGCTAATGCTACAATACAACCGGTTGGAAGAAGCCTTCGTATTAGCCACCTACAGGTCAACGTACCCTGAGTGAAACTCAGGCTTATCGAGCATTTCCTAGGCTTTATCTTTATGACTACAAACAGCATGAGCAAGCTAACAAGACGTAGTTACATGGACGACATAATACAACTTATTGCTATGCGGTTGTCGTAAGGCGTGTTTGGGTAAAACAGGCAAGGGCCTTACCATGACGTCTTAATGCGATTCAGTTTAGGTTCGCTCGCTGTCAGATTCATACTAAAAGTGACAACTAAAACTTGAACTGAGTCGGAATTAGGACGTCATGGTAAGGCTCCAGGAGTGCTACGAAATTTCCAGGATATTCGTCACGAATGTGGCATTCCATTTACCAACATCTTAGTCTTCTGGCTACAGATGAAAACAGATCTGTGAAAAATCCTTCTTGAAAGTGGTTAGTCTTTTTTTTATATTAAAACCGACAAACGGGCATGCGGTGCACCTGATAGTAACTGATCACCGCTGCCCATGGACAACCACAGCACCATTGGGACTGCTAGCGCGTTGCCGGCCATGCAAGAAGTAGTACACTCGCCTCTAAAAGGTACCCATGTCGTAGCCAGTTGGAAAAACCCCAGCCGCCAGCCCATTCCAAATTTTACACGTACGCCTACGCGTACGCGTAGTCTGGTATTTGAAATAAGAGTAGAGAAATAGGTAATAGGAGAGTAAAACAACAAGTAAAATTACTGGTACACATGACGTCATGGCTACCTATTCCATAGCGCTCTAGGCTGCCAACGCATCTGCAATCCTCTAGTGTCGAGTGTCCATGGATGGCGGTGCACGCATACCATCAGGGCCCTATTTTATAAAGCTACAGATTACAATTTACAAGTGGGAGTCTCTATCTAACACATAGGGTCAGAAAGATACTTCCGATTGTAAATTGTAACATGTAGCTTTATGAAATAGGGCCCAGGTAATCATCAATCAATCAAAGTCATAAAAAAAGACAAAACTAACACCGACATACATACTCGTACATAAAAAAAAAATTAGAGAACAATTCCCACCAAATACAAACATAACATAAATCACGTCTTCATCCCTTACGGGGTAGACAGAGCCTAAGGTATCAAGAGCTAAAGGCCACATAGCATGACTGTTGGCGTACCTAAAGGTGGTAGGGGGAATCAAAATAGGGATGGGTTGCTAGCCGCATCGTTACATGATTCCTAAGATTTCCGCCCATTCCCTCGATGGATACCATCTGCGCGGGAAAGAGAAGCAAACATTATGTCTTTTCTTTGCTCCCAGAATCTAGACCAGCGTGAAATGAAACCGAACTAACACTAAAGGCATACACGAAGCTCAAACTCGTTGGTCTTGTTCCAGAGAACGCACCGTCCGCTGCTCGTCGGTGCTGATCGGCGCGCTAGGGCTGTCCCTGGTCGCACTGGCCGTCTACACAGCTGTGCTGGTGCTGTCAGACCACTGGAGCCCGCGGCCTTGCATCAGCGAGGAGTGCGTCAGTACAGGTGAGTTCTGCGCCACTTTTACAGTATTTGCTGAGCTCCCGATATTTCGACGCAGTTGCATTCATCATGGCATTACCGATCACGGGTGGACTGAATAAGTTGCGGGTGGATCTTATTGTTCGGTAGACCGAGCTCTGTCTACCCTCATTCTACAAAGGTAAAGAGAAACACGCTTTTAACTTTGAATCTAAAATTCTTGTTCATGGATTACATCCTGTTCTATAGTTCAGGGCCGGAATCCGTTGATATCACGAGAATAGTTCAACTTGAGGTATTCACTTACTAGTATTTAGCAATGGAGGATGGAACTTTGTGTTTCCGCCCACGATTTTGAAACTTGCTCGGAAACAATAGCGTATTATTCACCAAAAGGTTAAGCTCGTACTTTACCCCCGCAGACTTACAGAAACCTTTTTAATTCTTACTGGCATGATATTGCATTAAAGTAACAATGACTACGCTTCGTGTCGTGTTTTCTGAATGCATGAAATGTTGATTAAAGCTTAATTTCGATTATTGTACCTAATCAAAAAAAAAATTCATAAAATAATACAAATAATGTCAAAAAAACACGATAAAAATAATACATAAAAAGAAAACAATTAATCTAATAATACGCCCCGCGTCATACCAGGCGCAAAGGTGCCCATCGCACTCGCAGCATTACCACGTTGTACCGCGATGGACAACCTTTGCACCAAAAATACTTAAGTAGTATGTCAAAGGCTGTCTAGAGTCGCTGCATAAATAATTATTGCAGAATATACTATCAACATCAATTTTTAAGTTTAATTCTAGGCGGACAAAGTCGCGAACAGAAGCTAGCATCTATATTAATAATTTCGTGACCGGTTACGGTAGACTCGATCGAAACGTTGCCCGAATGATAGAACGTGAAAAAATAAACATTTCGAGTCGACAACATGTATCCGCAAAATTCGGATTGTCGAGTATTTTGTAAAATTCTAACGGTGCTGATGGACAAATCGAAGTCGCCATATTGGACACCACAGACTAGCGCGAAACTGACACCGGAGGGCGACAAACGTTCCGTTTCATGCTAGCGCACATACACCGTGCGATTTTTCTTAAACCTGAGATTGGCCAACATAACCATAGAAAAAATAGAATAATTGGGAATGGATGATTATTTTAAAAGTGCTTGGTGATTTTTCTTTTGATAGGAATAACCATCCTCAGCTACGGAAAAAAGTTTCCGATTTTTTCCGTCGAGCCATATATTTTATAAAAATAAAAACATTTTATTCAGTCACTCGGCGGTAGTGATGTAATGAATGTCATATTTTCGACATTAGCGAATGCAAATGCGAATGCGAATATTCAGTTTTTGTTAAAATTTGGCACCATTTGTCTATGGCTTGGTGACTTTGGTGGCAGTCCCGTACAAACGAAGTACGTTCCGTTTGTTTTTTGTTCCTAGAATAGCCGAGTTGAGACGAACGAACGCATCTGATTGAGATGTCATTTCACTCTATGTCGCCAGATGGGCTATTTAATTTAGCGTCAAGCCAATGGGGCTATCTACCTTACCGGGCAGCGAAAATTATATAATTAAACAACTACTAGATACCCTCAATATTTTTTTTATATTCGCATAACATTCGCAGTAATTTTGCGAATGGGAATGCGAATGCGAATATTCCAATAATATGCGAATATTCGCGAATGCGAATGCGAATGCGAATATTCGTTACATCACTACTCGGCCCTTATACGGCAGTTAAGCAGTACGCCAATGCATATCAAATTAAAAAAAAAACTGCTTGAATCTGTAGTACACGATGACATTTCTAGCTAAAAGAAGCAACGGCTAAGTGGCGCCGTCTGTAGATTGTTCGTGTTACTAAACCACTATGGTAATTTTTATTGAAATTGGCATTGTTCATTTTTTTTAAGCTGTGCTTTTAACACCTTTATTTGATAGAATGGACTTTTTTAAGAAACTAACTTGAATATTATGCTTCTACGTTTCTTTGTTTATTAATAATAAATATAAATATTTTTCGCTGTTTGATAATTTGTTAATTTTGGCAGGATCCCAATCGCCTTCGTACAGAAATATAAAAAAAGGTTTTGTCTATCTGTCAACGTCATAGATCTGTAGATGTGTGTGAATTTAACGGCAAACTCACGTTTAATGTCAACAATGTTCGCGTGTTCGAAATTATTTCCGTTCGTTGGCGTTGTTATTGTTTTCCGTGCTGTTTTTGCTTTTTCGTTTCACCCCTGCACATCTTTCCTGACTTCTACTTACATTAAAATGGTCTTCGCAACAATGCATCGTGTAAACTTTGAAATATTCCACATTAGCTTGCGTACACCATTTCTTCTGCAAACCTTCTCTGATTTTCAGAATGATTTTGTTGGGGCTATAGTTCGAGTCATTGTTGCATCCCGGTAGAAAACATTTTTTTATAAATATCCATTGTTTGTTACAGTTTTATACTTTGAATTTGCTTTTATTTCTAATGTTTGTAGGTTAAGTCAGAATGTAATGTTATGATGTAGATGTGACAGTGATAGCGTGACAGATACCGTAGCTAAACTTTTTTTTTCATTTTTGTGGCAAACATTTAATGGCCGATTCTTACATAAATAAAACCCGGTCGTTAGATCAAACAAAGGTCAAAACTTACTACGTACTTTTACAAAAATATCTGCAATCGTAAAGTATTTTTGAAATCGGACAAGATAAATCGGTTATTTGATGGTTTTCCTCCAAATGGTTTTCGAATTGGATCATACTAAAAAAAATGAACAATGTCAATTCCCCATGTATCCGGCGCCACTTAGCCGTTGCTTCTTTTAGCTACAAATGTCATCGTTTACCACAGATTCAAACAGCAATTTAAAAAAAAATGATATGTCATTGGCGTAGTGCTTATCAGCCGTATAGAGGCCGCCGAGTGACTGAGTAAAATGTTTTTATTTTTATAAAATATATGGCTCGACGGAAAAATAAATAATAATAAACAAATAAATATCATGGGACAAATTACACCAACTGACCCAGTCCCCAACTAAGCAAAGCTTGGTGCTATGGGTACCAAGCAACGGATAAACATACTTATATAATTTAGATAAATACATGCTTAAATACATACAACATCCATGACTCGGGCACAAACATTCGTATTCATCATACAAATGTCTGCCCCTACCGGGATTCGAACCCGGGACCTCTAGCTTCATAGTCAGGGTCACTAACCACTAGACTATCCGGTCGTCAAATCTGAAACTTTTTTCCGTAGCTAAGGATGGTTATTCGTATCAATAGAAAAATCACCACACTTTTAAAATAATCATGCATTCCCAATTCAAAAGAAAAACGGAATTTGGAGAAAATTTCAAACTTTAAAATGGCCGCCCTGTAAAATTGCCATTTTGGACTTATCAAGTTGTTCACGCCATGCACGGATATATTCTTGCAGATAATTTCAGTTATTGTGAATGCTATCACTTACCTACCTATTTTTGTATTAAAACAATAAACAGTGATTCGAAATAATGGCTACACATTCTACCTACATTTTGTACCTACAAGTGTATTATGATTCAAATTTAACCCGAGCGAAGCCGGGTTTTCATCTAGTGCTATAATAATTTAGTATTTTATGCAACAGTTGTATAAGAGAGGTCAAAAAACGCGAGTGGTGTGGGTTAAAGAAAGACACCACGAGCATTTTTTGACTTATTTATACAACGTTGCATACAATAATTTTTCTACGACTTCATTAAAATTATCATCATCATCGTCATCACATCATTAGCATTTGAAAGGTGATCAGCGTTGGACCTAGGCGTATGTTCTGTTAAATAAAACATAAATAATGCCAAACTCGGGCTCAGAGCGACCAAATTACCCGAAAATGATACCCAATCACCATTTTTGTGTCAAGGATCCAAGATGGCGGATGACATTTTGACACCTTTGCCTCAAAAATGTTCATGGGTGTCATTTTCGAGTAATTTGGTGGCTCTGACCACGAATTTTCCATAATTTTTTGGATCCAAGATGGCGGATGACATTTTGACACTTTTGACACAAAAATGTTCATGGGTGTCGTTTTCGAGTAATTTGGTGGCTCTAAACACGAATTTTGCATATTTTTTTTGGATCGAAGATGGCGGATGACATTTTGAAACTTTTGACACAAAAATGTTCATAGTTGTCGTTTTCGGGTAACTTGGTGGCTCTGATCGCGAATTTGGCATAATTTTTAGGATCCAAGATGGCGGATGTCATTTTGACACTTGACACAAAAATGGTGATTGGGTATCATTTTCGGGTAATTTGCTCGCTCTGAGGCCGAGTTTGGCATTATTTATGTTTTATTTAACAGAACATAGGCCTAGGTCCAACGCTGAACACCTTTCAAATGCTAATGATGTGATGACGATGATGATGATAATTTTAATTAAGTCGTAGAAAAATTATTGTATGCAACGTTGTATAAATAAGTCAAAAAATGCTCGTGGTGTCTTTTCTTACGATGTTCGCTACGCTCACATCGTAACCCACACCACTCGCCTTTTTTGACCCCTCTTATACAACTGTTGCTTAAAATACTATTACATACATACATCATAGGTATTCTGTCAAATAGGTACTTACGTCAAAATAGTCGGTTATGGTAGTAGTAATAACTTGGTGCAACTTTAACACTTATTAGCTGTAAACACAGCCTTATAAAAAATTACAAATAATCAGAACAATTAATGCAAAAATGCATAATTAACATAAGAAAACCAATTATAAATGAAATAAAATATCATACTGACATTAATTCATAGCTTGTTGCATACTCGTCATTCCGACGCATCTGCTTCCTTCGATCTGCAAGTCAAATAAATAGTTAATTATTGACTTATTGCACAATAGTACATTCTTGGGTCATCTTGATCTTATTACCATAGAGTATGGACTACACCATCGCAACTTGAACTAGTTTGTGCAATTAAAAAACGTGCCACATATTATATATTCCACGTGCGCCATAGACTACGCCGTTTTCGCGGGAAAATGATACAAATGCATTAATTATAGGATATTATATTATTGTGCAGTTTACAATAATTACAGACTTTTGTTGCGCATTTCATATTACGGTCACACGTGCTTGAATATTTAGTGGATGATTCAAAATTATGACGTCATTTGTTTTTAATACGTCTTGAGTCTGCGTCTTGGTTTTGGTTTTGTTGTGATGAATGCTATCCTTTATTTTCAGGGTTCCGTACCTCATTCAGCAAAAAGGGAACCCTTATAGGATCAATTTGTTCGTCCGCCCAACGAATGGAGGTCTCAAGTTGAAATAAATATCAATTAGGTACAATTATGCTACCCCTTGAAGCTGTGAAAAAAAGAAACTTCTAGGTCAAAAGATAGTCATTAGAAAAGGTGTTTCCACACAAATTGGGGTATCAAAACCTATGGGGCACTTCCACTTATCCTTGAAAATTCGGTATGAAGCTCTTTTAGCTAATGAAATTCCCAATTCAATTGATGGCAGTTTTCCTCGACTGCCACGAAAGATAATTGATTGTTGCGTCAGATCACGGCATCATATCGAGATCACGCATAGTTATGCTCGAGTTATGCTCGTGTACAATTATAATGCGTCATTTTCCGCAGGCCACCCACGCTTTTCCTATAAGCACGGGAATCCAATGATGCAAGATTAGGGGCTTTGCATTTGAAAGTGTATAAGGAAATACGGATAGGATCAGTTTTAATTTCGAAACATATAGGTATAATCCTGCTAATATTATAAACATGAAAGTTAGTGAAGATGTGACGATGTGAGCGAGTGAGTGAGTGTGTATTATGTTTGTTCCTTTTTCACGCTGAAACATGAAATTTGGATCAAATTTGGAACGGAGATAGCTGGTACCCTAGATTAAAACAAGGGCTACTTTTTATCCCGGAAAATTTCGTAGTTCCCGGGGGATAGCGATAAGAATGTCAACTGCTGATTCTACGCGGACGAAGTCGCGAACAGAAGCCAGTAATCTCATAAACTTAATCACAGACATCACAGTCTTTGAGCTCTTAGAATTCCGTTCGGGTTTGTCTTGCTGTCTCACTCACTCTTAGAGCCACTTGCCACGGACTAGGGTTAGCGATTTAACCGCGTGTTAGATGCTAACCCGGGGCGTAGCGTCAAAATGTATGGAACTGTCAAACCTAACCCCGAGTTAGCGATTTAATTTTTTAACTTTGGACTGTGCAAGTGGGCCTTAAGGGTTTAATACTTGAATTGGTCTATGGACCCGAACCCGAATGACATTCTCAGAACTCACGAACACCCTCCTTTGCGTCGCCGCGTCGGGAAATATTTTACCAACAATGCAATATTATGTTTTTAGCGTCAAGAATAATCTCAGCCCTGAATAAGGATGTGGAGCCTTGCACAGACTTCTACGAGTTCGCTTGCGGCGGCTGGATCAAGAAGAACCCCGTGCCGGAGTGGGCCACGTCGTGGGATCAGCTCGCCAGGTATTTGGGGGATTGGGGATCATGGTGAAACAGTTAGAGTTACAGGAGTTAAAGAGGCCGAAGTGAATATTTGTATCAACAGATAACAATCACATATACGTGCCGGCACGTAAGTCTAACGATGACGAGTCACGTGGAGGGGATCTGCGCACCCACGGATACCGTATTTTATACTTCTGCGCATACAAGGTCAGATTAGACTTACGTGCCGGCACTGGTATGTATACACAATACTTCGTACATTTCTCAGCCAACAAAAGTATTTATTTCGGGTACATCAGATGTTGACTAACCACTAAGCTATCCGGTCGTCCAAATGTGTTAATTCAAATGGATACCATTTTACCGTTTCT
Organism: Pandemis heparana; assembly: GCA_963854515.1. NCBI lineage: Eukaryota > Metazoa > Arthropoda > Insecta > Lepidoptera > Tortricidae > Pandemis > Pandemis heparana. The sequence goes on along the minus strand of OY978012.1, from coordinate 16,056,891 downwards.
CGTCGCCAGAGCAGATTTCTAAAATTCGGAGACTTGTCCAGGTTACGGGAGCGGCTGGTGTCGGACCTGCGGGAACTGCTGGAGATGCCTGACGAGGAGGGGCTCCCGAGCAGCGTGCTCAAAGCCAAGGCGCTGTACAAGACTTGTGTGAACACTGGTAAGCAGACGTTAGCGTACCCTAACACAGATAGGGTACATCTACATCGTAGAATCAAATTAACAAAGATATCAAAAACTATAGATGAGGGCCCTTACCGTGACGTCCTAATTCCGAATCAGTTCAAGTTTTAGCTGTCACTTTTAGTATGAATCTGACAGCGAGCGAACCTAAACTGAATCGCATTAAGATGTCATGGTAAGGCCCCAGGCGTTAATTTGCGGAGGTCCATGTCAAAATATGTAAATGGATAACTTTATTTTTGATATTCCGTGTAGTGAGTTCATGGCATGCAGACCAGCCACGCTCCCGTTGAATCTTTTCAAAATATTCATGCAGTTAATGTTCTACAACAACACAAAACATAAAACAACAACACAAAACAATAATGTTTGTGTTTCTCCCCTATCTTGGTTGACGACCGAATGGCCTAGTGGTTAGAGAACCTGACTATGAAGCTTGAGGTCCCGGGTTCGATCCCCGGTCGGGGCAAATATTTGTATGAAAATACGAATGTTTGTTCTCGAGTCTTGGATGTTTAATATGTATTTAAGTATGTATTTATCTATATAAGTATGTTTATCCGTTGTCTAGTGCCCATATTACAAGCTTTGCTTAGTTTGGGGCTAGGTCAATTGGTGTCAATTGTCCCAAGATATTTATTATTATTTATTATTATTATTATGTTAGGCAATTTCAACACGTCCGGAATATTTTGTGTTGTTATTTTTTCTAAAACATTAACGGCATGAATAGAAAAGATTCAACGGGAGCGTGGCCGCTTTGCATGACTAGACCTCACTCCCGGAGTATCAAAGTAAAGTCATCCATTTTTTTTAAAGATAGCAAACTTATGACTGCACATAACTTTCCAGAAAAACTAGAAGCTGATGGCATCAAGCCAATAAAACAGCTGTTGAAAGAGCTGAACCTTCCCCCCACCCCGCCGGTGGAGGCGTCTGCCAACTATAGCTGGGAGCTGGTGGCGGGACGCGGACGCAGGCTGCTGGGGCTTAGCGTGCTGCTCAGCGTGCAGGTCGCTGAGGATGTCAGGAACACTAGCCGAAACCGCGTCGTGGTGAGGATGACATAATACTGGTTAAAGACGTGTACTTACTTAGAAAGAAAATGCTGTCAAGATGCAAGGATAATGCAGATCCAAGATGTCCGTAACAGATCGTCTTTCTCTTTCCAATTATTGTTGTTAAAGCGCGATGACACAGACGTCTCAGGTTCTACCTACCCTAGCGGTAAGACAACGCAACACAATTTGTATGGTGATAGCGATCAGTAGCCTTATTGTCCAACTTTCGTGTTCATTTTGACAATTCATGTATGGGCTGACAATTGGCATCGGTATCAGCTAGCTGTCACATTCATACAAGAACTGTCAAAATGGCGATTGCGAGCGAGTATTTGACAACATTTCATATTTCTGAGTCTATAATTTTAATGGTTCTCTGTATTTTGTTTGAAAAGATGAACATGCTGACAGTTTAATTTTTTCGCTAGGGCTTGTATTTAATTTATAATAAATTTATTAATTTTTGCTTATTCTAAAAGGGCGTAACTCCGATACTATCACAGAATACACACTTATCCCTTTGTCTTTTCTCTATAGAAAAAAAAACTGACGTTAATTTCAAATTGACAATGTCAGGCCCTATTCTCCAATATTCGATTTTCGAGGTTCGCTTCGTGCTGTTCCGCTCATACGAATAGTCACTATCTTGAGAGTGAGAGAGAAGGTATGCAACGAACGTAGAAAATATAATTTCAGAGTTGCCCCCCTTGTACTTTGAAGTTGTCAAAAATACAAAATTATGGTCTCTTATTTTTTCTCGAGAAAAAAGCATAGGCGTTTCACCCATCCTGTGGTAGTTTTGGTAAAATTAGGACATATTTTTAATTAATTTTTATTTTTTACAATAAGCGATATTAAAATTATATAAACATATTGCAGTGATCAGGAGGCAAAATGCTTTCAAACCATATATACATTTTCAGGTGTTATAAAAATGAAATGTTGTCAATAAGCCTACCGGACGAGGACCTACCACCCGGTAGTAACTCAGTTTCTCCTCTTTCCAGATCGAGCAAGTGTCACCAGGCTTCAGCGAGCGCTACCTCCTGGCTCCCGAGCAGTTCGCCCACGAGCTGGAGCAGTACCACAAGTACATCAGAGACATGGTGGCCGTGGCTGACCCACCGACCAACGCAACCGCTTTCGCTGATGACATCGTGGCTTTCAGCAAGAGTTTGGCTAAGGTCAGTTGGACCATCTAGAGCAGTGTTTCTTGGCCTGCGGTCCGTGGACGCCTGAGGGTCAGGTATTTTTTATACGACAACGATAGCAAACGAGCAAGTGGTTCACCTGTCACTGCTAAGTGAGCACCACCATGGACAACCGCAACGCTAGAGGATTGCAGATTCGTTGCCAGCCTAGAGGATTGAGATAGATTCCTCGTGTGTGTGTGTGAGGGTCTGCTATCATTAGGACTATTAACAATTTTTCCTTATTAGGAAAAAATAGCTTGATTTCCTAGAGATCCATGGCTGAAAAAGGAAGAAACACTGGGGTAGACGTTTAGTATTAGTTACTCCCTTTGCTTCTTTTTGTGGTAAGAAAGGCGTTACGCATGCCGTCGCGGCATATTATATTAGGGTGCGACCACACCGCCGCTTAAAAAACGGTGACGTTACGGAATCGCAACAAAATGTACGAAGAAACGGTGAGAAAACGTGACGTATACGCGGCGGTATGGCCGCACCCTTACTCAATCGATTGCTAAATTCTAGTACAATTATCAGACAAGTCTTCATATTTTGTTACGCGCACCATTGTTTGTTATTCCCACGAGGTTATTCGTTTTAACCTACATTTTAACTAGATTGGTTTATTTGTATCGTAATGTAATGACTGGTGTTCCAGATCATGACTCCAGTGGAAGTCCGCCGCAGCGGGACACACCTGTTCCATGAAGTCAGCGTGCAGCAGCTGGTGCAGGGCTCCGGTGGGGGACCAGCGCAGTGGAAAGAGGTAACATTCAAGTCAATCAGACCAACCGTTGGAGAGTTCCCTCCAACGAACATGATCCTGGCCGGGCCACAGAATTTCGCTTTAAGATTATATTATCGCCGGATTTACATGAGTAAAGTAAAGTAATCGTGTCGACTCAGTGGGTTAGAGCCCTAGACATGATATCATTACCAGCGCTACCTTCTAGCAGTTTACGTCTTAAAAACCATCCATTGCTAATTCCTCTTGACTTCACAGCACGATTGGGAGAAGTACTTGGAGCTGGTGTTCTCGAATACAAGCGTGACGTTGGACCCGAGCGCCGACCGGGTTATCGTGATGGACCTGCCTTACCTGCAGAAACTCGCCACATTACTCTCTGATACAAAGCCCGCTGTTGTCGGTAAGTCGCTCGAAAATATACTTAACAGGCATATACAGGGTTCAAATCAATAAAAAGAAAGATTTACAATTTGCGAATGGACATCCAGTGCTCTATGTGTCGCTATCAAAGTCACTAAGCATGGACTGTAAACAAGTTCAAAGTCTCACTTTTCAGACTTCAGTCCCGGTATACTTTTTTTATGCAACAAGGCAAAAAAGCGAGGGGTTAGCTGATGGTAAGCAATCACTACTGCTGATGGACATCGACACCGGATTGCAGATGCGATACGTTGCTAGCCTAAGGGGTTAAGATGGAATACCTCATGAGTCATGAGCCAATGATTCAGCTGTCTTACTCTTCTAGCCGGAACATGGCATCGTAAGCACTGCTGCCAAGATTAGCGAGTAAGATGGTAGCCATCCGGAGGGACTGCACGGGTCTACCCACAAACATAGCCGGAGAAAGATCACTTTAGTTAGAGCATTTTAAGCCTCTTTTCACAAACGGGATGACTTTTTTCCAGAACGCTTTCTCTGGTGGAGCGTATTCTCGACTGTCGCTCCGATGACCCTGAGCGCCTTCAGAGACCTCGGCTTTGCCTTCAGCCGCGCTGTCTTCGGGCTGCAGCAGCGGACGCCCAGGTGGAAGAGCTGCACTGCCAACGTTAACGCCAACTTTGGCGTGGCCTTGAGCTATTTGTACGTGAAGAGGCACTTTGATCAGACTTCCAGGCAGAAGGTGGGTTGGAAAATAGTGAGATATTAGCTTGACGAGATGGAAAACGTGGGATTTAATGTAATGAGCTTTTATTTTATTATAATCACAACTTTTTCATAAGGACCAGAGGTTGTGTTGTCTAACAAATGTCGACTTTGAACTGATCCAAATTCCCCAGGCTATAGAGATGATAGAAGACGTCAGGTCTGCGTTCGCGGCAGCAGTGGAGGAGCTGGACTGGATGGACTCGACGACGCGCGTCAAGACCCTCAGCAAGCTCAGCGCCATCCGCAACTTCGTGGGCTTCCCCGCCTGGCTGCTCACCAACGAACAGCTGGACAAGCATTATAAGCATGTGAGTTTCGCTTAGATCACGTGGCTCGTGAGACCGACGGCCGATGGAGCCGGAAAGTTCTCTAGTAGAGTGGCAACCACGTACCGGAAGACGCAGCGTAGGAAGGTTCCCCTTAAGATTTGAAGATGATGGAAGTGGGTATCCGCTGGATGAGGGCGGCGTAATAACGCTCTTTGGAGGAGGCCTATATTCAGCAGTGGGAATTGCCAGTTGCCGCGGCCACTTCACAAAATTTATTCTTTACGGTTACATGATGCTTTGTTTCAAAACTTTTACAGGCTGAAGTGGTGGAAAACAGTCTTTTCGATACGTACTTGAAGCTGACGAAAGCTGCGGTGAAAAAATCATTGGAAACGTTACGAGAGAAACCGGATAGGAACAGGTGAGACTTGTGTTACCTATGTGAATTCACACTTAGGGCCACTTGCACGGACCAGGGTTAACGACTTAACCCCGTGTTACATGCTAACCCGCGCTAAGTAGTGGCAAAATGTATGGAACTGTCAAACTTAACCCCGATTTAGCGATTTAATTTTTTAACTCTGGACTGTACAAGTGGGCCTTACAAAATAACACTGTTTCAATTAATTCAGCCCGTGGTTGGGTCAGTTTGACTGAACATTCCTGTTAATTGTTTTTCAGAATGTTTAGTAGTGTCTGGCCGAAGTTTAGGTTTCGGGTTCGGCCTAAAAACAGCCGAAGCTTTCGGCCGCGCCGAAACTTACAATATCGCACTTTCAATTAAATTTATCTTATTAGGGTAGTTTAATTGATCATTGCGCGGTCGAAACGGTCACCGCATAACTGTTAGTTAGCAACGCACGCAATGTACGACGAGTACCTATAAGTACAGGGCTGTAAGATTTTTGAACTCGTTAAGTTTCAGGCGATAATGTAGTGGTTATTTGCAGATGGGTAGCCACAGCCACAACGGTGAACGCCTTCTACTCTGCCACTCTCAATTCAGTCAGTAAGTACTTTCTTTTATGTACCTATCTTCCCTCAAACGCCATCCCACGAATCTCCAAAAGATACAATTTTAATTTTTTTATTTTAGCATTCCCGGCTGGAATACTACAACCTCCTTTCTACGGCAATGGAATAGAGTGAGTATTTTGGTTTCGTCGACTTATGGTGGAGTGTCGACATTTTTGTACCTTCCGGGAATGGACGTATGGCTACTAGACATTCGGGGAAATAGACTTGCGGATATTAGATGTTCAGAGAATGGACGTATCCCGACTAGACATCGCGTTTCGATCCCTCTACGAGATCATTCTCAAAGTTTAGTGAGCACAGCGGTTACACGTGCAAACCAACGTCGTACTCAATTCAATAAAATATTTTGTTTTGTTTTGTTCCAGAGCGATAAATTACGGTTCAATCGGTGCCATAATGGGCCACGAAGTGACGCACGGATTCGACGACCAGGGTAAGGCAGGACTGCCGCTACGTGCCGCTAGGGGCGCTGTAATTTTCCATAGTGACTGAGACGTTTATGCGCACGAGTTCGAAACATTCTTTGTGTGTATCTTACAAAAAGGAATACATGTATTCTTTTTCTCTTTGTGTCAAAAACTTACACTAGAGGCTCTGATCTTCTGATATTAAATCAAAAGTTCATTTTCAAAATCAAAAGTTTTTTGCAATTTTGCAAATAGGCCGCCAAAGGCTCATTTATGCCCCTTTTTGTTAGCAATGTTTCAATATAGTAGTTTTACGTAAGAAAGTAACTTCAAAACTTTGCGATTTTTACACATTATTATAAGAAAAACGGGACTTAATCACATAAATAATAATGGTCTCGAAAGGACCATGGATGCAAAGTCACGACCGAAACGTCGAAGTATTTACAAAAATACATTTTATTTACGTGATTAAATCCCTTTTTTCTTATAATAACAATACATAATACAACTATGTTCATTAGGCCGGCGCTACGACGCGGAGGGCAACCTGAAGCAGTGGTGGTCGGCCGCCACTCTGGAGCACTACCACGGCCGCGTCCAGTGCATCGTGGACCAGTACTCGCGCTACCATCTGCCGCAACTGCCTAACTACACGGTAACATCAACTAGATTCCGCAAACCAGGGTCACTTTAAAAAGTACTTATAAATACTTTAAAAAGTATTTATAACTTGCAGTTTGTTCGTCACGTTTGTAGAGTGTGTGCTGTAATAATCTTACACACACACACACACGCACACCGCACACACACACATTATTTTATTAAAATAAACAGGGTTGTGGAGGTCGAGAGGAGACTCCTTTGCACAGCAGTGGGACACTGCAATAGGCTATTAAAAAAAAACGGTCTCAGATTTTTTCTGGAATATTCCAGCAGGTGTTTGGGTTAGTTCGACTGAACACTTTAATCCCGCCCGCCCTTGGCGCTTTTTGAAAATCAAGATAATCCAACATGGAAACATTTGTCAACCATGATTCAAAAATCCTGACAAACGATGCTGAAAATTAGGACAGAGAAATCCCAAAAGTAAAGCTATGGCCGGGAATCGAACCCGGATCCTCATCATTCCGTGACGCATGCTTTTACCCATACACCACCCATAGCAAGTGGGTATGCCTTCGAATTTTTCTACCTGTACCAGCTGTCAAGTCATTTTAATCAGCGAATTCTGTCGCGTTTTAATGTGAGAGCTCCTTGCTGCTGCTTACTCGTTGACGTGGACAGAATCAACCGCACACTTGTCATTTAAACTGACACTGGCCCAAGCCTTACGGCCGCCATTAAGGCAGAATAGAATAGAATAGAATGTGAGAGCTATTTAGTCAAACTAACCTAACTCCTGAATTCCGGAACAGTTTTAAGAGACCCTGCATTTCCTAACGGGTTCCCATAGCTACGGTTTATGCGGCAGGTGCACGGGTTCAACACGCAGGGCGAGAACATCGCGGACAACGGCGGGCTCCGCGCCGCGCTGCACGCCTACACGCTGCTCACCAAGCGCGAGCCCGCCGCGCGCCGCGACACGCTGCCCGGCCTGCCGCACTACAAGCCCGAGCAACTGTTCTTCCTGGGCTTCGCACAGGTAGGCCAACACTAGGAGGCTGCTGGAGGACACGCTCTCAGTTAAGAAGACAAGGGGGGAACAGTCTTTGGCGTTGCTAAATGGTTTCCGCAGTGACGCGGTGTACCATGCCATCTGGCCTGCCGCTCTACAAGCCCTTCGCACAAGTATGCCGACCAGCGGCGTGTCGACCAAACAACTCGATTACCACCTGGTTTCTATACCCTTTGGTTGCTCTCTCCCTCTTTCGTCACGGAAGATAGAGTAGGCAGAAGGTAGGTGATTTTTACTACGGGTTGCCTAGCAGACATTTTCACGAAACGCCACTGATGGCAACACTGTTTCATGCATGGAGGCTGCTGAGGGGCTACAAACACTCCCAGTTAAGACAAAAGGGGAACAATCTTTTGTGTTTCATACCCACACCATACGCCTGCCGCACTATACAAGCCCGAACAGCTGCTCTTCCTGGGCTTCGTACAGGTACGGCAGCTCAAAGCAACATAACAATAGTCCGTGATCCGACTATTTTTTTTCCCTCCTAGAAGTGAACCAACCATATTTAGTACTTACAGGGAATAATGAAACACTGAAAACTCACGACCGTAAGTTTAGAACATAACCCGAAGACACATCATCTCTTATACAAACTTATTTCTTCGACAGATATGGTGCGGCAATTCAACGGTGGGTGCTCTGAAATCCAAAATGGTGGAGGGCGTCCACAGCCCCAACAAGATCCGCGTCATCGGCACCCTAAGCAACTCCAAAGAGTTCGCGGACGCGTGGCAATGCCCCCTCGGCTCGCCCATGAACCCTGAGCACAAATGTGTGTTATGGTGATAGTGATATACCAAAGACTGTGATTACAGGACGTGTGTGATGATGATGATGATGATGATATGGTTTAGGATGATGCGGTTTGAACGAAGCTCGGCGTTGGCAGTTGACCATATGATTGTATTTGTATTTCCAGTTGTATTGTTAAAGCTGTAGTTCCATTGAGGCGGGGTGGTGTAACAAATTAAACTACAAGCTTTCCTCAAATCTGCGTCAATAGGAATGTAGCCTAAGTCCATCAAAATACTAATATGAGAACGGAGGTGTTTTGGACTAACGCGCGGTCGCTTCGATCGCATTCCCCATCTCTTTCCACCCCATCATACACCATTTGACAGAAAGACATGGTGAATCCTCCACGTCTTTCTTCGTCGCATTCATGTGATTCTGATTCCGAGTGTCAATAAGACCTCAGGAGTATAGCTGCAAAGCTCGCGTCATCGTTATCAATTGTCGAATAAGACGATAGAGCCATGAGAGGCCAGAGATTGCCAATGGCTTCCGTTTGGCGAAAACGCCCCGATCCACCATTCCAAGCTGTAAGGCATCTTGGTTCGGTGCTCATCGCTGTCCTAATCAAATTAAGACGAAATAAACGACTAAAACAAATGTAGAATTTAGTGAAATAAACTCACGTCACGCACATACGTCCAAATAATCTTCAATATGTTACCGCGAAGTTACCGCCTCGTTATTATTAATTTAGTGCGGCGTGTCGCCAAGTCATACGTACTTATTTCTATAGTTTTTTACTGTAAGATTTTATATTGGTATACAAAAGGAAGGTATATGGAATGGAGGAGCATATTGTGTGTTTTGGCGCCACCACCGCAAGTCTAGCTTTAGTTGTGTCATAATTCTAGTGTTTGTGTAATTCTGTCTTAGTTTAATCCGTCGATACGATTCAGAATGTCTCAAACTAATGACGCTGACTGTACCTAAGTATATACGTGTGACACACGTAAAGCAGACTTAGTGAGCTATAACATAAATTTGCATGTTTTGCAACAGATTCCCTGTAGGTATTCAGCTTATACTCTGGAGTTAAAAATCGAAGTTCGTTTCGTGACCTTCCGTTTACACTAATAGTAATTAATAGGGGAGTGAGAAGGATGGTACGACACGGACTTCGAATTTCAAGTAGCCCTACTTCGACGATGTCTTTAGAGCTCTATGAAATTAGGCAGTGTTGGCGCTATCTACTACTGCGTAAGGAATGATGAATGTGATAGTTTGTTTATAAGGACCATTAATTTTAAGCTTTAAATTAAGCGAATTGACAATTACCACGTGTAATAAAAGGCTGGAACTAATTACGATAGTTATTAAGTCAAGTTGTATGTATAACAAAACTTTTTGATTCAAAAATTTCTTTATGATGTTTTCTCTTAAGTTCAAAATTTGAAGCTTGAATCGTGCCGTATTGGTCACACTAAGGGCCTGTTTCACCACTCTGAAGTTCCAGTTATCTTAACTGTCAGTTATCTATGATTCCGTCTCTATTTATTACTACGAAACAGACAGAGACGTCAACATAGATAACTGACGCGATAACTGGATTAAAAGAGTGTGGTGAAACAGGCCCTTAGTGTTTAATGTTAGAGTGGGATGGTATGACACGAACCTCATGTTACGGATTTGAGAGTAGACCCCCTGGAACTAAGTCATCACGTCGAAACGCATTTATAGGTTGGTTGCCGGCAGTTGAAGCGTTTAATTTGTGTACACCAAAGCGGTCTCAATAAAAAGCCTGTAAATGGTGTGTTCCATATTTTTTGAGCGTCAAGGCCGCTCTCTTACTTCCGATGGTGACTTTATAAAGCTCTACCTTTATGTTTATAGTTATAAGCTAACAGCACCGAGATGCTCCGAGATTTATAACATCAGTATTCATAATTCACTAAACGTTCCAATCAGCCTAGCAAAAATTCAGTATTAACTTAATATTATGATCAAATAGAGTGCATTTCGTTAATAATGACAATTATTTATTATGATTATGAAATAAAATTAAAACAATTCATAGACTCACTTTTTATTTCTTCCTTACATATTGGAATTCGTACACTGGTGCGTTCGATTTAGATCCTTTCTTCACCCTTTTGGGCCTAATTTTGGCACTTTGCACATGTTTCTTGATCTCCATTTTCTGTTGGATCACCATCAATTCCTTTTCTCTGTCTATCCTTTTCGAAAGCTCCTTGTAAACATTGTCCTTTTTCTTCTTTAAGTTTTCAATTGTCTGTAAAGTAATGGTAGGTACATGTTGAAACAATAACTTTGGCAGGAGGCCAATTGACAACATTTCATTTTTATAACACCTGAAAATGTATATATGGTTCGAAAGCATTTTGCCTCCTGATCACTGCAATATGTTTATATAATTTTAATATCGCTTATTATAGAAAATAAAAAATAATTAAAAACATGTCCTAATTTTACCAAAACTACCACAGGGTAGGTGAAACGCCTTTGCTTTTTTTCACGAGAAAAAATAAGCGATCATAATTTTGTAATTTTGACAACTTCAAAGTACAAGGGGGGCAACTCTGAAATTATATTTTCGAAGTTCGTTGCATACCTTCTCTCTCACTCTCAAGATAATGACTATTAGTATGAGCGGAACGAAGCGAACCTCGAAAATCGAATATTGGAGAATAGGGCCTGACATTGACAATTTGAAATTAACGTCAGTTTTTTTTCTATAGAGAAAAGACAAAGGGATAAGTGTGTATTCTGTGATAGTATCGGAGTTACGCCCTTTTAGAATAAGCACAAATTAATAAATAAATTATAAATTAAATACAAGCCCTAGCGAAAAATTTAAACTGTCAGCATGTTCATCTTTTCAAACAAAATACAGAGAACCATTAAAATTATAGGCTCAGAAATATGAAATGTTGTCAATTTAAAAGCACCATTTGAAAGTGGTAAATATCTATTGTATTGCAACAAAAAACATCTCAAGCTGCCCTAAGGTCAAGCAGCGTAGGTACCTATTACCTAACTCGCTCGCAATCGCCATCATGTTCATTTTGACAGTTCTTGTATGAATGTGACAGCTAGCTGATTCCGATACCAATTGTCAGCCTATACATGAACTGTCAAAATGAACACAATTTTGATCGCGAGCGAGTTATGTAATATGCCTTGTGGCCTATGTCCTTCAAAGGGTATCACTACCTCCATACAAAATTTTATCACAATCGGTTCAGTAGTTTACAAGTGAAAGTGTAACAAACGTCGCATTTATAATTAGGATTCACAGTTGTAGAGGCTTTTGTCAAATGTGGCAAACAGACAAGAGGGGACAACAATTTAATTAATTGATTTACACACAATTGTTGATATACTATTTGAATAAACACTATTATAATTAGGATACACAAGAGTTACTGTGCCTTGCCTTTTCATCCACATCGGGCAGTTGAATCTTGTCCAAATCAGCCAGTCGGGGCCGGTTGGACTTCCTGCCAAGCAGAGCCGGATGAGTGTCCAGTCTCTTGGCCAAGTCAAAGTCCTTCACCTCATCCTCGTCTACGAAGAATGTGTGCGTGTTGGCAGTGGACTCTGCTATGTCCGTCATGTGCAGTTCAGACTGGAAAATAAGTTTTTTCGGAAATAATAAATATTTTTAACACAATGCCAATAGAGCTGGATTATATGGAATCTCAAGTGGTTGAAATTAATTTTTAGTTTGGAAAACAACTCAGTTATTATACAGGGTGTTACAAAACTACCCATAAAGCCAAAAGGAGGTTAAATGTATTGTACTGGCTTGTGTGCCGCAAATCACAACTTTCCTTGGAAAACTTGCGGGTGGTAGGGCCTTGTGCAAGGTCCGTCCGGATAGCTACCATCATCTTACTCACTAATCCTGCCGCTAAGCAGCAGTGCTTGCACTGCTGTGTTCCGGTGTGGAGAGTAAGACAGCCGGGGAAATTACAGGCACAAGAGGCATTTCGTCTTAGCCCTCTAGGTTGGCAACGCATCTGCAATCCCTCCGGGGTTGCGGGTGTCTATGGGCAGTGGTGATCGCTTACCATCAGGTGACCCACTTGCTTGTTTGCCTTCCTATTCACATAAAAAAAAAAATAATAAAAAAAAAAACAAACTCCTCTTATATAAATGCATCCTGAAACCCGTCTGGACCTATGGTTTGCAGCTATGGGGTACAGCTTCCACGTCAAACATAGAAATTCTGCAACGATTTCAATACAAGACTCTTCGTATGATAACTGGAGCACCATATTACATGACTAACTTCACCGGGATCTAAAAATCAAAAAAGTTAAAGAAGAAGTCAAGGACTCTCTATTTACATAGGTAAATAGAGAGTCCTTGATTTCTTCTTTAACTTTTTAACTTATTGGCAAAAAACTTGATGAGGACTCAACCAGACACACATTTAAAAGATTAAAAAGACAAGCCCCTCAGGATCTTCTGTAAGAAGAGATGATAAATGATTATATGGCCTTATCACTGGATATAGTGCCATACATGCCATCTTCAAAATTACTTAAAATCTAGTTAAATGTTGATAAGACAGCTCGCTACAAAAAGAAGACAATAAAAAAAAAATGTATTGTGACCTTATAACAAGTCCATTTACAATATTTAAGAGCTGCAGTATGGTTCCCTGAGATGACAGTTTACTAGGGTTGACAATATTTTTGGCTTTGATATTTTACGGGGTATTTTGTAACATGTTGTATACCCCGAATAAGAAAGTAGTACAAATTGTGCTGCCTCCGACATATTCATATTGTTTAATATACATATAACAGCAAGTTACAGTTTAGTATGAACTTTTATTTTGAGAGTAGACCCCCTGGTTGTACCTTAATAGCTTTATAACAAGTTACGAATTAAAATTACCTGCAGCCGGGTGATGCGCCGACTTTCTATGGTGCGCTTCATGTTGATGTATTTGATGTCCTGCGTCTGCATTAGCTTCTGCTGCTCCGAAGTGTGCTCCTCTTCTTTCACCAGCTCATGGTGTTCCTGAAAATTAGATGTAAATGTGACAGTGAGTTGGTTATTTAAGGGACCATTGCGATCATTGGAGGTTGGAATTGTAAATGTTTTGACTGCAGAATTGATAAATGGTATGTGACTATATACAACTTTAGCTTTTCTGTAATATTATTTAAACCCCATAAGATAATAATTAAAGATGTGATCTGCAATCCCTCCGGGGTTGCGGGTGTCTATGGGCTGTGGTGATCGCTTACCATCAGGTGACCCACTTGCTCGTTTGCCTTCCTATTCGCATAAAAAAAAAAAAAAAAAAAAAAAAAATATTCACAACTCAAAAAGGATCGCCTATAACAGTTCATTGGAGCTTACCCCGCCTTTGACCCGAGAGTTGATCATATGAAAGTAGAACTCATCAGGATTCTTGTCCAGCGTCCTTTTACGAAGTATCTTGAGCGTTTTGCCCTTATCATGGTAGTCTTTAGCACGTTTCTTGTAGTCAGTCTTCTTTTCAAGCAAACCCAAGTGTTTTCTTGCTTCAGGCTGATGTCGCTCTCTGTGGGTCTTCTGATGTGCCTTAGCGGCCTTTTTCCACGAAGACATGGCTTTTTTTAAATAACTTTACTAGATATTTAAATATAATTAATAAAAGAAACAACGTTATAAGTCCACGTGAATGTGAAGTTTATATTACGAATTTGACAACTATGACATTTCAAACAGTGCTGCCGAAGTGCGGAAATTCAAAAAACATTGAGAGCATTGTCCTCCCACACTTGACTTTGACACTTCACTTCAAATACAAAGTGTAGGACACTAATAGTATACCTTTTTTTTTTAATATCACTATCACTTCAAACACAGAGTGTGGGACATTAAGAATCCAACTTTGTTTTAATATCTCTATAATCTGTGGTTTAGGGATGGCGATTCTTTCCGAAAAACATCGATTTTTAAATCGATTCGAATCGTGACCTAATGAATCGATCCACAAAAAAATCGAGGCCAATAAGATCGATTTCTGAAAAATCGATCTTTTTCTCAAGTTTTTGTATATAATGTAATACAAATCTATTTTATTAAAAACAAGATACGTATTATAATTTAACAATCTCTTATCAGTAAAAGCAGGTAATTCGATGATAAAAAATATGATGACGCAACAAGAAATGTCAATCACAGATACAAAAAGTCAAAGATTACAAACAAACGTAACGTTTTTTTTATTAAAGAGAGGCGAAGGAATTCAAACACACAGCCATCTCGCGAGTTTTTGAATAATTAACCCTACCAAAAAATAAAATAAAATCGAAGTTCGATTTTCAAGGGTGAAATATCGATTCACTGAATCGATACAGTACTACATATCGATTTAAAAAATCGATCTTTTTGGCTCCAACAATCGATTCTTCGATTAATCGATCTCAGATCGCCATCCCTACTGTGGTTTATTATGTTTCGTTTGGCGTTTGGCGGGCGCCTTTCTTAGTTTTGTTTTCCTTTTATTTTTTACGGAAAATAACAAAACATATCAGATTTGTTTTCTTCACGTGTCTAACTAACATCCAGATCAGTTAAATTGAAATAATGGATTTAAGGACCTTTTGCCGCGAATTGCCTAAGATTGTTAGTAAAGTTAATCCTATAGAAAGAAATCTTCTTCAAAATATTATCAATATTATTAAATCTGTATGATTTTAGGAGCTTCACGCTCACCTGGGTGGTTCACTAAGTCGCTCTACTATGCTGGAGCTGAAGAGATTACACGCAGACGCTGGTATAGCCGACCAAACTAATGCTTTTTTTGATGAATTCCAAATAGCTGCTGGTGATTCGAGAAACTTAACACAGTACGTATACTCGTATACCAGTACATTGAAAAAATTTGAATAACGCAGTAATATCACTATTGCTTTTGTTCTCCAAATGTACATAAAGTTATCAACCCGCAATGTTTAATTTCCAGATGTTTCCAAGTATTTAGTATTGCACACTCTCTCACAAGTACTCCCGACGCTCTGGCTCTAGCTACGACTCTGACTCTTACAGAGTTCCAGGAAGATGGCTGCTGCTACATAGAACTCCGGAGCACCCCCCGCGAGACCCCAGACATGAGTAAAAGACAGTACATAGAGACCATTGTACAAGCTATTAGGTACTGAACTAAAAATATACAATTTTTATATGATTTCTTACGATTTAGATCAAGTAAAAAAAAAAAACAAAGTAGTGGTAAAAACTTAGGGCCATTAAACATTAGCGATTTGTCTGGCGATTTCTCAGCAAATCGATAACCAAATCTCTGTAAGAGAGAACATTATTTACCAAATCATGCTATCACTATCACACATTAACAAGACAAAAAGTAAAGGCAAGATGTGAGATAGAACTTATTAAATACATACTTCTGATAAAAATATTTTATTTTAGGAAGGCATCCCTGAACCTAACTATAATATCAAAGCTGATCATATCCATAGACCGCAGATGCACAGCTATGGCAGCTGAGGAAACTTCTAACATGGCCATAGAGTTCTACAAGAGCTACCCTGATGTTGTGGTGGGGATAGAACTGAGCGGCGACCCCACTGCAAGCAGTTTCGATGATTTTGTACCTATGTTAGATAAGGCTAGGAAAGCTGGACTTAAGGTCTGTAAATTTGCCACACAAATCAATGTGAAAAAAAAAACTTAACTGTATGAATCTGAATTGTATGTGTGTAATAATGGTTTAACTTGACATGAGGGTCAATTAACGTTAAATGCACTTGGTTTATAATTTACTATACCTAATCAAACTGGCCTAGTTTATTTACTTGATAATTTATTAATTTAGTAAAATCCTATACTAGATAACACTACACTGTGGAGAGATATGTAACCCGAAGGAAGTATTGCAAATGCTGGATTTCAAGCCACTGCGGATTGGCCATGGAACCTTCGTTCACCCGCGGCTGGGTGGCACTGCTGAGACCTGGGACGCACTGTGTAAACTCAAAGTGCCTGTAGGTCAGTATAGAAGTGGTCCCGAGTGTATCCCTAGCTCAAAAAATACACCAATTTTTTAAGAATTATTGGACTCAGTGCATCTCATATGGAGAGGTCTGTATTAGAAATGCAATTAATTAATTGCTAAAATATATTTTGTTAATGAATATAGATTATTTAATACTGAAACTATAGCTATTTACTCAATATTTTGTTAATAATATAGTCTCTGTGTTGTTATGTATGTGTTAATAATATTATGTGAGCTAATTTAAATGAATTTTCATTTCTAGAAATCTGCCTGACCAGCAATGTAAACACTAAATTGATACCAAACTATGATGCTCATCAATTCCAAGAGTGCCGTGAAGCTAATGTGCCGGTAATCATTTGTGTAAGTATTTGACCCAATTACCACAGAACAACTATATGCTAGCAATGTAGTATGGTAATTACGAATAAACGCATTCTTTTGCATACATATTGCCGCCACTGGCATGCATTTCTGAAACTTTGTATTCCAATGTTGATTAAGAAATTATTACCATTATTTTGTCCTGAATAAATATGGTAAAATTAATGTTTTATTTTACAGACTGATGACAAAGGAGTGTTCGCAACTTCATTGTCCCAGGAGTATTTAATATGTGGTCAGACATTTGAACTGAGCCAGTCCCAGTTAGCTAGGCTAGCACTTGAGTCGTGTCAGTTTGTGTTTGACGAAAAATCGCGTAAACCACTCACTGATAAGATTCTGAATTTTATTGAAATAAATAAACTGTAGGCCAAAATAATATAAAGGTCAATAAAATCACTTGATTTATATTGTAATTATTTTATTTTCTTAAGCCCTATTCCTTAGGTCATATATTGTAACTGTATTGTTATCAATCAGTAAAAGAGTTTCAGCAGGCCTTCTCTTTCTACGAAGGTACAAATTCGAAATTCGTTTCGTGCCATTCCTCAAATTAAGAGGGTGCATCCGTGCTGAGCTCGCAACGTCGCATTTTTGGTAATTTTTTGCGATTATTTCACAGAAATTGAATGAGTTTCAAATATCCGTCTGTAGTGCACTTCGTTTTTAATATATTAATGTATCCAATGCAATGATTAATGGTGATGGACTTTTATTTTCTTATTAAAGGGATAAAATACTATATCTCGTTTAATAAGAAAATAAAAGTCCATTACGATTAATTATTGCATTAGACACATTAATACACTAAAAACAAAGTGCACTACAGACGGATATTCGAAACTTTCATTCAATTTCTGTGAAATAATCGCAAAAATCACCAAAAATGTGACGTTGCGAGCTCAGCACGGATGCACCCTCAATGAGAAGGACAATAAATAAAATATGATAGGGTACGAACTTCGAATATCGCGGTAAGCCCCCGTCTATGAAAAGTACTCTTGTCTGTGGTAAGCCCTTTGTCGACAAGTTCGGAAATTTAAAATCTTCATAAACTAGATAGACTCAAAATTGGGAATGACACTTACTTGACAGCTAAATGTAACCTCTAAATTAACTAATAAAATTCTTTATAGTGCAAGTTTCTTAACTTTGGTAACTAGAAACAATTAATTTGTGAAATTCAATTTAGATCACTATGGGTGACTTGTCTGATTATGCAAGCGCGAAGCCGGGAGATTCGGAGCTTCAAGATTTTCTGATGGTCGAGAAGCAAAAGGCGCAATTCCATGCTCAGGTGGTGAAACTAGTTTTACACTGGCTAGATTCGTACTAAAGGCACAATAAATTACGAATTTTCTTTTTTTCTAGATACATGAATTCAACGACTTCTGCTGGGAAAAGTGCGTGGACAAACCGGGTGCAAAGTTAGATTCCCGCACAGAGACCTGCATCACCAACTGCGTGGAGCGCTTTATCGACGTCTCATTGCTTATCACCAACAGATTTGCCCAGATGCTGGAGAAAGGAGGCGGCATGCACTAAACATTAAATTAAGCCATAAACATAGTCATAACTCATTAAACATTGTTAGTTTAATTTAGGATGTTGCAAGAAGTCAGTGTGATGTAACTTGCTTAAAAGTTGTTTATTTTAAGTGTTGATGATAGACTCGTTATTCCTCACGCTAAAGTGTTTTAAGAGGGTGGACAGCTACATAATAAGACTTAGAAATGCAGCGTTTACATTTAATATGATTCAAATTTGTCCAAGTAAAATGAGTGTAGCTGAGCTCAATATAGTGTATTGACTTTACAGAACGCTTATGGTAAGCTGTAATATAGTATTTGATTTGAGAGAAATAAAACACTTCATACCTTATATTAAGTTTATAATTTAATCTGTAGAAATACAATCAGTTCTCAATGAGACAGGTTTCCATTATTTAGATCAAAACTCAGATTTCATTGCATAAATTTTAATGTCTGGGGCATTTACTATGCCTTTAGTGAAAAAGATCTAAATAGTAATTCATGCAAGGAATGCAAACTTTCATAAATATGTAATTTTGTATGTAGGTAAGTAATAAATAAGAATGCAATCAGAGGCAACCAGAAGCATCACCCTACATCAGCCCGATCTCAAACAGAAGACCTGCAACTGTTTAATAAATGCAGTGGAGTTTAACATTAAAACTATGACGAAAAATACTGCCCACCACTGCCAAATTTAGCCATTCTTTCATACATCTGGTGCCTGTGTTGCTGTTGACAGATACAGTCCAAACAGAAAATACATGAACTAATAAATTTTTCACTAAAGGTAGTTTCCATTGACATAACTTTGCTGTTTTTTTTAACATTAATTAATAACCAATAAAGCAGTTCCTAAGTCAATATGAGATGGAATCTGACAGCTTAGCATAATTTATTTAATCAAACTTAAGCCCCAGTTATGCCAATGACCGTAAACCTAGAATTTGGCATGATTATCTGCCAACGCGGCCCAGCTTCGTGTCTGTACGAGGGTCCGCAGTCACCTTCTGAACGGCAACTAATGCTTCATTAATCTTGGTCTGCAAATCTCTAAGATCCTGCACAAAGAGTAGCTTCAAGACGTCAGTTGGCTGCTGTATGATGTTTGCCTCCGTCACTGTGGTGTCAGGGTGAGGGTTGGTCTTCAGAATTTTGTTGAGAGCTGAAAGACGGACTTTGGCATCTGGATGTGGTCCTATCCCTGCCAAAGTTGACACTCTGTCCACACCGGTTTTGAATGCAGGACTTGAAACTGGAAAAATTATGTTATTTATTGAGGTTATTATTGAACAAAAAACATTTGCCATGACATTAATAATATTGGATAGAACTAAGCACTCAAAAACCTCTTACACAAGTTTGTTTACTCATTGAATGTATTAGAATTTTTTTATGCTTTGTTCTACCCGATATTATTGCCTATGACTGTACCAAGACAAAAATACTTTTATTTAAATTAGATTTGTAACAATAAAACTCACAGTCCAGATTGTCCAATGGATTTGAGGAAACTATATTAGGAGTAGCCTGCTTGGGTTCCTCTTTTTTGACATCCTTGTACTTATCAACTGGAAACCAAAAACATATTATTAGATAAAACATTCCAGGAATTTTATAATCATTGCACAATATCATACTGTGCCATGATGCAATGTATTTTGAGGTTCAAAAAATGATATTACCGTTGTCTGCGTATTCTAACCGTACGGCATAAGACATGAGCCAGTTCAGCTGCTCGTTGGGGGCGCCTTCGACCATCGGGCTCACCAGGTCCCTCTGATACGTGTCATAAGCCGTGTTCCATTCCTCGCACTCGATGTTTCTCAAACCCTCCCGCTCCTCAATTTTATAGTGCCTTATCTTCTGGTCTTCTAACCATAGAACCACACTCCTGTACTCGTTAATATCTAAAAGAAAAATAAAGCATAACGCTTACACGTATAAATACTCGGTGACTCCCGGCAAACAAATTACTCACTATTGCAATTGAAACTCTCAGGATTAGGATGTCCTAGCGCTGAAAGTTTTAGCTTAAACATGTTATTCATTGCGCAATTTAGAGTAACTGGCCGTACTTTTCGAAATAAATATGTTTTGTGTTAGATATTTCAGACACAGCACAGCCTGCAGCAGCCTAGGCTAGGATTATTTGACATTAGACCCAAAGTTGCCATAATTAAATGAAAAAATATCCGAAATAAATACAGTGAAGTGAAGGGTGAAGACTACCTTGGACCCAGACTATGGAATAAAAAAATATTTATTTGAACAAGAGAAATTAGCTGGTATCTATTGCAATTGCTTTCAGGAGTGATACCACCAAAAGTTATATATGAATACAAACAATCACGTAGTACAATGACTATTAATCTATCGGAGCAAATGCAGGTGCTTGCAAAATTACTAGTTTACTATTACTTTTTTGTTATTGACTTTGTCAGTCAAATGAACGATTGCATGCTTGGGAAGAGTCTTTGAGGAGAATCTAGACTATACAAATGTATTAAGATACTAAATTTGTATTGATATATGAATCTGTGGAGGTTACGCATAGTTAGTAATTTGTAACTGTATTCCTACACACTAGTGAATTCGCATTTGCGTGCTTGAAAGTGACGCTTTTGGCTTTTGAATATCTCAAATTTGCAGTAAAAATCAAAGTATGGCAAGACTGAATTTTGAAGCTCTTCGAGGTTACAAAAAAAACGACAGAGGAAGTTGACAACATACCATCGACACTTCTTGATTCTTTTTTGTGTACAGCCACAGATCGTGATGCGACTTCTCTGCGACTTCCACAAACTACAGATTCATCCGTCATGTTGTCTGTCACTGTCAAACTGATAAAAGATAGTGGATTCGAATGAAATACGTGTGCTAAATTGATAATACAAATAATTTAATTTTTGCTACATTAATACATTCGTAACGAATGCCTACGTTTATTTAATTCTAGCAAACTTAAGAACTACAAAATATAACATGTCCGTTTGGGTCAAGGAAAACTGTGTATCGTTTTTTCAACTTTTCTGTATAAAAGTTGTTAAAACTGGCCGTGTGCCGCAGCATATAGCTTTTATAATGGATGGTAACAGGCGATTTGCTAAGAAACATAGCGTGCAAACCAGTACTGGGCATTCAAGAGGATTCGACAAACTATCGGAAACACTAAAGGTAGCTAAACACTTTACAGCCTTTACCCTTTACCAAGCTTTTACAGATTTTATGTTGGAATGAAATCGCTTAAACTGAAAATTATTTCATATAAGTTACTCTATTGCAGTGGTGTTTGGATCTAGGAATACCTGAAGTTACTGTTTACGCATTCAGCATAGAAAACTTCAAGAGGTCCGATGAGGAAGTTAGTGCTTTGATGGATTTGGCTCGCGACAAGTTCCAAAAACTTTTAGATGAAATGTAAGTACTATCATTTTTTAATAAGTTTTAGCTAAAAAAAAATTGTTACAACTTTTGCTGATCAATTTTCAAGTCTATCTGACCACTAAAAGTGCAAGTTTTAAAACTTTTAGAATAGACAACTTTTTGAGTATATTTGGGAATGCTGTGAGACCATTTTGTTCTTATTTCCATTGAATGTTTGGAAATTCATTGACACTGCATTGCTTTATATTCATAAAAAAAATTATTTCTATTTTTCCAGTGAACAGATAAATGAGTGGGGTGTCCGCCTCCACGTGGCTGGGCGGTTGACGTTACTGCCGGAGGACCTGCGGGCACTGGTGTCAAAAGCGATGCTTGCCACCCGACACAACAACAAACTGAGACTTAATATTGCATATGCATATACAGGTGAAACTGTGTAATATTCAAAAGAAAGAGGGGCAAAATGGTTATAAGATAAATTATATATTTAAAAAAAAAAGCCAGCCTATAAGGGAACAGTTAAGGGGACTTTTTTTTAAATACAGCAAGCTAACAGAAATAGAGTATTGTAATTCATATTTTTGTTTTGTCTGGCCAATTTGATATATCTTAAATCCAATAATGGATGGAATGAGTGATGTAACATAATTATTAATTTAACCGTCATGAAATTATTGCAGCCTGTGATGAAATCACTCGTGCAGCTTCACACGTCATTGATGGAGTGTGTAGCAAGGAGTTGCTCCCAGATGACATTGATGAAGACTTAATATCACAAACATTAGATCTTAGCGAACCAGAGTTGTTGGTCAGAACTTCAGGGGAAGTTAGGCTGTCTGACTTCATGCTGTGGCAGGTAAAATTTTGGTGTTTCATTTCACTTGTGCCTCCCATTTTTATTTTCACTTAACCTCTTGACCACCCTAGTCATCCAGTCGTGACAGCCAATAGCCGCGTATTCACTGAGCGAGCCGCCTCGCGAGGCAGCCTCGTACGTTTGCCGCGCAACGAATGCCGCGCGAGGCAGCCTCATGCAAGAAATCCTACTGATCGAGGCTGCCTCGCGCGGCAAAGCCGAGCCCCGGTGAGGCTGAGGCAGCATTGCGCGCTAATATTTCTCCACGCTTCTTCTCTTAGTGCTCTATTTGTGTAATCGGGATATTGCGAATCCCATAATCGACTATATTCACCCTATAGTTGTATTAATTTAAGACGCCGCTTTTTATCCATGACGCTAACTCGCGACGAACAAGCGAGGCACAACACAACCGTCTTGAGTGAGCGCGGCAAACGTACCGAGGCGCCTTTGAGCATGGACAAAAACCGACAACGCGCGGCTCGGGTCGAGGCACGGCGTGCGTTTGCCTCGGGCGAGGCACGTCCTGACAGGCCGAGGATTTGCCTCACGAAGCTGCCGCGCGAGGCGGCTCGCTCAGTGAATACGCGGCTAATGTCATCGACATGATCAATATGCGACTATAATCCATCTGCAATGGAATTAAAAATCAAGTTAGTTTTAAGTGGGTGACAGACGGGCAAGTTCGCGTACTTACGGCTCGACTTTACTCGCGTGTACTTTACTCTAAAAGTATGCGTTCTTTGGCACACAGGCGAGTACAGTCGTCGAGCCGTAAGTACGCAAACTTACTCGCCTGTCTGTCACCCACTTTAGGTTTGTTTTTCCCATGGTGTAGGTACAGACCCCGTCACTTCATTTGTAGCGTGGCAACCAAGAGGTTAAACAATAGGAATCTTATTTAGAAATCTGCTTCTGCTACACCTCTCCTGTGTGTCTCAGAAGTGTCATTCTGATTAAATGATGGTGTTGGTGTGTTGTTTACAGATATCAAACACTGTGTTGTACTTTTCTGATGTCCTATGGCCAGAATTCACCATTTGGAACCTTTTGGCAGCAATAATACACTTCCAAAGGCATGCACCACAACCCACTGCAGTGAAAGACATGAGCGACAGAAAATTAAAATTCACTGAAAACTTGGAACATAAAAGGTGGCAAGAACTAGAAAAATATATTACATAAAAATGTATTAGGAAGAATAATAAATTATACAATGTTTTGTTGGTCAAAAATATTTATTTTAAACTTATGTTATGCATAATTTATAAATAAGAATGATTACTTTATAAAAGGAATCAGTGTAAAAGCATTATCTTGATTTATTTTCCCTTTATTGTATACTTTGAGTAAGTTTTGGTCGGGTCATACGGCTCCCATCTTGATGCAGGGAATATGTGCTTGTTCCTCTCATACCATGACCTGGACCAAAGACAGATAAAAGTTAGTATCTCCATTGAATTATTAAAAAATATATCTTTGAAGCGTATGCTTACCTTAATAGCACTTTTCCTGCATGGGAGTCCTGTTTTTCTTGTGTGGCATCATTGACCAGTCTCACATCATCAGAAGCATTGAACTGGAACAGCGGTCCACTTTTCCCTCTTGCCTGGAATTGTAATTTTTTATTTTATTTTATTTGTTACCCTTTACAACTTAACATAATAATGCACATTATAGCTCTTGGCTTTCTTTGTGGTAAACACGCATAGGCACGTGCCAAAGTGTGCGCGTCATGGAGCAATTAATTTATGCTTAAATACCTTACCCAATTTTACTCTCACGCACACTTGACATGTATGCAGATATTGTTTACCACAAATAAAGTTTACTCATTGAATTTGTTGGATTTATTCATCATTGTGAATTGCAATAATTATATTAATATTATGAAGTTTATTAACACTAACATACAAGTGGCAAACAGCTTATTTGTAAATTTTTTTGCTTGCAATAAATTTTAATTCCTTTACAAATATCAGTAAACATTGTTATTATTTCTCCCATATTAAACATTACCTTGGTGACTATGAAGTCGTAGAATGTGTAGTGATGGGGCAGGATAAGATCTTCTTTCACATACATCAGCTGGTCTGCCGACACAGTTTTCAGCTCACTGAATTCTGGCCTCAGTGTGTCTAGGCATCGCTGCAGGAACTGGTAAATAGAATTTCCTGAAAATATAAGAAAAAGAGTTATTAAGAGGCGTTTTTTTCTGAATTAAATAATCCGATAAATAATCCATGAAGAATTAAATTGGCTTTGAGTGCACACTAATAAGAACATTTTCTATACTATAATCACCTTTTTTCAAAGTAACATTTCGCCGGTGCCCCGAGCCATCCCAGTAACTGAATGTGACGGTGATAGGTTCATCTTTGAGGCTGGCCTGCGTCATTACCCACTCAAGACGGAGCTCCTCACGAACCTTCAGGTCTGCTTCCTCCCTCTCATGATCCGGCAGGAAGGATGTGTCTACATCCGGGTTTTTGCGGATTTTCTTTAGAGTCTGAAACGCAAAACATTAAAGTTAAGAGCGAATTTCCAAAAAATATTTAATTAGATTAAACATCCCCAGTTTTGCTGTTGTAATTTTTGTTTAAAAATCAAATCACCCCTTTTGCATTACATACTACTTGAAAGAACAAATGTGTAAAAGTATTTGTTAACACTGTTCAGTTACATTACACCAGGGATTCTTAAAGTGGGGATCTCGGGGATCCTTAACATATGTGCCAGGAGTCCGCAGCTAACTCAGTTAACCCTTAACGTATGTAGGTACCTAGTGATTCTTTAAAGTTTTGTTTTTTTCCTGTACTAAGCTTTGACAGGGGTCCATGGACTGTTAGAAATTTTCAAAGCGGTCTGTGACCAGAAACACTAGAGTTACGCAAACCCGACTATTTATTGAAGTATGTTGGATTACTTTTAAGATACTGTGGTTGTTTTTTAAAATCAAGGGGGTTATGTGAGGTATTGGACCCAAGGGACCACTGAGGCTGGCATAGTCAGACAGGTGGACTTGAGCTTTGTGAACAACTAAAAATAAAAAATACTTTGGACATGTGGCCAGACATGAACCTGACAACCTAGAGAAACTCATTGTAGTTGGTCACGTGGAAGGAAAGAGGAGTTGTGGAAGATCTCAAATCCGATGGACTGATGCGGTAAGGGAAGTCTGCAAATGCAACTTGCACTTCCATACGGATGGCCAGAACTGTGCTGCCTGGAGAGAGCTGGTGCGCCGCGCAACAACCTCGCATGGTCACGACCCTCAGTCATGAGGAAGCGACAGAGAAGAGAAAAAAAAATGTTCTAAAAATACTAAACTAGAAAAATTATTACCGGTTCCTCTTTCTCCCTCCAACTCTTCTCTTCCTTTATGGGTGCAACGGCAGAATCTGAGTCATCATCTTCTTCCTCATCACTCATGGCAAACGACAGCGCCTGGATCTATCAACAGAAACTGGTTTAATTAGTAAGTATTTCACTGATAATGAAGCTTTAAAGCACTAATGTCCTGTTCTAATTCTATGTAGTTTTAGCTTGAAAATGGGTAAATCACTGGGGTAAATATCTAATGAACAATTATTTTTAGTAACAACTGCAGAAAGTCAAAAGCTAGATGGATACCTGTCGCTTTTGTTTGTTCTTCTGAGCTTGTTTTGCTTCAATTTCCTTTTGCCGTTCCTTCTCCTTCTCTGCTTTCTTTTGGGCTAATTTCTTTTCTCTTTCGCGCACAATGTGTTCCTGTTTAGCTTTCATCTCGTCAAGAGTTACCAGACCTATAGTAGAGCTTTTCAATTGTTGTTCAACAGCATCATAATGAGTTGCAAATTTGTTTTCAATGTTGTCTATTTTGAGATCTTCTTCTATTTTCTTCTTTCGTAATTCTATCTCCTGTTGGGCTTTCTCTCGCTTCTTCATCAAATGCATGGCTCTGCCAGCTTCAGAAGCTGCTCCCTTGTAGTGTGCCATGGCTTTAATCTATACTCTCTCTGATTTTAATGATCTTACTTCACTTACTCTTAACAAGGAACTTAGTATTACTGTCGTGGTGATCAAACGGAAAGTGCGTTTTGCATTCAAAACAATGTACAGCGCTGTGCTGATAAACCAGGGAACAATCGACGAAGCGATCGAAAGTTGTAGAAATACAAGAATCTGAGGAACACCAATAGAATATCACCATGAAACATTGACAGCTGTCAATTTTTTTGTATTCTTCCTATAAGAACGAAACGACAAAGGGGTCTTAGCTCATGCAACCATGTCCCAGAAAAATGAAAAAGTTTTGGACAAATATTAATAAAAAGCATAGTGTGATCACCAGATACTATGTGCAGATGTGTAGTATACTAAAATATAACAGGTCTTTGTCAAGAACTTGACACACTTTGAGGGACATTTCATCGAAAATTAACAGAAATTCAGCGACTTTAGCCCATGGACGTAGCTTTAGCCCACTTTAGCCGTCAGCGTTGATCAGCGCTGGCAACACTGACTAAAATGGCGTCGGTTGCGGTGCGTTTGTCTTTTTAGGAAAATAACACGATATTTTGATATAATTAAGATAGTTAAGTCCAAGTGATTCCCTTTATAATATACGGAATTAGGTTTATAGATATTGTGACTGATAATTCATGTAACAGTTGGTACTGGTGATAGTGTTGGTACTGTAATTAGTGAAAAAACTGAAGTCGAACATGTCGCGAGACATGAGAAAAGGTTATTACAACCGCGATTGGGAGAGAGACCGGGAACGCGACAGGGACCGCGACCGCGAATATCGGCGCCCATTGCCTCCTAAGCGTAGCCACAGTCCCCTAGTCAAAGACGAGAAGCGCCGTAGCCGCTCACCGCTTCGTATTAAACTGGACAAAGACATGTTGGATGAAAACATTCTGAGTGAAATAGCCAAGCTCCCAGAGCCTAGTGAGTTGTGGGAGCCCAATCAGTTCCAAGACGCTGGGTTTGCTCCACCGCCGCCCTTCCCGCCACCACCGGAGGTAATTTTTAATTTTAAAAAGATAAAAAAAAATTAAAACTATCTGGATATGTTATAGATGTTAAAGTACTTTGCCATGTATCTCGTTTTCTGATCTTGAAAAAACTGAAATTTTTTAGAAGCACAAGCTTGTAATATTGCATGTAGATAAATGGCTGGATGGGGCTCTTCTGATCTGACTGAACAAAATAATATATTTAGACTTAATAATACATATAATTTCTTTTCTTTAGCCAAATCCTCCTTACAACAACTACCCTCCGCAACCTTACCCTGGCATCTACGATGACTTCCCACCGGTGTCATCAATCCCCCCGGCACCGCAGGCTCCTGAAATTGGCAGCTGGAACCAGCTGTCCCTGCCCCCTCCTCCCACTGCTCCACCACAGTTCAACATCGAAGACCAGATCAAGAAAGAAGGTATGATAGTCTAGATATGTCTCTACATGTTGTCTAGAAAAGATCCCTTTATTTTTATGAAGATTGTTGCAAAACTTGACAGAATATGTGCATAATCCATATTATAGAGAGCAGTTTTCATGGTATTTCATCAAAAAAATATTTTTTATGTTGGAGTTGAAAATTCCATACATTGAACAGCAAGGAGAAACTCATAGTTTTCAGTAGCTATGAAAAACAAGATGCTTCACACAATAGAAATCAACATAAGTAGCTATAGAGCTACAATTCGTACTTGTAAGTTTTTTTTTGGCCATGTCATACCTAGTTCAATATCAAATTTAAAGCACTTCGCTTAGGCCCATGCAATATTTTACCTTCTAGGAGATGTAGTTATGAATAAGAATATAAATAATGCAGCATTGCAGTAACATTGAAGATTGATAGGTAAGATAAAAATTTACCATTATACTTTATTTATAATTAACTGTGATATATTCTAAAAGCACCGAAAAATACATCTTAATAAATCTGTAATAATTTCAGCTTAGTAATAAAATTGTAGTGTTCTGTAAAATTGATAAAGATAATGTAGACTTACACCATTATTTATGATCTGATCACCTATTATCAGCCATATAGTATTAAAGTATGCATGATGTCCTGCTTTCCTTGTTTCCACAGATGGATGAAAAAACAGACCTGGTTTTTTCTACAAGCTTTTATGGTATAAAGTGTTGTATAATGTTATAAAATGTTTTACTACAAATTGTAACAAAATTTATACATTGTTATTTATAACAATATTTAACTTTGCAACATGATGATGAATTCTTGACTTCTGATTATAAGTTGTTGTATAAAACCTTTATTTTGTTATTTGGTGTTGTACAACATGTTATGTTTTACCAGTGTGTGAGCATTTAGACCACCCTAACAAGTTGTATCATGTTTTATAGTGTTATACAACATTTATATAACTCCCGCCCGTGTGCACTATTACATATAATGTGTTTTAACTTTCAATATTAAACTAAATTTAAATATGTGTTTTTTACTTCAACAAATCAATTATAATAAAGAGTGTTTATATTGTGTTGTATTAATAAAATTAAACTTTAAACAAGAAATGTATGTGTGTATGTAAACTCTTTATTGTGCGAAATAAACAAGACAAATAAAAAATACAGAATAACACATATTTATTTATATTTACCAAATAAAATCAATTATTAACAAGTAAACATTTAACATTGCATAGATAATATTGTTTTATAGAAAAGTAAAGTGAAAAATGTTCCTCTGTGAAGAAAGAAGCAGGCAATTAAAAAAGAAGATAATCACCTACAGCAAAAGATAATAAATAATAGTATTGTGTATAAGAATTTTACTATAAATTTATTACATTTTACATTTCTCCCTATAAATTTTATTCATTTAGATACTACTTATCTATGTATTCTATTTCATGTGTGACTAACAAAGTTATATACGGGAATAAGACACTGACATGATCATTACCAATTATTTGATTGGTGTATGTTGTAACTGCTAGTTTTTATTATTGTTATACTGACTGAACGACAATAGCCATTTTGCTAAAAGCTGTAGTGGTTATGCCCGCATTTGTATTTTTTTTTCAGGTTTCTTCCAGCTATTTCGATCTCGAATTGTTTCTGAATCAAATATAAACTGTGAAGTAACTTCATCGACGAAATACTTCCCGCAATAAACACTTGATGCATCATTGAAATAATTGCTTATTACTGATATACTGGTTTTCTTTTCTTTTTTTTTTTACTCTGAAAGACATGGTTTTCCTATTCAAAACGCAGTTTTTAATCCAAACGAGATGCTTGCTAAAGTGACTGTGTAAATGTACATATAATTCAACAGTAAGTTTCTACATTTGCTATATTTAGTGTGATGTCACATAAAAATCAAAATACATTGCATCTAAAAATTTATGTAACATCACACTTATTCCGACTAACCAATCAGCTTACAGTTTTCTTTCTCATTCAGCCGCTATAGAGTCCGAAATGCGTCACCAGAAGGCTGCACTGTCGAAACAGCGAGAGGATTATATGAAAAAGGCGGGAATCTTGAAAAAGGAACTCGAAACTCTGAAAGACCAACGCAACGAGCTACGCGGCGACCCCAAGCGCTCCCCCAGCCCCGACACTAAACGGTTTTTGAAGGAAAACACAAAGCTGCAGGTTTGCGAACATGGCCAATTCAATATCAATACAATTAGTATAAATATACGCCTATAATAAATATATATGATTCTTAGTTGTGTAGCTTCGCTTGCCCTCATAGAGCTTGGCCACACAACTGGGTATCAGCATCCTGCGTTTGTCTAGTTGGAGATTCAGAACAAGTTGAAGACCATCAACAATGTGGTGGATATGCTGAACGGTATCATCGGGGAAGAGGCGGCGGAGACGGTTCGCGACTCCGACGACTCCGAGGGGCGCGAAAAGGTCTCCAAAAGGAAATCCAGGTTCGTACCTTACTGAGTCTTGAACCTGAAATTTATCAATTGTTTGGTGCACGCGGAGATGCCAAATTTTAGTTAATAAGACAACCTGTAATTAAGTATGGTTATGTACAAATTTGTTGTTTTGAAATACACCCCCCAAGCAGGATGACCGAGATGCTTTCGTGGACCCCGAAGTTTGCTTTCACAGTGACGCTACACGTTTATTTCTTTGAAGATTATGCAACGACGGTGGAAACATCGGAATACATGCGACCTAATATGGTATACGCTTTTAGGTTAGTTCTCCTTTCTATAAGGCATTCGATTTCCGCTTTTTTTGTCTTGCTGTGTGCATTATCTTAAAATAGTAACAAAGCTACATGAAAAGTAGGCGAACAATGAAATGCGTTATGATTTGTCAAGCGATCCGCCATTTTATGTTACGCCATTTTATAAGCCACGGTGATGGCTCCATCTAGCTTTTGTGTATCTGTATTGATAATAAATTTTAATTGTAAATTTATTTGTAAATTTTAATTTTAAATTTGTATGTAAAATGGATATAACTTTATGTGAAATAAATATTTATTTAAACGTTATATACGTTTTATTTTCCTTTGGGCTTTCTATTTTGTGGTATATGCAGATATGCTTGAAAAACGAATACATTCCTGTGATACATTTGTGTGTGAACTTTCGGAACGTTCCAGATAAAAAAAAAAACATTTGCCAAAAAACCAAAACAAAAAAAATAAGAGTGGTCTTGCGTCACAGGCCTTATACTCCGAAATCCGATTTTCGAAGTTCGTTTCGTGCCGTTCCGCTCTCACTAATAGTTATTAATTTGAGAGTGAGAGGGACGGTGTGATACGAACTTCGAAAATCGGATTTCGGAGTTGCCCCCCAGTTGACGGTAAGTGGTGAGGCGTGCGAAAACCAAGTCGAAAGAGTCGAAAATTTATTATTCTGTGCGTGAAAAAAAAAATTTAATCATTCATTTAGTAACTAGATCTTTCTCTTTCACACCTTCTAATTCCAGAGCCCTATTTTATAAAGCTATACAAGCGGAATTGTAGCTTTATAAAATAGGGCTCAGATGCCATGCGACACTTATGACATTATGACGACACTACGACGTTAGACATCGTGCTCGCAATCATATTCGTGAAGGAGACAGACAAATGGGCTCCTATGGAAAGCCAACATAAAACACCTTAAAATGCAATTCAATGCAATTAAATTACATTTCTTGTGATTGATTGTTTTTTTTTTTTTTTTTTTGTTTATTGTTTATTTCATTGTATTTTTTGATAGCAAATTGGTGACAAAATATTTTTCAAAATTGTTTCGCATTTTCCACTGTTATATACTTGTAATTAAATTATTTGTCGTCAAACTAAGTATGTACATGAATTAAAAACCTTGACGAGAAACTAAAAAGTGAATACCTACCTATTACTACAAAATATCGTAAACTTTAACAAACGAAGATGAAACCAAACTAAAGCTTACCGAGTAAAGTTCACTTAGTATTTACTTTTTAAAAGCAGTAACAATATACTGACTTGCAATGTGCGTTTAGAATAATTAAATCTTGCAAGTTAACCTTTTCCCCGCCACGTCGAATACAAGACGTAACCCGCACGCCAGACTTCTTTATTGTGATGCCTTAATTTAAACCTAAACTCAATTGAACGAAGATTGCTTTTGCATTGAAGTAATGGACGTATAACATAGGAGGTATAGGTTGTTGGCGTTGAAGCAGCGGTGCTGATATAAGTTTAGTTGGCGTCGATAAGGTTAATTTTGAATCCATTTCGATGAAGTCTTTACGGGTGGACACTTATTAAAATATCATTTTTTTAAATAGCTAAATTATACTACATAACCATTAATAACACACACATTCTAAGGTAAAATAAAGACTGTTTATAAATTAAAACAAACATGTTCGCGGCTAAGGGGTGGCCCAAGGGCCACCCCGCCGCACCTAAACCTAAATTAATCCAAATTAATCATAAGAGTTTTTCGGCTTAGTGTAACATTTACCATGTGAAAGATATTCCAAGAGTTTAAAATCAAAATGATATTCGTCTTCATGAAAAAAAAAAAAAAAACAAACGTTGAGTTGGCAATCGTGAGGTTGGGAAATGAAACTGATCATTTTAACAAGTTGCCATATGATGATTCGGCAAAATGAAATTCGGCCAAACGTTGGTTGGGAAATGAAATTCGGCAATAAAATTTTCGGCAAATCAATAGAGAACCCGTAATATTCTGCAATAATTCTATGGCAATTACCCCCTTATTCATATACGCTCTATAGGCTCCTGCTAACTTAGCAATCGTTTGTCCTTATCTTTCACAGATAAGGACAAACGATTGCTAATTTAGCTGAAGCCTATAGAGCGTTTATGAATAAGGTTTATATCTAACTTGACTTTGTTCATGTTTGAACCGGCTCCCGCTCCGCAGGTCGCCGTCCAACAAAAAGTTCAACTATGTATACTATGATCCCGAGATGCATTGGTGCCGGGTGTGCAACGAGTTCCCTTCTACGGCTAAGGATTACTTGAACCATTTGCACTCGCAGCCGCATCAGAAGTAAGTGCTTGTTTTTGCAAGCTTTTTAGCTTGCCTTGTTTGAGAGTAAACAGAGCCTAAGATCTAAAGGCTACGGTTAGCATGATTATATATATATATATTCCTTTTTGTTGGTGTAAATCTATTTCATTTTAATGGCAACACATTAGTTTTTTTTAATCTAATTATGACGAGTATTTCCCACCTTATTTAATGATGTGTTTATAAATGAACTCAGGATGGCAGCAGCTCACATGGAGGCGCCTTGGCACAGCGTGACATCTGTCAACGAGGGCTTCCCCAGCTTCCCATCCGCGCCTACTAAAAGGACGCCCATCAGAGGTGCATACATTTTTATAAGGTTTTTTTTTATGTATGCGCTATAGAAGGAGTGTCCAACATTATTAGATCCTAGATGTACTGCTTAAGACAAAATCTTAATATTTAAAGGAGCGTTCAATATCATTAGACCCTAGATCTACTGCTTAAGACAAAATCTTAATATTTAAAGGGGCGTTCAATATCATTAGACCCTAGATCTACTGCTTAAGACAAAATCTTAATATTTAAAGGGGCGTTCAATATCATTAGACCCTAGATCTACTGCTTAAGACAAAATCTTAATATTTAAAGGGGTGTTCAATATCATTAGACCCTAGATCTACTGCTTAAGACAAAATCTTAATATTTAAAGGGGCATTCAATATCATTAGACCCTAGATCAACTGCTTAAGACAAAATCTTAAAGGGGCGTTCAATATCATAAGACCCTTAGATCTACTGCTTAAGACAAAATCTTAAAATGTATAGGGGCGTTCAACATCATTAGACCCTAGATCTGTGGCTTAAGACAATATATGTCTGACAAAATCTCAAAATGTAAAGGGGCGTTCAACATCATCAGACCCTAGATCTACTCTCAAGACAAAATCTTAATATTTAAAGGGTTGTTCATCATCATTAGACTAGATCTACTGCTTAAGATAAACTGTCTGACAAAATCTCAAAATGTAAAGGGGCGTTCAACATCATCAGACCCTAGATCTACTCTCAAGACAAAATCTTAATATTTAAAGGGTTGTTCATCATCATTAGACTCTAGATCTACTGCTTAAGATAAACTGTCTGACAAAATCTCAAAATGTAAAGGGGCGTTCAACATCAATAAGACCCTAGATTAGATCTAGTTCTAGCTTAAGACAAAATCTGTCTCACAAAATCTTAAAATGTAAAAAAGCGTTCACCATCATTAGACCCTAGATGTTGCTTGCTCAGTTTAATTCAACTGTGATCTAAAATAATGTTGCGTTTTCATAACTTACTATCTGTGCCTCAAGGTCTTCAGTTCTTCGTGCCGTCGACGGCGTGGTACTGCAAGCTTTGCGATCAGTTCATAGGAGACTTGCACTGCGCCTCCGCCCATCTCAAGTCTGTCACTCATTCCAAAAACTACACAGTGAGTACATCCATAAGTCATTAATAGTTGGTCATTTCATTTCAACAGTAACTTTTGATATCGCATTTTGAATAAGTTATTGTTAGAAAATACTAATAATCTCTTCTTTTTGCATTCTGAACGGGAAAAATTCGTCTTAACCTTCGTCGCGCAGAAATAATTAAATACGCGGATACTGATCTTGGAGGTCTTAAATGAATAACAATGAATGTCTTTAGAGTCGGAAAATAATTAATAAATCACTCAGTGTGCACGGCCGGCACGGGCGATCGATGTGGAGAGACTCACTAGAGCGCGTCCCAATTCGTCACACTCTTTTATAATCAAAACAATGCATGCCGTGGCTGCTTGCTCTCACACGTCGTGGAGTGGAGTCCTAGTGAAAAAGGGGTTTAAGTCTAAAATAGCTATGTAGAAAATTCAAAATTATACCCCTTTTCACTGGGACCCCAGCCGTGCTGAACGGGTCACGTAAGGGTGCGACCAAACCGCCGCGTATACGCAGTGACGTGCCGTATGCGTCACGTTTTGTCACCGTTTCTTCATACATTTTGTTGCGATTCCGTACCGTCACCGTTTTTTAAGCGGCGGTGTGGTCGCACCCTAATATTGGCTGCGTTCCCTTACTATCCCGGTGGATGTTTCCAGAACTTCGTAGAACAGAATCCGCATTGGGAGACGGACTGGATGTCGGACCGGCAGAAGGCGTTCGAGAAGGCCCGCGGCAGCAAGCCCAAGCGCGACGAGGAGGCCACCAAAGCCGCGGCCGCAGTCGCCGCTGCAGCCGCCGCCGCCGCCGCTACCGCCTCCGCTAACCGCTACGCTGCGCACACTATCACATTTAACAAAGGTATAACATAGTTTAACCTTTTCGCCGCCACGCCATATATAAGAGACGTCACACATACGCTAGACTTCTTTATTGCGATGCCTTCTGGCAGTTGAAAAGTTTTCGTTTTTTTTTTTAAATATAGAGCATTGCTTTAATGCTTTTTAATCTTTTTGAGTACGCGTCTTCTTTAAACGCTGAGAATTCGACAAAATGTATGAAACCCAAATTATCCTTTCTCTTTTAGCTCCTTTCCTTATTATAAAAGATTCATGATTTTTAATAAAAAAATCTCCATCAGACGGATTCCACACCAAACGCAAGGACAGCCCGCCGCCGCCGGTGGAGGAGAAAAAGAAGAAGAAAGAGAAAAAGGAGAAGAAGAAGAAGAGCAAGAGAAAGAAGAGTACCAGCAGCAGCTCGTCCAGTTCTTCCAGCAGTTCCGACAGCGATGCTGCCGCTAAGAAGAGGAAGAAACGTGAGTTTTTATTAAAACTAGGTATGCCCGCCTGTCACCAATTTGTTACCAGTGGGAATTTTTTCCCCATCTTTCCGAGCCTCAGCTCGGTCTACCCCGTAATAAGGGATGTAGAAGTGATTAGTGTATGTATGTATGTGTACAGGGCAAGCGGAGGCGCGCCTGAACGAGAGCGACCGCCAGTTGTTGGACTCACTCAAGAGCCGCATGACGCGCGACCGCGACCCGCCGCCGCGTGACCAGAGAGACCCGAGGGACCCGAGGGACATACGCGACTTGCGCGACAGAGCCATGGACTCCAGGAAGAGGTATGCCTCAGTCTTGAAGCTACGGTTACACTTTGGACCCACAAGGATGTGTATAAAAATAAATAAATATTCTCGGACAATTGACACCAATTGACCTAGTCCCAAACAAAACAAAGCTTGTAATATGAGTTCTAGACAACGGATAAACATACTTTTATAGATAAATTCATACTTAAATACATACTCAAATACATATTTAAACATCCAAGACTCGAGAACCAACATTTAAAAGAGGTATACTTAAAAAAAGGTTTTGATGACTATCATTCATTCTAAACATTGTATAAAGTTTTAAGATTATACCCACAAATTCTGACAGGGCAAGTTGTAATAAAAAAAAAATCGTCAATATTAATACCAAGCTCATAGTCAAATTTGCTTACGAGGGTGAATCAAAAAGTTTTGGGCCTAACCTATAAAAAACGAAAGAAAGAATACGAATAAATATTCGTGATAGCATTACAAAAATAAAAAAAAGAACTAGTTGAAAAAAAATTCTACATAGTTTCCTGAATGATCTTCTAATTTCAGGATTCCTTGTAAAAAGAATCTTCAAAATCAATAAGAGGTCAATCATTAGTAATGATTTGACCGTTTAGTTGCATTTATGCCATATTTCTGGTTCTATTACCGTGCTGCAATGGTTTTGCGATGACTTGTCCTAGCTATGATCATTGCTAGCAAATAATTATGACCAATCGAAATTATGGGACACAAAGGGTTGTATTTTGAACTCTCTTCAGAACAGTCGGTCAGCCAAAAATTTAAAGGTTATGACACGGACTGTGATTGTTGTTCGCGCAGCCGTCTGGAGCGGCGCTCGGAGCGGTCGCGGGAGTCGTCGCGGGCGCG
This sequence comes from Pandemis heparana, assembly GCA_963854515.1. NCBI lineage: Eukaryota > Metazoa > Arthropoda > Insecta > Lepidoptera > Tortricidae > Pandemis > Pandemis heparana. The sequence continues at coordinate 16,019,835 of OY978012.1, read as the reverse complement.
CGAGAGCTCGCGGGCGCGCGGGGACTCGCGCGAGCCGCGCCGCAGCGCCAGCAGGAAGCCCGACATCAGGAAGATGCCCTTCATCGGTGAGTACACGCACGGACACTACTCGCGGTTGTACGAAGCACGCCCGGACTTCAAATGGCATAGACCAAGGCTGCTGAACCATATTCAAATTCAAACATTTATTTCAGACCAAGGGGGGCGCTCAAGTATTACGTAAAGCAATTTGAAGGGGGGGAGGGGGTCTCGTAAAATGTTACGATGCCTTACAGGGGCGGGAGGGGGTCTTTATTACTACACGTTACGTAACATTGTTTCATTTAAAAATAAAAAAAATAGGGAATTAAAAAATGTATTGCGGGTTTAACTTAAAATCACTCGTTTTATTTAGGGGGGGGGGTGCAGGGTCAACAATCTTTAAAAATTGCGTTATGTAATACTTTACCGCTCCCAAGTCCATAGGGCGTTAGTTTACATTGCCTTATCCTATGTTAGTTAAGCCTAGGTCCACATGATAACATGAACAGGGCCTGTGGGTGGACCCCATGTGTACTGAATCCCAGTGTTAGTGTTGTGTCCCATGCCCGCACTCCATATTTTTCTTCACTCATATTTTTTAAAAGGCCCGCGCAAGCCTGATATTAACTGTCAAATTGAGAGGTCTAGGCCCGCTAAACCTATCTAAATTGTCAGTTTGGTCTGACTGCTTTGACTTACAATAAACAACCAGACTCAATCAAAAAACCGAAAAGGACAAAAGCTACATAAAATACAGAGGATTCTAGTTTGAAGCATGTCATACGACACATTTATTTCCAGTAAATAATCATAGGATGTGTTTTATTACAATGTTATTTGGCTGCCACAAACAAAGTGTCAAAATAGAACATTATCATATTGATAATCAAGCTAAAGTACAAATTAAAGTGTTAACCATCTTAGCTCATGCAAAATTTTCCTGTAGACGCACAAAATTATGTTGTTCCGTGAACCGTCACGGTTCGCCCGTAGGTGACAGCAGTGTAGCAATTGATACTGAGATTTAATTTGCATGTGTCAGAACGATAATGGTACTAGTTATAATGGGCGGAAATTTAAATGCGGCCTGTTGGTTGCAGGGCGGGGCGTTACTTCGCGCGCCGTCCAACTGCTGACTGAGTTCGTGGCGCACGACCAGGCCGACATATTTGCGGAGAGCATGACCTCGCTGCAGGCCAAAATAAACACGTTCCTCAACGTGCGATACACCGACACTGATTGGTCCCTTTAAATAAATGATTACTGAAAATTTGTGGTTTACATTATACTCGGTCGACGACGGATCGGAAAATCATCTCAATCACGATAACTAATAGAGACAGCTCAAACTAGAATTATCTGCATTTTGAATCCATATCAATTAACAAATTCATATTGGGCTCCTAATGCTATATCGTTTTATCTTGCTTCCCTCACTCGGCGGATTCAAGTATCAAACCTATAAGAGTGAGTGAGACAGCAAGACGAACCCGAATGGCATTCTTAGAGCTCACGGTCCGTACATCAGACTTAACAAACCGGCGACTATAGTTTATCTATAGCTAAGCAAACTACAATCATTTGGTAAGTTACTAAGGGCCACTTGCACGGACCAGGGTTAACGACTTAACCCCATGTTAGATGCTAACCCGGGGCTAAGTAGTGTCAAAATGTATGGAACTGTCAAACCTGACCCCGAGTTAGCGATTAAATTTTTAACTCTGGACTGTGCAAGTGGGCCTAAGGAATTAATTATTCTGTGTCGAATTAAACTTTTAAGTAAGCTATTATATTTTTTTGTAGGTAAAATGCCGGTATACAAAAATCTGAGCAAAGCGAAGAACGAGGAGCAGAAGAAAGAGGAGCAAAAAAAGAAAGAAGACGACGAGTCCACCAAGAAACGGAGAGAGGAAATGGATGCTGAAATTCAAAAGAAGGTAAGCAGATTACGTATTCAGGGACTCGTTTCGATGTCGATCATATCCCATCTTTCAGGGAAGCATGTGTGCTAAGCACTGTCGCCTCTCAATGGCCGTGTATATTAGAGTAGATTATAAAAGTGTTTAGAAAACTAGTGCTTACGCAAAATCTTGGGATTAGGTTGTCTAAGCGGAACCCAGGCTCACTGAGCCGTGGCAAATGCCGGGAAAAACGCTAGGAAGATGATAAAAGTGTTTAGATTTAAAAAGGCAGTCAGTAGGGCGACGATTCGAGACTTGCTACGGTTCAGGCAGTCTCTCCAGATAGGTCACCGGTGCCGCGCGTGCACACTGAGTGATTTCTTAGTCGTCTGACTTTGAGAGACTAAAGTTTTATTTATCGTTTAGGTTGCAGAGTTCAAGGAGAAAATAGCGAAGGCCCAGATAGCCCAGGAGCTGGGTCCGCCGGCCGTGGCGCTGCCCACCGCGCTCGGCGCGCCCGTGCCCTTCCTGCCGCAGCCCGCGCCGCCGCCGCCGCAGCCCGCCGCGCTGCTGCCGTACGTACACACACACACACACACACACACACACACACACACACACACACACACAGACAGACAGGACGACTAATTAAGACCCACCATATTACACAAAAACTACACCCATCGCCATTTTATGTCAAACTACATTAATACCTTATTTTATTGAATCAGGCGTTACTTTGCGGAGGTCCATTTCAATGAACACAAAATATTTACCTTGCTACTCCGCTACTACGTGCAAGTTAACCAAGCCCGTCAACTTCGTCAACGGGCTTGGTTAACTTGCACGTAGTAGCGGAGTAGCAAGGTAAATATTTTGTGTTCATTACATTAATACCTATTTGTATTTTGTCACTAAGTTACCAAATTATACGAAAACGACACCCATCGCCATTTTTGTCCAAGTTAAAAGTGTCAAAATGTCATCCGCCATCTTGGATCCAAAAAATATACGCCAAATTCTGGCTCAGGACCACCAAATCACACGAAAACGCCAACCATCACCATTTCTATGTAAAATCAAAATGTCATCCGCTATCTTGGATCGATTCGTCCCGAAGTGCGATCTAATCCATGCCACTAACCCCCGGGCCACATTAGTGGGCGAAGGTTCGTGTCGCGTTGTCGCGATAAAAAGTTCGAGTTCGTATCACCATGAACTACGTGGCCACACTTAGACGAAATTATCGCGATAATGTCGCGATGTCTGTATTTGGCGGGAAAATGAACCAAGAGCGCAAATAAACAAAAAAATAGAGGAAGCGTTTGCTTTGTATTGTACGTCTGAAAATAATTATTCAAATGTCACTTGTCAAACTTGACATACATTTCAGGAATTTCAAAGTACGAAGTGTAGACACTTGCACGAACACGAACTTTGTCGCGATAAAATCCTTTGATCTGTGCTAGATACCGACAGGAGCGCGAACACAGTTCGAGTTCGCCCGAATGATTCGCGATAAAGCGAACTGTCTGTCCACACATGCCGCGATAGGGCGAACCTTCGCCGAATCCCGCTAATGTGGCCGTAGCATTAGAGTGCTTGTTGCCAAACCACCGACATCCACTGAAAACAACATGGCGGAGGCGAAATAGAAATGGCTTTAAGAACGTCTATCCCTACTGAGCTGGCAACGTCGCATTTTTGGTATTTTTTACGATTATTTCACGAAAATTTAATGAAAGTTTCAAATATGTGTGTCTAATACAATAATAGATCGTGATTGGCTTTTATTTTCTTACTAGCTGTTGCCAGCGACTTCGTCTGCTAAGAATTTGTTTATCGCTATCCCGCGGGAACTACGCAATTTTCCGGCATAAAAAATAGCCTATGTGTTATTCCAGACTTTTCTCTATCTAAGTGTCGAATTTCATCCAGATCCGTTGGGCCGTTCTGGCGTGATTGAGTTACAAACAAACATCCATCCATCCGTCCATCCATCCATACTTTCGCATTTATAATATTAGTTAGATTAAACGAGGTATATTATTTTATCCCTTTAATACGAAAATAAAAGTCCATCGCGTTTAATTATTGCTTTGGACATATTAATACACTAAAAACGAAATTCACTACAGACGCACATTTGAAACTTTCATTCAATTTCCGTGAAATAATCGTAAAAAATCTCCAAAAATGCGACGTTGCCAGCTCAGAAGGAATGCACCCTGATAAATAGTGTCATATTTCCAGCACACCGTCGCCCAGCAACTTGTCCAAGGACTTCCAAGACGCGCTGGACATCATCTTCCCTTCGGAGGTGAAGAAGCAGGCGGAGCTGGCGCAGCAGGAGCTGTTCGCGGCGCTGCCGTTCGGTCACCTCGGCATGCCGCCCTTCCCGCTCATGCAGCCCGGCCTGCTGCCCACGCCGCAGCTGCCGCCAGGTATACAGACACACACACATTATTATAAGAAAACGGTATTTAATCACGTATATAAAGTATTTTTTTTAATGCCTCGAGTTTTTTCGTAACTAATAATAAAGACCAAGTGCGGGTAGTTAGGAAAACACGTCCTCTCGAGACCATGGATGCAAAGTCGCGTCCGAAACGTCGAGGTATTTACAAAAATATATTTTATTTACGTGATTAAGTCCCGTTTTCTTATAATATCGTAATGTGTGGAAATCGCGAAAGTTTGAATCGATAGACATACATTCTCTTATACTTCCATCCTGCATGCTTATTACGTAACTCGCTCGCGATAGCCATCGTCTTCATTTTGACAGTTCATGTATGGGCTGACAATTGGCATCGGAATCAGCTAGCTGTCACATTCATATAAGAACTGTCAAAATGAACACGATGGCGATTGCGAGCGAGTTACGTAATAAGTCTGCTGGTTAAACGTAGGGATAAAATGTAGACTCATATTCAAGAGTACGTTGGTATTCGTAGTAAAGGTAGAAGTAATTTATCTTTCATATGATTTCTAATCTTGTGTTGGGAGTTTAGTTTGTCTTGTTGACGGACCCAGGTTAACGACTTAACCCCGTGTTAGATGCTAACCCGGGGTTAAGTATTGTCAAAATGTATGGAACTGTCAAACCTAACCCTGAGTTAGCGACTAACCCCTTATTCATAAACGCTCTATAGGCTTCTGCTAACTTAGCAATCGTTTGTCCTTATCTGTGAAAGGTAAATGAAGTGACAGATACACGACATACGATTGCTAAGTTAGCAGAAGCCTATACAGCGTTTATGAATAAGGGGGTTAATTTTTAAACTGTGGACTGTGCAAGTGGGCCTTAGTCGATGAAGTATAAAATTTTTAGAAGTCTATTACTTTGACATGATTAAAATATTTACAGTTGTGCAGTATTTTTCTCTTATCTCTAGGTATGATGATGGGTTTTGACATGAACCCCTCGCTGTTCCCGCCGCGGCCGCAGCTGTACGACACGCACGTCCCGCTGGTTCCCAGCCCCAAGCCGCGTCAGAACAAACGGCAGAACAACAACAAACACAAACAGAACCAGCACAACCAACAGAAGAATCAGAACCAGAATAACCAGAATCAGAATGCCCAGAATCAGAATAACCAGAATCAGAATGCCCAGAATCAGAATACCCAGAATCAGAATGCCCAGAATCAGAAGGTAACTCAGAATGAGAGTAAACCGCCTGAGAAACCGGAGGAAAATGGTGCTGTTGCCAAAAAGAGGGAGGAGCTGGATGAACTAGCGTTACTGGGTATCGATGCAGGTGATGTGGCGGGCATGTAGACATGATGATGATGATTTTCTTCATCACGTTTCATAGGGCTCGAAGTGGGGCCACTCGTCACATTGGGTTGTAGATTACTGTAGATATGTGGGTATTATAAGGTTAGGGTAAGGTCATTTTAGAAATGTCAGAAGGTCAATCTTAGTAAGGTTTAGAAAGGACCGGTGTTATCAGAGTTGAGAGTAGAACAAAGCGTTAAAAGCGTTTTTACTTTCAATGCAATTAATAACTTATATTTTGTTTGGACAACTTATTTTTTCAATCAGCAGTGAATATTGTGTAGTATTTTATTTGATCGTTTCGTTCGTACTATCGGTACTGAGTAAAGCTACATCTTTTGGCATTGTGAAATGAAATATTTCAACTTTTATTGATTTATCGGTTAAAATTATACCTGTGGGAATATTTTCTTTTATTCCAAACATTTTCTTAGACTGTTATACTTATAAGTATTCTTATCCGAGTTCCTTTATAAATAATTTGACTTGTATAATATACGTATATGTATATATTTTTGTATGGAGATAAGCGTTAGTAAATGACAGAAGTAATTACATATCGCTGTTTTATTTATATTTTTGTACTCGACAACTTTCTTCCAAGTTGTGCTTTTTGTAACCACCGCACCGCTGCGAAATAGATTATTCTGTGAGCGACTTTGAGAACAGCTTAGCGCCACACTTGAGCCTTTTTTGCCATCCCTAATATCTCTGTCTTTTGAAAGATTTAAAAGATTCAGGGTTAATAACATAGTCTGGCTAACGTAAGTTGGCACTGGAAAAGAGCGGTAAATTAAAAAAAATGCGATTGGCAACACATTTTTTACCACCACCAAACCACTGTTTATACTGGTAACCCGGTGAACAATTGGAATAAATGTCCGTGATACTTGTAAAATATACGTGTTAAAATTCATTTTTGTATGGCACTTGCCCTGGCAGAAGGGAAAGTGCCTCTTATGGGACGCCACGTGCGTCAGCACTTTTGCTCCGACACACTTGGGTCGTACCACGAGGGTGGGGGGCGCGCTGCTGAAGTGGCAGCCCTTAAAAAAAGGGATAAGTACTCTGCACTCGCAAATTATTTCTTTGTCCCGCTTGCGGTGGAGACGTCTGGCTGTTGGGGTTTTGAAGGAAGTGGGGCGCCGTCTGCCTGGGAGAGGTTTTGACCCTCACTCCGGGTCTTTTCTGGTGCAAAGGTTGTCCATAATGCCCATGTCCATGTCCATGTGGTAATGCTGCGAGTGTGATGGGAAACTTTGTGCCAGGTATGACGCGGGGCGGATTGTTTGATTGATTGTGTTATTTTTTTTTGTTTATTTATTGTTTGTTATTTAGTTGATTGTATTTTTTTTTGACGTATTTGTTATTATGAATAAATGATTTATTAACTAACTAACTTGGCTCAGGGACCCAAATAGGGTCTTGGCCTCCGAAACGAGAGCATGCCATCTGTCCCGATCGTGCGCAGCTTCTTGCCAGTCGTCGACTTGAAGACGTCGCAAATCCGCCTGGACACATGAATAAATGATTTGGTAACACTTAAAAAAAAATTGGGAGTATGTAGCTGCACATAATGTCGACCGTGTCCATACAAAATGAATTTTAAAAACGCATAATTCCACCTATATTCATATTTTTTTTTACACCAATGACCTTAGGGCTGTTCTAATCTCCCGGGTTCCTCGCGGGCACCCTATGTATGCAGTCCATCTATGGCCGGCCTTACTTGATTCATAATTATGTCTGCGTTATGATTGTACCTAATGTGCAATTCAACACAATTTTCAGTACCTAAGTATTTTTTACCGAAGCGCTGAAAAATTAAAACGAAATAAATAGAAACAGTATCACTGACGCAGTGTTGCCAGGTCACTTCCCTTGAAAATTACATTAAAAAGTTCCATTTTTGGTAGAAAAGTTCCATTTTACTCAAAATCATTAAATACCTATGAATAATTAAATACACGCCGTTTAAAAAGTTCCTTCCAAGTTCCGCGGGGGTGTCAAAAGTTCCGCAAAACGGAAGAAACGGAACCAAACGGCAACACTGCACTGACGTTTATTAAAAAAATATATATAATGTTGCTAGAATCAAATTTGATTTACATTGCTGCATGACAACTTATACTGGCCGCCACTATGATATTTATTATCATCATCGCGGGTAGAGAATTTAATATGATTTAGTTGTGGGTTGTGATTTGCGCTTGCGCGGCTGAGTATTGAGTTAGGGCCGCTCATACTTGAAAAAATCGCTTGTAAGTACCATTCGAAATTGGTTTAAACATCGAGTAAAAACCGTCCAAGTGCGAGTCGGACTCGCGCACGAAGGGTTCCGTACCAGAAATACTCTGTTGTATGGGAGCCCCCCTTAATTATTATTATTATTTTGTTTTTAGTATTTGTTGTTATAGCGGCAACAGAAATACACAAATATAATATGAAATGAGTTGAGTTTGAGTAGCGCTATAAACGCATCCTTAGCAGCTAATCAGTAAATTAAAATGTTTAATACAAAGGTAATATAGGACTGACCCAAATAAGTTCGGTTTTAAGAAAACTCTGAGCGGTGAAAAACCGTTCTGCTACTAAAAACGTAAAAAAATGCCAACAAAATTATTTTAATATTCTGTATGGGAGTTCGTCTTTGCCCTTTATGCTTTTTTTCCCAGGGATTTCCGCCTGTGCCACTACGCCTACAAACTCGACGTTTTCACGCGGCTACTGCGGGCTGCGTTCCGTTCCACGCATCACAAAGTCTACGCCGACTTCAAAGAACCAGAAATCAAAGCAGATCCTTTGTTTTATATCCACGTCATACAAAAAGAGTAAAAATGACATAATATTGTACCCAAAACTGGTCAAAAAAGGAGCGAAATTATATTTTTTGATAAATAAATTAAGCAATGACGATAATGACGATTTCTTATACCTTACATTGTATTAATTTTAAGAACGCCAGATTACATTTTTTACGCCTGTCTATGTAACTAACGAATATAAAATGTTATCACGACACTACATACATTTTGCTTATTTAGTAACGGCTGCTCTGGATTTTTATATTAACTTGTCGAATTTGTAAGGTTTTTTAAATATATGACGAGTATTTTTGCAATCCCGACAGAGAGGCTTCACGAAAGTAGCCCTAGGTTAGGCTTAGGCCTTCATAGAAATAAACTTCAAAAATGTCCATTTGCGTAAAAATCCACGCGCTTTCTAAAAAAAAAATGTGAAACGGAACGCATCGAAACGATGCAACTTTGTTGTTGAAATGGGGAATTCCCTACAAAGTAGGTAGATGCAGGCACACCAAAGATTACTAATGTGCAACCATGTAGTCAGTCAGTGAATTCTAAGAATACGTTCTTTGTTTCTGTACTGATATGTGGTGTTCCTATTGGTATTATATTGTAATGCCATTAGGGTTTGTCTGGTGTCTCCCTCACTCGGCCGATACAAGTATCAAACCCATAAAGGCTCGTACAGACTAGGCTAGTATTCTAGTCTTGTAGTGAGTAATGCCCAAAAATCCAATGCCAAAGACACGTTTGCCTATAACATATAGCAATACTAGCTGTTGCCCGCGGCATCTTGCGATGGATTCGCTTATCGCTATCCCGCGAGAACTATGAAATTTTCCGGGACAAAAACTATCCTATATCCTTCCCCGGGTCGGGACTGTAACTATCTCTGTACCAAATTTCAATAAAATCAGTTTAGCCGTTTTGCCATGAAGGCAACAAACATCCAAACATCGAAAACTTGCAAAATTTCGCCTAATTTATAATATTTGTATAGTTGCAGGCAAACATCTTGAGCAAGAACGACGTGGAAGGGGTAGAGGTGGGGGGGGGGGGGGGGGGGCGTGGAGTGGGGGGGTTCGCGCATGTACTTTTATACCAAAGAGACGCTAAATTCACATCTGCGCATCCAAAGTCATGCTCAAGATGTTTGCCGGCAACTATAACATAAGATAAAGATATTCCATAGGGTTATTCGAAGCCACAACCTACGTATTAAATAAGTAACTATATTATACAACGTGTTACAAAATACCCCGTAAAATATCTAAACCAAAAATATTGTCAACCCTAGTGTTGTCATCTCAGGAAACCATACTGGGGCTCTTAATTATTGTAAACTAGCGACCCGCCCCGGCTTCGCACGGTACACCACATTACTCGAAAACGAACCCATCAACATTTTAGTGTCAATAGTGTCAAAATGTCATCCGCCATCTTGGATCCAAAAACTTATGCCAAAATCGGTCTCAGAATCATCATATTACTCGAAAAAGACACCCATCAACATTTTAGTGTCAAGTTTGGGTGGTTTTTTTTTTATATTAAATAAATCTGGCTGATCTGAAACCTCCTTAGTCTGAAATGACGTATGTATATTGTGCATGTACTATACATATAAACCTTCCTCATGGTTCACTCTATCTATTAAAGAAACCGCATCAAAATCCGTTGCGTAGTTTTAAAGATTTAAAGCATAGGGTAAAGTCACCAAAAATTGAACGATTAAGCGACTACCTCTCCTTTGAACCCTTTTTTCGAAGTGTTGTAAGCCATGTATGATAGTGATTTTTTTCTGTAACGCTAAGCACATAGTCGACTTTGCATTTCACGACTTCAAACCCTTATATTACAAACGGATGTATATAAAAAAAAATATTTTTGCCAAAATAAGGCAAATTGCCCCAAAGTTGAACGATGTGCCCTATTTATGAACGAATTGACCCCAAAAGATGAACTAATATATTGATAGTAAAGTAATAGTGGATAGGTGGTCAACTTTTCCCGTAATTGAACATTGCCCACTAAACAAATATACACGAATATACGTGTAGTTATGTGTATTTCTGAAACAAATGAAAATAAATAAAAAATAACAATGTTCACTTAGATAACCTACCCCAAACATGAACGACAAAATGTTGTTAGTTCAAGTTTTGGGCAAGAAATCTATAAGATGAACCAATTAAATCAATTCAATGTTCATGTACTGAAATAGAAACCAAAAGTTGAACTATAACATTTCTTGGTTCAAGTTTAGGGCATGAAATAATAGTTGAACAGTAGCGATTCCCATACAACAAAAATATCAAAAATCTTCGCCTTAGGAACAAAATAATTTGTTCAACTTTTAGTTAAAAAATCTGCGATAGGTATACAATTAATTTGAGTCATAAACGGTGTGTCTATCATTTTTATGAGATTTTATAAATGCATTTGAAAAAATACCACTTTGCCCAATAGTTGAAGACCGTTCAACTATTAGCTCATACCTCTGATTTTGGAACCATTACTTGAACAGCGATTTTATCATTAAATAATATAAAAACAAAGTTATTTATTTACGTAAATATTAGAGACATAGTCATGAATACATACCAAGCATAAAAATGTTAATCAATGCATTATTCAATTTTATATGCAATTAAAAGCTTAAAATGTGAAGGTCTTGTCTTAAGAAGGATTCCATATAACCGGCACTTTTGCCGGGAAGCCGAAACGCGGCGGCCGTTCACGTTCGCATGCGTGACGCAATTGACATGGAATTATATTTTTCACCTCGGTGAAGTGTTGTCGCATTATGAAAAAATATTCCCAAGCGTCTCAAATGTGCCACGATTTAATTATTACGGTTTTTAGGCCAAACGTTCAACTTCTGGGTGTTGTTCATCTTTTGGTTCCACTACCCTACATAGGGACATAGGGACAGAGAAAGCGACTTTGTTTTATACTATGTAGTGATGATGGGCTTGTTATAAGGTCACATTTAACCGACTTTCGGTTTTACGGGTATAGTTTTGTAACATCCTGTATACTCATTAACTCATACTTACTTATATTATAATAGTGCCAACGTGCCGACACACTACTGCGAATGAAATATTATCCGGGAATTCACCCATTGATGTTTTATTAGCGCAAGTACTTCGTTTCGTGGTGCTATAAATACAGCCCTTAAACAATGAAGAGATTAGTGTGCTCGTGGAATCAAGGCTTATTTAAGCAAGTCCTTTTTTAATCATTGAAGTAAGCTAAAATGAAGTTGTCTCTAATTCAGGTGAGTGGATAATTTGTGTTAGATAAAATAAAATAGAAAGCCTGGCACGAAACAGTTTTTCAATTATTTTTAACTTGTAAACATTCAAAAATTACAAAAAAAATATTCCCCATTCCACTCATACACCCACAATCACGCTAAACGAGGCCTTTAGGTATTGTTACCTTAAGCTCTGTCTACTCCGTAAGGGAAATAAACTTTATTTGTGTAGGTATGTATGTACATTACAGAGGTATGGTGTTTTAACTTACTTTACTATAAATTAACTTTCCTATATTTGTAACTAGCTCTGCCCGTGACTTCATCTGCGTATTATACATACACATACATACATACATATAAACCATCCTCTCGGATCACTCTGTCTATTAAAAAAAACCGCATCAAAGTCCGTTGCGTAGTTTTAAAGATCTAAGGATACATAGGAACAGACAGACAGACGGACAGCGGAAAGCAACTTTCTTTTATATTATGTAGTGATTATGTAGTGAAAATGATGTTCTTTATTGCTACTTAGTTCTTAAATAAGAAGTTTGCATTTAAAAAAACTAGATTTAGGTTTAGGTAGGTAATATAATAGGTACTTGGCAACAACGAAAATAAAATAGAAATCCAATGAACATGTCGCTAAAGTTGAACTGTCAAGTAAGTCGTGTCTTATTAATATCATATTTTATGTTGTGCAAACGATATTCAACCTTAGGGTGACGTATTTGGCTGATGGTACCAGTCTCGCTTACATGCCGCTTCTAGATCACTTACGCGGTTCCGAATACGGCCACCAGCAAAGATGTCTTATCAAAATTACCTATTAGTACTAGTAGTAGTTACCTATAGTTACTAATAGCCTTTGATTACCTTACCTTATATCCAATAGAACTTAAAAAACCCCGTTAAAAATTAAATGATGCGAAATGATGAGGATCCGGGTTCGATTCCCGGCCATAGCTTACTTTCGGATTTTTCTATGTGTTCTAAATCTGTCGTTTAGAAATCTAAGTTACTGTCGGACATAATAAAAGTGACACTGTGAGGCCGGGTAACAAACTACGCCCAATTATATATTAGTCTTTTTATATATACAATATCATTGACTACGCCGTGCCAAATGCGCGTGAGTGTGGGGGGACTGTTGCGTGTTGCACATGGCAAGGCGTAGTTTTATAGGCCTCACTTTGCTGTCTTTGCGATTTGGTCTGAATAAAAAAAAACTGATCGAATCAGTTTAAACCGGATATTTATCACACTAAACTTATTATCAGCGTCATACAAAACAAACCACTGTTCAAACAACGAATCAACCAAATTAAAAATGGTAACACAAAATAGATATTCAGTTTTACCCAATCTTTAGTCCGTTGTGTTAGAGTCGTGTATCAGGACTATCTTGTTATGGAACGGTAATTATAAGTTGGTGTTGATAGAACGTGATCTGATAGGCCGTTTCGCGAGATGTGTGACGTCACGACCAGTTGTACGATGACTTACTTCAAAGTTAACGTCCGTTTAACTGAGCCTCTAGTGTATGTACAGAATCCAATCTTAATTAAGTATATACCTAATGGAAAAAATGGCAGCGCCACATGCGGATCAAAACGGCAACAAATTATTCTCGTCTTGTTCTCATAGTTTTGACACTTACTTACCTACGCAAACGCGATAGAGACGTATTTTTGTGACCGAAAATAAAACTAACAAGCAAACTGTTTGTTAAAATTACACACGTCAAAGCAGTAAAGGTTGCTGTACCTTTAATTATTCGCGGTGAAACGGGGCCTCCTGTTGCCGTAGCAAAACTGACCGTGCGTAAAGTCTTTAATCTATTAGAAAAGAGTTCTAAATTGTAACGGCAAGACTATTTCACCTTTAAAACAAAAAATATGATGCAAGATTGTTAGGCGTAAGATAATGAAAGTCATGGAAACCTGGATATTGTCTATATCTATACATATAATAAAATCGTTGAGACCAAAAAATCTGTACATTGAATATTAAAAAAAAAAAACCGACCAGGGTGACTTAAAATAAGTAACTGAACATATTAAAACCATTTTTAAAATTTTTGTTTGTTTGTTTGTTTGTTTGACTGAGCATCACGTAAAAACTACTGAACGGATATTGTTGAAATGTTCACAAATCTATTTAAATACATTCAGAATAGGATCTAGGCTATAGAAATTTTGGAAAATATTAGAAAAAGGGGGTGAAAAGGGGGGTTAAAGTTTGTATGAAAAAAAAAAAATTACTTAGATTGTTCTAGAATCATGAAACTCAGAATATATACTCAATAATAAAAATAAAGAAATACCTGTTTTAGCATTTTTTTTAAATCTCACCCATAGACGCAAAAAAGAGGGTTTTGTGTTAAAAAATAATGAACTTCATACACCTATAAAATAAAAACCAATGAAGTTTAACCTTTTAAAGTTGCTACATATACTTCCAATCTAATACAGGTAAATATAATTTCTCAGTTTTCTTGAAATTTGATTTTTGAGTTGATTACGCAAAAAATAGCAGAACTCAAGAAAATCAGCTTTCCTCGGTAAAGTAGTTGGTAATAATTACAAATACTATAATACTACGAAGAAAATAGATAGATACGAATGTACATAAGACATAAAGCCGGAAATGTGTGTAAATTGTGAAAAAACATTAATAAAATAATTAATTACATTCTCAACGAAGAAATTTTTGTCCAACCTAAATAAACCTAAATTGGCGTCCTAAATTGTGTTCTTTACCTAACACCTAAAGTTCAATATGAAATACCGTTACTTTGTTTTTATTTATTGCGCTATTATTCACAGCGCGTTCGGTTTTCGAACGCACTCTTATTTGAAAAGCTGATATTATAATGAGGGCGGCGTGAAACGCTTGGCTGTATGCTCTCAGTACCTTTGCCTAAAAAAAGCAAAATCCAACGGCGCGTTTACGAAGAGATCCCTTTAGGGATAAGTTCGCCTTTGTGCATTCGTGTTTTCCTGTATTCATCTTTTTCATGTGTTTTATGTACAATAAAGAGTTTTACATACATACTACATACTTTATATAAGATTTTTATTGTTTTGGTTAAATACCACACTGCCCAAGAATATACATAATATAACGCTGCGCTGCTGGGCCTTAGCGCAAGATGTATCTTAAACACTTCAAGGTAGGCTTGCTTACAAAATTTTCACAAATACTTAAAATCTGAATGTACATAATAGTACCTATTCGAGAAAACTATTTGAATGTGCCTGTTTCAGGATTAGTACATTATTATTGCAAGGGTATAATAATAATAATTTTGATATCGAGAATAGCTATAAAGTATCACAAAAAACACACGCGGACGAAGTCGCGGGCAACAGCTAGTAAACTAATAAAATGCAAGTCATTTCCTGCTTAGTTACGAACTAGTTGGTAGGTTGCGCTTCGACAAGACACGCGCGAGGAAGCAACGAAAAATCCACCAATAGGAAAGCAGCGCTGAAAGAGGCTACGAAAATGAAGTTACCCTAAAGGAACGTGCACCCAAGGGGGCGCAGTGGCCTGCCTAAGGGGAGTGTGGGCCACTACTACGGCCAAGCGACCCCGCTTTTACGCCCTATTGCTGGGGCCTAAAGAATTACATAAAAATTTGGTAACATAAATAGGTTTAAAATTGAAATTTAAACGTTAAATTGAAAATTTTATTGTTTTTATTCTGCTGCGGATTTGTTTTCTTTTTAACCGACTTCAAAAAAAAAGGAGGAGGTTCTCAATTCGGTTGTATTTTTTTTTTTTTAGAAAAGGGGTTTGAATGAATTATGGAATTCGCTAATTCGAAACTTTTACCCTATCATAACGAGTACAAGGTTAGGTTAGGTTAAATTTACTACTTTTTTTAAATATATATCTAGGCAGATACCCATACCCTGCCCCCCTTGCTATGGGATAAGATAAGTAGTGCAATGTGTTGTGTAGTAAGTATATTATATATTATCTATGTTCTAACAACATTTTCCTCCCACGATATTACCGCAACGGAAGGAAAAATTGCAATAACTTTGATGAATCCAGATTCAGGATCGGTACTGTCATTTGTTTTCATGAAACGGTTACCAGTCTGAGCATCAACTATTCTAACAAATACTTGGAGAAACTTCCCAGTGACAAGCATTTGTCTTTGTAATAAGTATAGCGTTAACCTCGCTTGCTTGCCGCTTCAATGTCACTTAGATATATCGAATAGGTCCAATTTATCCCATACGATACATCATACAACCACATACAACGCACATAGCGGCTTTAACACATGTATTATTGTCGCGGTGGAGTAGAGTCGTGTCTCGCGAGTGCCTGATTATTGCATCATACAGTGAGTGTTAAACATTTACGCGTCTTGTTTCCGCTATGCTTTTTAAATTTTTGAATACTGTTGCAGCCAAGTTTCAGCTGTATTTACTCTTGGGACTTAACTAACGTAAAATATTTATTGCTACGTTTTTTATGTTAATAACATAGTTTTTGGTTTTGAGTCAAGTTGTAGGTGAAAAAATGAGAAAAACTGTAAATACATTGCCTACATGTATAAGGGTGCGACCAAACCGCCGCGTTTACGCAGTGACGTGTCGTATCCGTCACGTTTTCTCACCGTTTCTACATACATTTTGTTGCGATTCCGTAACGTCACCGTTTTTTAAGCGGCGGTGTGGTCGCACCCTAATCTGAAGTCGTTCAGATTAGTAAGAATTACCTAGTTATGTTTGCGGATTTCCCGTAGGCCAGAATTGTGTATCTATAGTTAGGTAAATGCACTAAGTACCTATAGGCACTATCCTTGACCTTTTTTATTTTTTTACCTACTAAATTTTTTTCGATACCTAAATGAAATGTAATGTGTGTTAAGTGTGAGTTAAAAAAATCCGCTTCAAATTTATGATATGATAAGATTGTTTGAAAACAATTTCAAGTTTTTTATCAAACGATTAACTTTGTTTAATAGTTTTTCAAGTGGATCGAAGTAATACCATAATATATGCGAGAGTAAAACCATTAAAAAGATATGTACTTGGCTATTTAGTTAGTAGTTACGTAATAATAAAAGGGGGTAAAATCTATGACCCTTGTTAGGTCATTATGGGTAACGGGAACTGAAAAGTTTACGAACGTTACCACTGCTCCAATGCAATGACCAATTCCCGTCGGCACAAAAGTGTATAAAATATAACAAATCTCAGAAGAAAAAACTGATACATTTTTACACTTTAAATCAGCCGTAATTGCTGTAACTAGCTATGAGTGACTTTTGCGCTTTTGCTCTGAATTCTTAATCCATTACACGCTCAGCAAAACCGAAAGAAATTTGTAAATGGGAAGCGGAAAATATTCTTATTAGTAGTAGGCATGCATAGGTAGGTTGTACACTCGCGGTCTTTAATTGTTGAGCCACGATAGAACCTTGTCGCGAAATGTCAATGTCAAAATATTATTGAAATTTGTTTGTCGATATGGCATTAACTACTTCACTATGACAGCGTTCCATGTTATGCTCAACAATTAAAGTCCTCGTGTGCACGTTACCCAAGACGTCAAAAACCTCTATACATCTTTATGAAACAAACAAAGACATCTCATTCTTGCCATTTGTGAAACCCTAGTTACCCGCTTTGACTTGCAGTCGATTATGTCTTCGATGGCGGACAAAGTGTTCCACCCCCGCTCGGAGGGGATCCCCTCCGAGGGTGTGATGGACCAGTACGCCGACGGCAAAGCAGCGAGGGTGTGGAAGAAGTTCGTTGGTGACAGCAACCAGAGGACGCAGAATTACAAAGACTTCCTGATCGGTCTGCTCCGCGCCAACGGCTGCGTGAAGATTCTAGACGCTGCCTGCGGTACCGGGTAAGTAATGTTTCTTCTTTTATTAGGGTTCCGTACGCAAAGGGGAAAGGGACCCTGTTACTAAGACTTCGCTGTCCGTCGCGTGACAACCAGGCTGTACCTATCTCATGAACTGTGATAGTTAGACAGTTGTCATTTTCACAGATAATGTATTTCTGATGCCGCTATAACAACAGATTCCTACTAAAAACAGAATATTTTTATGTCTATGTCTCAACCAACGAAAATGACCTCACACTGCATACATTTTGCTTAAGAGCAGGGCTCTGCTAACACTGGATATTACAATAACTTGCCGAATTTGTATTGTTGTACGAAAAGGAAGGCACGATCCATTGGGTCACCTAATGGTGAGCCTACCCACCCATGGACTGCAGATGCACTGCATTTCTGTACGCCCCCTTAGAGGGGCATCCGCCCTAGGTTGGGAAGTCTTGGTTTAGATCTCTAAATCAAGACTTGTGAATCTACACACACCAGGGGGGACTAGGACTACCCATCAAGGGAATGGGTGAAAATCTTATAGCAATCATGTTATAGGCGATGCGGTTAGCAACCCATCACTATTTTGATTCCCCTTTCCACCTATACGCCTATCATGCTAAACGTGGCCTTTAGGTCTTCTGTTACTATAGGCTCTGTCTACCCCGTAAGGGATAAAGACGTGATTTATGTATGTATGTAAGTGTTAGCGAAAACACGAAACGAACTTTGGTATAAGGCTTGATTTCTCTCGATAACAGCGTAGCAATAAGATAGGTAGCATCATTCGTGAATATTAATAACGATAACAAATGATACAGTTTCACAAATATTGTGTGATGAATGATGATGTAACGGTGATAAAGCAGGGTGATAGGTCAGATTGGCCGGTCGACATCACAACACGCGAATACGTTTGAAAACGACCACTGTATCTGATGTAAAATATAACACAGATGTCACTACCGCAAGACTTGCAAGTCATTTAAACTGTTGGGAAATTGTCGTAACGGGAATTATTATAAACATGTAATTTTCCTGTTTTGTGTGTTCGTGCGACAATACGGTCACGCCTCTTTTTCACAGGAGTAGGCTAATACTACTTTTTTCCACTTGCTACGATCCTGACATACTCTTTCTCTTTCATCCACATTCATCAATCTCTTCATACATGCTCGTCGGTTTCGGGTATTTCTGACTTGACCTTTTTCCAAAACGTCCTCAATTTGATCACGGAACGCTGATACTCTTCAAACTGCCAGCCCAATTTTTATCAAACATGGCTAAGAACTACCGCAAGGAAACTGGCTTTCGAATGAAAGAAACCGCTTCGAAATCGGTCCATCCGCTTGAGAGCTACGTACGATGCCACTGACAGACACACACACAGATCTGATATCGACGTGAAACTTATACATAACACCCCTCTTTTTGCGTCGGGGTTTAAAAGATCACCATCAAGCGTTAATGGTTCAATCACAGCTACAATATTATTCCTGTGCCATTCCAGGATAGACTCCATGATGCTGGTGGACGAAGGCTTCGAGGTGGTGTCCGTGGACGCGTCAGACAAGATGTTGAAGCACGCTCTCAAGGCCCGTTGGGAGAAGAGAAAGAACCCCAAATACGACGAGTGGGGTATGTATAGCATAGCCTAGTCTAGTCGCTTATCCACTAGAGGCAGTAGCCTTGGGTTCAAGACTTGTGTATCTACGTAATAAGTAATTTGACAACGCGGTTAGTTGGCCTAGTTGGTAGTGACCCTGCCTGCGAAGCAAGCGTCCCGCGTTCGAATCCTGTTAAGGGCATATATTTGTGTCATGAGCACGAATATTTGTATGTATGTATGTATGTATGTAAAACTCTTTATTGTACATAAAACACATGAAAAAGATGAATACAGGAAAACACGAATGCACAAAGGCGAACTTATCCCTAAAGGGATCTCTTCCAGTTAACCTTTGAACTATTGACAGTATATTCTATTGTTGTTCCTGAGTTATGGATGTTTGTTTTCTATCTATATAAGTATGTATATCGTTCTCTATTTTTCATAACACAAGCCTTACTAGCGCTTACTTTGGGACTAGGTCAATTTGTGTGAATTGTTCCCTAATATTTATTTATTTATTTGGGTTGAGCTTGAGCGGTTGTCTCGCCCCGAGGCCGCGCAATTGGAGAATCGAGGCTGCCTCTAATTAATGGATAAGCACATTGTAAATTGTAACATCTGGGTTGTTCCGAACTGATGTAGAGTTGGCGAAGGTCGTGGGAGCACCGCTGGATGAGGGCGGCGCTAGACTTATCTTTATAGTGCTCTATGGGGGTTCATTTTTTTCTGTCAGTTTTGTATGTCAATCAATATACACTCTGGTTTTGTGACGATTCGTATCAATCGTAGCAAAAAAACCTGACGTACATAGGCATCCAAATATGCCATTTCACGCTAACCGGACCACTCGCAGTAGTTGCAGTGGATCCAAATTCACTTGCAAGATTTGATCCTAACATAGAAAGCTAATAAAAAACCGGCCAAGTGCGAGTCGGACTCGCACACAGAGGGCTCCGTTTTTTCTTTTGAGGTACGGAACCCTAATAAGTCATTCAGCGAATAGGTACATGAACTTAACAAAACGAACTTTTCTTTCCAGTGATCGAGGAAGCCAACTGGGAGACCCTCCACCGCGACGTCCAGTCCTTCCAACCAGGAACCATGTTCGACGCTGTCATCTGTCTCGGCAACTCCTTCGCTCATCTCCTGGACGAGTTTGGAGACCAGCGGGTCCAGAGGCGGGCGCTCGAGAACTTCGCCAAGTGCCTGAAGCCGGGGGGCCTCTTGTTCATAGATCATAGAAACTACGACGCCATGATAGACAGCGGGGCTACGCCAGGCCATTCCATTTATTACAATGTGAGTACGAGTTTTTGAAGTGAAAACTTCTTTAGATGCGCTTAGCTCTTTTTGGGATAGGTAAAAAATGTTAAACTGGCGTCAGGCGTAAGACGCAGGGAGAGTTTAAGTACCAGGATATCAGGATCCTCTAAGAGCTTTTTTTGAAATACGAATGAAGCTAGAGTCGCGTTCGATTTTTGAAGTGATTTCTTCGCTTTAACGTATGCGCGTTAGGCCTAGTGGTATAAGGTTGGAATAACAGTGCGGTCTCTCAGGTGACCAGTTCAAATCTCGTGTAGAAAAAGTTTTGTTTCTTTTTGCGCGAGTGTGCGTGTGTGTAGTTTTCATTCCTACTCTTCTTCTTTTTGTTTTTTTTACTAGCCTGTAATAGGTAGTAGGCAAAAGCATCTCCCATAGACCTCCAACTCGCCCTATTCGCACTTATGTCTAGCCAGTCGCTCGAGGCGTCTAGGGCATCCCGGCATCTCCACCTCGGCATGCCGCGGCGTCTTTCGCTTTTCTTTTTTTTATGGTGTGGAAAATGCGCCTTATGCATCCGCCCGGAACGGGGTTACCGGGGGTATGTGGGGCTCTTCCGCGACGGCAGGCATACCCACTAAAAACCAAACGGATTCCCTATTCAGTCGTATGTGACGCGTTACGGGTCACCCCACGACCACCCTGGGATTAGGTTCCCTCTTCGCGGCACCTGTTCAATGCAGGTTTGGTTTGAAAGAAAGAAAGAAAACATTTATTCATGATAACATAACAAAGACAAGAAAAAAAGGAGCAAAAAAAAACATAAGAACATACATCATGAAATGGTCCCATCTCAGCATAATGCTGGCCTTGCAGCCAGCGCTGGTCTTCCGATGTGTGCTGGTTTGGGAATGTCTTTAGCCGCCCTGGGGATCCACTGGTAACACGGGCCCATGCGGCAGACGTGACCAGCCCAGTACGTTGCGTGGAGAGATCTCTCTCCAGGCAGATGTATGGGTACGAAGTCCGAAAAGAACAGACTTGGAAATCCTAGGCTTTTATTTATTTAAAGTATCACTTCCGGGACTTAATCGCAAAAAATAATGTTTTTATTACCTCGACGTTTCGGCCACGATGCAATGGTCGTGGTCACGAGAAGGCTGCCATGTAGGGTATCACTTTTGTTTAGCTGGAGTTTTTCGAACTACCCGCACTTGTTCATTATTTTGCAACGGCACCATCCTATCCTATCCTACTTAATATTATAAATGCGAAAGTTTGTGACGATGTGACCAAGATGTGACGATGTGAGTGAGTGAGTGTGTATGTTTGTTTGATCCTTCTTCACGCTGAAACGACTTGACGGATTTGGATAAAATTTGGAACGGAGATAGCTGGTACCCTAGATTAAAACATAAAAGTTTTATCCTGGAAAATAGCATAGTTCCCGGGGGATAGCCATAAACATATCAATTGCTAATTCTAGGCAGACGAAGTCGCGGGCAGAAGCTAGTATCATATAAAACATTTTATTTCGAGGCTTTTTTCTGTTAAAACTACACTAGACTCGGAATGTAACTCGCTTTGGTAATCGTTCCAGTGCAAGTATCCTGTGGACATAAAGACGTCGGTGCTGGTGGTGGGCGGGCGGCCCGAGCTCGTCACGCTCGACTACTGCATCGGCGGCGAGCAGGACGGCGACGACTCCGACCGGAGGTACACACTTTTTTATTATTATAGCCTTTTTATTCCGAATTCGCTACAATTTCAAAAAGTACCTACTAGCTCAAGCAAATAAGAATCCAATGTATGGGAAATCCGGCAAAATATATGGAGACCATTTATCTATTGGGATGGATACCTTATGGGGTGAAGTCAAAATTTATCAACTCTCCCCCCTCCTCCGGGGGGCGCGTCCCCCCACTACGCCCCCCAAAGTGTCACAAAACGCGGTTTTTTGAAGTTTTTGAGAAAACTGTTCGCGATACAGAAAAAGTGTGTAGGAATGAAATAATGTACACTAAATTTACTATAAATCTACCATACACATGAAAGCGATATCTCTTATGGTTTTGACGCAAGAAGACGCTGAAAATCATAAATTTTTGTTTTTTTACAATACATTTTAATAAAACTTCAGTTTTCTCAGAAAATACTCATTTCACATCTAAAAAATATATAACTTAAATAAACAATGGAATATTCCCTTTAAAAAGAGGTATCACTTATTTATATATTAGTTAAATTGACCATTTTATGATAGTTTAAATATTTTATTTGTCATGAACAATTTTTTTTACTTGAAGATTAGGTATGTTTAAAATGTTTTTTATATAGTTTAGAGTTAATTATAAACCACGTTAGTGTAATTTTGTTTATTTATTCTCAGTTATCCGCAAATAATAAGTATATTAATTCATTTCAAAAAAGGTATAAATTATGTTTATTTAATATAATCAACTATTTATTTAAGTAACTTACATTGAAATTGAAGAGAGAGACATTGAAATAAACAATGTTAACACTCTTATTATCTGGGGGCACGGTAGTGCCCCAGCTAAGATAGCCGAGGGAAGCGCAAGAAGGGCACTAGTTACCTTTCCTCGAACCGCTTTGTCGTTATTTTGTACCCTCATAAATTGGTTTTGTGGATTGTACCAGATAACTCAAATTCTCGGGATATGATGTGAATAGTGGACTTATTACAAGTGTAAAGTTTCAATTGCATAGCTCTTATATTTAACATTTTATTGATATCTAAAAAACTAGTGGTCGTCACTAGTAATCATCATATTAAATTCCTAGAAAGCTCAAATTTGGTTTTTAAGCTAGATTAGTATAGTCGTACAATCAACAGCAAAAATCTAAAATTTAGAACTTTAACTCTTCAATCGGTCAAACTAGCGAATGGATATTTTGTACGAAACTTCGCAAATTTTGATGCCAGCGGTCTGAAAATTGATAAAGGGAGTTGTTATAAATATGTAAGGATGGGCGTTATATGTCAAGCATCACTCGACTTTTATACGTGAGTTATTCGTTTGTGTGATTATAATTGTAATTATCATTACAATAGTTCTTATAGTAACGAATTTGAACTTTCTAGGACGTAAATTTGTTGACCACCAGTGAGTGACTCAGTGACGAAATCAGAGTTTTTTAGATATCAATAAAATTTAAAATATAAGAGCTATGCAATTGAAACTTTACACTTGTAATAAGTCCACTATTTACATCATATCCTGAGAATTTTAGTTATCTGGTACAATCCAAAACCAAGTTATGAGGGTATAAAATAACGACAAAGCGGTTCGAGGAAAGGTAACTAGTGCCCTTCTTGCGCTTCACTTGGCTATCTTAGCTGGGGCACTACCGTGCCCCCAGATAATAAGAGTGTTAACATTGTTTATTTCAATGTCTCTCTCTTCAATTTCAATGTAAGTTACTTAAATAAAAGTGTATACTTAAATAAATAGTTGATTATATTAAATAAACATAATTTATACCTTTTTTGAAATGAATTAATATACTTATTATTTGCGGATAACTGAGAATAAATAAACAAAATTACACTAGCGTGGTTTATAATTAACTCTAAACTATATAAAAAACATTTTAAACATACCTAATCTTCAAGTAAAAAAAATTGTTCATGACAAATAAAATATTTAAACTATCATAAAATGGTCAATTTAACGAATATATAAATAAGTGATACCTCTTTTTAAAGGGAATATTCCATTGTTTATTTAAGTCATACATTTTTTAGATGTGAAATGAGTATTTTCTGAGAAAACTGAAGTTTTATTAAAATGTATTGTAAAAAAACAAAAATTTATAATTTTCAGGGTCTTCTTGCGTCAAAACCATAAGAGATATCGCTTTCATGTGTATGGTAGATTTATAGTAAATTTAGTGAACATTATTTCATTTCTACACACTTTTTCTGTATCGCGAACAGTTTTCTCAAAAACTTCAAAAAACCGCGTTTTGGGACACTTTGGGGGGCGTAGTGGGGGGACGCGCCCCCCGGAGGAGGGGGGAGAGTTGATAAATTTTGACTTCACCCCATAAGGTATCCATCCCAATAGATAAATGGTCTCCATATATTTTGCCACGTTTTGAGCTATTTTTACTGAATTATACATGTTCTTGTTGTCGCGTAATACGGCGTGCCTCATGGCATAGGCCTCCTCCGTGTATTGGAGGGTTTGGGCTATAGTTCCCACGCGCGCCCAGTGCGGATTGGGAACTTAACACACACCATTGAATTTCTTCGCAGATGTGTGCAGGTTTCCTCACGATGTTTTCTTTCACCGAAAAGCTCATGGCAAATTACAAATGTAATTTTCGCACATAAATTCCGAAAAACTCAGAGGTGCGAGCCCGGGATTTGAACCCACGACGCTCTGCTTGAGAGGCCACAGGTCAAACCACTAGGCTACCACGGCTTTTTACACACATTACCGCATTTATAACATTTTTTCTTACATACCTACACACATAAATCACGTCTTTCTAATAGTTAGGTACTCTAAGTCTTTATCCCTTACGGGGTAGACAAAGCCTAAGGTAACAAGAAATATAGGCTACATTTCTGAATAAACATGAATGAAAAATAATGTTGTTAAGAGGGTGCATCCCTACTCTACTGAACTGGCAACGTCGCATTTTTGGTGATTTTTTGCGATTATTTCACAGAAATTGAATTAAAGTTTCAAATATGCGTCTGCAGTGCACTTCGTTTTTAGGGTATTAATGTGTCCAATACAATAATTGATCGTGATGGACTTTTATTTTCTTATTATACGAGTTACAGTATTTTATCCCTTTATTACGAAAATAAAAGTCCATCACGAATAATCATTGCATTGGACACATTAATACCTACACTAAAAACAGACGCACCATTTGAAACTTTCTCTGTGAAATAATCGCAAAAAATCACCAAAAATGCGACGTTGCTAGCTCAGTAGGGATACACCCTCTTAAGATCGAGAGCAAGTGCAGCTGCACTGAGCATCACTGTCTAAGCTCACTCTCATCCCCAATGTTCTTTTTCATTCATGTTTATTCGAAACTCGACAACTGTCATATACATTAAGAAACTAAAAGCACTGTAAATGTCTTTATTTATTTCAGCGAGTTCCGCCTGTGCTATTACCCGCATAAGTTAGAGAAATTCAAGAAAATGCTGTATGAAGCCTTCGGGGCGGGCAGCAAACACAGCTTATACGCTGACTTCAAGCCGATCGACAAAGTTCGCGAGCCAGCGTTCTACATACACGTAATAGCGAAACCCAAATAATTAACTTAAATAAGCTTAGTTTTATACATACCATCCCGAATTGGACCAAATAAAAATTGGATGACTGACTGAGGTCGATTTAAAATAGGCCTAGGCGAAATTTATTAATTAAAATCTTAAAGTTCCTAAAAAAATTAAATTGCATATATTTACATAGGTACTGTTGCGACCTCAATTTATAAAGGTATGTATTTCTCTAATACATATTCAAAGTGCAGAACTCATAATTTTTAAATTTTATACAATTAAGTATTTTTTGTGCTAGTCGTTTTTATAACGATTTAGTTTTGTAGCACTTAGTTTCAGCTTTTATGTTGGCAGTTTATTATTGTTACCCAACTACTTAACGACATACGTGCCTTACAATGTATGTATGTATGTATACCTAGGTGTTGTAAAGCAGAAAAACTCACAATATGCCTACATTTTTATAAACAAAATCTGTATTGTCAAATAATCATCACAATTATTTATTAAATGCGATTTATCTTTTAAGATATTAATATTACTGTTTTTATTTTGTTATGTGCTGTTAAATAAACGTTATTCTATTTTTAACTGTCATTTATTTCATACTTACCTAAAAAATGTTACATACAATAAAACAACCATTCTATTTGGCTAACATTCATACATTTTCACAATTCAAACAAGATGGGAAGTTGAATAATTTATTCATTCAAATTATAATATAAAAGAACATAATGGGGTGTGGTTTAACTTAGAATCCGGGCCTTAATTTAGTGTGGAGACGGGCAGGACCTAGACTAATTGACTACTTCAGCTTTAAAAAAAACAATAAACAAAAGATGCTTTTCCATCAGAGTAAAGCACACCTAAATAATATTTCATGCATTCAATGAGGTTAACTTTTAGAATGTTCAACGTAAGCTTTCATAATATAGAAATTAATCTGAGTAGATAACCGACCGTATGTCTCTTGGGCTCAAAACATGACAAATTGTTAAAATACTAAAAGCTAGTGCATAGACATGTCATAGTTAGTCCCTACGCATCTTTCAACATGTTCAATCGTTGACTGAGCTAGGTTTATCCGAGTAAGTCCTGCCCACCTCCCATTGAGAATTAAATCTAGACTAAAGCTTAGTGTCTATGAGCCGACGATAATGTTGTTGATGGGGATATGTATGAGCTTCACAAAGAAACCGATGAATCCCATGATGCAGAAGCCGATGGCCGTCGCAATGGCGATCTTTTGGAACTCTGAAAATAAAAAACAACAATTATTTGTAAGATAATTCGATTTTTTTGGTGGAATTGATAAGAGTTATATTATATGTAAGCTACTTGTATAGGAATGGTGTTACCTTGATTTGTAAGCTTCATACTAGGAGTTCTTTGGCTTCTCAACCTTGGACTATTTAATCCCTACTAATATTATAAATTACGAAAGTTAACTTTGTCTGTCTCACATTTTCATGCTTAAACTACTTAACCAATTTTAATGAAATTTGGTACAGACTTAGTTTCAGTCCCGGAGAAGGAAATAATATAGTTTTAAGCCAGAAAATCAAATAGTACATGGGGAATAGTGGACAACCACTAGTTAATTAATACCAGCTTACATATATTGTCATTAAACGTAACACAAATAAATATAAAGACAGAGTTTAGCTTAAATATACTTCATTGAACACTTTCAACGTTAGTGTAGGTATTCTTAGCCTATGTGGATGCGTTTTTGGTGTTTTGCAATTCCAAAACAAATTTAAATACTGTCAGTAGATGACTGATCAGAGACCGATGCCATGGAACACTTCATTCTATCTTGTAATAGTGCTTCAACAAGGATTTGGAAGTTAAAAGTTTGGGAATCTCCATCTTAAGATATAGACATCAACTTATAAAATTAGCACAACAAAGATGGACATAATTATCAGAACAATAATTGAGTGGGTAATGTGAAATATGCTTCTGATGCACATTGTTTAAATAATGCCCTTTTATTTCAGAACATTATTAAATAGATACAATATTCTTCAATGTAGCAATCTAAAAGAATAACTATGGTTCTAAAAATGTCCAAATATTTCGCACTAATTTACAAACTTAGATGCAAACCTAATACTGTAAATGTAAATCAATAAAGTATCTGGCAAAGTGCCCAAGAACAGCTGTTTGTAGACAATTTAGTACACAGCTTGTACTTTCTTCTCAAAATAGGTTAAACAGAGGACTCGAAAACTACGTTTACTAAGCTGCGTTGTTGTAGGTAAACTTTACGGTTACTTTTGCTACCAACTTCAACCTTAGTTAAATAATACGCACCTTTCCTGTCGGGCTTGGTACATCTTCTGACCAGCCTCAGAGAATCCTTAGCGAACTGCTTGCCAGGCTCAACGAACTTAGCGATCTGATCCATTCTGAAAATTAGGACTGTTTTAGACTACTTTCACATTTAGAAGAGAGCTCACTGGGATAATTTCACAAATAAAAGCACACTTACTTATTTAGAAATTAGATGTCACAGAGTTCTTGTTAAAAAACTGCGTTAAAGCTTCGATTTTCAACGAGTAAATGTCCGCTTACGAGAGAGAACGGCACGAAATACTAAACGTCAGCCAGCCACGTATCGAAAAATTTCACGCACGTCACCAGACTTAGTGATGTGCTGATGTAAATACTAGGCTTATCGATTGTAATTATTTGGTTCAAAAATAAGAGCGAATTGAATAAAAACCATTTTAAAATCCACGATTAAAATTAATTGGACTATATTTTCAGGTCAAGTTGGGAAGCGCTATTATTTACGTCATTTTATTAGAGATAAGTAGTAATAATTTTACTCGGACATCGACTTATTTTAAACTGAAATAGGTAAGGACAAGCATGGGACAAGCTTAGCATCACTAGCTGTAAAAAAAGGGAGATGAAATGGAACGAAAATTAAAACATTCAGGAACAACGTACTTTGTGTTTACTTTTGTAACGTTTTTTTAATCATTAATGTATATTGTATTGTGTATTGTATTTCGTGTATATTTTCTTCGCGTGAAGTAATAAAATTTAAACAGAACTTGCAAAGTGTAAATTATTTATCTAAAGGCGGAACCACATTATTAACACGCAACGCGACCCGATGCAACGCGACGCGTGTTGAGTCGAATCAAATTGTATTATTTTCTATGACTAGAACCACACTATGAACATCCGACGCGACGCCATGCGCATACATTCGTTGCATCGGGTCGCGTCGCGTGTTAAAAATGTGTTTCCACCTTAAATATTGAACATCTTTTCAATATTATTATTATAAAATATTCTAACTTCAACCTTTAAAACACTGCGAAATATTGCCTTTTTTTTTTCATTCGAATGTATGGAAATATTTAGTTGGTGTTTTCTTAAACAAAAAAAGCGATATGTCAATGTCATTGTCATGTCAAGAAAGTCATAATAGTGGATTTTTGTTTAGTCGAGTGCGGATTTAGTGAAATATTTTTCTTCTAATTTTGTTTTTAGGCTTCAAATTAAATTAGTATTGTTAGCAAAGTTAGTTAAGTAAGTGTAATTAGAAATATATAGCGTTTATCATGTACGCTATAGAAAAGAAATTTGAAATCGAAATGAAGTTGAAAAAGGTCAGTACCATTTCTATTTACTAAATATCTTCAGACTGAATTTAATTTAACCAAAGTATATTCATACACAAAGAGTACATTCGAAGTACGTTACACTTTGTATTTACTGGCGACGCCTAGGGTATCACATAGGTAATTGAATCGCTAATCTAATGTGATGATAAACTTTGAATGGGCGTATTAATTCTTGGGTGTAAATAATTTCTATAAATAACTCCTATAGTTTTGTGAAAAAATAAAAACTACTAAACGGAAGTATGTAAGAAAAATAATTTTTGTTGTTATCTAATAAATTTCTGTAGTGAAAGTCTATTATTAGCTCACTTCAGGACTTACAGAGATGAACTCCAGTGAATACTTAAATATCATTTAGGTTAACGTAAATTTTGCTTTAATATGTTAAAGTTAATTTAAATACATAATTTTATTAATAGAAAATTGAATGTAAAATATATGTGTGAATTAAATAGCATCTCTGAGTTGTGCATTTAAACTAAATTACCAGGAGATGAGCAACATTCAGGAGCTCAAGGCAGCGGCCAACCGCAGCTCCTCGCTGGCATCAGACGTGTGCAACGTGTTGGGTGCTTGTGAGCAGCGGTTGCAGCAGTTGGAGACAGCTGTGCTACCACTTTATGGTGACACGGCCAGGTTGCAGCAAATCCACCATAGTATGTTGACGAAGACACTAATACAATAAAGTTATACCTTGTAGCTAACCCATTTGTTTAAACGGTGCATGTTTTTTTTTAATGTCTTGCCCTTGTTGTATATTTATGCATGTTTATTGTTAACCATAGACTATGAAATTTTACAAGATTGTCAGCTGCAATCCTGAAGAGTATTACTATATGAAATGTGTTGTATAGTTTATGCTTCTTGTGGCCAAGTAATTTTCAGCAAATTTATTAAGGAAAGAAAGAAAAAATTTAAAATCTAGTTTTGAGAAGGATACAAGAACATTACGCAACATTACAATGAAAAAAAAAACAAATATTACAATTATCATTAGAGTCAAAATACCAGTTGTTGTTGAATTTTATTAGATATGGAGCGCACGGTGAAGGCCCTGGACCATGTGATAAACTACTACATGGTGTCACGAGAACTGGCAGACCTCGTCATGGCCGGGCCCCATACCCACAGCACGGAGACACTCAACATCTATTTAGAGGTACGGTACTAATTGTGTCAAGGTTCGGAGATGTTACGGATATAAAGTTTACGATAGCAATATTGCTAAGGATATGAAAGTATGTCAGCTGTACTCGTTTAGATGGACATCGTTTGAATCTCACTCGTTTGAATGGACAGTTTAAAAATCTTCCCTGGCCATTCTCGAAATTTAGTGAGACAAACAAACAGCAGTTCATAATAGGATTAGAAAAAAGAAAAGAAAGAAAGAAAAAGTTAATTATTATTATTATTAGGTGGAATTTAGACTCCGTATCTATGTGGATAAAAGCCGTGGTAGCCTAGTGGTTTGACCTGTGGCCTCTCAAGCAGAGTGTCGTGGGTTCAAATCGCACCTCTGAGTTTTTCGGAATTTATGTGCGAAAATTACATTTGTAATTTGCCATGAGCTTTTCGGTGAAGGAAAACATCGTGAGGAAACCTGCACACATCTGCGAAGAAATTCAATGGTGTGTGTTAAGTTCCCAATCCGCACTGGGCGCGCGTGGGAACTATAGCCCAAACCCTCCAATAAACGGAGGAGGCCTATGCCATGAGGCACGCCGAATTACGCGACAATTTAATAAATAAACGACAATAACATCAACAACAACATGTACTTACTGAAATTGTAGCGAATTTGGAATAAAAAGGCTTATAAATAAATAAAATAAATCTATGTGTATGATTCAAAACTTATGGTTCTGGAAACACTTTAATTATTTGGTAAAAAGTATTAACTGTATAATTAATTGATTCTACAATTATTTACAGGCATTGGACAAACTGGCGGAGGCTCAGAATTATTTCAACAAAAGCAATCCGACGAGTGTTGAATTGGAAAATATTGTTAGTTCAAACTTCTATACCACATTTCAAATATTTTTTGTACATAAATCATAATATTTAAATACTATTGGCGCTTTTTAGAACCAACTGTACAATACTGGAGTGCTAAAGTTGGAGGCAGCTTTTGAGGAGCTCTTGAACAGAAATACGAGACCTGTGTCTCCTACGACGCTCATGGACATGATCGCATTAGAAGAAGGTAAGATTTGTAACGTACCCCTCTCCACTTCCACATAAGCGCCCACAATCATGCTAAGCGCCTCCTTTGGGTCTTGTTACCTTCTGTCTACCCCGTAAGGAATAAAGACGTTATGTTATGTATGTATGTTAATTACGAGCACAAGAGGCATTTCATCTTAGCCTTCTAGGTTGGCAATGCATCTGCGATCCCTCTGGGGTTGTGGGTGTCTATGGGCAGTGGTGATCACTTACTATCAGGTGACCCACAAAAAAAATGTATGTTAAAATGTAACAAAAACTTTTTCACGTCTCATGCTCAAAAAGTTCGACTTTATGCTGGATGTAGGCTGCCTAAAATGGCATTTTATGCTCTTGTGCATAAAGTAAAATCTTCGTCTAAGACCAAGACAATCGGGTGCCAACAGCTACAAACAATCACTAAAACTTTACGACAGCATATTTTGTTTATTTTTTTAAGTTTTTTTTAATTATAATCTGCGGTCTATTAAACTGTTTAATTAGTACCTAAAACTAGGTAACAATAATTTGACAAGTTATTATTAAAACAAATAAGTACATGACAAACAAAACTTTTTATAATATAAATCAACACCTGCCTACTCGAACCTTACCGCAGTATCAAGTTTAAAAAAAAGAAAAAAAAAGTTAATTGGCGGGAACAGGCGGAACGTCCTATTTTCTCCTAGTAGGAATTATGTTGCAATTTGTTACTGTTTTACGATTAATATTCAATAATTTCGTCAAATGAAGAGGAAATAACACTAACTCCTAACACAGTCAATTTTCCACGAAAAACCATTAAATATATCGACTTGTTCCAATGTCACATTTAATTTTAATTAACTTTTTTTGCAATGTTTTTGTTTTGTTTCTTCGCAATCTAAGTGAAAAGCAGAGTGTATAACTCGTTCATAAAACCCATTTTCCCCTCGACGTGTCTATCCACCCTCGCCGTACCGGCTCGGGTGGCTATATGAACGTCTCGGGTAAAATGGCTTGTTTTATGCTCTCGTTGAACAATCTACTATTTTAGCGGCGTTGAGCTTTTTTTGGGATGGGTAAAAAATGTTTAACTCGCGTCAGTCAGATCTTACGTTACGCGTCACGTGACAGTAAGACGGAGGGAGTGTTGGGCGTAATACGCACGTTGATGTCATCTGTCACACGTAAGCTAGTTTGGCCCAGTGGTATAATATAAGGTGTGGGACAAAAGTGCGTTCGCTCCGGTGACCGCGGTTCAAATCTCGTGTAGAAAGTTATTTTTTCTTTTTTTTTCTTTTGCGTGTGTGTAGTTTTCACTTATGCCGGCACTCCCGGGGTGCAATTTGTCCGTTTTTGAAGTGAAAACTTCTTTAGCGGCGTTGGGCACTTTTTTGGATGGGTAAAAAATGTTGAACTCGCGTCAGACGTAAGACGGAGGGAGAGTTTAAGTACCGATATTAGATCCTCTAAGACAGTAGTTCCCAAAGTGGTCCAGGTGGATCCCCAGGGGTCCACGGAAGATTCGACGGGGGTCTACGTTGGGCGTGACCAAAAATGGGGGTCCACAATCGCAAGCGGGGGTGCATGAAAATTGAATAAAATTTGTGAGAATTGATTGGTTCTTGTGCTGTAAGTCATTGTAGATTTCAAGAAAGTAAGGTAGGATGTCACTCGCAGCACAAAAATATAATTTAATTGAAAATTTTCAAGCAATCAATTCTAACCAATTTTTTCGAAAACTGTGAATTTATCGTTGTAACTCAGCAACAACGCAAGTTTCCATAGATTATAGAGCTGATCTTAATTTTTTTTTCGAAATTTAGTTTAGAAATTAGTGGTAATGTAGCTGCAGGGGGTCCACCGGATCCAGCAAAATTTTGAAAGCGGTCTATGGAACTAAAGAGTTCGGGAACCTCTGCTCTAGAAATACGAATGAATCGCTTTTGATTTTTGAAGTGTTTTTTTGTCGAGTCGTGGAGCAAACAGGTACTAGGGCATCAGCACACCGTTAGAGGTCTGTCAATACAGATAATACGTACATTTTTTTTTGTAAGCGGCCAGTACGGTACGCGTATCGAGCATCATGGAGATTATAACATTAAAATATAATCTAAGCTGCTGTCTTCACTTCTGCCGGCACACCCGGAGTGCGACCCGTCTGTATTTTTGGTGTGCAGACTCGAGCGTGGACAGCATGAGCGCTCACGCTCACGGGAGCGGTTCGAGCGCGTCGCAGGGCCTGGAGGGTCTCCGCGCGGCGGCGGGCTGGCTGAGCGCGGCGGGCCGGGCGCCGGCGGCGGCGCTGCTGGCCGCGCGCGCGCCCGCCGCCCGCGCCGAGCTGCAGGCCTTCCTGGACCACCTCAAGGCGCGCTCCGTGCCGCACGACCCTATCATGGTGACTCGCACCCCGAATATACAAAAAAAAAGCAAAACAAAAGTAGAATCTCGACGTTCGAACGAAAGTCCGACGCCATCTACCATAAATAAAGGTCGGTTTTAGATTGTTAACGATAGTGATTAAAATAGAAATGCACGTAATGATAACTGCGGATTGGATATAAAAGGGGTTTCTATCTAATCAGCCCACATCCACCCACTGCTGATAGGCCTCTTCATTATCACGCCACGTTGCCCGGTCTTGTGCCAGTCTCATCCGCAGCTTTCCAGCCGACTACCCCATGTTATCTGACCAACGGGCTGGACCCCGTTTCTCGAAGCTTATTAGACTGATAATATTAGTGTTTTGTTTCATTCTTTCGTTTAATTTACGAGACAAAACACTAATATTATTAGCCTAATAAGCTTCCAGAAACGGGGCCCTGGTGGTCTGCCCCCTGACCTTCGACCCAATCTTGGCCACCACTCTGTGACCGCTTTCGACCATCTGTCGTCGTTTCCTCTTGCCGAGTGCCCCGCCCATCGCCACCTCAGTTGTGTTTTATTATTATTATTATTGGCTTTATTATTATTTACAGAGAGCCAAAAACATGCTTCATCGTTCCGACAGCACTACGAAAAAGACGAGCAAGATACAAAAAGTGTAAGCATCCCGAGTTATTAATAGTCTTAGGGCCTGTTTCAGCACTCTGAAGTTGCAGTTATCTTAAGTATCAGTTATCTATGACTGGCACTCTACTTGGCGTTGCGTGTTCGCGTTGCGCTATTGGCATCTTCGTCGCATACGCTAGAAACAATATAGTGCATCCCCTTCACTCACGCAAATATTTGGATAAATACAAGTGGAGTGCCAGCATATGATTCCGTCTCTATTTATTTCTACGAAACACACAGAGTCATCGAAGGTAACTGATCTCGTACACGTATGTTAGGACGGATGATGCAAGTACTACCAGTCACCAAAAAAAAGCCTGTATTCAAAATTTAATTTTTGTGTCTTGCAAAATGAATGAATGTCTTCTTTCTTTCTTTCAGTATAGAGAAGCAAGCCAACAAGATAATCCAGAAGGCGTCGCAGACGTTCGAGAATTCCACGGGGCTGGCCATCGGGCCGCGCCGCTCCGTCAGCGAGTCGTGTACATCTTTTTCTCTCTTTTACAAGCTTTTTATTTTTGACGCGATAACGTGTTATGAATCGATGAATACCGGCTGCATGCACGAAAAAGTGTCACGTTCCGCGTGACGTCAGAGCCAGCAGTTTTATACGGCATCGCTCTCTATCGATAAGACCGCCTGCCGTTTACCTCTTCTTTGATATTTTTTGTCGTGCTTTATAATCGTTCATCATCATCACTCATAGACACGGAGGAGTCGTTCGAGGCGCTGGAGGAGTGGGAGGCGTCGCTGGCGGGCTCGCTGGCGGCGGCGCTGGCGCGGCTGGCGCGGCGCGAGCAGCGCGCGCTGCTGGGCCTGCTGCCGCTGCCGCGCCTGCCCGCGCTGCTGCACGCCGTGCTCAAGGACTGCTTCGCCATACTGGCGCAGGCCGTCGAGGTGACGCACCATTACTAATACATTATTGTGCGATCCGTGCGTACAGTGATTCATATCACGAAGTATCGATGCTGACGCTCTTCTTTTTTTTCCCAATCTTATACCCCTGGTCTGGTCTCTCGTTAACCCTGGGATCCACCTGGATCACTTTGGGAACCTTCTCCATACCAACAAGTGTTTCGGCTGATGATGACTGATGATGTGTTGCAGCGCGCGTGCACGCGCAGCCGGCGGGCCTGCGCGCGCAGCTCGGCGGGGGCCAGCGCGTGCTGGTCGCTGCTGGCGCGCCTGCAGCGGCTGCAGCCCGACATGGAGCGCGCGCTGGCGCCCGCGGACAAGGCGCCCTACAGCGCCGTGCTCGCCAGCTGCCACGCGCACGTGAGTACACACGCAGCCGGCGGGGGCCAGCGCGTGCTGGTCGCTGCTGGCGCGCCTGCAGCGGCTGCAGCCCGACATGGAGCGCGCGCTGGCGCCCGCGGACAAGGCGCCCTACAGCGCCGTGCTCGCCAGCTGCCACGCGCACGTGAGTACACACGCAGCCGGCGGGGGCCAGCGCGTGCTGGTCGCTGCTGGCGCGCCTGCAGCGGCTGCAGCCCGACATGGAGCGCGCGCTGGCGCCCGCGGACAAGGCGCCCTACAGCGCCGTGCTCGCCAGCTGCCACGCGCACGTGAGTACACACGCAGCCGGCGGGGGCCAGCGCGTGCTGGTCGCTGCTGGCGCGCCTGCAGCGGCTGCAGCCCGACATGGAGCGCGCGCTGGCGCCCGCGGACAAGGCGCCCTACAGCGCCGTGCTCGCCAGCTGCCACGCGCACGTGAGTACACACGCAGCCGGCGGGGGCCAGCGCGTGCTGGTCGCTGCTGGCGCGCCTGCAGCGGCTGCAGCCCGACATGGAGCGCGCGCTGGCGCCCGCGGACAAGGCGCCCTACAGCGCCGTGCTCGCCAGCTGCCACGCGCACGTGAGTACACACGCAGCCGGCGGGGGCCAGCGCGTGCTGGTCGCTGCTGGCGCGCCTGCAGCGGCTGCAGCCCGACATGGAGCGCGCGCTGGCGCCCGCGGACAAGGCGCCCTACAGCGCCGTGCTCGCCAGCTGCCACGCGCACGTGAGTACACACGCAGCCGGCGGGGGCCAGCGCGTGCTGGTCGCTGCTGGCGCGCCTGCAGCGGCTGCAGCCCGACATGGAGCGCGCGCTGGCGCCCGCGGACAAGGCGCCCTACAGCGCCGTGCTCGCCAGCTGCCACGCGCACGTGAGTACACACGCAGCCGGCGGGGGCCAGCGCGTGCTGGTCGCTGCTGGCGCGCCTGCAGCGGCTGCAGCCCGACATGGAGCGCGCGCTGGCGCCCGCGGACAAGGCGCCCTACAGCGCCGTGCTCGCCAGCTGCCACGCGCACGTGAGTACACACGCAGCCGGCGGGGGCCAGCGCGTGCTGGTCGCTGCTGGCGCGCCTGCAGCGGCTGCAGCCCGACATGGAGCGCGCGCTGGCGCCCGCGGACAAGGCGCCCTACAGCGCCGTGCTCGCCAGCTGCCACGCGCACGTGAGTACACACGCAGCCGGCGGGGGCCAGCGCGTGCTGGTCGCTGCTGGCGCGCCTGCAGCGGCTGCAGCCCGACATGGAGCGCGCGCTGGCGCCCGCGGACAAGGCGCCCTACAGCGCCGTGCTCGCCAGCTGCCACGCGCACGTGAGTACACACGCAGCCGGCGGGGGCCAGCGCGTGCTGGTCGCTGCTGGCGCGCCTGCAGCGGCTGCAGCCCGACATGGAGCGCGCGCTGGCGCCCGCGGACAAGGCGCCCTACAGCGCCGTGCTCGCCAGATGCCACGCGCACGTGAGTACACACGCAGCCGGTGACGTGCTGTAGGAGCGCTAATCTATATTAATAATTTCGTGACCGGTTACGGTAGACTCGACCGAAACGTTGCCTGAATGATAGAACGTGAAAAAATAAAAATTTCGAGTCGACAACATGTATTCGCAAAATTCGGATTGTCGAGTATTTTGTAAAATTCTAACGGTGCTGATGGACAAATCGCAGTCGCCATATTGGACACCACAGACTAGCGCGAAACTGACACCGGAGGACGACAAACGTTCCGTTTCATGCTAGCGCACATACGCCGTGCGATTTTTCTTAAACCTGAGTTTGGCCAACATAACCATAGAAAAAATAGAATAATTGGGAATGGATGATTATTTTAAAAGTGCTTGGTGATTTTTCTTTTGATAGGAATAACCATCCTCAGCTACGGGAAAAAGTTTCCGATTTTTTCCGTCGAGCCATATATTTTATAAAAATAAAAACATTTTATTCAGTCACTCGGCGGTAGTGATGTAATGAATGTCATATTTTCGACATTAGCGAATGCAAATGCGAATGCGAATATTCCGTTTTTGTTAAAATTTGGCACTATTTGTCTATGGCTTGGTGACTTTGGTGGCAGTCCCGTACAAACGAAGTACGTTCCGTTTGTTTTTTTTTCTAGAATAGCCGAGTTGAGACGAACGAACGCATCTGATTGAAATGTCATTCCATGTTGCCAGATGGGCTATTTAATTTAGCGCCAAGCCAATGGGGCTATCTCCCTTACCGGGTGGCGAAAATTATATAATTAAACAACTACTAGATACCCTCAATTTTTTTTTATATTCGCTTAACATTCGCAGTAATTTTGCGAATGGGAATGCGAATGCGAATATTTCAGAAATATGCGAATATTCGTTACATCACTACTCGGCCCTTATACGGCAGTTAAGCAGTACGCCAATGCATATCATATTAAAAAAAAAAACTGCTTGAATCTGTAGTAGAAATGTCATCACATTTCTAGCTAAAAGCAACGGCTAAGTGGCGCCGTCTGTAGATTGTTCGTGTTACTAAACCACTATGGTAATTTTTATTGAAATTGGCATTGTTCATTTTTTTTAAGCTGTGCTTTTAACACCTTTATTTGATAGAATGGACTTTTTTAAGAAACTAACTTGAATATTATGCTTCTACCTATCTTTGTTTATTAATAATAAATATAAATATTTTTCGCTGTTTGATAATTTGTTAATTTTGGCAGGATCCCAATCGCCTTCGTACAGAAATATAAAAAAAGGTTTTGTCTATATGTCAACGTCATAGATCTGTAGATGTGTGTGAATTTAACGGCAAACTCACGTTTAATGTCAACTATGTTCGCGTGTTCGAAATTATTTCCGTTCGTTGGCGTTGTTATTGTTTTCCGTGCTGTTTTTGCTTTTTCGTTTCACCCCTGCACATCTTTCCTGACTTCTACTTACATTAAAATGGTCTTCGCAACAATGCATCGTGTAAACTTTGAAATATTCCACATTAGCTTGCGTACACCATTTCTTCTGCAAACCTTCTCTGATTTTCACAATGATTTTGTTGGGGCTATAGTTCGAGTCATTGTTGCATCCTGGCAGATTTTTTTTTTATAAATATCCATTGTTTGTTACAGTTTTATACTTTGAATTTGCTTTTATTTCTAATGTTTGTAGGTTAAGTCAGAATGTAATGTTATGATGTAGACGTGACAGTGATAGCGTGACAGATACCGTAGCTAAACTTTTTTTTTTTCATTTTTGTGGCAAACATTTAATGGCCGATTCTTACATAAAACATAAAACCCGGTCGTTAGATCAAACAAAGGTCAAAACTTACTACGTACTTTTACAAAAATATCTGCAATCGTAAAGTATTTTTGAAATCGGACAAGATAAATCGGTTATTTGATGGTTTTCCTCCAAATGGTTTTCGAATTGGAGCATACTAAAAAAAATGAACAATGTCAGTTCCCCATGTATGGTAGTAACACAAACAATCTACAGGCGGCGCCGCTTAGCCGTTGCTTTTTTTAGCTACAAATGTCATCGTTTACCACAGATTCAAGCAGCAATTTAAAAAAAAATGATATGTCATTGGCGTAGTGCTTATCAGCCGTATAGAGGCCGCCGAGTGACTGAGTAAAATGTTTTTATTTTTATAAAATATAATGGTTATACGGAAAAATAAATAATAATAAACAAATAAATATCATGGGACAAATTACACCAACTGACCCAGTCCCCAACCAAGCAAAGCTTTGTGCTATGGGTACCAAGCAACGGATAAGAATACTTATATAATTTAGATAAATACATGCTTAAATACATACAACATCCATGACTCGGGCACAAACATTCGTATTCATCATACAAATGTCTGCCCCTACCGGGACTCGAACCCGGGACCTCTAGCTTCATAGTCAGGGTCACTAACCACTAGACTATCCGGTCGTCAAATCTGAAACTTTTTTCCGTAGCTAAGGATGGTTATTCGTATCAATAGAAAAATCACCAAACACACTTTTAAAATAATCATGCATTTCCAATTCAAAATAAAAACGGATTTTCAAACTTTAAAATGCCCTGTAAAATTGCCATTTTGGACTCATCAAGTTGTTCACGCCATGCACGGATATATTCTTGCAGATAATTTCAGTTATTGTGAATGCTATCACATCTACCTATTTTTGTATTAAAATAATAAACAGTGATTCGAAATAATGGCTACACATTCTTCCTACATTTTGTACCTACAAGTGTATTATGATTCAAATTTCACCCGAGCGAAGCCGGGTTTTCATCTAGTGAGCTCATAATGAGCTCTCGTGTAGTTCCCACTCGGGCCGTATCAGTTAGATGATAGACGCATATTAAAAACTGAAAAAAATATTTATTTAAATCATTGGAGTCATTTTGAACTTCAATTATTCTGTCATATCGGCGTCGCCATATCGGCTTCGGCCGCTCTGCCGAGCGCCTGTCGCTCTATCCCCGCTCCGCGTAATGGGACCTGCGATAGATGGACGCAAAAATGGAAATAAACACTTTGATAAAATTCGTCGGTTTTCTTTTAACAAGGAAGCGTACCGAGGGTACTCGAGCGTAGTTCATTGTTCCAGTGCCTCAAGTCCCTGGAGGAGTGGGTGGAGGGGGTCCGCAGCGACAGCGCGGCGGGCGCCGTGGACGGCACCGTGCACCAGCTGTGCGTGGCCGCGCTCGCGCACTGCACCACGCTGCAGCTGCACCACAGCGTCATCGGTATACACGGGGGGGGGGCGGGACGGCACCGTGCACCAGCTGTGCGTGGCCGCGCTCGCGCACTGCACCACGCTGCAGCTGCACCACAGCGTCATCGGTATACACGGGGGGGGGGCGGGACGGCACCGTGCACCAGCTGTGCGTGGCCGCGCTCGCGCACTGCACCACGCTGCAGCTGCACCACAGCGTCATCGGTATACACGGGGGGGGGGGCGGGACGGCACCGTGCACCAGCTGTGCGTGGCCGCGCTCGCGCACTGCACCACGCTGCAGCTGCACCACAGCGTCATCGGTATACACGGGGGGGGGCGGGGGGGCACCGTGCACCAGCTGTGCGTGGCCGCGCTCGCGCACTGCACCACGCTGCAGCTGCACCACAGCGTCATCGGTATACACGGGGGGGGGCGGGACGGCACCGTGCACCAGCTGTGCGTGGCCGCGCTCGCGCACTGCACCACGCTGCAGCTGCACCACAGCGTCATCGGTATACACGGGGGGGGGGGCGGGACGGCACCGTGCACCAGCTGTGCGTGGCCGCGCTCGCGCACTGCACCACGCTGCAGCTGCACCACAGCGTCATCGGTATACACGGGGGGGGGCGGGACGGCACCGTGCACCAGCTGTGCGTGGCCGCGCTCGCGCACTGCACCACGCTGCAGCTGCACCACAGCGTCATCGGTATACACGGGGGGGGGGCGGGACGGCACCGTGCACCAGCTGTGCGTGGCCGCGCTCGCGCACTGCACCACGCTGCAGCTGCACCACAGCGTCATCGGTATACAGGGGGGGGGGGCGGGACGGCACCGTGCACCAGCTGTGCGTGGCCGCGCCTGCGCACTGCACCACGCTGCAGCTGCACCACAGCGTCATCGGTATACAGGGGGGGGGGGCGGGACGGCACCGTGCACCAGCTGTGCGTGGCCGCGCTCGCGCACTGCACCACGCTGCAGCTGCACCACAGCGTCATCGGTATACAGACCCTGACGATGAATCCTCGCCCGCGCTGGTTCAAAGGCGCGGGCATAAGAATAAATAAGAACATAGTAGAACGGAAACTCCCGGTCCGGCCGGACTCGAGGTCACGATATCAGAGTACTCGCTGAGCGAGCTACTCGGTCAGGCTGTGTCGGCCGGCGTCGCCGCACGCGCGTTTGTCTGTTTGCGCGTTCCGTACCTTCATCTTGGAAACGCACCTATCGATTTATAAATCTCATATTTTGTAAAACTAGAATAAAATAATGATTTCACAGTAAATAAAAACTTTACAATCTCGAAGTCGCGGAGCTTAAAACCGCCAAGCAAAGCGACCAATTTTTTTTGGCACATTAATTTACGGATCTCTGGCATCAAAGGTTGATAAACAATCGAAGCTCCTGCAGGTCATAAACGTGCAAAAGAAAGCGATCCCAAAAGCCGTTATATAAGTTTGTTGCTAAGATTTAAGCAATTCGCCATTTTTAGCCACCACGTCACTAAACTGGCGATACTTTGTCGCTAAACTGGCAACACTGTCGCTAAACTGGCAACACTCGCTAAATTAGCAACACTTTGTCGCAAAATTTACAACACTTGCTGAACTGGCAACAATGTCGCTAATCTGGCAACACAGTCGCTAAATTTACAAATATCGCTTCACTGGCAGCATTTTGTTGGTAAACTGGCAACTCTGTCAATAAATCGGCAACACTTTGTCGTTACATTCACAACACTGTCGCTACATTGACGACACTAGTCGCTAAATTAACAACACTGTCGCTTAACTGTCAATTTGTCGCTAAATTTCCAACACTGCTAAGGGCCTGTCTCACCACTGCTTAACTGGCAGTTATCTATAATGACGTCTCTGTTTCGTAGTAATAAACAGAAACGGAATATAACTGACAGATTAAGGAGTGGTGAGACAAGCCCTGAGTTTAGCAAAGTGTTGGCAACACTGTAAACTGTCAGCACTGGGCAGGTCCC
The DNA here is from genome assembly GCA_963854515.1 of Pandemis heparana. NCBI lineage: Eukaryota > Metazoa > Arthropoda > Insecta > Lepidoptera > Tortricidae > Pandemis > Pandemis heparana. Next base: position 15,977,207 of record OY978012.1, on the reverse strand, counting down.
GCGCTGGCGACGGAGCCGAGCTACGCGCGCGCCGTGCCGGCTAGCACCGCCGGGCCCGGGCGCGGGCAGCGCGGCGCCGCGCTCCTGGCGCTGTACGTGCGCCGCGTGCTGGCCCAGCTCAACCTCGCGCTGCGCACCAAGAGCGAGCAGTACCCCGACGCGCTCAAGGCTATATTCCTGCTCAACAACACGCTCTATCTACTCCAGGTGCGTACATTGTTACAGAAGCCGGCGTGCGGTACGGTCGAGTTGCAGAAAGGCCGAGCGCAAGCGAGGCCATCTATTTGGGGCCGTTCATAAAATACGTGAAACTGATTTGATAATTTTTGATTGAATCAGGCGTTACTTTGTGGGGGTTCATTTCAATGAAAAAAAAACCATAATAAGTAGTCCGCTACTCCATCAGAAAGGATTAAAACGGAGGCAAATGTTATTTGTTTATTTTAATTCGATATTTGTAATTACTTTGTTTGTGTGTCTCGTACTAAATAGATGGCTGCATTATACGAGTCGAGCATTGTCAAAAAATTGCAGTCTCTTCCGAGATTTATGTGAAAACTTTTTCAAGAGTTTTTTTTATACATACACCTATATAAGGTATATTTTATTACTTTTAGCTTCAATCAACGAATTATTGTATAACTCGCTGTAGCATTTAATGACAGTCAACATGTTGAAGAGATAGATTTAATTTAAATTTATCTATGGTCAATTTGTCTATGGTATTTCATCTGGCTTGTCAGGGCCTGCAGCGCAGCGGGCTGTTAGAGTTGCTGGTGACCGTGGAACCGGACTGCGAAGCCAGCTACCGCGCCATGTTGGCCGACTACAAGAACAATTACTTGCAGAGGTCGGTAAAAACAAGTTTTTTGAAGCTTCGCCGAAAAGACCTTAAAAAAAAGTTTTTGCGTTGCCCTAGGGCGTAAGCAGCAATTTACCGCTCGGTAAGCGGGCGGGAATTTCCACTTCCTAGCCAGGGAGACGTAAAATTGTGTACACACCTCGGGCGGTATCAAGAAAGCCTCAGGTCGCATGTTTATCGCCCTCGCCTTTGGCTCGTGTGCGACACTTTATATGAAAAGATTTACCCCCTTATTCATAAACGCTCTATAGGCGTCTTCTAACTTAGTAAACATTTGTCCTTATCTGTCACTTTGACATTTACCTTTCACAGATAAGGACAAACGATTGTTAAGTTAGCAGAAGCCTATACAGCGTTTATGAGTAAAGGGGTTACAGATTCTTGATATATTTTTTTAGAATGTTTACTTCTTTGGACAGCTTTGAATAAGGCTAAATGCATGATTTTGATTGGCAGTTGGAACAAACTATTGAGTCACACGGTGCTAGAAGAAGCCCCTCCTCCCAAGCTGAGGGACCGCGACAGACAGATTTTGAAGGACAAGTTCGCTGTGAGTAATCTTCTGGCTCCACTATCTAATCTGCTATACTGATGTATAGCTTGACAACTTTCTATTTGAGCCTCGCCATGTTGCAGATTTGAGGTGGTAACAATTTATTATTATGTGGTGTTCAATGTAGTCATTGTATTTTATTTTATTGTGCTATACAGGTGATCAATCCAAATGGGTCAGCAGGGAGAAGTCAAAAACTATAGGAGATAGGGGAATCGGTTCTTAGGAACAACATCAAATCAAGATTTAAAATAGCATTAATTTTTTTTTATTCATACTTACTTTTTTTATACTAACTTTTTCAAAATTTCCGCGAACAATGTTATAAATTGGTTCTGCAGGTTATTCATTGTTATTGTTGATGGTGTAACTTATTACTCAGTCACAAACACATTCTTGATGGAATCTTAATGAAATATATTTTTGAGTTTATGTTGTTATTTTGACCGGGTTCGAAACCCGGTTATGTATGATTCATATTATGAAATCTATAATTGATGGTTCCTAAGAACGTTTTTGACTTCTCCCTACTGACCTATTTGGATTGATCACCTGTATATGACACACATTATTGCCACATTTACAGCCTTATTCATAAAAAGTTAGAGGCTCGCTATAAGCTCGCTATAGGACCGATGCAAAACATGATTCATAAACGTTAATTACCGCTAATCAGTCCTTCAAGGGTCTGTTAAGTCTTCCGAAAGTTAGTGGACCGTAGACGCTCCTTTATCTCTCTGCTAACTCACAAAATGGCCGCCACAAATATGAACAGCTGATTTTGGCAAGAGCAAAACCATACGCAAGACAGTTTTTTTTGTTTTAAGTTTGTATCCCCTTCGAGAAAGGTAAAGGAAACTAGACCCACACTGTCTCGTCTGTCATGTTAATTCGCTGGTTTCCCGCCAATTCTCTGCCACTGCTGTCAATTTTTTTTTTAATTGTCTAAAAAGCCATTTATGGTCTATGATTTGTCAAGGTGACAACATAACGCGTCTAATCCATTCATAAACAGCTCATTAGTTAACAGACTTCTAGCAAGCGTTTATGAATCATACTTTTTAACAACTGTCAAATAAGCTTAATCAGTCTGTTAACTAATGAACTGATCAAACCTCAATTAAAGATTTTTTATGAATAAGGCTGTTAAGGTTTATATCGGCACCATCTCAGCGCCAAACAGAAAGTGCAACACCCACTGCCCGCTATAAGGTTAACACATTTCTCCAGTCGTTCAACCGCGAGTGGGAGGAGTGCACGAAGGCCCAGCGGAGCTACAGCGTGCCGGACCCGGAGCTCCGCGAGGCGCTCAAGCGAGACAACAAGGAGACTATACTGCCGCCCTACACTAAGTTCTACGACGCGTACGGATCGCTGCCGTTCTCCAAGAACCCTGATAAATACGTCAAGTACAGTCCTGTTCAGGTGAGTGTCGAACAGCCTGTATACACCCACTGCTGGGCCCAAACCTCAGAATGAGAGCTTGGAGATTCCCACCAACTGCCTCGCTCAGGTATATGCACGATGTTTTTTCGAAACCAAAAAAGGAGCTCCGCCAGATATACTCATAAGAGTGAGACAGCATGACAAACCCGAATGGAACTTTATTTTTTGTGTGAATTGTTCCCGAATATTTATTTATTTATTTTATGAGCTCTTGGACTGTATCTCGCTCTAACGTAGGCGTATTGTATAGCTTTCTCTTATGATTGATCGTGCTATTTCTCTTTCAGATCGCTACACAACTGGACGGTTACTTCGATGAAGCTGCCTAGCCTAGTGCCTATTATTTATAATATAAAGTAGGCTCATATATTTATTCCATTTATTTTGTATAAATAAAACACAGTTACGCAATCATATTGACGTTTAATTTTCTAGTTCCCCCGCGTCTTCTTGCCTCGTTTTTTCTTCGGCCACTGCAACAAAATATGACACTAAACTAGTTTTAGCTCGTAGTACACTTCACATCGAACACGTACGTAACATTTTTTTACATTTTCTGTTCTTCGAAAGTTCAAAATGAAGTGAACAGACATTAATGTTTTCTGTTGAATTCATAGACAATCTAGTCTTGAACAGACTCCGATTCTCAAATAAAAAATAAATACATTGAATGAAATCACAACAAAAATATGTTTGTTTAAGAACATGTTCGAAACTTGAAGGTTAGCAACTAAGATGGCTGCAGCAAGCCATTAGCTAAAAATAACGTTAACACATTAAAAAGTTACTTTTAACAATTGATTAACGTTATTTTTTTTGTTAGTTAATAATCGTATCTCTATACCTCTCTAAGGGCCTGTTTCACAGCTCTAAGTTAAGTTCCTGATTAAGTGTCAGATATGATGCCGTTTGTCTGTTTCGTAGCAATAAATACATACATAAATCACGTCTATCCCTCATGGGGTTTAGCATGATTGTGGGGGTATAGGTGGAAATGGGAATCGAAATAGTGATAGGTTGCTAGCCGCATCGCCTATAACATAATCCCTAAGGTTTTCGCCCCCTTGATATACTTTTACCATCAGCGCGGGAAGAGAAGCAACTAGGGGGCTTTCAAGTATTACGTAAGCGCTTGAGGGGGGGGGGGGGGGGGGTCTTTGCTTTGCTTATTTTTGATGACATGGTGGGTTTGATATCGTGAGTACGTCAGCAGTTATTTTTTACTTTTTTACACAAATGGCAACCCACAAATTTATAAAAAACAGAATACATTAAAAGAAAAATAAGTAAGTAAGCCCAGTCCCATTTAAGCTTAAATGGGACTGGGCTGGTCACGTTTGCCGGATGCATCCACAGCGATGGGCCCAAATTACCAACCATTGGATCCCGCGAGATGGCTATCGAAGCAGAGGCAGACCAAGGAGGAGATGGCGGGACGATTTGGATGCGTATCGAAAAGGGTGGCAGGAGCATGCATTTGACAGGGACGAGTGGCAAAAAGAAGGGGAGGCCTTTGCCCAGCAGTAGGACACTATAATAGGCTATTAAAAAAAAAAAAAAAGTAAGTAAGCATAGGAAGAGGTTTGCTTACTTTTGCTGACAAGGGGTCGGGGGGACGACGACAAATAATTGTAAAAAATCTGCTTACGTTATACTTGAATGATCCTTAATAATAATAATAATAATAGTTGCGCCCATCTCATGTTTATATTATATGGTACCAAAGGCCTCTTCATGTTGGCCTCGGCCCCATGAATGCCTTTCAAATGACCGGGTCCCCATGGGCCCGTGATCGGAAACCCGTACCAACAATAATAATAATATCTTTATTAGTACGTTCTATGTTTTTTCTATGCTTCCAGACCAGCTTGATTAACATAGCACCATAGCACTCTGAACCTAATAGAGAGCTGTGTAACATGCCCTATATATCGTTCACAGATGTCCCATCATGTTCGTCCAAGTAGCAACTCGCCGGAATACGTCACCACGCTTTCTCGCGGACAACTCGCCCCGACCGTCTCGGGTCGAGTGCAACTCGATCGCGACTCACAAATTACCTGGCCTCGGCCGCCGTTCCCCGCTCCTCGCAACTAACGACAAACAAACAACTTCTCTGTAGGCACAATGTCATTTTTCAACACCAATTTTCATTTACCTTTGTCGCCTTTGTTATGTACGGCCGTATCGCAGGCTATTAGTTCGATGCACTTTTAACACTTCTGATTTATAATTGCCCCTCCATCGTGTATCACCACTTCTGATTTGTAACCCCCCCCCCCCGTTTATAATACTAGACTTTGCCCGCGATTTCAGCCGCTAGGACCTCTGAGACAGACGGACAGAATTCGATACCCCGCACTCAAAACAGCAAGCTCGTTACGTAACTCGCTCGCAATCGCCATCGTGTTCATTTTGACAGTTCTTGTATGAATGTGACAGCTAGCTGATTCCGATGCCGATTGTCAGCCCATACATGAACTGTCAAAATGAACACGATGGCGATCGCGAGCGAGTTACGTAATAAGCCTGCAGTATAGATGCATTAGCGAGAGCTTTGAATTGCATTTGTAGTGGTTGTACGGTTCGTATGAAAAGGAGAATTTGATTATTTCCCATAATTTAATTATACCCCTCTCTTCTTAACCAGTAAAATAATACTCAGTCCTTTCTTATTTTCATTCGATATAATTTAATTTATCATTTGAGTTGAGCTGCCTCATACATGGGAAAGAAAGAAAGAAAGAAAGAAAGAAGACATTTATTCATTTTGCAAGACACACAAATATAAGAGCATACACACAATTTTATAGAAAGGAAACAACAAAAACAAAAAACACATATGAAAATTAGATCATCAGCGTTGTGTGTCTCCGCAAAAGTGAAACGGTCGCTGGCTCAGCATTACGCTGAGGTGTTAGACACCAGATGGGCGCAGAATTATTTTGAAAATTGTGAGAACACAATAAAAACAGCCGTTAAAATATACTCACAACGTAAGTAATATTTAGAATTTCACACTAACATTATTTTTCAGTTTTCCTCTTCGATATAATTATTACAAAACTCTGTTTATGCTGATAGTACGGGAAAAGTGCAATTTCAAATATACACCACCTTGCAAAATAAAAACGGGCACCCGTGGTTTGTGTATTATATGTGCATAAAAGCTTACTTTCTAAGCTTAAAGGGTGCGACCACACCGCCGCTTAAAAAACGGTGACGTTACGGAATCGCAACAAAATGTATGAAGAAACGGTGAGAAAACGTGACGCACACGACACGTAACTGCGTATACGCGGCGGTTTGGTCGCACCCTAATGCCTTAAAATCTGAAAAACCATAGGTGCCCAGTATAGAACGCCTAACACACAATACCACTACATATGCCATTCCACGCTCTCGGTAATTTATCAATACAACTTCATTAACCTTTTCCACGCCAACGACACATATCAGCACCGCAGGTTCAACGCCAACGTATATATACGTCCAATACTTCAATGCAAAAGCAACCTTCGGTCAATTGTGTTTAGGTTCAACTTAAGGCTCGCAATAAAGAAGTCTGACTTATGGGTGACGTCTCATGTATTTGACGTGGCGGCGACAAGGTTAATTTTATTTGGGCACCTTATTCGGTATTTAAAAGGTGACTGAGCTGGCAACGTCGCATTTTTGGTGTTTTTTTTTACGATTATTTCACAGAAATTGAATGAAAGTTTCAAATGTGCGTCTGTAGTGCACTTCGTTTTTAGTGTAATGTGTCTAATGCAATAATTGATCGTGATGGACTTTTATTTTCTAAGTAAACGAGATAAATTGTTTTATCCCTTTTAATACGGAAATAAAAGTCCATCGCGATTTATCATTGAATTGGACACATTAATACACTAAAGACGAAGTGCACTACAGACGGACATTTGAAACTTTCATTCAATTTCCGTGAAATAATCGCAAAAAATCACCAAAAATGCGACGTTGCCAGCTCAGTAGGGATGCACCCTCTTAATATAAAGCTTGTAACTTGTAATAAAAAATGTGTGTTCACTGAAACAAATGCAACCACCTGCCGAGATATTCCTGATTGATTTTAAAACAATGTCATCATCATCATCATCATCATATCAGCCGAAAGACGTCCACTGCTGGACATAGGCCTCGCCCAAGGCTCTTAAAACAATGTATAAAATAATGTATAAGCAGTATGCCAGAAAAATAATTACCTATTATCCTACTAATATTATAAATGCGAAAGTTTGTGACGATGTGATGATGTGGCGATGTGAGTGAGTGAGTGTGTATGTTTGTTCCTTCTTCACGCTAAAACGACTGGACGGATTTGTATAAAATTTGGAACGAAGATAGCTGGTACCCTAGATTGAAACATAGGCTACTTTTTATCCCGAAAAATTGCATAGTTACCGAGGTATAGCGATAAACACGTCAATTGCTAATTCTACGCAGACGAAGTCGCGGGCAGAAGCTAGTATTAAATAAAGTAAGGCCAAACTAATAAACTGCGGTAGTGACTGCTTTCCTGGGGCCTTACCATGACGTCTTAATGCGTTTCAGTTTAGGTCCGCTCGCTGTCAGATTCATACTAAAAGTGACAGCTAAAACTTGAACTGCGTCGGAATTAGGACGTCATGGTAAGGCCCCAGTACTACGAATCTCGCAACCACAACTGTCATCGACCAACAGACGCTATTATTGCGTACCAGAGTAATGACCTGTTTCACAACTCTCTGTTATTTAATTTCCAGTTATCTTAAGTGTCATTTATCTATGACTCCTTCTCTATTTATTACTACGAAACAGACAGAGACGTCATAACTGTATAGTAATTTTTTTTTAATTTTTTTTTATGCGAATAGGAAGGCAAACGAGCAAGTTTTAGTGTAAAATAAAGTCGCTTTCCGCTGTCTGCCTGTCCCTATATGCTTAGATATCTAAAACTACGCAACGGATTTTGATGCGGTTTTTTTAATAGGTAGTGGTTCAAGAGGAAGATTTATATGTATTATTCTACGTAGACGAAGTCGCGGGCAGAAGCTATAGTCATAGATAACTGACACTTAAGATAACTGAAACTTAACAGAGTTGTGAAACGGGCTCTAAGGATAATAATTGCTCGCAACGCAATGTAATTCAGTAACGGCCGATTGTTTACCTATTTTATCTCGTCTCGTTGGCCTTACTTTAGTTACGTATCTCTTCGACTGGCAAAAGTAAAAAAGGTGGCAGCTCCTTCGCAACCGTCACATTATTGTGTAATTTTCTTTTTTTTTCTATTTTCTACTAGTTGCAAGAATCTGATGAAATTCGCGCCAGCATAAAAGCGAAGGCATTTTTGTTTACCTTGAGGGCCTGTGGGGGGGTCCTCTGTCGCGCGACAGGCTTCCTCGGCTCCTTTGCTATCGAGTTCGGGTATATTGTGAAGGCACAGGGCAGGATCTTGCGGAATCTAAACAAAAAAGATAATATTAACTCTGTTCTTTGCACTGCTAACATTCTGTTGAGAGAAGTTTAATAATCACAATGTCAATTCTACTATCCTACTAATCCTGCTATCCTTCTAATCCTACTATCCTACTAATCCTACTAATTCTACTATCCTACTAATCCTACAAATTCTACTAATCCTACTATCCTACTAATCCTACAAATTCTACTATCCTACTAATCCTACTAATTCTACTATCCTACTAATCCTACTAATTCTACTATTCTCCTAATCCTACTATCCTATTAATCCCACTATCCTACTAATCCTACTATCCTACCAATACAAATGCGAAAGTTTGTGACGATGTGAGTGAGTGTGTATGTTTGTTCCTCCTTCTCGCTGAAACGACTGGATGGATTTGCTTCAAATTTGGAACGGAGATAACTGGTACCCTAGATTAAAACATAGGCTACTTTTTATCCCGGAAAATTGCATAGTTCCCGCGGTATAGCGATAAACATGTCAATTGCTAATTCTACGGGGACGCAGTTCTATACAAACAGCATTATATTAAAAAAAGTGTAAAAACCGGAGAGCACTCACTTGTGATAAGGCAGCAGTTCTGTGGTGATGAGAGGCGGGTTCCTGACGCTCTTGGCCTCGTCTTCTTCCCCGAGCGTGGAGCAGTCGTAGTTTAGCACCAGCTGCTCCCGCCCCGTGTTGCGCGGCGCGTACAGCAGCGCGTTGGCGCCGTGGCTTGGCTGAAAGGAAAAAACAGAAAGAAGACATTTTTGAAGTGAAAAATTCTTTAGCGGCGTTGAGCGCTTTTTGGGATGGGTAAAAAATGTTAAACTCGCGTCAGGTAAGACGGAAAGAAGTTTAAGTACCAGCTTATTTTGAAATACGAATGAATCGCGTTCGATTTTTGAAGCGTTTTTTCGTTGCGTCGTGGAGCAAAAGTACTGGGGCATCAGCACATTGTTAGAGGTCTGTCAATATCTAACTAATATTATAAATGCGAAAGTATGGATGGATAGATGGATGGATGGATGTTTGTTTGTTACTCAATCACGTCAGAACGGCCCAAGAGATCTGGATGAAATTCGGCACATAGATAGAGAAAAGTCTGGAATAGCACATAGGCTACTTTTTATCCCGGAAAATTGCATAGTTCCCGCGGGATAGCGATAAACGAATTCTTTGCAGACGAAGTCGCTGGCAGCAGCTAGTAGATAATACGTACGTTTTTTTTAAGCGGCCAGTACGGTACGCGTCTTAAGCGTCATGAAACCGCATCAAAACCCGTTGCGTAGTTTTAAAGATCCAAGCATACATAGGGACAGACGGATAGACAGACAGCGACTTTGTTGTATACTATGTAGTGTTATCAGTCAGGACACATACCTCGTGGGCTAGCACATAGTGTCCCGGCAAGAGCCCCTGCAGCTGGTTGAGCGCCGTGTGCACGCAGTTGGCGACGCCGGCGGCGAGCTTGCCGTCCCCCTCGCACAGCTGTTGCATCTCCTCTATGGTTATAACGTCGCCGGATTGCGCGTCTATTCTAACTGCAGAACAAATGAAAACGTATATCTGAAAAATATACTCGAAAGAAGTAAAAAAAATTAAATGCAGACAGCTGAGATTTATGAACCTGCATTTGCACCAAAGCACGTTTGGCTGAATTGGTGCGCTTTGAAAGCACATCACTCGAAAGTGGAAACATATGCTACAAAATTGCAGCTCGAAGTAAACTTTCGAGTTCACTAGATAAGCTACTGTAGTAAAATCGGTGCTGCAGGTGTCTAACACAACAACGCTGATGATGTAATTTTCATGTCTGCGTTTTTTTTGATGTTTCTTTTCTATAAAATTGTGTGTATGCTCTTATATTTGTGTGTCTTGCAAAATGAATAAATGTCTTAACTAATGCATTCTTATACTAGTGCATTCTTAGCGAGCGCTCCCCCGAGTTTGGTTTTTACTTTTTATCTCAGATTTAGCAAGTAATGTGAATGAGTGATACCTTAAAAGAAAGAACGATGAACAGGCATGTTTTAAAAAATGTTTGAACATTTCCAGGATTATTTTTTTAATTTTTTTTATGGCACAGAATAATTACTGTGTCCAAAATAAGACATTTTTAGTAATTTCGAATGCCTCCATTTTGTTTCTGTGACAAGACATACACTTAAAAATTATTTCATTTGGTCCAATACACATTAAACTATCCGAAATAAAAGATTTTGTTTACAATTTAACGCTCATTGGTGAAATATTGACTCGTTTCTATTAATTTCTGGATATTTTTATAAAATTACAAAATTTTCAATTAAAAAAAAAAACAAATTTCGGCTAAGACATGTATGGCTTAAAATGTTCAAAAATACCTCGGCTATCACCCTCTTAAAGCTTTGCACCTGGCTACCAAACACCCTGTATTTTTATATTTTATACATAAATATTCGAAATTGAATAAGTCTTATCCACCTTATGCTCTCGTCACCATATTGCTACCGCGCAACAGGAAGTTAATCATCGTTTACTATTTCCTACTATTTCTCACCGTTTATGACCGAGGCTTTCTGTCGTAGTGCGAGGGAGAGAGCGAGACTCCTTATCCTGTCCTCGCTCTGCTTGCTGGCGCCCAAGTCGGCCTGATACTCCAGTATAGGTTCTAACAACACTTCGCCCGATGGACCCTAGAAAAGTTAACAATTCCATAATTCAAGCCAAAGAGGAATTGTTCCCTACATAGACAAATCACATACATTACATTACAAATACATTGTATTTCTGTAATTTCGACATTGTATTTTTTGTAAATGAGCATGCTGCATGCTATAATACAATACACGCTATTTGTATGCCGACAGGCAAAGCATAGTGAAACGAATTATGTTATACGGGGTGTATCAGACAACCCCGAACAATAATCCACTGGGGTATATAACCATAGCTATCAGTGGCGTGGCGTCAAGTATATCAGAAGGCAAGCCGAAGGGAACTTAACTAGCCTTTTCCTCTAATTCTGCACAATAAATTGCCCAACTGCCTTAAAATAGGCAAGCCAGTGGGAATCGAGTTCTATGGACGCCACGCCACTGATAGCTATAGAAGCTAAAAAAATATAAAAAAAAATTGGAGTAAAAATGTTTATATATTTTCTATAGGAATGATTACAGTTAATACTACCATTCCTATAGAAAAAAAAAAATACTCCAATTTTTTTCAAAATATTTTTTTAGCTTCTATAGCTGTATATCCCAGTGGATTATTGTTAGGGGGTGTCTGATACACCTTGTACATATGATCTCTGTAAACCTATGTCTTGACAAATAATTAAATATTCATTCATTCATTCATTCACGTCACGGTATATAACCTTACGGGGTAGATAGACTGAGGTAACAAGACTATAAGGCCACGTTTAGCATGATTGTAGGCGTATAGGCATAAAGGCGGTTGCTAGCCGCATCGCCTATAACATGATTCCTAAGAATTTCGCCCATTCCCTCGATGCGCTTTTACCATCTGCGCGGGAATAGTAGCAACTGGTACATTCCATGTTTTTTCTTTGCACCCAGACCAGTGTGGGACATCAGTGGTACACTAAATAGGTTACATGGGTGCATCAACAATTTCTTGTTGTTATTCTGTCCCATCAGCCAGGGGACAAAAGCAGTACAGTTTGTTAGAAGAAATGTGTCTCTTTACACTAACATGCTTCGTAGAAATCGTAGATGAGCAATTATAAAACAGGCGATGTTTTACAAAATTTAAACCCATAAACTTACGGTTCAAAGAGTGACCCAGGAGAATGTAACCATAGCAACGAGTGACAAGAAAAACTTTACCCACCCACATAATAAAAAATCACAAGGTATTACTGTATTGTGTGTGTGTGTGTGCGTGTATGTGTAAGTTATAAAAAAGCATGGTATAGGTACCATGAATAGGGAATAGGTTCATATGACAGAATAAATTATACTGAGCCTTGTGGTAGTAAAGGTATTGGGGCGACTGTACAAGTTTGAACTTACCCTGAACTTGTGCGCCGAGTGTACCATGACGTCGTAATGCTCTGACGTCACGTTGTTCCTGATCTGCCATTTGCGATAAGATCTCGGAGGCGGCCGCTCGAACAGAGAGTCTGTACGGAAAACGTCGAATAGAGCCAGGGATATAAATGTCCCACGACATGTATGTATGTATAACTCGTTATTGTACAAAAAACACATTAATTTTACAGGTAATGAGATAAATAGATGTACAAAAGCGAACCCCCTCTTCCCCCTGAAAGGGATCTCTTGCAGTATCGGCAGCATCGCGCTACTTACACGTATGTGAATAGCGACACGTGTTGCCAAACATATCGAGCGAAGTCGTGCAATGTCGCGCCAGAAAGAAAGAAAGAAAGAAGAAAGAAATATTTATTTCTCAACAACAACAATAGTATAATTACAGTTTGTATTCAAAAGAGTTACATGTCTAATAGATAACAAAATTGTTAGTTGTTTCGAAATGGGATTCCAACTTTCCAACGGAGCACCTGGTGCCACTTGAACCGACGTCCGCTGGCGACATTTGTCCCCTGGTGTATCCGTGGATTAAAGCATAACTTTTCTTCTTTATGTGCCTCTCCATCAGTGAAGGTTGGCAGTTAGACTCTTGCCCCCTTATTCATAAACGCTCTGTAGGCTTCTGCTAACTTAGCAATCGTTTCTCCTCATAAGGACAAACGACTAAGTTAGCAGAAGCCTATAGTGTTTTTGTATAAGGGGGTTAAACTTTTTGTTCTACAACTAGCTGTTTATAAAGTCTAGGTAGCCTAGTGGTTTGGCCTAGTTGCCCGCTCGCCCTCGTCCCTGTTTTTAGGGTTCCGTACCCAAAGGGTAAAAACGGGACCCTATTACTAAGACTTCGCTGTCCGTCCGTGTGTCACCAGGCTGTATCTCAAGAACCGTAATAGCTAGACAGTTGAAATTTTCACAGATTGTGTATTTCTGTTGCCGCTATAACAAATACTAAAAACAAAATAATAATAATAATTAAGGGGGACTCCCATACAACAGAGTACTTAGTTGTTGGCGTTTTTTGCTGTATCTGGTACGGAACCCTTCGTGCGCGAGTCCGACTCGCACTTGGCCGGTTTTATTTTTTAATTTTTTTCTCACCCTTTAAACCTTCCCTTGACTTGCACAAATGGTTCAATACCAAAATTTTATTTTCGCATATGACGTCAAAAAAACAGGGGCCAATCTGTATTTTTGACACTATTATTTATTCTATGTCACAGACCCGAAAAAAATTGAAGAATCACACCAAATCTTACCTTTACATGTGCAACTGTACATTCCGAATCCGTCACTCTTCTTCTTGTCTTTTGTCTTTTTCTGTTCCGTTTTCTGTTTCTTCTTCCCTCCGTCATCTGCCTGTCTCATGTCCACGTCCGAATGGTTGCCCAAATCTTTTTGTTTATCCTTTGTCGCAATATTTGAAAGGGGAGTGTCGTCGTCTAAAAATATTTAAATTAAAAAAATTTTAAAGAACAATTGACACCAATTGACCTAGTCCCAAAGTAAGCAAAGCTTGTAAAATGGGTCATGGTTACTAGGCAACGTATAATCATACACACACACACACACATCTAACTAATATTATAAATGCGAAAGTATGGATGGATGGATGGATGGATGTTTGTTTGTTACTCAATCACGCCAGAACGGCCCAACGGATCTGGATGAAATTCGGCACATAGATAGAGAAAAGTCTGGAATAGCACATAGGCTACTTTTTATTTCGGAAAATTGCGTAGTTCCTGCAGGATAGCGATAGAAGAATTCTTTGCAGACGAAGTCGCTGGCAACAGCTAGTATTTTATAAAGTGATAATGCCGGTTAAAAAGAACTAATCACTACATAGTGATTTCGCTGTTTGTCTGTCCCTATGTATGCTTAGATCTTAAAAACTACGCAACGGATTTTGATGCGGTTTTTTTTAATAGCGATTCGAGAGGAAGGTTTATATGTAATATGCAGACGAAGTCGCAGGCAGAAGCTAGTTTATATAATAATTACAAATAACCATATTAATTTTCAGTTTCAGCAATTTCGTCGCACTTACGTCTACTTCCATACAGCAAGCTTATTTTACGTAACTCGCTCGCGATCAGCATCGTGTTCATTTTGACAGTTCATGTATGGGCTGACATCGGAATCAGCTAGCTGTCACATTCATACAAGAACTGTCAAATGAACACGATGGCGATAGCGAGCGAGTTACGTAATAAGCTAGCTGGTTTGTGGCTCTCACCTGTCAAAAATGACTTACCAATATCAATAAACAAGTTGTCCTCATCGTCGCTACACGACTCCATCCAGATGTTCTCGTAGGCTTTCTGATAGTCATTATCGTTGGGCACCACGTCGGGCTTGCCGTCGCCCATTGCTTTGAACATCTTGGACATTTCTTCAGGACTAAAAATAAAATTTTGAAGTTAAAACATAAAAGTCGGTTTACGGACGACAGTTTTACGTGATAACGATATAATGGTCGCTTCTGGGGGTAGGCTAAGTTATGGTTAAATCGCTTAGTATCTATCAAATCAATGGTATCGACCCTCAAAGTGAGGTACGCAAAGTGGTTGCGACAACAAGCAACAGATGTCGCTATTTGCGACACACACTCTGACGTCAGTAACGTTACGCGATGAGTCATGCTTCTTCGCGAGTGCGGCCGGCGTTCATAGATTTATAAGACGTTATCACGTCAAAATGATTTTGAGATCTTTCATGAATGACATTTTTGTATACATACGGCACAAAAGCGACTTCGAGCAGATGCCTGTACGCACGGAATGTCCTGATCAGCACATTTTCCCTCTTGTTTGAGAACTCGCTTCCCAGCACTGTTACTAGACAGGAGTCGCCATCTAGAATCAACAAGAAAACGTAAGGTAAGTGATTACCACCAAAGGATTAAAATAAGATAAGATAATTATTTATTGTTTAAACTGTGTACAACGCAATGCAACAGAAAGGAAAGACACAAACTGCTCGCCGCTGTCCGCCTTATACTGCGCCAGCTGCCTATGCACTCACCGGATGTGGGCACATCCAGCACGCTAACGGGCAAGGCCCAGGCTCGGCGCTGCACGAGGCACCGCAGCGCGCCCTCGCTGCACACAAACTGCACGCCGCTGTCCGCCGCGTACTGCGCCAGCTGCCTATGCACTTCCGTCACGGGTAGTATCGACGTAGTTTTTTCACCTGGGCCAGCAAATAAAGTACATTTCTAAGAGTTTCTTTGTATTACAAGTAGTTTAGCATGAATGTGGGCGTATAGGCGGAAAGGGGAATCAAAATAGTGAAGTGTTGCTAGCCGCATCACCTGTAACATGATTCCTACGATTTTCGCCCCCCTCGACGGGCTTTTACCATCCACACGAGAATAGCAGCATGGAAGGATAGGGATACTCAAATTAAGCTAGCATTAAAAAAAACTGTTATTTTACTTACCTGGCAGCACAAAACGCACCGGGTGCTCCTCGCAGGGCTCCGGCAGCGAGCAGGGCCTGGTCACGGAGATCCGACTCTGTATCCTCTGTGGGTACACTACTCTTGGCAGGTCGGATATGTTCACCTGTTATATATCAAGATACCATGTTGAATTCAGTCAGCGACTCGCATTCGTCACGGAAGCTTTTTTGCTGATTACTTTTTGATGTGACTGTACTTGGATTGTTATCCATTCTACGCATTCGTCACGGAAGCTTTTTTGCTGATTACTTGTTGATGTGACTGTACTTGGATTGTTATCCATTCTAAATTATGTGTACCAAATTTCGAGCCAATCGAACCAACAGTTTAAATATCAGCGGAGACAGTCCTGGCCGGGCCACCAGTATTTCAGCTCAACTTGCTAAGGATAACTGGTTTACAATTGAGCTACAAGATTCGTGCCCAGCACACACATACAAATAACACAAGTTACATAAAAGCTAATAAAGATACTCACTGATAATATAGGTACCTACTCATAATAATAAAATACTCACATAAATAAGCTACTCAAACCAATAAAATACTCACACTAATTTAATACTCAATAAAATACTTACATTAGGTACTATAACATTCAATCCAATAAAATACTCACACTAATATAACACTCAACCCAATAAAATACTTACACAATTTTTTTTTATATATAATACTTTAAAACCAATAAAATACTCACACTAATAATAATACTCAAACCAATAAAATACTCAAACCAATAAAATACTCACACTAATAAAACCTTTTAGCGGCACCATTTCAAACTCCCCTTTAGACTCGAGAGCCAGCTGTGCAACCATTTCGAATGTCTTCGGATAGCCCTTCATCTGATGGGCCCTCATCTTGAACTCTGCCTCGTACACCGACTCTATCTGAGGCTTGGGCCGCAGCGCGCGGATGCAGTTCCCATTAGTCCATAGGGACTTCGCCCATTCTATGTATTCTTGCTGCTCCTTCGCATATATCTCCTTTACTTCCTGTTGAATGTTTCGTATTATACTTCTACTGCCATGGTAGAATAAGAATCTTATTTATCCATGCTATAGGTGGCGTAGGAGTAAATAATAATGTAATTTACTTTTACCCATGAAAACCCAAGTTGCATTTATAGTTTTAGGGTGTCAATCAGCTTTAGATTATACATATAAGTTATCTAAAATCACTTCCTTCCGACAGTTTACTACTACGTCCAACATAACAAGTTAATATAGCATTTTCTCTGTTGCACTTTTGTATGAAAATGTAATTTCTAGACCCCCCCCCCCTCCTAAATGTGTGACGTACTCTAAGGATGACCCCTTTTCATTTGATAGAAAGTTGGATGAAAACTGAGACCAATTCGTCGACCGGAGACTAACCTCAAAAACCTTGAAGTCAATCTTGATCGGTCGCGGCATGAACTCGTCGGGCAGGATGGTGAGGCGGCGCGCGCACAGCACGCGCAGGCAGTGCAGGTGCTGCTGCTGGCTCAGCAGCGACAGCCGCGGCTGCGGGGGCAGCGGCCGCAGACCCGGCACAAAGATGCGGTGGAACGATTGCTCCTGAGCTCCAGTAAACACATTTTAATTTAACAAAAGCTTCAACAATATCTAATATGTTTAAACGAGCAATTCTTGTATAATGTATAACTCTATTCCGTTATTATTATTTTATTCTATTATTTATTCTTATATTCTTGTGTAATATAATTTGGATCTCGTAAACGGCTCCAACGATTTTCTTGCAATTTGGCATGCACGGGGTTTCAGGGACGATAAACCGATCTGGCTAGGTTTCAAATTTTGAAAATGTACCAAAATAAAAATACAGAGCAAAGCTCGGTCAGCCGGGTATGTACTAGAAATTAAAGTGTACAACAATCTCAGCAACTACATCAAAGATTGTAACAGCATGCTAGCATTTAATAGAATAATGAAAGATTATTTTGATAATAGACCATTTTATTTGTGACGAGGTTTTTGCCAATGCCCTGGACAGATAGCTTACAAGTACTTTATATAGTGTTGTGTGTATGAGTACTTAAATTGTAATTAGAATTGTATATGCTAATTACCTGGTCTAGACATTGACATTAGAGCCATTTAAAAAAAAAAACATAGTTAAGGGCTTAATTACAACTAAAATTAATTGATTCTTTTGTGTTACAACTGTTTCACCTTTATTCCATTGCAATAAGGGTGAAAATGTCGTAACCCAAAGGAAGCAATTAACTTTTGTTTTAATTAAGGTCCTTAACTATGTAGGTACATGTGTTTTGAAAACGACTTGTTTACCTTTTTATATTCTGTTACAATATTCATTAGATAAGACACTGTATTATTATATTGGCATGCATTTTGTACTTATGCAAATAAATGAATTATTATGATTATGATTACGTAGCAAAATATGTATAGTCAAGAAAGTCCTTTACCATCTTACGGTTCAATTTCTTTTGTGCTTAAACCATCAAAGCTTATTTTCACTTAATGTGAACGTGCTTTATTGTCTTTTTTTCTGATGAAGGAACTGCCATAAAAAATGATAAGGCACTTTCTTGGTTTACTATACAGTCCGTGAGCTCTTCGAATGTCATTCAGGTTTGTCTCACTTGCTCTTATGGGATTAATACTTGAATCAGTCGAGTGAGGGAGACAGCCTGACAACCCGGAATGCCTGTACTTAAAATTTGCCTCACATCGGACAGAAACCTTATTGAAAAGTTATTATTTACAATTAAGACTTACATTGCTCCTTCTTTGAAATATTGTGTCCCAGTCCAGCCCAGGCTTCTTGGGCTCGTCCTCTGAATCGCTGGACACCATGGGATTGAAGAATTTATTTTTTAATATCTTCTCCGTAACGCAACTGTTGAGCTCTTCCTCGGTCAAGAAGTTTATGGAGTCCGGTGTTGATGTGCACCTGAAATTGATTTTATTTAAAAAGGTAAATTTTCAATGGTATTTTAATAATAACCTCACTTTTTTTGTGAAATTATGATACATTTTTTTTTTTAAATAATGCAGTGACTTGGTTATCTTTAAAGTATAAGTTATTATTTTAACTACATTGCCCAATAAGTTACAAATAATAACATTAATAACAGTCGAAATACTCTTAATTCGCCTTTCCTTATACATTTTACTCTAGAGAAGTAACACCATTGAATTCAATGTGTTTATTGGCTATAAGTTATATTGCATTGGAGTTTTAGATTCCGGTAATATTTTATGAAAGTATAAAAATATCACTTAACTAAGCGTTTTCTGTACTTACCAGTCGTACTGTCGTATGTGCTCCATAGTTGACACAGTAATGTTAAGCGATACCTTAAATTACACACTATTGCTGGTGTTATTTTATATTTCGTATTTATGTTTTTTTCAGTTATTTTATCAATCACAAACACCCACTGTCTCGTTTTTCCTCACGCCGGACGGAACGGAATCTCATGTACATATATCTAAATGTCAATCAATGTCAATGTCAAATCTGTCACAACTGCGACTTTTTTTTATTTTTTTTTTGTTTTATACAGAAAAGGTAAAAGTTTAAAACTCATACAGCCAGGTCTGTTATAAATAACATCATAATTTATTTTTACCCACGACGGAACGGAGAAGGTATATGCGTTTAGTTTACTACAAACTCCAGATTAAAAGTTTCCAAGATTAAGCGCAATCCAATCACTGTATTATTAGGGCTTTAAATTATAGGGTTTGATTTTGTGTCAAGGCAAATAAATAATATTTGAAATTCCCTATCGAGAGAATATTAGACTTGATTTTTTTACAGATTTAGGAGGAGTCACAGTCATTTACCCCAGATTGAAGAAGAATCACAGTTGCGATGCTCATGATTAAGGCTGGATCACACACGGTAGAAATTCCCAAACTTTAGGGGGAATTGCGAACACGTGCCCGAGTAAGGAAGGCGATTCTAAGTTTTTTAATGTCGCAAGGCTACTAAAAATAAAAAGATCCGGAATAGAATTTGCACCAATAAGTAAGCAGTAAGCGCCGTGTCTAAAGCCCCAGCATTTCTTTACAATGTAAGTGCATTCTAGGCGATGCAACTCAAGTTTATACTGTAATGTAGCATTATTGCTCATAACCCCTGATTTACGGTGCGACGCTGACATAACTGCTGTGATTAACGCACTCTGCTTATTAAATTCCACATGGCCTGCATATGATGGAGTTATAGAGGAAATAGTCAATTAGATTGTTAATAAGCGCTACAAAAGTATGGCAACACATCTGACTTTTTCGTCACATATCTACCATACTAACACTTATTTTTTATTTTTCGCGATTGATTTTATTTTCTAGACGGATAAAAGTCGTTTAAGAATTTTGATTAGGTATATTATCTACTGTATGGTTTTTAGGAATATTAATCGAGTTTGTTTGTGAGTTGGAAACGGAGATAGCAGGTACCCTAGATTAACACAATAGGCTACTTTTTATCCCGGAAAATTGCATAGGTAGTTCCCGTGGGATAGCGATAAACTTGTCAATGGTCGTAGCTGTCTAGAGTCGCGACGTTAATAATTATTGCAGAATCTAATCTAATCTAACTAATATTATAAATGCGAAAGTATGGATGGATTGATGGTTGTTTGTTTGTTACTCAATCATGCCAGAACGGCCCAACGAATCTGGATGAAATTCGGCACATAGATAGAGAAAAGTCTGGAATAGCACATAGGCTACTTTTTATCCCGGAAAAATCCCACGGGATAGCGATAAACGAATTCTTTGCAGACAAAGTCGCAGGCAACAGCTAGTATACCTACTATCAACATCAGTTCTTACGTAAGTCTAATTCTACGCGGACGATGTCGCGGGCAGATGCTAGTGTCATATAAATTTCATGGCGTTTCCTCTCTATTAGGTTATCTGCTCTATGGATGGAGTTTATACCTGTGACCTAACAATATTATGCCCTATATAGTTGTGGCGTCTACGAAGAACAGTCTGATACAGGCCTAGATTAATTTCCAACTTAAATGTACCACTAGTGGGGGTCAGTGCCCATGTGCAGTTTAAACAAAGCCTCACTTAAGGTGCTCAATAAAGTTAATCGCGGTTCACATCCCGTTAATAATATTTCGAAAGCCTCACTTACAGTACTTACAGTACAGTACACCATCTTGAATTTCTACTTTTTTAACCGACTTCGAAAAAAAAGGAGGAGGTTCTCAATTCGGTTGTACCTATTTTTTTTGAACTGAAAACTTCCTTAGCGGCGCTGAGCACTATTTGGGATGGGGAAAAAAATGTTAAACTCGCGTCAGACGTAAGGCGTAGGGAGATTTTAAGTACCAGGACATTAGGATCCACTAAGAGTTTATTCTGAAATACGAATGAAGCTAGAGCCGCGTTCGATTTTTGAAGTGTACGTTAATTTCGTCGCTTTAACGTATGTGCGTTTGGAGTAGTGGTATAAGGTGTGGAATAACAGTGCGTTCTCTCAAGTGACCGCAGTTCGAATCTCGTGTATAGAGAAAGTTTTTTATTTTATTTGTTTTTGTGCGAGTGTGCGTGTGTGTATTTTTCACTTCGGCCGGCACTCCCAGAGTGCTACCCAGTTTTTTTTTTAAATATATGATAGGCGGCAAACGAACAAGCGGTACTTGGTATGAGTAGCTTTTACCCGCGACTTTAGCTTTTGTTTACCTTATTTTTACTATTTATAAATCTAGATTTACTTGCTTTTGGTAAAACGCCTACAATAAAGTTAGTAGCATCCTGATTCGCACTGGGCCCGCGTGGTATAGCCAAGCCCTCTCATTCTGAGAGAAGGCTTGTGCCTAGTGGGATGTATGTATGATGATGATGATCTTCCTAGCGTTTTTCCCGGCATTTGCCACGGCTCAGCGAGCCTGGGGTCCGCTTTGACAACCTAATCCCAAGATTTGGCGTAGGCACTAGTTTTTACAGAAGCGACTGCCATCTGCCCGGCTAGCACGACAGCGCACAAGAGTCACGTCGCGCTCGAGTTAGATTACCCGTCTCTTTCTAGAAAGAACAGTAAGAAAAAGACGGGCAATCTATCTCGCGCGCAACGCGACTCTTGTGCGCTGTCGTGCTAGACGTGCTGACCTTCCAACCCAAAAGGGTAACTAAGCCTTATTGGGATTGGTCTGGCTTCCTCACGATGTTTTCCTTCACCGAAAAGTTCATGGTAAATTTGATGATGATGATGATGATGATGATGGTAATGTAACGCCTAAACTAAACACGGGCCGTATAATCGGGCATTCAGCGTGGGATGCGTATGGCTCTAGCGGGCGCAGTAGTGGCGTAAACAGAGCGAGCGAGACAAGGAATCGCTCCCGTGAGTCCGAGGGGACTATTCTGAACACGAACCTTATTTAATTTCATTAATTGGGTGATATCCGGTTATTTATACATCTCGCGGTAGTTAAATTCCAAAAAAACTTCCAAGTGTTGCCATTAAAGTGAGATAGTTTTAGGGCCTGTCTCACCACTCCTTAAAACTGTCAGTTATCTATGATGACGTCTCTGTCTGTTTCGTAGTAATAAATAGAGACGGAATCATAGATAACTGACAGTTAAGGAGTGGCGAGACAGGCCCTTAAACCAGCAAATTTTGACTTTTCTGAAAATGATGTGCCTACATAATCTACGTACATTTTAACATACATACTTACATAAATCACGTTTTCATCACTTACGGGGTGGACAGAGACTAAGGTAACAAGACATAAAGGCCACGTTTAGCATGATTGTCAGCGACTAGGTGGAAAGGGGGATCCAAATAGTAATGGGTTGCTAGCCGCATCGCCTATAACATGATTCCTAAGATTTTCGCCCGTTCCCTCGAAGGGCTTTTACCAGCGCGGGAAGATGCAACTGGTACATTCGATGTTTTTTCTTTACTCCCAGACCAGTGTGGAAGAAATGCAGCAGTTAATATTTCAGCAGGTTCATACAAAAACTATGCGAATGAAATCTATGAGTTAAGTACTTCCCGACTCACACTTGACCGTTTTTTGGTGTACATACAATCAGGGCCCTATTTTATAAAACTACAAGTTAAAATTTACACGCGGAAGTCTCTATCTAACACATAGGGTCAGAAAGAGACTTCCGCTTGTAAATTGTAACTTGTAGCTTCATAAAAAATAGGGCCCAAAAGTAAGTACGTATCGCTGATTTTGATTAAAATATGCGTTTCATACATCCTCATCAAATTTCTAGTGATCACCTTTTTTTATCTCGAAAAACACAAAATTCTCTATCGCTTCCACAATACACCCCTGCTGGCCAGCATTAGCCCCTTTGTATTGCAATATATTTTTTTCATGAGATGTGTACTTAGGACGCGCGGTCGGCGATAAAATTACGATTTACGGTTATCACCGGGATCACGGCTTTGAGAATTGGCACTGCTTTATAAAGAAACTGGCCGGTTATTGTTTTGGTTATGGTGCGCTATTTCTTGGGGTTTCTCGGCCGTTATACCTGGGGAGCTGTAACCTCTACCCTATACATAACGTTTAGATCTGAACGCAGTTTATACGAGTGCATGTAAATTGGCATGCTCTGGCCTTTAGTAGGTAGGTTCACTAGAAGCCTAATTTTGTTTAAATTGATGTTATTTAAGCACTTTTTTAAGAAAAACTACACACAAAAAAAATACAAAAAAAAAAAATGTTAATTTTCATCATATTTCAAACACGCTAGACGGACTCGATACATAGGTAGGTAATTGAACAAAATCGGCTCGATAGAAAATAATTGCAAAGATTGGTCTTAAAATCATCATTAAACGGTTCTATGTCTTTATTTTTTCGACGTATGGGTCTGAAATTAAAAACATGAAGTCAACATATTCATACCTACACGGCTAACGAGTCATATTTCACAAATAATCCATATTTTTTTTTATTTCTTCTTATTTGTGTCTTATTTGCAAGATTTTAGACGCGCGCCAAGCTGCCGGAATAGTTTCTTCTCTTTCGATCACAGGCACGCGAACCGTATGTGTGAAGAGTGGCGCTGCTCAAGGTCATTTGCTGTTGACAGCGCCTTAAGAGAATAATAGGGGTAAGTATAATATCCTCCAATTTCTTCCAAGCTGGTGTGGGATCAAAGATCACTTGCTCGTTTGCCTTCCTATCCGCATAAAAAAAAAAGAAAAACATAGAGAGAGAGAGAGAGAGAAAGAAAGAGAGAGAGAGAGAGAGAAATTTTATTCCAAAAATGAAATGAAATGAAAAAAAATTAAATGAAATTTTTATTTGTCAAAGCGGATGTACAAAATTAGTCTTAAGTTAAAAATGGTTTTCATTATTTTGGAAAAGAGCTGATAATCTTCAAACCACCAAATATGGCTAAGAACACCGCAAGGAAACTGGCTTTAGAATGAAAAAAACCGCATCGAAATCAGTCCATCCGTCTGAGCGCATATATAGACACACACACACTCAGACTTGACGTCAAACTTATGAGAGAAAGAGAGAGAGAGAAACATTTATTTACACACATTCGATACACGTAGATTTAAAACATGAAAAAATACAATACATACACTAGAGTCTGTCTAACCAAAGCTGAACCCGCTAGTTATTTCATTGTCAACATTTTGTCTCTAAGTGTGTCTATCTGAGGTGTCATGTTGTATGTCAAATTGACATTTCTCTGATCAAATTGCAGTGTTAGTGATCCTGTGTTACCCTGTCGTGATTTTTTGAAATTGCCGCGTTTTTACAGGTTCAGCTTTCGTTAGACAGACTCTAACACCCCTCTTTTTGCGTCGAGGGTTAAAAGATAACCACGAGCCACTCAATTATTCTCCAAATCCCATTTCCAAACTATAACCCCAGTTATTACATACTTATAGACCTAAAGCAATCGTGGCACGCGTCTCACGGCCCAGTTAACGTGACGCTAACCCAAAACTTATTGAATAGGGAATCGGGATCCAATAAAAAAGCTGTCAAACCCAAAGTATTCCGCGGACAGGTGCAGACGTAATCTTTGGGTGGCGGCCACGTGAGGGACAATTATATTCGAGGGACAACTTTATTTATTTTACAGAAACACTTTATTTTGTTGAGCCTCATTGACATTTGGCGTGCGATAGTTTTTGTGAAACAAACAACCGCTGACTGTGTTCATTTATAAAATTACTAGGTAGCTGTTGCCAGCGACTTCGTCTGCAAATAATCCGTTTATCGCTATCCCGCAGGAACTAAGCAATTTTCCGGGATAAAAAGTAGCCTATGTGCTATTCCAGACGTTTCTCTATCTATGTGCCAAATTTCATCCAGATCCGTTGGGCCGTTCTGGCGTGATTGAGTAACAAACAAACATTCATCCATCCATACTTTCGCATTTATAATACTAGCTGTTACCAGCGACTTCAGCGGCAAAGAATTCGTTTATCGCTATCCCGCGGGAACTACGCAATTTTCCGGGATAAAAAGTAGCTTATGTGCTATTCCAGACTTTTCTCTATCTATGTGCCGAATTTCATCCAGATCCGTTAGGCCGTTCTGGCGTGATTGAGTAACAAACAAACATCCATCCATCGATCCATCCATACTTTCGCATTTATAATATTAAGTTAGATTAGTTAGATTGTATTCAAAATATTCTTCTTGCAACAAATAAACGCTTAAAAAGCAAAGACTTACGGAACGAGACTAGTAATAAGCACTATCGTGCCGTTTCAAGTTTGCTCACGTAATAAATTGGCCCATTAACTACTGAAAGCATTAAACGGGTCTAATTAGTTAGGGCACAAGGCGGCTCTTAGAATGACATGTTCTGTGTCACTAAATGCTTCTCATTCTTACAGCTCATTCTTACAGGTGTTGAGAGAAAGGGACGCAAATAGTGATAGAGTCACAAGGTAATGCCAGCCTAGCAGTGAACACTAACTCTAGCATAAAAGCGAGCAAATGATCGTAAAACTTGCTCAATTGAGTCTACGCACTGCGGTGGGGGACACAGCGATTTTTCTCCATGTCTAATTTTACAAGCCATGGTATCTTAGTGGGTTGAATCCCAATAAGGCTTAGTTACGCTTCTGGGTTGGAAGGTCAGATGGCAGTCGCTTCTGTAAAAACTAGTGCCTACGCCAAATCTTGGGATTAGGTTGTCAAAGCGGACCCCAGGCTCACTGAGCCGCGGCAAATGCCGGGGAAAACGCTAGGAAGATGATGATGGTATCTTAGTAGGTCGACCTATGGCTTCTCAAGCAGTGGATCGTAGATTCAAACTGCTGTGTTCCGGCGTGGAGAGTAAGACAGCCGGTGAAATTAGTGGCACAAGAGGTAGGTATTCTATCCTAGCTCTCTAGGTTGGCAATGCTTCTGCAATCCTCTAGTGTTGCGGGTGTCTATGTATGTGGTGCGCACTTACCATCTCAGGTTACCCACTTGCTCGTTTGCTTTCCTTGTCGTATAAAAATGTAAAGTAATCGCCTTTCACTCAAATAAGTTTGACGGATACTCAGCTAATAGTGTTGGTGACTCGTACATACACAGCTAGCACGAGAGCACACGAGAGCTGTGTCGCACCCGAAACAGACTACCCGTACTTTTCTTAATGTTCGTTCTAGCACCAGACGGGTAGTCGCTAGCTGTGGTGTATTAATAAAAGCCGCATTAGTCCCCAAGTGCGTGACACTACGTGACCTATAGCAGCGTCACTGATTATCCTCCCATGACGCTCGGCACGCAGCACACGTCCCGCTGACGCGCCGTTGCGTCACGACATTGCGCGTCCGCACAACAAACAAATCACTCCACCACATTCCAATCACATCTCTGTTAGTACACTCTTTAAGGTTAGTTTGGGAGTGGTAAGCCGGATGATTGCGACGTTTTGCGTGGGAAACGTTTTGTGGTCAAGTCAATTTGACGATTTGTGCTGACGCGTATTTGCGATACAAATAACGTTGATTAGGTGTTCCGTGAGATGGTTAATTTCTTAGAGGTTTGGCCTGAGATGGATGACGATCTAGATAAATCAGATTCGATAGTAAGGTATATAGCCTCGACTGCACAAAAAATGCAACGTGAATTATTTTAAACTTAAAATTAACTACCGTGATATTGACCATACTCGGATAACGGATAACTCACGTAATTGTCATCGTGAATCACTTGACATGTTTCGGACTATTCCGAAGTCCTTCTAGGCGTAGTATTGTTGTTTCTATTCCCGCGCAGATAGTAAAAGGCCTCGAGGGAATCGACGAAAATTGTAGGAATCATGCGATACGGCTAGCAACCCGTCACTGTTTTTATTCCCTTTTCCACCTAGTTATACACCCACAATCATGCTAATCGTGGTCTTGAGGCTCTGTCTCCTTAAAGGATAAAGACTTTATGTATGTAATGTATGCATAATATTTAGTAGAAAATTTCCTACCTTATACTCAAAACGGTTAAGAACGCTCGATAAAAACCGGAAAACACAAGTCATTGCCCTAAACCATGCCCCGATGACGTCACTCCATCCCCAAGATGAATAGATTGTCACCCGCTTTTTATCAGGAGCAACTCAAAAAGGTCTCGAAGTCACTTGATAAATAACCGGCGAATGAGGAATGATGCGGATTCCGGCTAATTATTATATTTCCCCATTCCACTGCGAGCTGCGTGTTATAAATGGAGATATTTTCATTAATTAAGGCGTTGGTTGAACGTTTTTTTTAAATTAGGAAGCGATGGATAAGATTCTGCTTGAGTCGGGCGGGTGCGAAATATCACGCCGTCTCAGTATTAAGTGTGACTAAGAACTGTGACTTACCCTTATTCATAAACGCTCTATAGGCTTCTGCTAACTTAGTAATCGTTTGTCCTTATCTGTGAAAGGTAAATGTCAAAGTGACAGATAAGGACAAACGATTGCTAAGTTAGCAGAAGCCAGAACGCTTATGAATAAGGGGGTTAGTGAATAAGGGATCCAATGTGAGAGTGGACAGCAACGCTTTCTATTGCCAATTACGAATACGGAAGACGTCAGGCCACCATTTCTCCAATTCGATAATTGTCGATGACCATTGACCATTCAAAATGCAATGGATATCTAATCTAACTTCTAACTAATATTATAAATGCGAAAGTAGGGATGGATGGATGGATGGATGGATGTTTGTTTGTTACTCAATCACGCCAGAACGGCCCAACGGATCTGGATGAAATTCGGCACATAGATAGAGAAAAGTCTGGAATAGCTCATAGGCTTTTTATCCCGGAAAATTACCGAGGGATAGCGATAAACGAATTCTTTGCAGACGAAGTCGCTGGCAACAGCTAGTCTAACTATCCAACTAATATTATAAATGCGAAAGTATTGGATGGATGGATGGATGGATGGATTTTTGTTTGTTACTCAATCACGCTAGAACGGCCCAACGAATCTGCATGAAATTCGGCATATAGATAGAGAAAAGTCTGGAATAGCACATAGGCTTTTTATCCCGGAAAATTCCCGAAGGATAGCGATAAACGAATTCTTTGCA
Source organism: Pandemis heparana (assembly GCA_963854515.1). Classification (NCBI taxonomy): domain Eukaryota; kingdom Metazoa; phylum Arthropoda; class Insecta; order Lepidoptera; family Tortricidae; genus Pandemis; species Pandemis heparana. The sequence continues at coordinate 15,948,852 of OY978012.1, read as the reverse complement.
GACAAAGTCGCTGGCAACAGCTAGTTCAATATAAAGCCAACAGGCGAAGATTCTCGTCAAGTTTGTGATGTAAGCATAATTGACACTCGTCACTGACAATTGTCGCGTTGGTGGAATAGGGGCCAGAAAGGTTCAGACCAAATGTCAGGAGCGTAGCGACTTAAGGGTTGAGAAGAAAACATTGCGGTGTTCTAGCAGCAATCTTAAATCTGAAGTGCGTTGAGAAATGTTAAGTGCTTTCAAGATAGTACAATAGATGTCAGGAATCTCAATATTTTGATTGGCTAAATCTATAGTGATGACTTTGACATAGAACGTCGCACGGCAAGTGACAAGACATGATAAAGATGATTAAAAAACTAAATCCAATAAAGATGGTCTAACAGTCAAATCAATAAACTTTGAGCGGACAAACGTTAACTCATTAGTTTCTCTGTAAATTTGGAACAAAAAGGCAAAATTGAAAATTTTGAAAAAGCCCACGACGTTGAAACTACTTGAAACGTTATTGGTGATTAAGAACATAATAATATTAATCATTTTTATGCTAAAATGCTTTACTGACAATCTTTTGGAAACGAGCTGATACTCTTCAAAGCGCTGTACGAAATTTTACCAAACATAGCTGAAATCTTTACTGGCGCAACTGGCTTAAGAATGGATAACAGCGCATCGAAATCGGTCCATCCGTATGAGAGCTACGATGCCACAGGCAGACACACAGACATTGACGTTAAACTCATAACACCCCTCTTTGTGTGTCGGGGGTTGAAAATACGGGCCCCTAAAAGTAAATAACCCTCAACAAAACACGTAACGGCTAATCGCTTTCCGGTCCAAGTGCACTACAGTAATTAAATGGTTCCTTTCAAGGGAAAGATTTATTTTCATTATCCGGCAATGTTGTCCGGGATCTTGCCGGAAAAATATGGCCGACAGCGATTCATATTCATAATGTCGGGGAAATAATTAGTTTTCATTATTCAAGCCCTCATCTTGTAGAGTGGGGCGAGCTATGTAGATAATCTTCAAGTTTGAAGATTTAAAAAAATCATGGCGACGAAATTCTCTTAAAATTTTAATATGAAGATTTGACTGTAAATTATTTATTTGCGGCCGAGAGAGAGAGAGAGAGAGATAGCTCTAGCACAGAACCGCGAATTAAACGCCTAAATAAAAAAATACTGGGTATTTTGAGATCTCCCCGGATTACACATGATTAGACCAACAATTTGTCACAGTAATTTTACACAGAATCGCATTATCTTAAGGGTGTAATGAGGCTTCAATGATCTATTACAATCTTTAATCTGTTTTCAGTTTTACTTCTTTATATCAAAGCCTATTCCGAATTTTAAATTAAAAATTCATATTGATCATCGCGATCGATCCTTTATAATTGTAACTATGACATTACCTAACGAGATCTAGTATAGTGAATAAGTACTCACATACATAATTATACTTCAAGATTTTCACAAAGCCATCTTAATGTGCTAGTATAATATAACCCAGTGGTTATCTGATATACTGTGCTGTGCTGTGATTGACCACTAGCTAATTTAATATATCTAAAGGTCACTGTGACTGTGTGTGATTGATTGTGATATCTTCATTATTTCCAAAGGCACATTTTGTGACAATTTATTTATTTATCTGCTGTTTTATGTGTATTTTTATTTGATGTGTTGTGATTGTCATGAATAAACTTTTTTCTTTCTTTCACATTTTTGTAAGTCAACTATCTTTATTATTTACCTTTTCCTTATCAGCTTATCCTTTTATAGCAGTGTATTAACAGACCCAAAGACCAAAGACCCGGGGCACAGTTGTAAATTGGTGCAATGTGATTAATTAATTACCAGTAAATTATTTTGGTAACTCTTATACTTTTTTACGGGTTTATTTACGAAAAATAAATAGAATTTACTATTTCACAACATGTACTCCTTTTTCAAATTTTCCATTCATGTTATAAAAGAGATCCCAGAATGCCATTCGCCGGTGGAAGGGTCTTCCTTGGAGGCTCAAATCCGCACTTATGTTCAGACAGTGCCATTTCTCAGCTGTGATGGGCGTCCACAAGAAAGGCAGTAGCTCCGAAGTTTCAGGAGTAGGGTTTCTGCGAAAGAACAAGAACAAAGAAGTGAGAAGAAAATAAATTGTTCTTTTAGTACCTATTGCCTACTTGGCATGATGAAACGTGATCTCAAATGTGTACTGTACCCGGCCAGCATAAAGACTACACTTCGGTCTTTGGAAAGAGATAAAAAATTGGCGTCACGTAAGTTAGAGCGAGACAAAGCTATACGAAGGCGAAATTAGCCGAGAAGACCGATGTGCTATCTTTATGGCCGGGTACTGTAATTAGGCACCTACCCATATTTGATGAAGTTAGTCCACATCGTAGTCATCCTATCAATAACGATCTGGTCTTTTTGAGTAGGTTCCTCTGTCAAAGCCGGAGGATCAAAAATGTATCCCAATTCATCGGCATGGGCTGCTCCAGGAGCATTTAATATGTCATTCCGGTATTTTACCCAATTTCTATCACCTGTATAGGTGAATACATAGAAGTAAATGTTTTCAGCCCCACTTTGAATGTATTTCCTCATAGCGCGCTGTGTAGCATGAACATAGGTAAAGTCTGATTCAAAGTCTATCACGCGCCATCTATCATCTTCAGTCATCACATCATCGCCAACGTAAAAGTTTCTTACAACCTCAAGCATAGCGTCGAAATCTTCACCAAAATCAAAGGTTTTTTCCAATTCATCCTCAAAAACCTTAAGGTTTCTAAAATAATCTGCATTTCGATTAACATATTTTGCTAACATTTCTTTGTCAACTGTTCCTATCAGTACAGGAATGTTAGAAACTTGTGGTCTATTGGCAATAGCAGGGTGCTCGGGTACAAATATTTCCACACCTTCGAATTTCTTTTCAACGCACGCTCTAAACTCTAATCCTAGTTCAAACGTTGCTGCTATGAATAAATTCGTATCAACAGTTGCTAGAAACGACACAGCTTCGTTTAAATCCCTGGTAACAAATCCAAAATGTGCAGCTAGCTTCAGTGGCTTTGTTCTATCTGATTCAATAAGCCTTGCGGGAGTTAGGGCGACCCCGCTCTGTAGTATGACTTTGTTAAAGAGTCTAACTCCAGGATACATTAGATGGAAATCTATAGCTGCACCCCCAGCGCTCTGCCCTGCTAAGGTTACTTGAGTTGCATTGCCTCCGAAGGCTCTGATATTATCTTGAATCCATTTCAAAGCTACGATCTGGTCTTTCAGTCCGAAATTACCAGGAAACTCTGGTGTATCAAGGCACATAAACCCGTAAGGACCAACGCGATAGTTGATGGCTATCAAAATAATATCATGTCTCACTAGAAACTTTGGCCCATAGAGCTGTGTACTAAAACTTCCTCTCTGTAAGAAACCTCCGTGTATCCACACCACTACAGGGAGAAGGTTGCCAGAATGAGCAGAGTTAGGAGAGAAGATACTAAGGTGAAGGCAGTCCAGTGTTCCAGTTATAATACCAGTATCATCTAATTGAGGGCATAGAGCAGAGTCGTCATAGGCCTCGAAAGGTTCTTCGAATATTGGATGAGGTATAGATGCCTGGAATGAGGAACCATAATTATATAAAGTAAAAAAAAGAACAAAAGAGTAAAAGGAAACCGACGATACCTTGTATAGTACATGTATAAGTTCAACTGAATTGTACTGATATGTGTAAAAAGGAGCAGCAACGCTGATTTTCAATGAGTTTTGTTGTTAAGTGGAAATAACGATAAAAGCATCCTATTTAATCATAAGTATTATTATTATCCTTTCAGATACAGGTACTCAACAATACGTGAAACTACGCAAGACAAAGCATCATACGACCCGTATTCCACTGTATTCTGTATCTTATCATGAAGTTGAGTTATCTTTTTGTTTATACGTGACCAAGCACGAAGCTAGCAACCTGCTTAGAGTGAGCCGAGCGTCCATTCAAGCGGAGCTGAAAGAGCATCTTTAGAAGAGGCAGATTTAGCTGTTAGGCTACCACAGGTTGAAATACAAATCTTTAAAATCCAAAAATTATTTCATACAGAGTATAGTCTGGGTAATTAACAACTCTTTCCTCTGGGCAAACTCTAACTACATTGGAGTAATTTTTACGTTTTTGACGTGATTAACAGTCTTATAAATCGATAAACACCGGCTTCACGCACGAAAAAAGTTCAGATCTAGGAGTTTTCATCAATGTTTCTTTATTATGACGTTATTACGTAAAACTATCGTCCGTAAACCGACTTTACAGACACTACAGTTTTTTTTCTTTCAGCTTAAAATCGCGAGACACTATTATGGATAATGGAGTATATAGACTAATCAACCACTTACTGTTCCTTAAATCTGTTTGCTACTTAATCATTATACATAATATACCTCCTAGATCTTTAGTACAGTTCGAAAGAGTAAACTTTTTACATAAGTACAATTAAAAATTAGAACTCGCACTCACCCCAAATGGATTAGCCTTATCCACCTTGGCATATGGTATCCCCAAAAACAGGGAATAGTCCCCATCTGTTGCTCTCAATCCTTTGATTAGCCCTACATTAGTACTAACTAAAGGGTCTGTCCTCAACTCACAAAGAAAACCATTAAAAAACAGAAGTGCACACAATATCTTTATGGACGACATTCTTATGCAACGAGAGGCATGTCAAGACTATTATGTTAAGTTTTAAACACGCTACTGTATTATTGTTTTTAGGGTTTCGTAGATTAATAGAAAAAACCGGAACCATTGTAGGATGTCTGTCTCATTCATCGCTTACGGTTATTCTTTAGAGTTCCGTACCCGAAGGGTGAAAACGGAAACACTATTCGTGAGGCTCCGCTGTCCGTCCGTCCATCTGTCACCAGGCTGTATCTCATGAACCGTGATAGCTAGACAGTTGAAACATTCACAGATGATGTATTTCTGTTGCCGCTATAAGAACAAAATACTAGAAACCAGAATAATGTATGTATATCTGTATTATATCAGTGACCAATATGAAGTAACCCCACACTGCGTACATTTTGCTTTGGAGCAGGGCTCTGCTTACACTGGTTTTAAATAGATATTGTTGTGCGGTCGGAGATGCCGCTCCCGTATAGGCTAGTTTCAGCCACCAGACAAAGTGCCGGCACGTAAGTCTAGCGATGACTTTGTATGCGCAGAAGTATAAAATACGGTATACGTGGGTGCGCAAATCCGCTCCCCGTGACTCGTCGTCGCTAGACTTACGTGCCGGCACGTATACAATGCTTGAATCATCTGACATCAAGATGAAATGTTTTAGATTTAGATACACGATTTAGATGTATAATTATTGTTCTGAAAAAAAAAAATAAGTTCTGCTAAGTTTCATATTGTAACATCATTAATTTTCTTGGTAATGATGTCCTTTCCAGAAGCGCTGGTAGTATAAAAAAGCCCTTAGAAAAACAGAAAGATAAGAGTTTCGACAAATATACAGTACAGAGTAATTTTCAAATTTTACAGTGGTTTTCTTAATTTTTAATATAATACGAAAATTTACTCTACCTCGATCTCTAATATAGATACGGAACCTTGGTAGCGTGGGGCCTAATCGTAATTACTGGTTTTCTTATTGTCTTATCTATTATCCAACCACTTGGGATTTCGAGGATTCAGATATCGTTTTATATCGTGTGACGCGTTTTTGTTGTTTAAGATTGTGACCCCCAAGTTTTGGATAATGATAATATTTTAATCTATTTTAATAGGTATAGAACGTTCCAATGTGTTTCTAAAATAATAATACTTATTATTGTTTCACATCATCCTTCAAAATCAATTCAGTACAATACAATTGCGTTACGTTATGTTTATGTTACAAGTTTGATGTACGGTCGCCCAAATAAGTGGTCTACCACGTTTCATCCAACTTCCTATCAAATGAAAATGTCGCTAAAGTCGAACTTTCAAGTTGACAGCCTGTCTTATCGACATTATATATTGTGACGTGCAAAGGAATTTCAACCTTAGGGTGGTAGACCACATATTTGGCTGATAGTACCATAATAACCAACTATTTCTTCTTCACTACATAGTATAAAACAAAGTCGTTATAAATAAAAATTAATTGTCGAAATGTACTTAAACGCGCATAACTTCCAAACGACTGCACCGAATTGGATAATTTCTTTTTTAGTAGTTTTTGTTAGTCTGGACAAGGTCCGTACAAAATATATTTTTTTAAATAATTGCTGGTTCGGGGATGAAGGCGTGGGGAACAGCTAGTTTTTATTAATTTACAAACCCAGTTGAGTATTACGCCTGCTTCTAAGAAGAAATAGATTTTGTTTAACTAGGTAAGTACCTCCGTTTTTAGCCTCTGATTAAAGTTTGGCTGCTTTGCGTAGGTGTATGTAGCACCGTAACTCTTAAAACGAAAGCCGCGGTGACCGAGACTTTTGAAAAGTAGGTATTTGAATAAAGTATTGCCGTCTCCATCATCTAATTCCTCTGGAAAGAGCATGAAAGGGACAACTGCAGCCCGCACTGTCTCCAATAAAATGGCCAAGTTGATACATTTTATTTACTTCTTTAACTTCAGTCTACCATCTAGTTTTATCCTCATAGCCCGTAAAGAAGGCGTCCCAGAAAGCGATTCTCTGGGGGAAGGGTTGCGGCGTCATCCTCACAAAGTCATTGAGCAGAGCGTATGATGGTTCAGCGTACCCTGATGGGCGCCAAATGAAGGGGATCACTTCCGTTGACTTGGGAGTCGGGTTACTGAAAAAAGATAAAATAATATGAGAAGACCAACAACTCATTCGCAATTTGGGTGTCTGTGAGGTAGAAATCAGTAAATTATAATCCATCTCGAAGTAGTGTATATTATAATGAAAGGTTGTTAGAATTTTCTTTTCTCATCAATTCTCTTTTTTGTTCCACTTGCTATACAACCTTTCTGAGATACTTATTTCATTTTATTCACATTCATTAATCTCATACATTCTCGTCGGGTATGGCTGGTTATGGTCGGGTGGTGCTAGTGTTCTACCTACCGTAACAAGATAATCCACATTAAACATTCTTGGAAGACTTCGATCAGATATAGGTTTTGAAACTTTTTAAACTTATAACGACATACATACATACATACATACCGTCACGCCTCTTTCCCACAGGGGTAGGCAGAGACTACTTTGTTCCACTTGCTACGATCCTGACAAACCTCTTTCGCTTCATCCACATTCATCAATCTCTTCATACATGCGTTAACTTATAACGAATTTGTTGCAATTCAGGTTTTTTATTTTGGTTGGTTATAAAATCGGTAAATTGAGTAATGTTAAGTAGCTTATTATTTGTCAACTGGGGTGACTTTGGCAATTTTGGGGCTACTTTGATCGTTTTAAAATTGCTATAAAATCGATATTATCCATATCCGGTGAATGTTTGGCATGTAGACGCAAAGGCGATCGACGAAGACATTGATTGGAAGCAGTAAACGCAAATAAAAAATGATGGTTTTGTCATTAAAACTACTTTTTAAAGTCACCCCGTAAATCAAAGTCACCCCAGTTGACTGTACTGATTATTATTTCTGTAGGATCGGTTTTTATCTCGGCTCCTAAATCATCCTGTACAAACGTTTGAACGGATCGAAAAGGAGAGTACATTTGGGCAGGGCATATACAATAATAATATTTAGAAGAACATGGTTGGGAGGTCTGAGCCTCTGGGCATAGGGAATCTTACTTTACCTGGTTTTTGCAAAGTTAGTCCACATAGTTGTCATCCGGTAAATTATTATGTTGTCCATATTCGTCGTTGGTGAATTATAGTAGGCCTGATGAAATAGGTAGCCGAGTTCGTCCGCATGCGTGGCACCAGTCGTTGATGTCATATTGAGCCTATATTTCATATAGTTTCTCGCTCCTGCGTAATCAAACATGTACAAGTATACCGGAGAACTCGACTGTAAGTAGTATCTACTGCTCCTTACGCTAGGGTACACAAAGGTGAAATCAGAATCGAACTCTATCATTTTCTCCACAGTAGCTTTTCCTATTTCTTCACTTCCTATATAAAAATGCCTGACTATTTTCTCAGCATTAATCAACTCTTCGTCATTAAGATCGAAATATTCACCAATCTTTGCTTTGAAAGTTTTATTGCCTTTCTCAAAATAGTCCTGTGGTGACTGTAAATAGTTGTGCATGTTTCGCAATTGTTCTCTACTGTTAAAACCAATTATAACTGGGATGGAAAAAGCAGTTTGTTTTAAAAGAACGCTGGGTTTATCCCTTATCATAGCTCTTACGCCTTCAAACTCATGTTCCACTACAGGCTTAAAAGATTCTCCGTAACCAATACCTATAGTTGCTTTGATCAGATCATGAGGATCTAACTGTGAAATGAATTTTAGAGCTTCATCAATATCATTTGTTTCGAATCCCATGTAGCCAGCTAGTTTGATTGGTGAGTACACATCCGGCTCTCTCATCACCCAATTACAAAGAACGGTGCCACTCTGCATTATGGCTTTATGAAACAAACCATTTGAATAGCCCGATAGTAAGTGAAATTCAACGGACGCAGCTCCAGCACTTTCTCCAAAGAGAGTTATGTTGTTATCATCACCACCAAATCCAGCTATATTATTTCTCACCCATTGCAACGCTACTAGTTGATCTCGCAATCCCGCGTTTCCTGGGACGTCTGTGGTATTAAGTGACATGAAACCATAGGGACCAAGTCTGTAATTGAAAGTTACTAATATAACTCCATTCTTGACGAGAAACATGGGTCCGTATGAGTGTCTGTTGGAGTTCCATCTCCGGAAGCCGCCTCCATGGATCCAGACCATGACCGGTAGTTTGTTATGCGAGTTGGCTTCATTAGGGACGTACACGTTGAGCCGCAGACAGTTCAGGGTGCCCACGATAGTAAAGTCTTGGTCATCTTGTTGAGGACATATCGCCGAGTCGTCTGTGGCATCGAAAGTTTCTTCAAAAGGGGGCACTTTTAGTGTATGCTGTAAAAAACTAATTTTAAATACTGAGAATTAACTAAAAAGCTTACTCCACCCTACTAAGATCCCACTCTTCTACAAAGTTGATTGTACAGTCGAGGGCATAAATATCGATACTTACAGCCATCATGTTAGATATTATGTGTCACCGCCCTTATTGTTTGTGCCATTAAGATGTAGATGTATTTGACGTTTTGGCAACGTATATATATTTATGCCCTTGACTGTACCTCACCAAAAGATTTATGTGTAACATAGGTTGCTTTGTTTTACGCGGTTTTTCAATACTTTAGCAGCTATCGTCTAAAAGAATTTCAAGGACCCTAACGAACAAACCAGAATACGCTGCCATTTCTTGGGGTACCTACTATTAATTGAGGGCTTCGTTTAGATTTAGTTTGTTTGTATCCTTCTTTCTGATTCAAAAACGTCGTACTCACCCCAAAAGGATTATCTTCGTCGACTATAGCGTAGGGTATTCCCAAAAAGTTGGCATAATTGCCATCATCAGCTTCAAAACCACGCACCAAGCCGTTCTCGGTCAAAACTATCTGATCAATGCAAATAACTTTAGTCACAAATATCGGCATAATAATGCAAACTATGTACTTCATCTTTGGTGTCGTGATACCAAATGCTAGACAGATAAAGCGATAAAGTCTGAGATACTTAGCATTTAAAGTGCGGTGGAACTGGTATCGCAGAAAGTACCGCTAGGCATTCCGCTATCGCGATATGCAGAAGACGACCAAGATAGTGTATATACAAATATAATACCCTCTTCTATTGTAAGTACGAAATGAAATGAACACAAAATTGTACCTATGACCTACCTTGGTAACGTACATTATAATTATGCCCAAGCAGGTACAATAAACCGATCAATTAGTGAGTTGTACACATGCGATTTGAACATTTTACCTTAAGCCACAGCGTCAAATATTTATTTTTGCCCTCCCAGCAATAAATAAACAATACCCACGCTCATAATTAAAGCAAATCCCTAACAACGATAAATTATCATTTAGCCGTTACTGTAAATTTTAAGACCTAATAAGAAGTAAACAAAAAGCGAAGTCCGTCATGAGTTATTGGGCACAATAAGCCTTAGAGCCCTTCTAATAGATCGCTGTTCGAGAAAGTTCTGCCTGTTTGAACACCTGGACTTGGGTTTGAGACCCTTGTTTGGAAGACTGCCGTACAAACGGACAATGGACTATTTGTACATACATACAAGCTTAAATTTAAGGCTGGGAATAAATGATACATATCCCTGTAGCTGCCGGGTATGTCGTAGGTTATTTGACACGTTTCAAACCCTCTACGGGTCCATCCTCAAAGTATGATAGGTACACAGAGCATAACTGAAATGTGGAAAAAAGTCGACCAGTTGGTAGAGATTATGTGGAACAGGCGAAGGTTTTTTGTTCAGTTAGTACCCATCACCTTAAAAGAAACCAATAACAGAACAAGAACAAAAACGAAGATTGTATTATTTCCTTTGTCCAGTCCAGTAAAACGCTGGTTTTAAATCATTAACATGGGTTTTGGCATAGTAAAGATTATTTTTCTCCTATGCTCTGAAGTTAAAATATTTGTATGGTAACTGGAATAATGTTGGAAAGGCTACTACTTATAAATTAGTACAATCAGCTGCTCCGCGCAAGTTCGTCGCAGGACGCAGGAGACTAGCTGGTTTAACCTACTAATGATGTCTGTGTAATTATCGCCATCGCAAATTGTATATTAAATTAATATTATGTCTATTATTACTATTAGTAATATTACTGTCTTCTATGCTAGTATGCGCATAGAAAAAAATGTAAAGTAGACTATAATTAGGAGAACTAATTAATGATAATGAAATTAAATGTTGCTACAGTTTCGTTAGTGCTGTTAAATCGAGTTCATAGAGCGGCACATAGCAGCAGTATTATGTTTGAAATCAAACTAATACTTAATTTTGTTAAAAGAAATAATAACAAAAATAAATCGATTGAAAAATCAAAAAATATTGACCATCGAGGGAATGGAAGAAAATCTTGGCATCCTTAGCTACTTGGAAAAGAACTACTCACGTTTCTATATTCTCGTATTAATAATGCGCTAAACTATTTCAAGTTCAAGTGTTATAAAGTGACGTATGGTAGATGAGGTAGGTGGGGGTGAATTTTTGACACTTGAAACTGATAGTAGAGGGGCTCTATAAAAAGCATTCTTGGAATAATAAACCCGATACAGTTCTACATAAAAACGGAGTTAAATATAAAACATTTCATTGTTTACCTCGTAAAAGTAATGGTCAAATATGAAACTGCAGCACAGGGGCCTTACCATGACGTCTTAATGCGATTCAGTTTAGGTTCACTCGTTGTCAGAATCCATGAAAAAAAATCACGAATATTCCCTATTCACTTCATCTCGTAACATCTCAAGTATTTACCAAGGCAAGTGCTTAAAATAACAATGTTAAACAAACAAAAGAGGCCCTCCCTAACAAAGTATTAACCGAATTGTTATTTCCCCAGTAATAATTAATTATTTTGTACCGTGTCCTTCTATTTTGATGGAGAGAGATAGAGCAATTTAAAATTAATGGCTTGCCATCCCGTTCCTCATTAAGAGAGGCGTTAAATAAACGTGGCAGGTATTGTCTTAGGTAAATTAAAGTGAAAGAGTTTTCCTTTTTATTTGGGCAATAAGAGGCAAGTAATGGCTTTTTTGATAGAATTTGACGATAAAGTTTTAGGATTGTCGACTGTCATTAAGGACTAAAGGGTTACCATGACGTCTTAATGCGATTCAATCCCGATTCAGTTTAGGTTCGCTCGCTGTCAGATCAATACTAAAAATGACAGCTAAAACTTGAACTGACTCGGAATTTCATCGCGTTAAGAGTTAAGACGCCATGGTAAGGCCCTGATTATTATTAGAGCGCCTACTCGGTCACGTATTAAAATACATAAAATTTGAAATGTGTAATGGGTCTAAATACATAATACTTGGTTCAAAATATATAATGCAATTTTCTCAGAAAATGGCGTTCTTAATCATAATCATAATCATAATCGTTTATTTGTTAACACAGGTAAACATTTAGACAAACATGACAGGTCATTTAGAGTATCACTATGTTGCGCCATAGCATACGGCATACAAATAGCTACAGCTCGACATACAGCATGCTTCTTACATAATTATTAACTATATCTACTACAACTAACATAAGTTCTCCTCAATACAATAAATTAAAGTTGAAATATTAATAATTAAAATTGATTTGTATTATTAAAACAATTAATATGTCACAAACTATAACCTAAAGAATTACATCACAGTATCCCCGATTTACTTACTGACACTATAATAAGCCTTTGCAACCAAAAAAGAAAATGTTTTTTTAAATTATTGATAAAAAATAAACCTAAGCTATTTGAAACTAATCTGTAGATTACGCTATTATTTTAAATAAGTTAACATTATAATGCTGTAGATATAATTATTTTAATAGTGTTCGGGTGTCCAGCCCGTGGGTGGCGGTAATCACCTACCATCAGTCGACAAACCTGATCATCTTTCATCCTATTTTATGTCCAATAGTATACTATTATATTTGTCCAATACTCTTTGATACCTAATCTACATGATAAGCAAATAACAGTCATCATCCCTAATTGACAAAATTTCATATTTCTGAGCCTATAATTTTAATACATACATACATACATATCGTCACGCCTCTTTCCCACAGGGGTAGGCAGAGACTACTTTGTTCCACTTGCTACGATCCTGACAAACCTCTTTCGCTTCATCCACATTCATCAATCTCTTCATACATGCTCGTCGGTTTCGGGTACTCATGACCTGGCCTTTCTCCAAAACGTCCCCAATTTGATCACGGAACGTCCGCCTAGGCCTTCCCCTCCCAACGCACCCATTCACACTCCCCATATAAATCTGTTTAGTTAATCTTCTTTCATCCATCCTCTCTACGTGACCAAACCAACTAAGCATACTTTTTTCTATCCTAGTCACTATATCTTCTTTCACACCAGCACATTCCCTTATCACAGTATTCCTTATTCTATCTTTCAGTGATACACCTTCCATACTTCTTAACGCTCTCATTTCTACTGCATTTATTCTACTTTCATGCTTCTTTTGCCATACCCAACTTTCGCTACCGTACATTAGTGTTAAAATTTTAATGGTTCTCTGTATTTTGTTAGAAAAGATGAACATGCTGACAGTTTCATTTTTTCGCAAGGGCTTGTATTTAATTTATAATTAATTTATTAATTTGTGCTTATTCTAAAAGGGCGTAACTCCGATACTATCACAGAATACACACTTATCCCTTTGTCTTTTCTCTATAAAAAAAAACTGTCATTTATTTCAAATTGTCAATGTCAGGCCCTATTCTATTTTCGAGGTGTTATAAAAATGAAATGTTGTCAATTGGGATTGTCTGGAAACTAAGGTACCCGTGCCTTAAATTTTTTGTGTCCAACGTTCATTTTACTAAAACGTGTCATAGAATTTGATACGAAGCTCTATTTTTGAAGTGAAAAGTTCTTTAGCGGCGCTGAGCACTTTTTGGGACGGGTAAAAAATGTTAAACTCGCGTCAGGCGTAAGACGGAGGGAGAGTTTAAGTACCAGGATATCAGAATCCTCTAAGAGCTTATTTTGAAATACGAATGAAGCTAGAGTCGCGTTCGATTTTTGAAGTGTACGTTGATTTCGTCACTTTAACGTTATGTGCGTTTGGCCTAGGTGTATATAAGGTGTGGAATACCAGTTCGTTCTCTCAGGTGACCAGTTCAAATATCGTGTAGAAAAGGTTTTTTTTTTCTTTTTTTTGTTTTTGCGCGAGTGTGCATAGGTATGTGTAGTTTTGACTTCTGCCGGCACTCCCGGAGTGCTACCCGGTGTTTTTTTACACTGGTAACAAAACCGAACGGAAAAATAACCTCGTCCATTCTGTCCTGCTGAACGTACAGTCAACAACATAAGCACTTAGGAACTCATGTCTGAGGAGTAAGGTTAAAATTGTGTGTTATTTATGACTAGCTTTAACCCGCGACATCGTCTGCGTGGAATCAGTATTTTGGGTTGCTGATTTTTATCGCTTGTAAAGTTTATGGCTAATATTTAACTAGACCACAAATTAGTACCTTAAAGTATCGCACCTTCGTAGTAAATTTCAACCCCCTTTTGACTATAACCTAAGGAGGTGTTGGTCTTTTTTTATCCATATCAAATTAATTAATGTAAATCGGTTTAGCGTGAAGAGTTAACAGACAGTCACACTTTAGCATTCATGATATTAGTATGGGTTCACATTCACATAAACCTTTTCAAGATTCACATACATACATACTTACATAAATCATGTCTTTCCCTTACAGGGTAGATAGAGCCTAAGTGAACAAAACCTAAAGGTCACATTTAGCATGATTGAGGGCATACAGGTGGAAATGGGGAATCAAAATAGTGATGGGTTGCTAGCCATGCTTGCCATGATTCCTAAAATTTCCGTCCGTTCCCTCGGGGCTTTTGCCTTCCGCGCGGGAAGACGCAACTGTCACATTTACATTTAACTGTTACATCTAAGTGTATCGAATGTGTTTAATAAATGTTTCTCTGTCTCTCTCTCTCTCTTTTTATGTTTTTCTTTGCTCCCATAACAACATGAAAGTTCATGATGCTGACTGTGCATCGCTTTGCGTTCAATTTTAGTCGCTAGCAATGTAACTTGACATACACTCCACAGCACTCTATAACGTAAATATTTGATAAGTTAACTAATGGCTTGCTAGCCGAAAATACATCAATTTGGATAGTTTGCTGGCTGAAAGTTGGATAGTCTGCCCAGCAGTCAATGCTGACATTGACAGGTTTACAAACTCGCCTACACAACGTTTATTCGGAAAAAAGTTCGGGTATAAAGATAAAGTAAACGATTATGTGTAAGAAAAACCCAAATAGCGCCTAGCCTTACGTCCGAAAAGGGTAGGAACATTTCACTTCCGGATACCAGCACCAAATTTTTATATGTTACTAGGCATATCATCTAGACCACAAAATTGCCGGGAGACAGTTTCTGAGGTGTCAGGGTCACCAGATATGACGTCATCAAATTGACCGCCGCCGCGTTTTGAAAAATTCAAATTACACCCAACTTATACAACGCACGCATACATGAGGGGTATCAAATGAAAGCTAGTTAAATATACTATATTTGCGCTTTGAACTGCAATTGCATTAATGTTGACGTTTAAGAGCTATTAAAAGAAAAATGATAATCTTGGAAAAATATTACGGACTTTTATTTCTTGCACCAAAACTAAAGACTCCAGACTAAGATAATGTATTACAATAATGAAAACAAATTATTAAGATTTACATTACAATTCAAAGTTTGAAAATCGGATATGAAATGTCGAAGTTATGGTCAAACACTTGACGACGCTGCAGCGTCTAAAATTACGAAAAAAAATTTTTTCTTGTCGAAACCAGCACTAATTTTTTATATGTTACTAGGCATATCATTTGGACCCCGAAACTGCCAGGAGACAGTTTCTGAGATGTCAGGGTCACCAGTTATGACGTCATCAAATTGGCCGCCGCCGCGTTTTCAAAAATTCAAATTACACCCAACTTATGCAACGCACGTATACATGTAGGGTATCACGTGAAAGCTAGTTAAATAGACTATATTTGTGCTCTGAACTGTAAATGCATTAATGTTACCGTTTAAGAGCTATTAATAGAAAAATGATAATCATGGAAAAAGTATTACGCACTTTTATTTCTTGCATCAAAACTAAAGACTCCAGACTAAAATAATGTACTGCA
Source organism: Pandemis heparana (assembly GCA_963854515.1). NCBI lineage: Eukaryota > Metazoa > Arthropoda > Insecta > Lepidoptera > Tortricidae > Pandemis > Pandemis heparana. The sequence goes on along the minus strand of OY978012.1, from coordinate 15,932,931 downwards.
ATAATGAAAAAAAACTATTAAGCTTTACATTACAATTCAAAATTTGAAAATCGGATATGAAATGTCGAAGTTAAGGGAAAAAACATAAAGCACGCGAAATTGCCGCCATCGCTGAAAACTGTAGATACCTACATATTTTCACTTCGAATTTTAGTCTGCTCCAAAATTTGACGCGTGAATGATTCGGTGGTGGTGTATTTATGTGCCTAGTAACAATGACTGACGATGAATTGTAATGTAATAGGTAAGTTATTAATTTTCTGCACCGAGACGTTACAATTGGTTATTTTATTATAATTATCATATTAATTACCTAAATAGTAGTAGTAGTAAGTATACTAATTGTTCGAAGAAGGAGGTATAGGTATATAAATCCAAAGTGCGTAAGTATAATATTTATTTATATTTACATTTATAATAAAAAAAATATATAATTTAAAATTACCCTTTATGAGGCTACATAATAATTGAATTCATCAAAAATACCTTGAAACACCAGTTGGCATGGGCATATACATTATGCGCATAACGCGACATGTCACGTTGTTTGTGGCGGCCGCCGAATTATCTTTAAACCAGCATAGCTATGTCTTTTTATACCCGATTGTGATGATTAAAATTTTATACTATAGAGGAATAGCGTAGAATTATTTGAACCATATATTTTTTTTCTTCAACTTAAATGGTTCTCTGGCTATAAAAATAAACATGCATTTTTTTCTTTAATTTGTCTATTTGTTGTAATATTTTTGTTGTTTACATATTTATGCAGTTATAATCAATGAATACAATGCAGCAAATTTTAATATTTTTTCATTTCATGCCCCATACGTGCATATACACTGCGTAATTTGTCTAATTTAAATCTTTTAAAACGCGCCGGCGACGTCGTTTGAATATATGGCATCCGCCGCGCTTTATTTTAAACCGGTATAGCTATGTCTATTTTTACTTGATTGTGATGATTTAAATTTTATACCATAAAAGAATAACGTAGAATTATTTGTACTCTATATTTTTCTCTCCAATACAAATGGTTCTCTGGCTATAAAAATAAATATGCAATATTTTTTTTGTAATTTGTCTTATTTATTCTTTATTTTTGTTGTTTTCATATTTACGTAGTTACAATTAAAGAAAACAATGCAGCAAATTTAATATCCTTTCACGTGATACCCCACATTTATACGTGCGTTGCATACGTTGGGTGTAATTTGAATTTTACAAAACGCGTTGGCGGCCAATTTGATGACGTCATAACTGGTGACCCTGACACCTCAGAAACTGTCTCCTGGCAGTTTTGGAGTCCAGATGATATGCCTAGTAACATATAAAAAATTGGTGCTGGTTTCCGGAAAAAAAAATTTTTTTCGTAATTTCAGACACTGCAGCGTCGTCAAGTTTTTGACCATAACTTCGACATTTCATATCCGATTTTCAAACTTTGAATTGTAATGTAAAGCTTAATAATCTGTTTTCATTATTGTACTACATTATTTTAGTCTGGAGTCTTTAGTTTTGGTGCAAGAAATAAAAGTCCGTAATATTTTTCCAAGATTATCATTTTTCTATTAATAGCTCTTAAACGGTAACATTAATGCAATTACAGTTCAGGGCACTAATATAGTCTATTTAATTAGCTTTCACGTGATACCCCACATGTACACGTGCGTTGCATATGTTGGGTGTAATTTGAATTTTTCACAACGCGGCGGCGGTCAATTTGATGACGTCATAACTGGTGACCCAGATACCTCAGAAACTGTCTCCCGGCAGTTTCGGAGTCCAGACGATATGCCTAGTAACATATAAAAAATTGGTGCTGGTATCCGGAAGTGAACTATGTTTTCCGTTATTCCAAGCACTAAAAATAGTAAAATCGTGGGAAAAAAATCATGCATACATTTTTCGAAAAACGCTCGGAAACATTTGTAAAGAACTATGAAAAAAAATCCTGATAAACATTTACAGGGCTGTTTAGTTGCGAAATCTCGATCCTGCGCGTATAGGCTCGATTGTTTTGATTTAAGTGATAGGTTAAGATTTAATTTAATTTAATTTGTAATTTTTAATTCAAATTGTAATTGTATGGGTTGAATTAATGCCTTAATAAGTACATTATTATTATTATTATGTTGGTACGGGTTTCCGATCACGGGCCCATGGGGACCCGGTCATTTGAAAGGCATTTATTATTATTATTATTATTATTAGTCAAACTAACTCAACCATCTGCTGAACTATTCCGGGACAATTTGTTTATTGTTTATTTATAATACTAATATTATTTATTTTATTGCAATACATGTCTAAATCTAAATTATTTAAAAATAAAACTAGCGGAACTAGCCTAAACTTAAAATACCTATATATATTTATTTATTACATACATGTACTACAATTTAGATGGTAGGGTGCATTAATATAGAATCGTACCTACATACTACCCATTCAGGGTGTGGCAATGTCTTAAAACTAAAATGCGGCAAATCTAAAATATCCATTAAAATCAATAAAATTATAAATCAAGAATAAATAACATTGTATTGAATCAGGCGTTACTTTGCGGAGGTCCATTTCAATGAACACAAAATATTTACCTTGCTACTCCGCTACTTACGTGCAAGTTAACCAAGCCTGTGCGAAATATGTACGTTTTGCATGCAAGCCCTCCCACCACTACTACCACACAAAACGCACACAAATCCCACAAACTTAATTAATCCTAACCCCACACAAACACTGACGCGCGTTTCGATCCCTCTACGGGATCATTCTCAAAGTTAGAGCACAACCGATGCACATGCGAACCAACGTCGTACTAATTTGTAAAACTATAAATAAACCAAATGTACCCACATTCGTATATTACCAAACTACCCTCTTATTTATAATTTTAATTAGCCATCCACAACTACCTTCATAAATTTTTCCGACTACAACAAAACAAAGAGGGTTATGTATTTAACAAAACAATTTTACTATTCATCAAAATGGACACGCAACAAAGGTGACGACACCAAGTTCACCTGTTCGTTAATTATTGAAGCACTATTGTTGTACCTAATTATTTCCAAACAGTTGAACTTGGTGTCGTCACCTTTGTTGCGTGTCCATTTTGATGAATAGTAAAATTGTTTTGTTAAATACATAACCCTCTTTGTTTTGTTGTAGTCGGAAAAATTTATGAAGGTAGTTGTGGATGGCTAATTAAAATTATAAATAAGAGGGTAGTTTGGTAATATACGAATGTGGGTACATTTGGTTTATTTATAGTTTTACAAATTAGTACGACGTTGGTTCGCATGTGCATCGGTTGTGCTCTAACTTTGAGAATGATCCCGTAGAGGGATCGAAACGCGCGTCAGTGTTTGTGTGGGGTTAGGATTAATTAAGTTTGTGGGATTTGTGTGCGTTTTGTGTGGTAGTAGTGGTGGGAGGGCTTGCATGCAAAACGTACATATTTCGCACAGGCTTGGTTAACTTGCACGTAAGTAGCGGAGTAGCAAGGTAAATATTTTGTCTTCATTTAAATAACATTGCTTAAAACAATACAATTCTAAATCAAGCATGTTAGCCATTTAAATTACATCAAGTCATTCTCAAATTAAATCATTAAATAAATTAATGTCCGGTTATTATCATCACTTATATAATAAAACTTTAACCTTTTTTTTGTGCCTTCTCTTGTATTTACACATATGCCATACGCCAGACTTTTTTATTGCGATGTCTTAAGTTGAACCAAAACTTAATTGAACTAAATAAAGTTGCTGAAGCTGAAGGTGTATGGACGTATAGGTCGTTCGCGTTGAAGTTGCGATACTTATTATATGAGTGGTTGGTGTCGACAAGATTAAGAGACCCTGTATGTATACACACATACATATAAATACTTAAATGAGTTACTCAGAGGCTACGCATGCCAATAGGTAAAGCGTAAATCCGGGGTAATCGCGTAAAATTGCTTTTTAATATCAAAAGCGTAATAAGATCAATCCGGGCAGCAATCGGAGCTGTTGGGATCAATCCCCGCTTAGGACGTCTCCCGGGAGTCCGTGGATCAGGCGAAGATTGCTTCCGCTGAAAGGGGAAATATTGTCCCGAAATTGTACCTACTGTTTGATACAAAACGTTATGACACGAGAAGGACATGAGTCATTAAGGATGGGTAAAAAATGTTAAACTCGCGTCAGGCGTAAGACGGAAGAAGAGTTTAAGTACCAGGATATCAGGATCCTCTAAGAGCTTATTTTGAAATACGAATGAAGCTAGAGTCGCGTTCGATTTTTGAAGTGTATGTTAATCCTAGTGGTATAAGGTGTGGAAAAAAAGTGTGTTCTCTCAAGTGATCGCAGTTCAAGTCTCGTGTATTTTTTATCTTTTTATTTTTTTCGCGTGTGTGTAGTTTTCCCTTCTGCCGGCACTCCCGGAGTGCTACCCGGTGTTTTTTTAATTAGTTTAGTGAATGTTGGGCACGTTATGGTGTGGAAAATGCGCCTTATGCTTCCGCCCGGTACGGGGTTACCGGGGGTATGTGGGGCTCTCCCGCAATGGCAGGCATACCCACTAAAAATCACACGTCCCTATTCGGTCGTTATGTGAGGCGTTACGAGAGCACTCGCGTCAGAGAAAGGGAAGCCAGACAGACTGGCGCCGTAACGCGTTACGTTACGAAGCGTTACCCTTCCATAAGAAGTTATCACTTCAAAAACAACTACATTCACTGTCCAAACACATTACCATTCCCGGCGCCGAACCGCATCGTATTTCAGAATTTACAATTACACGTTGAATACAACATGCAGTTGAGCGGTTTCACTCGGGGCCGAGAGGTTTTTAAATATATATTGCTAGTTCAAGCAGCGCTATTAATATTACATGAGCTCGCCTTGTCGGAAATGCAGGATCGCCACCTAAGAACTGTGGACCGGGAGCCGCCGGCGAACCAATTAAAAACAGCTATCATTTTGACATTAGTACAGGTATTTTATTGAATCAGGCGTTACTTTGCAGTGGTCCATTTAAATGAACATAAAATATTTACCTTGCTACTTCGCTGACGTGCAAGATAGAAAGAATACATATTTCGCACAGGCTTGGTTATCTTGCACGTAAGTAGCGGAGTAGCAAGGTAAATATTTTATGTTCATTACTAAAGGTGTAGTGCATAAAGTTTTTCCATGACATTTCGTTGAATTTTATCGGGTTCTCTACTTTAGTAACATGTTATTAAAGTCCTGTATTGTATACAATGCAGCTGTCAGATTGAATTGTTTTATAAAAAAGAACCTTATTCTAATGTCGTTTAATTTCAAAACCGCATGGGATTCAACGAAATGTCATGGAAAATCATTTTGCACTACATCTGAAACAACTTTAATTATTTGAACAAACTTCTTTCAAGCTGGTCTGGACTCAAAGAAGAAACATAGAATTGCTTCGACCAGTTAGGCCATTAAGGGATAAAGACGTCATTTATATATTGTATTTATGTATATTAGACAAAATAAAATTGCACACAAATCTCGTTTATGGTCTTTAGATCTTGTCGCCTTGCCTAATATACTTTTAGCAATAATATACTTACATAAATACTACTACAGTAGTAGTACCTAGTCTCCAACTTATTTCTGTCTTATTGGTTGTCTGGTAGAGATCGCTATTAATTAATACTTTGTTCTTTGTTTCCGTATTGTTTTGTACTGATTTATGGTATTCAATAAAGAGTATTTTGTACTATATTAAACTTTAATTTCTTGGAGTTTTTTAATTTATTATATTTTTTATATGCAATCATGTTTGAGAACGACTTATTATTATACCATCCAGCTCCCGGTCTAGGAGCAATTTTCAAAATGTCCGTCTCAGGTGGACGTTTTATTTGATGCTTTGAAACGCGGCACTGCCAGCCAACATTGCATTCAGTTATGCCCTCTTTTAAAACTTTTGCTCCAAATGCACACGTGTTTTTGACAAAAATAATTAATAAAGTTGTTTCAAATTATAAATCTGTAGCAATAATCACACTAGTCACAATAATACTGTAAAGGCGAAGGTTTGTGAGTGTGTGTGTGTGTGTATGTTTATTAATTGTGCAAACGGCTGGACGGATTACGATAAAATTTGGAGATAGCTGGTACCCTAAGAAGATTAACACATAGGCTACTTTTATCCCGGAAAATTGCATAGTTCCCGCGGGATAGTGATAAACATGTCAAAGTTGCGTAGCTGCCTAGAGTCGCAACGTAAATAATGGACCCTTACCATGACGTCTTAATGCGATTCAGTGTTGGTTCGCTCGCTGTCAGATTCATACTAAAAGTTACAGCTAAAACTTGAACTGAGTCGGAATTAGGACGTCATGGTAAGGCCACAGTTCTGAAACCTAATTCTACGCGGACGAAGTTGCGGGCAGAAGCTAGTATGAACTAAATTCAGTCGTGCGGTTGCCAGTTACTTAGTTAATTATGATCTTTATATATTGGTCGATATCAAACAAATCCATAGCAACGTAGCGTAGCACATGCACATGCAGATAAATACGACAAATTGTCGGTGAAAAGTGACAATTGTCGATTTTTGTGAAATAGGGCTGCCATTTATTTATTTAGACATGCCAACAGTACATGAAACAAAACATTAATATTCATAAAAATTGCAAGTTACAACAGTTCATGCACCAATAACAGACATGCGACAGCATTTATCATGTTTTCCTACTCCAGTACTTTTATTTGACAGCTAAAGGGTCACCAACACCAATATAATGATACACATAATATACTGGAGACAAGTCTACGCTCTATGGCCCGCAACTCTACTATAATATTCACATTACAGTAGCTTTCTAACATTATAGTAGTTGTTTTTTTTTTAATTTTGTCCGTCCGGACTAAGGCCAGAAACCATTCAGCCGTTTAGGACAAAATACGGTGTTAGCAATTTAGAAAGCAAACAAAATAAAAAAGTGTGTAGAATATTTCAATTTTACTGACATAATTTGACACTTGTCATGTAGGTAAATGTTGATGGCTGTCGTTTTCAGGTAGTTTGGTGGATCTTATCACGAAATTGTCAAATTTTTTGGATCCAAGATGGCGGATGACATTTTGACACTTTTGCCACAAAAATGTTCATGGGTGTCGTTTTCGAGTAATTTGGTGGCTCTGAGCACGAATTTTGTATAATTTTTTGGATCCAAGATGGCGGATGACGTTTTGACACTTATGACACAAAAATGTTCATGGGTGTCGTTTTCGAGTAATTTGGTGGCTCTGAGCATGAATTTTGCATAATTTTTTGGATCCAAGATGGCGGATGATATTTTGACACTTTTGACACAAAAATGTTCATGGGTGTCGTTTTCGAGTAATTTGGTGGCTCTGAGCACGAATCTTGTATAATTTTTTGGATCCAAGATGTCGGATGACATTTTGACACTTTTGACAGAAAAATGGTGATTGGGTATCATTTTCGGGTAATTTGGTCGCTCTGAGCCCGAGTTTGGCATTATTTATGTTTTATTTAACAAAACATACGCCTAGGTCCAACTCTGATCTCCTTTCAAATGCTAATGATGTGATGACGATGATGATGATAATTTTAATGAAGTCGTAGAAAAATTATTGTATGCAACGTTGTATAAATAAGTCAAAAAATGCTCGTGGTGTCTTTCTTTCTTAACCCACACCACTCGCCTTTTTTGACCTCTCTTATACAACTGTTGCATAAAATACTATTAGGGACTTACACCACTACAAGTAATACTAACTAACATAAAGCAAACCGGATTAAGTAAGTGAATGAGCATCCTGCTTATAGCAAAACTAAGATTAGGCTAAAAAGAGGGCTAATTTTGAGAGATGTGTGATGGAATCAGCATTTCACGCTTAACCGTTTGACCGTATTGAATCCTGAAAGATTTCGAATTGGCTAAGTAAAGTTTTGCTAGGTCTAGCGTTGAATGCCTTTTGAATACGGTAAAGGGGAAGGGCCTTTCCGATTTTTTTATTATTGGTGAAGTAGGGGGCTGGTGTAAAGGCACTCTTAAAAAAACAAAACCTTTCCAAGTCTAAGCTCTGTGTTGCCAGTGCACCCGTGCCACAGCGATTTGGTGTTATTTTTCGAAGTGCGCCGCAATATCGGCTTAATTAAGCGACAGTAAACATTTGCCGAGCACTCGGCGTCGACAAATGAAACTGCCGGTGCCGGCGTTGGAGGAGTGGGGTAGTGGGAACGGGCGACTAGATAGGTGTACTTATAATTGACAGTGACAATAACCCGGGTCTATTTTGTCCTATAAAATTTAAGTTTTTTTAAAGTGAACTTCTTTAGCGCTTTTTGGGATGGGTAAAAAATGTTACTCGCGTCAGGCGTAAGGAGGGCGAGTTTAAGTACCAGGATATCAGGATCCTCTGAGAGCTTATTTTGAAATACGAATGAAGCTAGTCGCTTTCGATTTTTGAAGTGTACCTACGTTAATTTTGTCGCTTTCATTTTTGTGTGTTTAGCCTGGTGGTATAAGGTGTGGAATAACAGTGCGTTCTCTCAGGTGACCGCAGTTGAAATCTCGTGTAGAAAAAGTTTTTTTTTCTTTTTTTTTCTTTTTGCGCGACTGTGCGTGTGTGTAGTTTTCACGTCTGCCGGCACTCCCGGAGTGCTACCCGGAGTATTTTGTGGAAATATGTATTATACCTACTTTATTGGAATAGACAATAAGATTGTGAATAGGTGGATCAACTTCATTTTACACGACTTGACCTTTGCGGAGTAGAGTAAGGTTACCTATCAATTTAGTTTCACAAAGAACTCCGCAAATTAACGCCTGACTACGTGAAAGTGTTAAAACGGATGTTTATTTGCTTGAAATCGTTACCACATCATAGTACCGCAGTAGTATTCAGATTAACATTCAACGTATTCATTCAGTGTCGAAAACTACGTAATTGAAATATTTCACAGTGTTGTCACCGCAAGAAAATACCCCCGAAGTTAAAATGACATTGCCCTTAAACCCCAGAACCGTGGTACATGATTCATCACCATCATCGTGATCATGATTTTTGTTATCGGAAAAAAAATACCGCGGCCCTGAACAGTGGAATAGCGACTTTGTTTTAAATTACGTAGTGATGATAATTCGACCGTTTCACTTTTGCGAAGACACACAACGCAGATGATCTAATTTTCATGTCTGTGTTTTTTTGTTGTTTCTTTTCTATACTTAAACTTGTGTCTATGCTCTTATATTTGTGTGTCTTGCAAAATGAATAAATGTCTTCTTTCTTTATTTCTTTCTTTCTTTCTTATATTGTATACAATTTATCAAAATAAAGCTGTGAAATAAAATAAAGCTGTGAAATCGCCCTAAATCCCCTTCTGAGATTTTCTGGGGGAATAGTCTAGCAACCCCGCTCGCTAGTTTGGCTAATATTAGAAATTCCGTTTGTCGGCTACCCACTACATGTAGGTAGGTACATGTATGGTCTGTCTGTCATTTAAATATTTACGCTTTGAGTGGGGGTGCGGATAGTTACAGATATAATACAATACACACATACACAAATCGGCAGGCTTATTACGTAACTCGGTCGCAATCACCATCGTGTTCATTTTGACAGTTTATGTATGGGCTGACAATTGGCATCGGAATCAGCTAGCTGTCACATTCATACATGAACTGTCAAAATGAGCACGATGGAAATGATTGCGAGTGAGTTACGTAATAAGCTATCGGGTCTTTATCCCTTATGGGGTAGACAGTCTAAACTAAAGAAACAAGACCTAAAGGCCACGTTTAGCATGATTGTGGTCTTATGTGTGGATGGATGGATGGGTGTGAAAAGGGGAATCAAAATAGTGATGGGTTGCTAGCCGCATCGCCCGTAGATTCCTAAGAATTTCTCCCATTCCTTCGATGGGCTACCATCTGCACGAGAAGAGAACAATACAACATATAAAGCGTAAAGGAAACGTAAGCGAAGATATGATCTAAGATGAGGCATGCTTTTTTAATACTGACGCATCCTTAATTACCCGACGGCAAAGCCAAAGGTTGTCTGTTCTAAGACCATGTGGCCTGCCCATTGCCACTTCAACGTACATATATGTTCGAGCTATGTCGAACCGTTGGGGGAGAAAAGTTCTCGAGTGGCGACCGCGAACCGGAAGACGCAGTGTTGGCAGGCCTCCCACTAGGTGGACTGACGACATCGTGAAAGTTGCGGGAAACCGGTGGATTCGGGTGGCGAGTTGTCGTTCATTATGGTGTGCTAAGGGGCCTTTGTTTAACAGTGGACGTCTTCAGGCTGATGATGATGATGATGATGACGAAAGCCAAAGGAGGGTTATGGCATAGAATAGATAATAACAGGGTAGAATGGAATCTCTATTGACCGCATCCTAAACGCCGCCATTTATATACCTACTTCTCTCTTTACGTCGTTACACCCCTTTGTCGTCCAGGCGTATTGCTAGGGTTGCTTACCGTTAAATAGTATACTTACGTCTAAAGATAATATCGCTAAAATATAAGTTTTTATTTACTTTGAAATCATTATTTTATCAGTTTTACAAAATATGAAATTTATAAATCATTAGGTACGTACCTACATATTATAGATAGGTACTTCTAAATAAGAAGTTATTACAAGTGCCATACCAAATGAAGCCATTTAAGATGATTTAAGTAAGTATTACTTACCGACAAATATAAAATAAAATACATACAGGCTCACGTAAAACTAGTAGTAGTTTAAGAGGGCGCATCCGTGCTGAGCTCGCAACGTCGCATTATTGGTGATTTTTAGCGATAATTTCACAGAAATTGAATGAAAGTATCAAATGTCCGTCTGTAGTGCACTTCGTTTTTAGTGTATTAATGTGTCTAATGCAATAATTCACCGTGATGGACTTTTATTTTCTTATTAAACGAGATATAGTATTTTATCGCTTTAATACGAAAATAAAAGTCCATCACCATTAATCATTGGATTGGACACATTAATTCACTAAAAACGAAGTGCACTACAGACGGATATTTGATACTTTCATTCAATTTCTGTGAAATAATCGCAAAAAATCACCAAAAATGCGACGTTGCGAGCTCAGCACGGATGCACCCTCTTAAGTGCCAAACGCGCGTGCGGCGACGCCGGCCGTGGCAGCCTGACTGAGTCGCTCGCTTAGCGAGTACTGTAATATCGTGACCTTGAATCCGGCCGGAGCGGGAGATTCCGTTCTACTATGTTCTTACTTATTCTATGGTTATGGGCGAATATTCAGCGTTTTTTCGGCGTTTTTTTTCGTCATTATCGTCTCAGCATATACCATTAAAAGAGATGATGCTGAGACGTAACTTTTTATGACAACGAAGCACAGTATGGATGCTGCATTTAGCTTGTCCAAAGTTGTTGCGGCTTGTCCTTCTGAGAGGGTAATAATTGTGGGATGACATTGACGCATGAGCCGAGCGGTCGAAACGCTTGAATATTGGCCTTTATGATTTTGACAGGCTATGTATTTTGAAAACTTAGCGTTCAAGGAACATAGACACAGGGGAAATCAACTCCCAATCTATGCAAAGTTTGTCCCAATCTGTTCAGTCGCATGCGTGATTGAAAACATCAAACGGACAACAAACTTTCAAATATAACAATTAATTGGGTTAACTTTAGTTAGCCTGTGGCATCGGCCCCTTAGAAGAGTTATAAGGGCTAGTTCTATATCCCTGAGGAATATCGGAAAATCCCGTCTTAATTTACGTGTAGGTATCTCTATCCTACATACATACATACACAGCCTGAGGTAACAAGACCACGTTATGCATAATTTGTGGGCGTACAGGTTGAAAGGGGAATGAAAATAGTAATGGGTTGCTAGCCGCATCGCCTATAACATGATTCCTATGATTTTTGCCCATTCCCTCGATGAGCTTCTACCATCTACGCGGGAAGAGAAGCAACTGGTACATTCCATGTATTGTGTTTTCTTTGCTCCAGCACGGGAGCAAGTAACTACCTCTGTTTCAAAGTATTATAATATTTGCAGTTTCAGAAAATGGTTTACTCATTCACTAATTTCGAGTGTCATCCCCAAGCTTCTAGTTTATTTAGCCCGTCCCGCTCTAACGCGTGGGGGGGCCTGTGCGTGAGCGGGACAACCGCGTATGAATGTGCAGATTCCACCGTCATGAGTTGACGTTTGCCCGCGACAGGTAATTTTCCTCCCGCCGCACACTGAAGGGCCAAGAGCGAGCCGTTTTTATGAGAGTTCCGTACACACAGCAAAACTATTCGGTATGCACCCTAGTTGTCCATGTGTGTCATTCTATACACACATCCGCACCTATCCGCTGCCTTAATTACACACACAACAAAATGGTTTTGTATCCACACGAGTATTCACACTAACATGGCCTATGTGTGCTGATTGTGTTCTCTGACTACCTTCACATATCTCTTATTGTACAGGTTATTGTTATTCAAACGATTTTGCTCAATGGAAGAATAATTTCGTCATGAATAATATGAGCGCGGTGGCTCATTCGTACTGATTAGGACTATGAATGTTAAAGACCTCGGTTCGAATCTTGCTCAAATGTGTCTATTTTGTATTTTTTTTTTCAATTTATAACTATCTCAAAACCAAATCATGACTACTTCAAACAAGAAAAAAAGAAAGTAAAAGAACAAAATAAGAAAATAAAATCATTGTTTCAAATTGTTTATTACAACATTTAAGTAATTATTATTACCATAAGACTATAACTAATTAAATTAGCAAAATAAAACTGCATGCTTTTCCTTATAATATAACAGAAAAAGGACAACATTTATTCGTAAAACAACACACAACACACAAATGGTAAATTGAATGCACACCACAAAAGGGCTATTTTTAAGATGTAATTTATTCGAATTAACAAGGGTTTTGAAAAGAGTATCATTTATAAGAATTTCCGATTTATTAAGTTTACTTAAGTCTGAGAAAGATGAACGAAACGTTTTATTTGTCGAGAAATAAAGTCAGTGGTGAAATGAATCGACATGTTAAATGACAGCCATTAACAATAACATCATTGCACACTGGATTAAATCTCCACTTTCAAGTGACTAAGCTACCTAAATTTGCTTTAGATTTTATATCAGATGGATCCCAGTTAATAACAGTTAAGGAATCTTGTTGGGTGCTCAGCCAGTCTTTGACTATGACACAATAACATTGTTATGCACGAAATAGGTCACACATCACTTTTTTTTAGCACTGTTATTACGACCCCCAACCCATTAACTCACAAATCCCATGGATGACATCCAAGCACTTTTCGCCACAAAATTTTTCGTCCATCTTTTTCAGACGTAAATGGTTTTTCATCACTAAAAATCACTACATTATTACCTATTCGAATCAAAATTATAAATATTCACGATCAAAGTTCATTCTGTTTCTTCTATGCTGGCTGATCCGTTGAAGCATTTTTTTTTTTGCTGGTATACGAGTTACGACAATGCTATCCTGCAACATGCAGATGAAGTCGCACACAACGTAGGTAACATTGTCTCTCGTTGATGTGAAATAGGTTCCTTTAGCGTGTGCGGCAACTACTTATGTCAAATGGCGTGAAGATGAGACTTCTTGTTTTGACGCAGAAGGAATATTCTTATCGTGCCCGAAGTCTGCATAACGGTGAATCCATAATTGAAGTCTTCCGCTGCAAAATAAATGAAGTTTAATAAAAAACATTCTTCGTCAAAGAAAGTTATTTGAATACATTACGGATACAATAATAAATCATTGTTTTTAACACCATGAAGAAATTTGATGTAAAATAAGAAGTAATTATTCTATCAGACATTTTGTCTACTTACCGATATCAATAAACGCATTGCAATTCCTTATAGAAATATTTTGTTCGTAAAGAACAATAATTTCTGCTCTTTTCAAAAAAGATGATGACTATCCATATTTTGCAAATCACAAGGTATTTCAAAGGCAAAATTAAACAGTTCGTTGTTGTAAAACCACTTGTAAAACAAGGCGTAACGAATGGCGGCTAGCGTTGACAAATTCATATTACTAATAATTTGAGGGTAGAATATACTTTATATTGTTAGACGGCAATTAATAAAATGTGCATCGTCTAGCAAATTTCAACCTTATTTCAAAGCTCTTTAAACAACTATTTACACATTGCAAATGCAGTAGTCACACTTTGGACGTAGTAATTCATAAATTCACCAACTATATTAAATGTCTCGGTGGCTCAGCGGTCACAAAGGCAAGTCGGATACTTGATTTGTGCACTCGCTCTCTAGTAAACCGAGTTCGAATCCTAGAAGAAATGACATTTTTGGATGTTATTTAAATGGCGATGCTGGTTGTAAGGAATATTGGTTGGAAATGTTGGAATTGAATCTCAGACCAGACTTGATGAGAAATAAAAATATAACAAGTTGAATCAGTGAGATGGTAGCTACTACGCTGGTAATAATAGTTCAATGCGTTAGATTGCATAAATTTAAAGATTCAAGGTCAAAGTAAGACTCGATCCAGGGTGCCTTCTCTTGCCTTACACTTGCGATGACAATATCCAATGTAAGATAATAATGTAAAATGTTTTTAGGAAAATGCAAAAATAAAACAATACTTTTACATTATTTCTGTAGAATTAACTTAAACCGGAGATATTGAATTTTTAAACCTTTGAGCCAGGCACGATACCAAGGGGATTTTTTAGTTTAATTTGTAATTATTTTTAACTTAGTTTATTATAAACTACCTAACTAAAATAGTTGCAACTTTCTTCATTGTTATTTTATAGTTATTGTTGTTGTTTATATAATAAATAGGTAATTTACAGCGACATTACTTATTTATCTTATTACTAAAAAAAACTGTACTGAGAGGGTAGATATACGATCGAACTCACTCACACATTCACATGTGGATTCTACGTAATGTTCATGTCGGTACTCAACACATAGACGACGTTTGTGTGCGTGCCTATGCTTACCGAATTATTTTGCCGTGTGTACATAGCATCATTATCCAGTAGGGTAGAGAAGTATCTCTACTTCTATTCTTCTTCTATTCTGGTCTAGGAGCAAAGAAAAACAGAATGTATCAGTTTTTTTTTTTTAATGTGAATAGAAGGTAAACGAGCAAGAGGGTCACCTGATGGTAAGCGATCACCACTGCTCATAGACATCCGCAACCCTGGAGGGATTGCAGATGCGTTGCCAACCTAGAAGACTTAGATGAAATGCCTCTTGTGCCCGTAATACGCGACCGAATAGCCTAGTGGTTAGAGAACCTGACTATGAAGCTCGAGGTCCCGGGTTCGATCCCCGGTCGGGGCAGATATTTGTATGAAAAATACGAATGTCTGTTCTCGAGTCTTGGATGTTTCATATGTATTTAAGTATGTATTTATCTATATAAGTATGTTTATCCGTTGTCTAGTACCCATATCACAAGCTTTGCTTAGTTTGGGACTAGGTCAATTGGTGTCAATTGTCCCAGGATAATTTATTTTTTATTTATTTATTTAATTTCCCCGGATGGTAGTAGTTCCCGGTAGTGGCCGGTTGTAGTAGTTGTGGTTCGTAGTTGCTTCTCTTCCCTCAAAAGCCCTCAAGGGATTGGGCGAAAATCATTGGGATCATGTTACAGGTGACGCGGCTAGCAACCCATCACTATTATGATTCCTCTTTCCACCTGAGGAGGAATACTTCTAAGTCCTTACCAACATCTAACTAATCTAACTATCTAACTAATATTATAAATGCGAAATAGATGGATGGATGTTTGTTTGTTACCTACTAAATCACGCCAGAACGGCCCAACGGATCTAGATGAAATTCGGCACATAGATAGAGAAAAGTATGGAATAGCACATACGCTACTTTTTATCCCGGAAAATTCCCGCGGAAATGCGATAAACGAATTCTTTGCAGACAAAGTCGCAGGCAACAGCTAGTCTAACTAATATTATAAATGCGAAAGTATGGATGGATGGACGGATGGATGGATGGATGGATGTTTGTTTGTTTGTTACTCAATCACGCCAGAACGGCCCAACGGATCTAGATGAAATTCGGCACATAGATAGAGAAAAGTATGGAATAGCACATACGCTACTTTTTATCCCGGAAAATTCCCGCGGAAATGCGATAACCGAATTCCTTGCAGACAAAGTCGCAGGCAACAGCTAGTAATATTATAAATGCGAAAGTAACTCTGTCTGATTGTCTGTCTGTTACTTTTTCATGCTTAAACCGCTGATCCTTTTAATATTTACTAGGTACTATATTTGAACATTATTTTGGTTTGCATTGTATCATGAACACTTAGATTCCCTTTCCTAAGACAATTTTATTATTTTCCTCTATAAAGGAAAAAAAAACAGGGTCCTCTTCCCTTTATACGGAACCTTAATAAGGATGATATAATGACGTGTAGCTGGAAAGGAGGAAGGTAAAAAATGCTATCAAGATAATATTAGATTGTGAAGTTTGTAAGTTCCTTTGCTCAACAAACCCGACAAAATATTGTGTTCCCGGAGGAAATTAAAACGAGGAAACTCGGGTAGCGTGGAAAACAGTCGAATGAGATGTCATTTTGTATTTTATGCTCGTATCGTATAGATTTTATTTTAGAGTAAGTGGTCAGTTGACCAGGCGGACTTTGTTTCGTCCTAGAAACAGTTTCTGTTATGTCGTCAGAGATGGCGTTAAGTACGAAATATTACAATTCTATTTCGTCAATTCTTCTTATTTATTTTGTAAAATTTGAAGGTCTGTTTTTTAGGGCTCCGTACCCAAAGAGTAAAAACGGGACTCTATTACATATTAACAGATGATGTATTTTTGTTGCCGCCATAACAACAAATACTAAAAACAGTTTTTTTTTTATATCTGTCTGTCTATGTAATTAACCAATATAAAATGACCTTACACAGCCTGCATTTTGCTTAGGTACTAGGAGCTGGGTTCTGCTACACTAGATTTTATGATCACTTGCCAATTTTGCACGGAACCCTCGGTGCGCGAGTCCGAATCACACAGCATGGCAAACGTAGGTTAAAGTATTCGTCCTAATGTGGTTCTCTGGGAGTAAAGAAAAAACATAGAATGTACCAGCTGCTTCTCTTCCCGCGCAGACGGTAAAAGCCCATCGAAGGAATGGGCATAGGAATCATGTTATACTTATAGGCGACCCATCACTATTTTGATTCCCCTTTCCATCATACGTTCACAATCATGCTAAAGGTGGCCTTTAAATAAATAAATATTAGGGAACAATTCACACAAATTGACCTAGTCCCAAAGTAAGCGCTAGTAAGGCTTGTGTTATGGATACTAGACAACGATATACATACTTATATAGAGAAATACATACATACATACATACATATCGTCACGCCTCTTTCCCACAGGGGTAGGCAGAGACTACTTTGTTCCACTTGCTACGATCCTGACAAACCTCTTTCGCTTCATCCACATTCATCAATCTCTTCATACATGCTCGTCGGTTTCGGGTACTCTTGACCTGGCCTTTCTCCAAAACGTCCCCAATTTGATCACGGAACGTCCGCCTAGGCCTTCCCCTCCCAACGCACCCATTCACACTCCCCATATAAATCTGTTTAGTTAATCTTCTTTCATCCATCCTCTCTACGTGACCAAACCAACTAAGCATACTTTTTTCTATCCTAGTCACTATATCTTCTTTCACACCAGCACATTCCCTTATCACACTATTCCTTATTCTATCTTTCAGTGATACACCTTCCATACTTCTTAACGCTCTCATTTCTACTGCATTTATTCTGAGAAATACATACTTATATAGATAGAAAACATCCATAACTCAGGAACAAATATTCGTGCTCATCACACAAATATATGCCCTTACCAGGATTTGAACCCAGGACGCTTGCTTCGTAGGCAGGGTCACTACCAACTAGGCCAACCGCGTCCTTTAAGTCTTGTTACATTAGCTTCTGTCTAAGGGATAAAGACGTGATTTATGTGTGTGTGTGTGTGTGTGTGTGTGTGATTCCGCTTATCCAGGGAGGAAACGGGAATATGTTTGTAAGGAGAAAAAAAGCACTATGAAACTAATATTGATAACCAGTTTGATCCAGTTTGTTACTTCCATGCTGGGTCTGGGAGCAAAGAAAAAACATAGAATGTACCAGTTGCTTCTCTTCCCGCGCAGATGGTAAAAGCCCATCGAGGATGGGCGAAAATCATAAGAATCATGTTATAGGCGATGCGGCTAGCAACCCATATATTTTGATTCCATCTTCCATCTTACGCCTACAATCTTGCTAAACGTGGCCTGTGGGTCTTGTCACCATAGGGACGTGATTTGTGTGTGTATGTATGAATGTATGTTTAAACAAACGGCTGTCAAATTGACACATAAAGCGAAATAAACGCAACTAAGAACACGCCGGGGGTGAAAGCTAATTTCCGATACGTGTGCCTTGACGGTCTTGACACTCAACGGCGATATTTTGTAAAGATTGTGAATAGAGTTCGAACTTTTGTGAGAAGGAAATTAAAGTGTCCAATTATCTATGGACAGACATGTTTGAAGCAGACACCTGCCACTCCCACCTGTTGTGCTAGAACGGCGCTTTTTAGGGGCACTCAACGGTATATACATAAATCACATCTTTATCACTTACTAGCTTTTGCCCGTGACTTCGTCCGCGTTGTCATTTATTGACAAAAGTCACATATTGCTATGCATGTTTGAACAGGCACTTAGCACCCCTATTCTGACATTTAATTGCATCTAATATTATATCTACTATTAAATCCCGTGGGAATTTTGAAAATCCATTTAGTGCACTTCTATGATACTGAAGCAATATTTATATAGGTATGTTGCAACTCTAGGCAGCTGCGATTTTCGACATGTTCATTGATATCCCGCGGGAACTATGCAATTTTCCGGGATAAAAAGTAACCTGGCCGGTGATTTTCTCAACAAATTAGTAAAGTTTCCAACAAAATCCGTTCAGCCGTTTTCACGTGATGCGCGCACAAATGTACAGACAAACAGATAAACAGACAAAAATTCTAAAAACTGTTGAAACGTGTTCTGTTGTCGATTCTAAGTATCCCCAGCCTATTTTTTTAAAATATCTTCCATGTACAGACTTTCGACCTTCTTCAGCTTTATTATATGTTTAGATAGATTGATGGGGTAGACAGCGTGTTCGTACCCATAATTATTTCAAAAATCGCGCTCTTTAAAGGTGAATATTACATCAAACAACAACTTACTTCACTTTAAAATTAAAATTCCTTCCAGTTAATAACTACTAGTCTATTCGCATGCGCGCGGATGGCGGGTGGACGGAACCCTTTTTAGGGTTCCGTAGTCAAATAGCAAAAAACGGAACCCTTATATTTTATCAGTTACTAGCTTTTACCCGCGACTTCGTCCGCGTAGACTTAATTTAAGTATCTTTAATTAACTAAGCGATTTCAGTGTAAAAATGTATCCAAATAATATAAAAAAGTCATTAGAAATATTATTGCCCGCCCTGATTCGTCAAATTTTCCACACGTTTTCAACCATACCATACACCAAAGACAACATTACGTTTAGCGGTCAGTTGCGTTTTGTTATTCCATGTCAGTTGCGTTTTGTTCCATTTTTAACAAATGAATGACAAAAAATAATAATAAAATAAAAAAACAAACCAAAAATAGTATCCTATTACCTATTCCTGGTTCTAAGCTATCTCCCCGCCAATTTTCAACTAAATCGGTTCAACCGTTCTCGAGTTATAAATAGTGTAGCTAACACAACTTTCTTTTACATAGATTGTCATTTTATTTACAGGCGTATGACTTTAGCTGTGGTTTCAAAATTTGCAAAATTTTACTCGTAATCAACGACACGGGATGCGTGCGCGCCATTTATCTGTTTTTAATGAAACATGCAAACAAAGCAGGCGCCAGGGGACTGATAGTAGCGTGCTGTGCCCGCGGGAGCCACGCTGGCAGCGGGCAGCGTGGCGGTATGAACTTGAATGATAAAATAGAATTAAAAATGTAAACCCCCTCACGCATTAATCGAGTAATAAAACTAAATAAAAAAAACAATTTTTTGCCAAAATTGCCTTACATCAGCTTGGAAAAGTGCAGGGGTCTTACCATGACGTCTTAATGCGTTTCAGTTTAGGTTCGCTCGCTGTCAGATTCATACTAAAAGTGACAGCTAAAACTTGAACTGAGTCGGAATTAATACGTCATGGTAAGGTGATATGCTTCAAAATGCTGGACCGACTTATACTAAACATGGCTAAGAAACGCCAAGAAACTGGCTTTTGAATGAAAAAAATCGCATCCGAATCGGTCCATCGGCTTGAGAGCTATAATAATAATAATAAATTTCATTATTCGGGTAACTGGGACCCACAATTTTTTAGTTACATATGATACCACAGACAGACAAATACATACACCACACACAGACATCGACGCCAAACTTATAAAACCCCTTTTTTTGCGTCGGGGGTTATCCTACTACTATTATAAAGGCGAAAGTTTGTAAGTATGGATGTATGGATGTATGGATGTTTGTTACTCTTTCACGCCAGTACGGCTTAACGGATCTGGATAAAATTTGGAACAGACATAGTTTATGATTTGGAATAACACATAAGCTACTTTTTATCCCGGAAAATTGCGTAGTTCCCGCGGGATAGCGATAAACGAATTCTTTGCAGACGAAGTCGCGGGCAACAGCTAGTAATGGGATAAATTTCATCAATAGAAGGCCTCATCTGGCAAGCATCAGCTGCAACCGCCTAATTAGGTGACCGAAGTAGGTCGACAGACCTACGAAAGACGGCGTTTGTAGACTAAAGTAGAATGAATTAAGTTCGGCAACGAGCGGCAGGCGAACGCTGAAGTGTGATGTCCCCTTTATACTTACGTCAGATGTCAGACGACTGAGAGCGAATTATAAAAAATATAATAAATAAATATCATGGGACAAATTACTCCAATTGACCCAGTCCCAAACTAAGCACAAGGCTTGTACTATGGGTACCAGGCAACGGATAAACATATTTATACAATGTAGGTAAATACATACAACATCCATGACTCGGGCACAAACATTTGTATTCATCATACAAATGTCTGCCCCTACCGGGATTCGAACCCGGGACCTCTAGCTTCATAGTCAGGGTCACTAACCACTAGGCTATCCGGTCGTCAGTATTATCGTAACCAAAGTCTATAAATTATCGTAGGAGATGAAATATTATTGTAAAACTGTCGGAGTGGCGCAAGGCTACAAAAAAATTCGTCAATCCTTGTTTTCTTAATTT
Organism: Pandemis heparana; assembly: GCA_963854515.1. Lineage (NCBI taxonomy): Eukaryota > Metazoa > Arthropoda > Insecta > Lepidoptera > Tortricidae > Pandemis > Pandemis heparana. The sequence goes on along the minus strand of OY978012.1, from coordinate 15,911,564 downwards.
TTTTTTTGATTAAAAGTCAGTTCGTGTTTGCACTCAAATGTGGAAGTGTCGAAGCGGTTGGAGCTAGCTAACGTAAAACTCTTCTGTAAGGGGAGGATTAGACGTTATCGCAATTTCGCGTATAATAATATATTTTGTATTGTACCTATGTCGAGCGAGTGACGAAATTATCTTATGATAACAGAACTATCTATTTGGCATCCCTGAATAGTCTATTCTATTCCATTTCGTTCTCGCTGTAACCGTGGCTCCAACCTAACCAAACGGACGCGTGCGCTAATTTGCGCAGCGCAAGTTAGCTGCAGCGCTATCGCGATCTGCGCGGGAGTCGGATGCCGTAAGTAATAAGCGACGACCGGGTAGCCTAGTGGTTAGCGACCCTGACTATGTAGCTAGAGGTTCCTGATTCGAATCCCGGTAAAGTCAAGTATTCGTAGGATGAACCTAGATGTGGCCCGTGACTCTGTCTGCGCTGAATAGACTTATCGCTATCACACGGAAAATATTCAATTTTCCGAGATTAAACCATCCTTTGTCCTTCCCGGGATAGAAACTGTATTCTGTACTAAATTTCATAAAAATCGGTTCAGTGTTTAAGGTGTGAAAGCGCAACAGACAGACAGACAGTTACTTTGTAATTTATAATATTAGTAGGGATTTGAGCCTTCCATGCTGGGCTTGGAGCAAAGAAAAAACATAGAATGTATCAGTTTCTTCTCTTCCCGCGCAGATGGTAAAACACCATCGAGGGAATGAACGAAAGAGAAGCGAACTGGTACATTCTATGTTTTTTCTTCGCTTCCATACCAGCGTGGAAGTAGGTACATTTTACATAATTATATATGTCATTTATTATTTCTCTCGCTTTGGATAAGTCAATATTGCATTTCGTAATATTGTATAATGTACACGTCGGGCCCGGGGACAAAATTTCGATACGCCGACGATAGTTCGGATACATTTTTAATGAATCGAATTTTCGATAGTGCACGTTTTTGATGCGGCCCGATTCACAAGCGTGGAGCTGTTTAAACTTACTTTACAAACTTTTATTTAACTAGCGGCTTTTATGTCATGGCTGTTCTTTTATTATTATGAAACCTACTACTACCTAAAGGCCAAGTTTAGCAAAATTATTAAATTATTAAATACCTATTAGTTGAATCTTTTCGTACAAAATAACTCTAAGACAAATAGGTGTTTTCGCTGTCACAGAGCCCAGTAGTAGAAGCGTTTACGTCGGTTTCGCTTGGTAAAACGCAAAGCGACCATATCGCTGCCGCTCATGCCTCGTACCACGAAAAATGTAGCAGTTGACACTTGCTCCCGGCGGTGCGGTTTATTCCTGGTGATATTTATCGCTATACGAGCTAGAACTGTATTTAATATTACATTTATTGTAAATCACACGTGCACTGAGAATATTATTAGTTATTTTTTCACCACTAGATAAATTAAAGATCAATCGAAATTGGTTATGGGTAAAGGTAAAACTTAAAATCTCTGTGTACCTTCTTACGCCTTTTTGAAATTTGACGCTTGTCGCTGCTTAAGGGTGCGACCAAACCGCCGCGTAAACGCAGTGACGTGTCGTATGCGTCACGTTTTCTCACCATTTCTTCATACATTTTGTTGCGATTTCGTAACGTCACCGTTTTTTAAGCGGCGGTGTGGTCGCACGCTTAACGCGTACAACGTTCACGCTTCTAAACTAACTCATGCGCTCGCTCCCGCTCGTGCCTCTCGCCATGTCAGTCCAGCAGCTGGCGCCGGGTTTGCAGCCGCTTATGCTTGTCGCTGTACTAAGAACTAACACACGCGCTCTTTAACTCATGGACTCGCTCCCGCTCGTGCCTCGCGCTAAGCTCGTCCGGCAGCTGATGCCGGCTCCCAGTGGCGCCGTTCACTGCCGTTAAAGCTCATCGCTGTACTAGCACGTACAACACACGCGCTCTTTAACTCATGGACTCGCTCCTGCTCGTGCCTCGCGCCAAGCTCGTCCGGCAGCTGACGCCGGCTCCCAGTGGCGCCGTTCACTGCCTTTAAAGCTCATCGCTGTACTAGCACGTACAACACACGCGCTCTTTAACTCATGGACTCGCTCCTGCTCGTGCCTCGCGCCAAGCTCGTCCGGCAGCTGACGCCGGCTCCCAGTGGCGCCGTTCACTGCCGTTAAAGCTCATCTCTGTACTAACACGTACAACACACGTGCTCTTTAACTCATGGCCTCGCTCCCGCTCGTGCCTCGCTCCAAGCTCGTCCGGCAGCTGACGCCGGCTCCCGGCGGCGCCGTTTGCTGCCGCTGACATTTATCGCCGTACGCGTTAATATAATTTACGGCCCTCCAGACTGTTAAAAATTGCACATGCACTGATAAGATGGAAGATATAATATATACACCACGTTAGGTATGCCAAGCTCTATGAATTGTATAGTGTTTCAATATGCTCTAGGCCAATGTTTCTTAATCTTTTTCAGCCAAGGACCCCTAGGAAAAGTAGGTAGCACAATTTTTAAGGACTTAGTGGTAGTTATTTATTTGTATTTATTTGTAAACTTATAAAGCGTAGGGAGTTAAAAATATAATTTCCTTATGTTTTCCGTTTCATGTACCTACTAAATTCCTACACAATGACTTAAATTTCATCATTAGGTATAATTTTATCTTCAAATTTAAATCGATTAGCGATATCGATAATATTTACAATGTTTCCAAATTATGTCATCGTTACCTTCTTAATTCCATTTCCGAACTCTTAAGCTTATGTATGTATGTATGTATGTATGTATGTATAACTCTTTATTGTACATAAAACACATATATGTTATGCCATTATTATTATTTCGTTTAAGTAGCCTCTGATTTGTTTTATTGTCCTCATCTCCAGCCTATATGTATACGTCCCACTGCTGGGCACAGGCCTCCTCTCAGAACGAGAGAGGAGTTCCCACGCGGGCCCAGTGCGGATTGGGAACTTCACACACACCATTGAATTGCTTCGCAGATGTGTGCAGGTTTCCTCGCGATGTTTTCCTTTACCAAAAGTCCATGGTAAATTTCAAATGTAATTTCGCACATAAGTTCCGAAAAACCCAGAGGTGCGAGCCCGGGATTCGAACCCACGACCCACAGGTCAAACTACTAGGCTACCACGGCTTTTTTATTGTGTTTTATTTTTCTTATTGTAGTCTAACATTATTGTTTCGTCGAATTTTCGCTTGTTCAAGATGTCACCCGGTGAGACACACATGTCGCTACTTTATATAATGCTTTGTTGAATAAGACAAGTTAGCTTTATAACCTTTCCTGAGAAGTTGATGGTTTCAGCACAAATTCTCTTTACACCAAACGATCATTCCACTAAACATTAAAATAGACCAAAAAATTATTCGACCATCTGTTACTCGTATAGAACCACTACTTAATTTTATATCAGAAAACTCTACCATCTAATTGTTTCATAAGAAATTTAATTAAACCGATCACTGATTACAGAATTCGATTCGCGTCAGCCTCATCGGAAATTCATAAGTTGAGGAAAGTATGCGCTAACTCGATTGCCTTGATTGGCTTCCGGTAATTTAGTACTCGTAATATTTAAGCTTTTGTTCAACCAGAGGACGCTCGTTCTGAATCTCTCTCTGCATTATAAAAAGACGAAGCAAAATATGAGAATATTACCGCTTTGCTACCTCCGTGCTATGTGATGCGTTGGGATTTCTCAGCTATTCTTCTATTGCTAATGAAAACGGCAGAAAAGTAAAATTGAAACTGGATTTCGGGTAAGTATTCCCGAACGAGTGCATACTTAATACGCAATCGCGATTATAGATGTAGTGCGAAATGATTTTCTATGACATTTCGTTGAATCCCATGCGGTTTTCAACTTAAACGACATTTTGAATAAGGTTCTTATTTATAAAACAATTTCATCTGACAGCTGCATTGTGTACAGGACTTTAATAACATGTCACTAAAGTTGAAAACCGGATAAAATTTAACGAAATGTCATAGAAAATCATTTTGCACTACCTGTAATTAGCACCGCTTTCGAAAAACCGTTATTTTCTGACTTGTTCATCGAACTTTCTGACAAGCGCCATATGTTTATTCTTACAATTCTGAACCAAATGGAATCGCGCTCTTTTCTGGTGTATGCTGCCTAACCAAGAAAAGAGATGGCGTTGATGTCGTTGCCGATTTTTTGACACCGCGATGCTTCGAACTTGCTACTAGTCTCTTAAAATTGTTTCGGAGCACGTTCACTTATCACACTATTCCTTATTCTATCTTTCAGTGATACACCTTCCATACTTCTTAACGCTCTTATTTCTACTGCATTTATTCTACTTTCATGCTTCTTTTGCCATACCCAACTTTCGCTACCGTACATTAGTGTAAGAGTGGGGACATAATAGTTTTATTTTATGTATAAATGCTATTAATTCGCGTTGATAAGTTTAAAACATAAACTTATTTTATGAAGTCGCGTTCAAGTCGCGCGTCTAAAGCCTCGAAGACAAATATCTCGCATATTGACGTTTAATCGCGACGAATTTGTCGCAATAAACACTGTCGTGATACGCTTTTTGAGAGTATCTCGCACTTGGTTGTCATTTGACAGCCATGACAAATAATCGCGACGCGACAAGCTATCTCGCTACACGTCGTGCTACCGGTTCGCGACATAGGATTATCTCGCGCTTCTATGTCGCTCTCGCGCAAGTCGCGCCTTGTCGTGCTAGCCGTGCAGGTTAATTTGACAACTTGACAGGGCTGTAAATGTTTTCAATATTTAATCGTAGCTGTCAATTAATGTTTTCAAACATTGATTGATGTTCAAAGTGAACCGCGTCAAGGGTGGGACTAAATTTGGATTAAAAAAATTAAATGACAAATCTTTGTTGGGATGTTACATCGCACTAACTCAACCACCCGCTAAGATTTTCTAAAAGACCTTTACCTTTTTTTTTTTAGACCTTTTATAAAGTACTAGGGGTTACCACAATCGCTTCTGCGTGCCAAGTTTTATTCAGCGTAAGGGACAGGGCCCCGATTTTTGAAAGCACATCACTCGAAAGTACCACTCGAAAGTGGTATAAATCTAACTAATATTATAAATGCGAAAGTATGGATGGTTGTTTGTTACTCAATCCCGCCAGAACGGCCGAACGGATCTGGATGAAATTCGGCATATAGATAGAGAAAAGTCTGGAATAGCACATAAGCTACTTTTTATCCCGAAAAATTGCGTAGGTAGTTCCCGCGGGATAGTGATAAACGAATTCTTTCCAGACGAAGTCGCTGGCAACAGCTAGTCTGTTTATATCTTCAAAACTACGGCTCTAATCAAATTTTTGACTAGTCCACTTGATTAATGAGAGCCGTAAGTATCTCCTAAGCTACTCGTATTTCAAATTCAGCACAATTTTTCACCACTTTCGAGTGGTATTTTCACACATGTGCTTTCAAAAATCGGGCCCCAGAGCTATGATGGCTGCATAACTGTGTCCCGTACGCTGAACAGAACTTGACACGTATAAGCGAATGTGGAAACCCCCTGAACATTTTTTAAAACACCTTATATTACTTAGCTAACATCGATAACTCCAAAAACATTACACAATTAATTGCATTGAAAGTAAATAATTAATAACGATTAAAAACATAATCTCTTGAGATGTCAATCATTACCTATATACCTAAAGATTAAAAATTACCTGAATAGAAATTATCAGAATAATCATTGAAATACGTCAGCCATCAGTCATAATGCGTGAGCGACGGCACACAATTTACATATATTTATTTTAGCGTTCCACAGTTACTTTTCCATTTTTTATATTTTTCTTTTTATAATATACTAGCTGTTGCCAGCGACTTCGTCTCGAAGAATTCGTTTATCGCTATCCTGCGGGAATTTTTCGGGATAAAAAGTAGCCTATGTGCTATTCCAGACTTTTTTCTATTTATGTGCCGAATTTCATCCAGATTCGTTGGACTGTTCTGGCGTGATTGAGTTACAAACAAACATCCATCCATACTTTCGCATTTATAATATTAGTTAGATTCTTTTGTTTTTGTAAACACACACGCTGCGTATCATCCATCATCCATGTTATTTTTTAAATAAAATAACAGCTGGTTCATTGTTTAAATAAAAACTAAACACAAGGAATAAAAGGTTACTAATCCCAACTGAAACAAAACTTACATACATTCATACATACACATACATATCGTCACGCCTCTTTCCCACAGGGGTAGGCACTGGCAGGCAGAGACTACCTACTTTGTTCCACTTGCACCGACGAGCATGTATGAAGAGATTGATGAATGTGGATGAAGCAAAAGAGGTATGTCAGGATCGTAGCAAGTGGAACAAAACTTGATAATTATTATTATGACAGTATTCTGAACTGCCGTACGTTTAATTTTTCCCTTCACTACCTCGGAAAGCCGTCTTTTATCCTTTAAAACAAGCGGGTAAAAACGCGTATTATCCACTTGCGCGGAAAGTAAATTGACCTTGCTTCGCTCGTGATTCAACTATAGAATTTTTGCAGGTGAAATACAACTTTGCACCCTTGTATAACATATAGGTAACTAGGTATTCACAGTTAATAGAACTGTCATAAATTGGAGAAAATTAATTCAAATCTAATTGGTTAAGGCCTTATACTTCGAAGTTACGAGTTCAAAGTTCTTATTGCGTCGTCCTGCTCGCACTAATAGTCAGAACAGAAGAGTGATAGGGATGGTAACTACGAATTTCAAATTTCATAGTAACCCACGGTCTCTGTTAGCAAGAACTGCCCAAGGCATACGAAATTACATGTTTGAATCAGGCTTTACATTATAATGCTATTGAATAAAGACAGTTACCTTGCTACTCCTGTTCCACTGGTATTTGACGACTGAATGGCCTAGTGGTTAGAGAACCTGACTATGAAGCTTGAGGTCCCGGGTTCGATCCCCGGTCGGGGCAAATATTTGTATGAAAATACGAATGTTTGTTCAGTGCAAAATAAAGCATCACTATCGCTTTTAGGCGCACCAGTTTTCAACGAGGCTATTCCTCCTCTAATAAATTCTAAAATAGAGTTTTTTCTATCCAACTCGTCTCGCCTCTTCGAAATTAAACCACATATGGCAATCTACATACTTCGGCTTTGCCTTTTTGCTCCTAAATTCATGTACCTTCTACGCAGCTGCCCAATATGGAATTTTCATGCCATAACCAATTTGGTGGATTTAACTTTAAAAAACACCCTGTCGAAAATTATAAACATACATTTTGATGACCGTTCCTGGACGCAGGCTACCCTGCCCATTTCTCTTGGAGGTCTAGGTATTCGTCTTACCTCTAGCTTGGCCCTACCGGCCTTTCTGTCCTCAGGTCACGGCTCGCTGTCCCTCATCGGCATGATTCTAAATAAACCTATAGCCGATGTTCGGGTTGAAGGCTTGGCTGAAGCAGAATTGGCTTGGAGGACTTTATGTCCAGATGTAAGTCGTCCTTCCGAGACAGAAAGACAAAAAAAGTGGGATCTCCCCCTGTCAGAGTTGACCTACGCACGCCTCCTAGAACAGAGCCCGGACGTCACAGACAAGGCGAGACTTCTTGCCGTGGCGCAGGGAGAGTCGGGCCACTGGCTCCGTGCTCTTCCCTCCGATAATTTGGGAACGGTTTTAGATCCCAATTGCCTGCGTATAGCGGTAGGCCTGCGTTTGGGTGCGAAAATTTGCGAGCCTCACCGTTGTCCGTGTGGACACTCCGTAGATCATCTGGGGTATCACGGACTTGCATGCTTGAAGAGCGCCGGCCGTTTTTACCGGCATTGGAGTCTCAATGACATAGTCAAGCGAGCGCTCACCTCGGTAGCCGTGCCTGCGGTTCTCGAACCGAGCGGTATGCTGAGAGATGACGGCAAAAGACCAGATGGTGCCACACTTGTGCCCTGGTGTCTTGGACGTGCTCTTGTTTGGGATGTCACTTGTGTGGACACGCTAGCTCCGTCCCACGTCGTTAGCACCGCTCGGAGGGCAGGTGCTGCGGCCGAACAAGCACAGTTACTTAAATGCCGTAAGTATTCACAGTTATGTGCCCATTACGAATTCGTTGCGCTGGCTGTGGAGACTTTGGGCCCCTGGTCTTCACATACGAAGTCTCTGTGCAAGGACTTATCCACACGTTTAGTCCACACCTTTGGTGATCTCAGAGCGGGATCCTACTTTGCTCAGCGGCTAAGTCTTGCGATCCAGCGAGGCAATGCTGCTAGCATCTTGGGATCCTTCCCACGCGTCGACAGTGGTGGTTTTGTTTTTTAAGTGTTTCCGTACTAGTTTAAAGTTTAGGTTAAGTAGTTATATTTAGCTCTTAGTTTTTTTATTATTTTTTTATTATTACTTATTTACTGCTACTGTATGTCCTCGATTGAATAATATTATTAAAATACAATTTATACACATGTTTGTTCTCGAGTCTTGGATGTTTAATATGTATTTAAGTATGTATTTATCTATATAAGTATGTTTATCCGTTGTCTAGTGCCCATATTACAAGCTTTGCTTAGTTTGGGGCTAGGTCAATTGGTGTCAATTGTCCCAAGATATTTATTTTTTATTTATTTTATTTATAAGATAGCTATGTCTGTGCGAAACATAAATGATTACAGGTAATTCTAGACCTCCTCGACTTCCTAGACTTTCTAGACTTCCATACTGGTTTGGGAGCAAAGAAAAAACAGAATGTACCAGTTGCTTCTCTTTCTGCACAGATGGTAAAAGCCCATCGAGGGAATGGGCTAAGATCTGAGGAACTTACTGTGTTATAGGCAATGCGGGTAGCAACCTATTCTCTATTAAAGCTATTTTAATTCACATTTCTATCCATACGCCCACAATTATGATAAAAGTGGCCTTTAGGTCTTGTTATCTTAGGCTCTACCTACGTCTTAAGGAATTAATAATTACGTGTTTTATATTATGTGTGTGTGTGTGTGTGTGTGTGTGTGTGTGTGTGTGTGTGTGTAATTTTTGTTTTTTTTCTTCAACTTTTATTGTAAGCTTTAAGCTTTAAGCTTAAGTTAACCTCTTGCCAGATTTTAAAATTCTATGTCAACGAGAGGTAAATTGGCTTGATTCATATGTTTTTTTATTCAATTACGCTTTTAAAAGGTTGCATTACTTGCATTAACGAAAATAGTTTCGAGACAAATACTGGAATATTTACTGCAATCTTATCTTTAGATAAGCATAAATACCTAATTCGTCATAACTCAGCACAGTAATACCTGTTATAAAATAAGATCCTTCAATCATTGGTCATTACGTTTGTCATCTCAGCTCAAAATGGTGGTGAGCTGGGCATTGCTTTTCGGCGTTTTCGTCTCCGCGTTTGTTGTTGAAGCAGTTCCAAACGTTCATCCATTGGTAGATGATGACCTCGTAGTGAATACTGGCGTCGGGCCCATACGAGGGCTGAGGGCAGAAGACGGAGACTATACCATGTTTCTTGGAGTGCCATACGCTGACGTTGACAGGGATAACCCCTTTGGTGTAAGTATTGAAATAGTTCTGCTCATACATTTTAAAAGTTTGAATCTATTATTAACTTGTGTTAATGTAAGCTCCGTACTTGAGCCTTATCTGGTCCAGGAAGTTACTGATCTGGTATTACTATATAATAATAGTGGTTCAGTCAGTGTAAGCATAAATTACTCTCAATTACTTATTCATTTTTTTTTATTTATCTTTATTATTCATTATTTTTGCTCTGTTATTAATTAGACTTAGTATGTTTTTTTTTGGGTGTGTGAATATTTATGTGTAGCTTTAAGAATGCCATTCGGGTTTGTCTTGCTGTCTCACTCACTCTTATGGGTTTGATACTTTGTCGGCCGAGTGAGAGAGAGCGCGACACAAACCCGAAGGGCATTCTAAGAGCTAACGGACTGTACAAGTTTTTCTCAATTTGGAAATGATTTGATTCTGAATTTAATTTTATCATCGCGTTAGGTACCATCAGCCAAATATTATGTGGTCCACCACCCTAAGGCTAAAATTCCTTTGCACGTCACAATATATAACGTCGATAAGACAGGCTGTCAACTTGAAAGTTCGACTTTAGCGACATTTTCATTTGATAGGAATATGGATGAAAAGAGGTAGACCACTTATTTGGGCGACCGTACAATTAATGCAAATGTATGTTTTCAGCCTGCGACTCCACATCCGGAATTCGATGACATATTTGATGCGTACAACGACTCGGTAATATGTCCTCAAGGCACGGGAATCGAATACTCTTCAATTGACTGTTTGCACCTTCACATTTACGTCCCAAACTCGGCCAGTGCGCAGAACCGTCTTCCAGTGTTAATCTGGATCCACGGTGGCTCATTCTCAGCTGGAAGAGCAAATCGATTTGAGTTCGGACCTAGTTTCATCGTGCGGCATGACGTCATTTTAGTATCCGTGGCCTACCGACTGGGAGTTTACGGTTTCATGTGTCTCGATACACCCGAGGTACCTGGTAACCAGGGGCTGAAAGACCAAGTTTTAGCGCTCAAGTGGATCAAACAGAATATTGCAGCGTTCGGTGGAGACGACACGAAAATAACTCTGTCTGGAAACAGTGCCGGTGGAATGTCGACGGATTACCATTTACATTTCACCAAAGAAGAATTATTCCATCAGACGATTCACCAAAGTGGAGTTACTTCTGTGCAGACTTCAATGGCGGATTCGAATCCTACAGTACCTTTGCGATTATCAGAGTATTTTGACTATACCCCGAACGATCTCACGGATGCTCTAGCCTTTCTTGCCACGTTAGACACGAACCAAGTCATTCAGGCCGCCAGCGCATTACGTATTAGCTTTAGACCTTGCGTTGAAAAGTGGTTTGATAATGTTGATCATTATATTACTGAATACCCAGTTAATATAGACGTACCTAGAGTAAAGGATATTAAAGTTTTACTTGGTTATAACAATGACGAACAATTTCTTTTTATTATGAATACTAACGCGGAGAATTTCGAAAACACAGACCACGTAACCGATTTGATAAATATTAATTTTGATTTCGAAGGCCAAGATGAGCTATCTAATAATATGAAAAATATTGTAACACATTTTTACTTAGCCGATGACGGTAACAATGCAGAAAATAGGAGACCAGTCGTAGACATGACTTCAGATTTACGATTCATCCATCCAACGATGAGAAGCGTAAAGAAATTCTTAGACAACGGTGTCGAATCTATGTTTTTGTACGTGTTTTCTTATACTGGTGGTAGAAACTTGAGAAAGATAACATCCAATGTAGTAGGAGGTGGAGCAGTTCATCAAGATGAACTGGGATATCTGTTTGATGTTTCATACATGGAGAAGCCCATGGATCCTAATGATGAACTCATTGTGGACAGGATGACCAGTCTTTGGACTAATTTTGTTAAATACGGGTACGTAGTAATCGGATCTAAGGATGTATTGTTTCTTAATTCTCAGTAACTTGGCGCTTAAATTTATGTTTCTGGCTACTTTATCTTTCTGTACAAATGTCCTTATACTGTTATGTTTGTATTGTGACTTATCAGTTGTCGTAGTTAGACATTTTTTGTTACATATCTTATTGTCAAATATATCGTCAGAAGCCTATTTTCACTACTTCTATTGTTTACTGTCCACTTATTTATTACAACAGCATTTTTTTCCTGTATCAACTTCATGAAAAATAATATTTTTAAGGAACCCAACTCCGGAGCAGACAGACCTGGTCCCGATGCTGTGGCCACCAGTGACCCAGGACAAGTGGAACTTCCTGGAGATAAACACTGAGTTGCAAGTCTCCACCAGACCTTTCCATGATCGCATGGCGTTCCTTGACCTCTTCTACAAAAAGAACGAACAGTACCAGATAGGCTTTAAAAGAGAATCAGCACCGTCTTCTGGAAGAAATGTCGTGTTGGACATCAGTTTGCCGATTTTGTTCGTTATTAAATATTTTGTGTAACTGGGTCTTTTTTCTTATCACATTAAAAAAGAGATGTTAAGTACAATGATTAAGACGTGATTGATCGCTTCCCACGTCATTATTGTGCTTCTAAGTTCTAAGTGCATATTTGTTTTTAAGTATTTTAACTTCTAGGGCAGATTGATGCGGCAAATATTAAATACTAGCTTTTGCCCATGACTTCGTCCGCGCAGAATCAAAATTTGCGCTATAAAACTTCCTCCTTACTCCTCCCATCGAAAATATACAAAATTTTATAAATAGATAGATTCTAGACCTACATAACTTTTTAGACATGCTGATCCGGGAGCAAAGAAAAAACTTAGAATATATCAGTTGCTTCTCTTCCCGCACAGTGTACCGATCCGGGCCCTCGCATCGGTCAAAATCTCGGAGGAATAAGACTGGAGACGCCTTGACATGCGTTCCCCCTCAGCCAAAAGTGTAAGCATCCGATGCTTGTACGTTATATAAAACTAGTTGAGCTGTCACCGCCACTCACAATGCCGAGACCGTCGTGGTGATCACAGCTCGTAAAAAATGCCAGCCTATACCGTTTTCAGCTGCACTAAAAATACAAAAAAATCTTGTTTGCAAAGAGACGGAATCACTTTCCATTTTTGAGTAAAATTTATATAGTTTAAAACATTTTTTAATTCATAATTTTGAGTTTTAATGAGTCCTCAAGCCCACTCGCGTCAGGTAGTTATTACCCACTCCCCACGAGACTAATTACTCTCTATCTCTTTTCTCGCTGCAGCGCTAGACAGAGATGGATACCTGTCAAATCATGGGTATTTAATACGCACTACCTACGTTACTCTGACGCATAATATAGTGACTTCAAAGTATCGATCAAATATCGATATTGAAGATTTAGAAGGCTGGAATTAATCCTGTGGATATTGAAAAAAATAATTAAATATGTATTTTTATAAACATGCTACAGAAGCCTGACTGTGAGATTTTAGTTCAAAATATAAAATGTCGCTAAGCAGGCGTAACCTATCTAATACGAGGTGATTCATGCTAATTCATATAGCAAATATATAGAGGTATATCAATTATTTTGTCGGCGAAATCAGCAACGATACGCATGGGTACTTATTCATAGTATTTATTGAACATGATTTAAAATTTTTTGACGTGATAATGTCTTATAGATCGATGAACGCCGGCCGCACTCGTCAGAGTTTAATTTCATTTTTACCTACCCCCAAAAGCGACCATTTATCGTTATCACGTAAAACTATCGTCCGTAAACCGACTTTATAGACAAATGGTTTTGTTTTGATGGGATTTTTACAGAGGGATAAGTAGTAGATAAAACACACTGGAGTCTTAGTCCCGACTTTAATATTTCTAAGGTAATCGAAGAGCTGCTTACTCGTGACTACGGCTAAGTACTGCATTGTGACTGAAATGTCATGTATCATGTACTTAATACCTTTCCGCTTAGAAATAATTCGCCAATAATTCAATTCCCAACTATTTGATAACGGCAAATGCTTTTTGAATAGTTAAAGAAATTAGAAAAAAAAAGCATTTGCCTGTTATGAAACATTTGAGAAATTAATCATTTGGATTTTTTATGCGCAGGCTTAAATGACTTTCGTAACACATTTCGTGAATATTGTGTTAGTTGGTAATTTTAATTTTTGTATATACGATTGTTGTTATTTAAGATTGTTCTGTGGAAACACCTTTTATTTATTTGCGTACTGCTTACTAACAGAACAGTTTATCGATATCGATATGCTGGTATCACTCCAATTCCTTAATTACTTACCTGCACAACCGCACGTTATTGTGTTTGGATAGAATGTCAGTATACTATTACGAGCGTGTGCGTGCGAATTTTCAGATAGTGTGTCGATAAAATGTATGTGTGCAATTGTAACAACGCAAATCGTTTTTGCGTATGTGTGCTGGTCCGTATGTAGTAGTAACGTCATTATCGCCTCATCCCCCCACCGACTATGGCAGAAAAATTTGTTTAAAGATTTGACTCAATGCGTACTCCAGTCTTATTCCTCCGAGGTCAAAATTCACAAATAAAATATTTATACTCTCTTATGGAATAATATTCCATATTCATTTATCAAATAAATGTGAAATTAAATAATATAAATACCTATTAATAAAATACGAATTGTTTCCACAAAAATGGGAACGCATTTAAATTGATGAAATAATTACAAACTGTGAAGTTAAACCTTCCGCCACCATAGACAAAATAGTCTCAAGTATTAAAATATTTTGGTAAATAAATATAAGAACTTTAATTTCTAAACGACACTGAAAATTAGAACACATAGAAAAATCCGAAAAGTAAAGCTATGGCCGGGAATCGAACCCGGGTCCTCCCCCGAAATATAAGAACATCAATAAAAGCAATGTTATTTACGAACCATCTTGGTCAAGCTTTGGGGAATGCTTACGGTTTTCGTTAATGCGACGCAAATGATTTAATGTACAAAGTGTAGGAGCATCTTAATGTCCAAATAAAATATAATTCAACTTAATTCTTACTGTTTATGGACAAAAGGGCTTCAAGCAACATTAATTCATCGGCAAAAGTATGCATTATCGTTAAGCGAAATACCATACCTATAAAACAGGTTGTACAAAATATTTACTTATGCGTTTAAATTTGAATTTAATTGTGGAAATCAACGCCATCTGTTGTCGAATAGTTTACTTATTAGTTCTTGGAATTGTGGACATCAACGCCGTCTGTTGTCGAGTAGTTTACTTATTGATTCTTGCAATTATGCAATCAACGCCATCTGTTGTCGAGTAGTTTACTTATTGAATCTTGGAAGTGTGGGAATCAACGCCATCTGTTGTCGAGTAGTTTACTTATTGATTCTTGGAATTATGCAATCAACGCCATCTATTGTCGAGTAGTTTAGTTATTTGTTAGCGCAGGGAAATAAACCTTATTATGATAGAGTTAAGGTAGCAATTCAAATGTAAAAATCGGAACGGACGCCTGAAACGCCTGTGACGCCTGGGACGCCATTAACGCCTAGAACGCTATTAACGCCTGAAACGCCATTAACGCCTGTGACGCCATTAACGCCTGGAACGCCATTGACGCCATTAACGCCTGGGACGCCAATGACGCCAATAAAGTGTATAAATACGGGCGCGAATTGTAGGCAAGGGTCTTTTGTCTTTTCTCTTCGGTCGGTGCGTAAGCGCGGTTCTTCAAGCACAATTTGATTTTAGTAAATACGCGAAATCGGGTCGCAGTTGTTTTACGTTTTACATTAATTGATCAAATTAATTATTTAATTGTTTTGATATTATTGTTGTGTGAAATAGTGTTCTGTGGTCGTGAATACCAGTGATTATTCCTAACCTTATCCTTGGCGGCTCGGGGCTACTCTCCGGCGCCTAACCTCATCTTTCTCATTCTATAGAGCCTTACTGGATTTGCGATTATAGGATACTAATTAGCTTTATTAATTACTTTGTGTGCTTGAAGTAGGGAATATACGAAACACGGTTTTCGGGTTTCAAGTCTGGCTACCTAACGGTGATAACAAGGGCTTGAAATTTCAACACACTGTTTCAGTGTGAGCTGATGCGTGAGGTCGACTCAGCACCCGACTCCCAGCGAAATATCTGGGTAGGGTAAATTCCTCCTAGCGTGTACCCAGGCTTCCGTGTTCTGCTGGTCGGAACGTGGGAACTGGTGGCGCTGGTCTCTTATCTAAATATGTATATATTCACACTACCCCTATAACCCTGGATAGGATGTCGCCTGCACCCCTGGCTTCGGCCGTGGGCGATGTCAATACACATGGCGTAGGATTTTATACACACGGAGATGCCACTCCAATCCCTTCTTTAGAGTAGTTTAGGAGTTTCCATTGCACTTTTGGAAACTACATAACATAACGCACGTTTAACTGTAAATGTGAGGTTCTTCCTCTAGATTTCAATACACAGCTGACTAGAATAGGAATATTATTTTAGGCATGAATAGGGAGGTTTTTATTTATACCTATTAGGTTAGGCTTCTACTTACCTCTGCATCTGATTTACCTCGTAACGTTGACGCTTTGTTATTATACCTATTTACCATGCTTAAGATAGAATATTTAAATAAAGCATTATTAATTTCTATAGCTTTCTGGGAGAGTTTGTGTTGTTGCATTTAGATCCAATTAAATCAGAACCAGAAATAGAGTAAATAATTATAATATTTTATCATTTAATAATAATAATAATAATAATAATAATAATCATTTATTTCAGATAAAACACATGGTCATCCATAATAATGTTAGTACTTTAAAATAATAAGAAAAATAAAAACTATGACTATGTTAGTATTTAAGATAATTGTACAATTATAAATTATGCGACCCCTATGACTTTTTTAGTCATGTGCCACAACAAAGGACAGTCTAGCCGGTTTGCAATCATGTTCAGGATGCTATTATTGCTACCGCGCATACGATGGAGAAGAGAGGCCGTCTTCTTGCGCATTATCGCGTGAAAGCCGTCTGTGCGCGCCTCCGCGAACATGGCGGAGGCGCTGCAGTGTCGCGGTAGCCCTAGCAACATCCTGAACGCGTTGTTGTACTGCACTCGCAGGACGTTGTAGGCCCGTTTCGTGTGCTGAAACCACAAACCACTCGAGTAAAACGACGTGCAGTACGCTTTAAAAAGCGTAACTTTCACGTCATCCGAACATCTGCCAAATCTGCGAGTCAGCAAATTACTTCGCACCGCCAACGCCCACAAATAAACAACAAAGCGAATCAAAGAAACTCCCATTTTAAAATACTATTTAAGTGAATTAGTTTACCTCCTGTACCTGAATAACAGGACAGCATAGCATAATAGGATTAGTATCAGATAGGAATCTGGTTCTAGCCTCCTCTTATCCATTATGGTACAATAACATGACATACAGACTAAAGACAAGTAAAATCACAAGTCTTGTGCCGGAGTTCCTGTAGGGTCGCTGGACGAGGAACATGGTCACTGGCAAAGATCAGTTGAGAAAAATCTCAAGGGCGAATGGCGGGGCCCTGACTTTAGCACAAAAGACAATTACTCACTTTCCTACATAAATGCTCTTGTTATAATTTAGTTTAACCATTTAACAGTACTAGGGCAATACCTACATTACATCCATGTACATTATACTTACCCTAAGATATATATAAAGACTCCCAGTTATTACCTTTTAATTATAATTACTCATCTCTCATTGATGTTCTTTAGTAGTGATTTGTAGAAGCTGAGTTTTGTGTGAGCGGAAGGAAGGGTTCAGATAGGAGTAGGGCATTTCAGTGTTAATTCTTAGGGCATAGTTTACTTCTAGGGTTAGCATCTCTTGCCTCCACTAAACGAATTTGAGTTACTATCACAACGTAGGAAATAGACGATCATGCTGGCCATATTTCATACTGTCCGTTCAATCCGAATAGCTTCTCATAGTATTAATTAATTAAGGCTAGGAATTGCATAGCATGAGTAGATAAATAGTAGTCTAGATTGGTGTCTGGGCGCTGCTTGTAGTCTAGTCTAGGTATAAGGTATATTTAAGCCCATATTAAATTAATTATAAGAAAATTAGATATAAGACCTTAGATGTAAGCTAGTATAAGGGGATTTAATATATAGATAAGGGGGGGGGGGGTTTGTACAACAGATGGTAAAAGCCCATCAAGGGAATGGGCGAAGAGTTGAGGAAGTGTGTTATAGGCGATGCGGCTAGTGACCCATCAATATTTTGTTAAATTCAAATTTCTATCTTCTTTTCTTTTACTTTTATAGTAAGGCTATGTAATGTGATGGGCTTGATTCATAATGGAGTTTTTTAATTCAATGACGCTTTTAAAAGGTTGTTATTTTTGATAGCATTAACAATTAAGTACGAAATCGTTTGGAGACAAGTGAAAGTGATTTGGGTTTGTTTCTTTATATTTGTACAATAAAGCATTTACTTACTTACAAGTAATCGAATATTTAGTGCAATCTTATCTTTAGATAAGCATATAAATAATTAATCACAATTGAGCACAGTAACACCTGTTATAAATTTATGAGATCGTTCAATCAATGGTCATTACGTTCGTCATCTCAGCTCAAAATGGTGGTGATCTGGGCATTGCTTTTCGGCGTTTTCGTTTCCACATTTGTTGTTGAAGCAGTTCCAAGCGTTCATCCATTGATAGATGATGACCTCGTAGTGAATACTGGCGTCGGGCCCATACGAGGGCTGAGGGCAGAAGACGGAGACTACACCATGTTTCTTGGAGTGCCATACGCTGACGTTGACAGGGATAACCCCTTTGGTGTAAGTATTGAGATAGTTCTGCCCAAAATTTTTAAAAGTTTGAATGGATTATTAACTTGTGTTAATCTAAGCTTCGTATTT
The DNA here is from genome assembly GCA_963854515.1 of Pandemis heparana. Lineage (NCBI taxonomy): Eukaryota > Metazoa > Arthropoda > Insecta > Lepidoptera > Tortricidae > Pandemis > Pandemis heparana. The sequence continues at coordinate 15,893,135 of OY978012.1, read as the reverse complement.
GAGCCTTGTTTGGCTGTAAACTCTTATGGGTTTGATACTTAATCGGCCGAGTGAGAGAGAGAGCGCAAGACAAACCCGAAAGGCATTTTAAGAGCTCACGAACTGTACAAGTTTTTCTCAATTTAAAAATGGTTTGATCCCGAATTTAATTTAATCATCGTGTTAGGTAAAATTAATGTTAATTGTATCTTTTTAGCTTGCAACTCCACATCCAGAATTCGATGATATATTTGATGCGTACAACGACTCTGTAATATGCCCCCAAACGGGAAGGGGAGCCGAATACTCTTCAATTGACTGTTTGAACCTTCACATTTACGTCCCAAACTCGGCCAGTGCGCAGAACCGTCTGCCAGTGTTAATTTGGATCCATGGTGGCTCATTCACAGTTGGAAGATCAAATCGATTTGAGTTCGGACCTAGTTTTATCGTCCGGCATGACGTCATCTTAGTATCGGTGAGCTACCGACTGGGACTTTACGGATTTATGTGTCTCGAGACACCCGAGGTACCTGGTAACCAGGGGCTGAAAGACCAAGTTTTAGCGCTCAAGTGGATCAAACAAAACATTGCAGCGTTCGGTGGAGACGACACGAAAATAACTCTATCTGGAAACAGTGCCGGTGGAATGTCGACAGATTACCATTTACATTACAACCAGGAAGAATTATTCCATCAGACGATTCACCAAAGTGGAGTTACTTCTGTGCAGACTTCAATGGCGGATTCGAATCCTACAGTACCTTTGAGATTAGCCGAGTATTTTGACTATACCCCGAACGATCTCACGGATGCTTTAGCCTTTCTTGCCACGTTAGACACGAACCAAGCCCTTCAGGCCACTACCGCATTGGGTATTACCTTCAGACCTTGCGTAGAAAAGCGGTTTGATAATGTTTATCATTATATTACTGAATACCCAGTTAACATAGATGTACCTAGAGTAAAGGACATTAAAGTTTTAATTGGCTTCAATAATGACGAACAGTTCCTTGGAATGATGAACACTAACGCTGAGACTTTCGAAAACACAGACTACGTAACTAGTTTGTTAAATATCAATTTTGATTTTGAAGGCCAAGATGAGCTATTTGACAATATGAAAAATATTGTAACACATTTTTACTTAGTCGATGACGGTAACAATGCAGAAGATAGGAGACCAGTCATAGATATGGCTTCAGATTTCCGATTCAATCATGCAACGATGAGAAGCGTAAAGAAATTTTTAGACAACGGTGTCGAATCGATGTTTTTGTACCTATTTTCGTATTCTGGTGGTAGAAACTTAAGAAAAATAACATCCAATGTAGTAGGAGGTGGAGCAGTTCATCAAGATGAACTGGGATATCTGTTTGATGTTTCATACATGGAGAAGCCCATGGATCCTAATGATGAACTCATTGTGGACAGGATGACCAGTCTTTGGACTAATTTTGTTAAATACGGGTACGTAATAAACGTTTTTAATTAATTAACTAGTTTCTTAATTCTCAGTGACTTTGCGCTTAAATTTAAGTTTCTGGCTACTTTATCTTTCGGTAAAAAACTCCGTATACTGTTGTGTTTGTATTGTGACTCATTAGTTGTCGTAGCTAGACTTTTTGTGTTATATAAGCAATATTTCCTTCAGGAACCCAACTCCGGAGCAGACAGACCTGGTTCCGATGCTGTGGCCACCAGTGACCCAGGACAAGTGGAACTTCCTGGAGATAAACACTGAGTTGCAAGTCTCCACCAGACCTTTCCATGATCGCATGGCGTTCCTTGACCTCTTCTACAAAAAGAACGAACAGTACCAGATAGGCTTTAAAAGAGAATCAGCACCGTCTTCTGGAAGAAATGCCGTGTTGGACATCAGTTTGCCGATTTTGTTCGTTATTAAATATTTTGTATAACTGGGTCTTTTTCTTATTATTATTACCTACCTTAAAAATACACCGCGTAGCACTCCGGGAGTGCCGGCAGAAGTGAAAACTACACACACGCACACTCGCGCAAAGAGAAAAAAAAGAAAAAGAAAATAAAAATACACGAGATTTGAATTGCGGTCACCTAAGAGAACACACTGTTATTCCACACCTTATACCACCAGGCCGAACGCACATAGGTTAAAGCGACGAAATCATCGTACACTTCAAAAATCGAACGCGATTCTAGTTTCATTCGTATTTCAAAATAAGCTCTTAGAGGATCCTGATATCTTGGTATTTAAACTCTCCCTCTGTCTTACGCCTGACGCGAGTTTAACATTTTTTACCCATCCCAAAAAGCGCTCAACGCCGCTTAAGGAGTATTCACTTCAAAAACAGATGTTGAGGACAATAAATAAGACTTGATTGATCGCGGGATCGCGGTGGATGCGGAAGGCACAGGACCGGTCCGAGTGGAGAGCCTTGGGGGAGGCCTATGTCCAGCAGTGGATGTCTTTCGGCTGATATGATGACGATGATGATGATTGATCGCTTCCCACGTCATTACTGTGCTTCTAAGTGCATTAAGTTGTTTTTAAGCATTTAACTTCCAGGGCTGATTGATGCGGCAAAATTATCGGCCCGTGAATTTTGTTTCATGTACAAGTACTTATCCAAACCCAAAGCCGCATGGTTCGCGAGCCTGCCGTAAACAGAACGCCATTTCTAACGTTATGTTATATTCTCTTTGGCCACGGCCACACTAGGGTTTTTGGTTACTGTAACGTGTTTTAGTTGTTAATTACCTTTTTTTAACTTTTATTTATAACTAAATCTAGTCAACCTGTTTTCATACATAAGGTGTCAATCGGTTTTTTATACAACCATGTGTACAATCGAACTTAACAAATTTAAAAATCACAGGTCACATATTTCACAATAAATCACAATGACTCTTTATTGACGACTTTATAAATAAACAACACAGAAAACAGGTACTAGAGAAAATTCCTAGGTACCTAAGCAATAGGCGGTCCTATCGCTTATCGCTATTTTAATTCCAATTTTGATTTATTCTGATGGTGACAATGATTTGCAGTGGCCAATGATTATTTTTTCTTGTCTTGGTTGTTATTGTAATTAATAAGATTACAATTGTTTGATCTGACGATACGATAAGATTGAATTAAGTACCTACAGGGTGTATCAGATAGCCCCTAACAATAATCAACTGGGGTATATAACCATAGCTATAGAAGCTAAAAAAAATATTAAAAAAAAATTTGGAGTAATTTTTTTTTTATGTTTTCTATAGGAATGATTGCAGTTAGTACTACAGTCAGATGACACTTCCAAATGTCATTTTACGAAATAATGATACCACATTTATTTCACTAGTGCTCGACTAAGGTCACGTAATGAATGATTTGATTATTGAACGAACGAAATATGTTATGAATGTCACATTCGTAGTTTAGTATATTTCAAAATAAGCGCGATACTTTTGAGGCATTCAAGGTTCATATTAACATAGTACTGCCGTCATAGTATAGAAGGCGGCAAAGGGACTTTTGCGGCTTTTTTACTTTTTAATACAGGCATACTAAGCAAAAAATTCTGCGTCGAACGGTATCGACTTTTTTTTTCTAGCACTGTTAGTTCTCAAGATAGCCAGCAGTTAAACGACATGTCTTTTGCTTTTTGTTGCGGTATTATAATCTAAAAAGCCATGAATGGTATTTAATAAGCTAAAAAGACGTTACATCACATTAGCGGCTTTATATCATACTTTAAATGTGATACCTTTCTAAGCTAAAAAGCGCTTTTTGATTATTCATAGACTAAAAGGAAGTTAAAGTCATGTAACTAGGTTTTAACGTATTACCATGACCGAAGTTCAATACTCATTTATAGATTTAAAGGCGGTATACTTCAAATTATACTCTATAATTACGTTATGGGAGCCTAACCGCATTTTTAGACATAACCCAAAAATGTATTATGTAGCGCATAATAGTCAATAAAGCGGTGACCGCTTTTTTACTTCAGTGACAAAGGGTTAATTTTTTGTTGAATATTGACAATAATGCGGTTATATAACAATAATAAACTAAAAAGCGGCTAGGTTTTTGTCACTCCCGTAGCCCCTCACCACCCGCGTGCTGCGCAGGAGTTTACGACGCGCACTGATTGTTGTCAGCGCCCGTATCAACATATTTCAAGGTAAGTGTACCTAGACACAAAAGTATAATATACTAGCTGTTGCCTGCGACTTTGTCTGCAAATAATTCGTTTATCTCTATCCCGCGGGAATTTTCCGGGATAAAAATGAATAAATAAAATAAATAAATATCTTGGGACAATTGACACCAATTAACCTAGTCCCAAATAAGCAAAGCTTGTGATATGGGCACTAGACAAAGGATAAACATACTTATATAGATAAATAAATACTTAAATACATATTAAACATCCAAGACTCGAGAACAAACATTCGTATTTTTCATACAAATATCTGCCCCGACCGGGGATCGAACCCGGGACCTCAAGCTTCATAGTCAGGTTCTCTAACCACTTGGCCATCCGGTCGTCATAGACTATGTGCTATTCCAGACTTTTCTCTATCTATGTGTCGAATTTCATCCAGATTCGTTGGGCCATTCTGGCGTGGTTGAGTAACAAACAAACATCCATCCATACTTTCGCATTTATAATATTAGTTAGATTATTTCGAGAATAACGAACTGAAATTAGTAATGAAAATAGTAGTGTACTCGTAAGTAATAAAAGTGGCCGTAGATGTTTTCTGTGTATTTGAGTATGTGCTTCTCTATAACGTTGTCTTGTAAGTACCCACAAACTAGATTTTAAGTTTAAGGCAGGCGTCCACACGTCCGTATCGTGGGCATCGGACGCATGGCATTCAGCGTATCGTAGTATTATTTGTAAAGAAAGTCATACAAGTGCGTCCACGGATCCGCATTGTACGGATTGCTGGACAGTGTACGCTCTTGTTGGACTGGCATGATGCTTACTATACGGACATGTAGAGAGGCCGTGTGAGAGATTGTGTGTAGGATTATCTCACAATATTTATTCATTTATTTATTTCAGCTGGACAAAATGAAATAATCGAAGGCCTTGGACTTCCAATATAAGACCGGTTGTTCCATTTTCTATGCGTGAGCCGGATATATGGAAGGATCCATATTCCTTAAATTTGCCTGTAATGGATAACTTCGATGAACACCGGAATACATTTGATACCCTCGATAAGGCAGATTTATATAAATCCTGTAGGTAGTGTAACAACCACACTATAATTACCCTTATTTTTACCACTGACTCAATCTTAGATTCCCTTAGTGTTGCTTAATTGGCAACACTGCAGTCGTTAAGGGAGGGGTTGTCAAGTGAAGGTTATATAAGTCGAGCATCCCTTACAGAGCAGTCAGTTATTAACTGGGTTAACTAGCACACCAAATGTTTTAAGCAAATACTCTGTCCAATAGCTAATAAGTTTGGTTCTAATAAGTTGCATAAATAAATATCAATTTCCTACGTGCTAAAGTTGTTTTGCTGCTATTTTCCCACTGAAGGTTTCAACCTTCAGAAGTGGGTAGACTACGCTCACAAAAGGTATGTAATTTTTTTTATTTTCTGATTAATCTTAATTTAGACCTACTACATACTGCACGCGTCTTTGCCAGGGCTACTCTCTGGAGACGTAATCACATACATACTGCACGCGTCTTTGCCAGGGCTACACTCTGGAGACGTACTCACATACATACCGCACGCGTCTTGCCAGGGCTACCCTCTGGAGACGTAATCACATACATACCGCACGCGTCTTGCCAGGGCTACACTCTGGAGACGTAATCACATACATACTGCACGCGTCTTTGCCAGGGCTACACTCTGGAGACGTACTCACATATATATATTACACCCGTCTTGCCAGGGCTACACTCTGGAGACGTATCTACACATACAGCACGCGTCTTGCCAGGGCTACACTCTGGGGACGCGTATGCACACATGCCACGCATTCCACACGTAGGTATCTTGTCAGGGCTACTCTCTGGAGATACGATCATAACTAGCAGTATTTTACAATGTATGTTTAGCGCATGGGTACCTACCAAAGGATTTTATGAAAACGGTGGTAATACCTCTCGTGAAAAAGAAAACGGGCGATGTTTCTGATCCCTGTAATTATCGACCCATATCATTAGCCACTGTATTGTCCAAGGTTTTCGAAAGACTCTTGCAACCAGAACTAAACAAACATTTAACGTTGAATGGCGCTCAGTTTGGCTTCCGGGAGGGTCATTCTACGGATATGGCTATATTCGCTTTAAAAAATACTGTAAAATATTATCTTGGTAGAAACACTAATGTGTACGCCTGTTTTCTTGATCTTTCACGTGCTTTCGATACCGTTAATTATGATTTGCTATGGGCCAAGTTAGAAAGGACAGGAGTCCCTCTAGGTATTGTGGGGGTACTTGAATATTGGTACAGGAGTCAGGTCAATGTCGTTCGATGGGCAAATGTTACTTCAGAAGAATACACTCTCTCCCGCGGAGTGAGACAGGGTGGCCTAACATCCCCGACTCTTTTTAACCTGTATGTGAATGACTTGATAGAGGAACTCAGTGCCACCAGCGTCGGTTGCCACATGAATAACCATTGTGTTAATAATTTAAGCTACGCGGATGACATGGTGTTGCTGAGTCCCTCTGTCAGGGCGTTGAAGCAGTTAATAAATGTTTGTGAAAAGTACGCGGAGGGACACGGTCTGAAATATAATGTGAAAAAAACAGAAATGATGGTGTTTAGATACGGGAAAGGTCCTGATCATGTCCCTGCTGTTAAGTTGTATAACATACCGATTAACATAAGTCAAGAGTTTAAATATTTAGGTCATGTTTTGAATGACAAGCTGCGTGACGATGACGACATAGATAGGCAACGCAGATCTGTAGCCATGAAGGGCAATATGTTGGCGCGCCGCTTTGCTCGCTGCTCGAACCAAGTAAAGATCACTCTGTTCGTGGCGCACTGCCAGGCGTTCTACACCAGTCAGCTGTGGGGTAGCTACTCGCGGCGCGCATACCATGCGCTGCGAGTGCAGTACAACAACGCCTTCCGCGGCATGCTGCAGCTGCCCTGGCGGTGTAGTGCATCGGGCATGTTCGCCGAGAACGGAGTGGATGACTTTTATGCGATTATGCATAAAAGGCATGCGTCATTTCTGACGATATTAAAAAACACTGACAATAGCATACTGAGGGAGATATGTGATGCATGCAAACACATCATGTATGGCCCTTAGTATGCTGGCAATAAAATGTATTGCATGAATTAAAAAAAAAAATGTACTTGATTATTAATGTAATGTATTATAAAATATCAATTTTAAATAATCTCAATATATTGTAAATTTCTAATTTTGTAACTGTAATTTCTATGGGTGACTACCTGAAATAAACATTTATTATTATTATTATTATTATTATTATAACTCTCAACAACTTATTAAACTAACATCCTAACTAAAACGAATAATGAAACCCTAGTATATATAGTATACGAGGGTAGTTTAATTTTTATTCTATAACGATTTGAAATCCCATTATTAGTCAAATAAAACCAGGCATCGAAACAGTATCTTCCTTTTTTTTTAAGGAGTCCATACAAGTATTTAACATTCAACATTTCCACCACATGGGTGGGTGTCTGTGTTCTGTACTACTTGTACACGTAACATTAACGAGTATGCTAATTTATGAAGAAAGCCTGTCTGTAAGAAATTTATAAGGATTCGAAATAAGTGATTATTGCCTACCCGCAAATAAAATCGTATTTAATGTAAATTATTTTCCAGGTTGAAGACTCGTCCTATCATTAAATAATAATTATGATCATCTTTGTATTAACATTAAATTTGTTTGCCTGTATCTTTCAATATCGAAATATCGGCTACATAATAGTATTCGCATTATAGATGGAATAAATTTATAGTTAGCATATTTTATTTGTTTTGATCCCCCTTTTCACCGTATACGCTCACTATCATGCTAAGCGTGGCCTTTAGGTCCCTGTTAACTTAGGCTTTGCCTAACCCGTAAGGAATGAAGACGTGATTTATATAATAATGTACTTATATTTTATTTTGGTCATAGCAAATGCAAATCCACACTTTTACTATTACGAGTAATATCACTTCATTATCCATCGCATATAAACCACCCGGGTCACTAATTACCACCTCTTCCGATCACCGAATCTTGTAAATATTTGGAGATTGTTGTAGTTAATGATTTCTTTTTTCGTCTCGAGTTCCAGGGATGGAGGTCGATGACGAGTTGGAAAATGAGCGACATAGTCGCAGCCGCACTAGAAGCACTATTTTGAGATCTCGACAACTGAGGACTCCAGAACGAACCGCGGCTAGGAGCAGTCGTGCTAACAAAAATTCTTGCGACCGCCGAACTCGTTCACGTAGCCGTAGTCGTTTACGAAACCTGCGTGATGCTGAAGAAGAATTGGAAATTTATAAACAGCGAGTTGCAGCCCTTGAAAATCAAATTTCACACGAAAGATCGAGTGTACGAGATCACGAGCGACGAGGTGCGTCCAGGAGGAGCCGCGAACATTCACGAGAGAGACAAAGGTATGACTCAGCATCGTTACTACTTGAAGAGTTTATGAAATTGGTTAAAAATAACCCTAGACCTAGTGAACGTGAAACGTTTTCTGCCATTAACAACGTTATTCCCGAATTCGACCCATTGATTAAAGAACAGACAGTAACTACATGGTTAGGCAAGGTAGACGAGTGCGCGGAAATCTATGGTTGGACGGATAGGCAGATCATACACTATTCACTCCCTAAGCTCGTAGGGCTGGCTAAAGTTTGGTATCAGGGCTTACCGTCACTAAAGCGTTCATGGACGGAATGGAAAAGTCTTCTGGAAGAATCCTTTCCGTCTACTGAAAATTATGCAGAGTTGTTGACTGAGATGCTCAATAAGAGAGCTCGGTTTGGAGAATCTTTAGAACTATACTATTTCGGAAAAATTAACCTACTAAATCGCTGCAAAATTTTCGGTAAAAACGCTGTAGACTGCGTCGTACATGGGGTTGATGATAGAGGCGTTAGGGTTGGAGCTCAGGCCGCGAAATTTGCAAAACCAGAAGATATCCTGGAATTCTTTAAATCTGTGCGTAATAACCCTGATAGGAATCTTAACCGTGATAAACGTCTTCCCATATCCAACCAGAACGCTCGTACTAGGAATAATGATCAGTCGAGTTCATCAAAACCAAACCAAAACCCAGTAAATTCCCAACAAATGACTTGTTTTAATTGCAAACAAAAAGGGCACTCTAGCTTTAAATGTCCAAAGCCCTTACTAAAGTGCACACACTGCCATTTTCTAGGACACACTGAATCAGAATGTCGCAAGAAGAACTCTAATCCAACAGATAACAAAGAAAAGGCTGTTTTAAAGGTTTTGGTGGACTCTAAATCAGATCAACTGTTAGGACTCTCGGATGAGACTAAAGAGGTTAACACTAGTGCAGAGACTTATAATACCAACATCAAATACAGGTTACCAATAAAGGTCAACAACCAAAGCACTCTTAGTCAGTTAGACCTTGGCAGTGAAGCAACTTTAATTCAACGATCTACTGCTGAGGCGGTGGGCTTACGCTGGGAGGCAGTTACCGGTCCCTACTTACGTGGGTTGGGTAACGTGCCTTATTTACCTATAGGCGCTACGCATGTTACTATCGAAGTGCAAGGGATAGTAGAGAACAATGTTGAAGCGTTTATAGTAGATGATGGTATTATGAATTTCCCTGTGCTATTAGGGCATACATTCAGCGAGCGTCCAAATTTGCGTATTGTTAAGACAGCAACTGAACTTCGAATTGAGAAGGTAAATGAAAGCAAACAAGAGAAAGTTCCGTTGCTGTCTTTGAGCAATGTTACCATTCCTATAGGTGGCTTTCAATCTGTCCGCGTTAAATCAAATCTTGTAGAAGATGGTCACATATATGTGCCGGGGTCCGTTCGAGGTTATCCGGGCACCGAATACTACCTGTTACCAGGAGAGTATACGCTCACTCGAGGTGAATGCAATGTATTGATCCACAGTTTAGGGACCAAACCAGTAGTGCTCAATGAAAATTCGTTAATAACACGCGCTAGAATTATTTCAACAGGGCTCGCGGTGAATCTACTGACAAAAGATAAAGACCCTCCTTCGGAGTTCTCTGTAGATTGTGGTGATAGCGTATCTATAGATGAACGTAAAATGTTGGATGAGTTGCTAACTAAATACAAAACCTGTTTTTCCTGGGGCATGCATGACTTGGGTTACACCAACGAAACCGAACTGGTCATTCAGCTAAAAGACTCTGAACCGGTCGTGTACAGACCCTACCGGTTGTCATTTCACGAGAGGCAACACGTTCAGGGGATGGTCGATGAAATGTTGGAGTACGGCATCGTACGGGAATCAAGTTCGCCATATGCTAGCCCAATAGTTCTAGTACAAAAGAAATCTGGCGACAAGCGTCTGTGCGTGGACTATCGGGCGCTAAATGCCAAAACTAAAAGAGACCACTACCCGTTGCCGAGGATAGAAGATCTCCTAGATCGGCTATCAGGCCAGACTATCTTCACAACCCTCATCAGGGTATCATCAGATACCAATCGCTGAGGAGTCAAAAGAGAAGACCGCCTTTGTTACGCCGGACGGTCAATACGAATACAATCGTATGCCGTTCGGCTTAGCAAATGCCCCAGCGGTCTTCCAAAGGGTCATACACAAGGTACTCAACGGTGCTCGAATTAAGCATTCCATTGTGTACATGGATGACATTTTAATCCCCTCAAGAACCATTTCCGAGGGTCTGGAACGGCTAGAAGAGGTCCTAGTTGCTTTACGTGCAAGTGGACTAACGTTGAAAATGGATAAGTGCCATTTCTTCAAAGAAGCCATAGATTTTCTGGGGTTTGAAATTAGTCAAGGTGAAATAAAACCAGGTTCACAGAAAACTTTAGCAGTTTCTAAATTCAATACCCCCAGCAACCAACACGAAGTCCGTAGGTTCCTTGGACTCTCGAGTTTTTTCAGGAGGTTTGTCAAAGACTTTGCTTCTATAGCGAGGCCTTTGACTAACCTTTTGAAGAAAGACACACCTTGGAAATGGTCCGAAACTGAAGCAAAGGCCTTCGATACCCTAAAACAAAAACTGATAGAACGCCCCGTATTGGCATTGTATGATAATTCAGCAGAGACACAGCTTCACACCGACGCAAGCAAAGTGGGTCTCGCTGGGATTTTGCTACAAAGAAAGGGATCTGAGCCATTCAAGCCGGTCGCCTATTTTAGTCGGCAGACCACCACTGATGAGCAGAAACTTCACTCGTTCGAGCTGGAGACGCTGGCTGTTATCAGTTCGTTAAATAAATTTAGAGTCTATTTACTAGGTATAAAATTCACGATCTACACTGACTGCCATGCATTACGCTCTACGTTTACAAAAAGGGACCTCGTGCCACGAATATCTCGATGGTGGATACAGTTCCTCGAATATGACTGCACTATAGAATACCGCCCTGGAGAAAGGATGTCTCACGTAGATTGTCTGAGCAGGAGCCCTGTCTCCGGGGACTCCAACGATAATCGCATTCTGGACGTACTCGCCATAAGTACCGAAGATTGGATCTCTACTGTGCAATCTGGAGATTCTGAAATTAGGCGTATTAGGGAAATCCTTGAAGACACGGAAACTGCTAGAATCGCGTCTACCTATAAAGACTATAAGCTCAAGCACGGTCGGTTGTTTAGGGTCATTGACGACCAAACTGAACGCTGGGTAGTACCAAGGGGGGTTCGCTGGCAGTTGTTAAAATCTAACCACGACGACGTAGGCCACTTTGGTTTCCAGAAAACCTTGGATAGGATCCGTGCATTTTTTTGGTTTCCTAAAATGCGTAGATTTGTGAAAAAATATGTTTCTTCGTGTTTAGGGTGCGCGCACCACAAGTTACCATCGGGACCTAAAGAAGGCACACTGCATCCTATCCCTAAGGTAGAAGTCCCCTTCCACACAATACACGCCGATCACGTTGGGCCATTTGTACGTAGCAAAAGGAAAAACGCGTATGTATTAGTAATAGTCGATTCATTCACAAAATATGTCAATTTGACACCCGTTCGTACTACCAAAACAAAGGAGAGCATTAAAGCATTCCGCAATTTATTTTCGCTGTTCGGTACCCCAACACGCCTTATTACCGATAGAGGTACTAGTTTCACTAGCAAAAAGTTCAAGTCATTTATAGGATCTTTAGGGATTAAACACATATTAAACGCGGTCTCTACGCCACGTGCAAATGGCCAGGTAGAGCGGTATAATCGCACAATTCTTGCTGCCCTTGGTGCCATGACTCATAACAAGAGTCAAGATTCATGGGACACTTATGTGCCAGAAGTACAAATTGGCATCAATACATCGGTTCATGAAGTGACTAAAGTAACCCCTTCAGAATTACTCTTTGGGAAAAAGGTAGCCAGTTCGTCACAAGGGGTTTTAAATCAGGTTTTGGACGAGGCAGGTGCAGGGACTGTAGTCAAATCCTTAGCTGATATTAGAAAGGGCGCTAGTGAAGCTATTATTAAGAATCAAGACATTAACAAAAAGCGATATGACCTCCGTAGAAAATCTACCACAAAGTACAACGAAGGCGACTTAGTAAGGATCATTCGGGCCATACCTACTAGATCTGGGCAATCAAAGAAATTAGAGTCAAAATGTCAAGGCCCATACAGGATCAAGAAGGTACTGCCTCATGATAGATTTGTAGTCGAGGATACGCCACTCACCAGAAAGGGTAAACGTTATGAGAGCATAGTTGCTATTGACAAAATATTTCCCTGGCTTAGCTATAATGCTGATTATTCTTCCAGTGCAGGTAGCGCTAGCGATGTAGACAGCAGTTAGTATTCACGTTTACTGGTCTATTAAAGGGTTTTGATCTGTATAAGTTGTAATTGATAATGTGTTGATTGATGCTGGGTCGTACATACGTTAGATGTGGATCATTTGAGATGATCAACGATCATTGGGGATGACCTACTGTCAGTTGAGATGACCACCTGTCATTTGAGATGACCACCTGTCATTTGAGATGACTACCCGTCATTTGAGATGACCACCCGTCATTTGAGATGACCACCCGTCATTTGAGATGACCACCCGTCATTTGAGATGACCACCCGTCATTTGAGATGACCACCCGTCGTTTGAGATGACCATCCGTCATTTGAGATGACCCCCTCCGTCATTTGAGATGATCACTCGCCATTCGAGATGACTATCTGTCATTTAAGATGACCAACCGTCATTTGAGATGACCAACTATCATTTGCGATTACCAAATAAATGTCATCTAAGATGACCCCTTGAGTGTTATGTGAGATGATACTAGTTACAGTGATTAATTATACATACAGAGTGCAACAAGTGACTGTGCATAATTATAGTAATAATGCTCTAGGTTAAGATTAAATTCATTGGCTCTAATACCTATTTTGTAGTTTAAGGACATGGTCCCCGTAGAAATAACCTTTTAGTGACAGATTTGTATCAAATAAATAAATATTACCATAAGAGAGAATTTGTCGGATTAAATAATCAATAAAAATATGTGTACCTACTTTGAGATGTATAAATTCAATATGTGATTTAATTTACTGAATAATAATAACAATGATTATATATAGTAATAACGCCTTAGGTTTAGATTAAATCCATTGGCTTTGATACTTATTTTGTAGTTTAAGGACATGGTCCCTGTAGAAATAACCTTTTAGTGACAGATTTGTATCAAATAAATAAATATTACCATAAGAAAGAATTTGTCGAATTAAATAATTAATAAAAATACGTGTACTTACTTTGAGATGTATAAATTCAATACGTGATTTAATTTACTGAGTAATAATAACAATGATTGTATTATAATTAACAAACGAGAGGACTCGTTTCTAAAAGGATGGCCGACTGTAACAACCACACTATAATTACCCTTATTTTTACCACTGACTCAATCTTAGATTCCCTTAGTGTTGCTTAATTGGCAACACTGCAGTCGTTAAGGGAGGGGTTGTCAAGTGAAGGTTATATAAGTCGAGCATCCCTTACAGAGCAGTCAGTTATTAACTGGGTTAACTAGCACACCAAATGTTTTAAGCAAATACTCTGTCCAATAGCTAATAAGTTTGGTTCTAATAAGTTGCATAAATAAATATCAATTTCCTACGTGCTAAAGTTGTTTTGCTGCTATTTTCCCACTGAAGGTTTCAGTAGCCTTGGTTTGTTTCAAGAGAAATATCACCGATTTATTTTACAAGAAGAAAAGAAGGCGTGTGTCTGGCTGGTCACAACAGAGGGGTGCTCGTTCCAACACTAATGTACGGTAGTGAAAGTTGGGTATGGCAAAAGAAGCATGAAAGGAGAATCAACGCAGTAGAAATGTGAGCGTTAAGAAGTATGGAAGGCGTATCACTGAAAGATAGAATAATGAATAGTGTGATAAGGGAACGTGCTGGTCTGAAAGAGGATATAGCACAGTGACTAGGATAGAAAAAGGTATGCTTAGTTGGTTTGGTCACGTAGAGAGGATGGATGAAAGAAGGTTAACTGAACAGATTCATATGGGGAGTGTGAATCGGTGCGTTGGGAGGGGAAGGCCTAGACGGACGTTCCGTGATCAAATTGGGGACGTTTTGGAAAAAGGTCAGGTCAAGAGTACCCGAAACCGACGAGCATGTATGAAGAGATTGATGAATGTGAGTGAAGCGAAAGATGTATGTCGGGATCGTAGCAAGTGGCACAAAGTAGTCTCTGCCTACCCCTGTGGGAAAGAGGCGTGACGGTATATATGTTTGTATGTATTATTTTACAAAAATAACTTTGACGAAGAGGAACTCCAATTTTGCTTCATGAAAGATGCTTTCCTAAAAAATCGGCGCAGTATGTTGTTTGTTGTAGTTTACGATTCTTATTTTAATTTTTATTTTGATTACATGTATTAAAATTGAAAGTGACACTTAAAAAAATGTTACATTTGAAGAATATAATGTTGATTTTAGTAAGAAATGCCTTTTGATTTCTTGTGATTACCGCTTCTCAGACCACATAACTCCCAATAGTTGTAGTCCTATCATAAACTATAATGCCGTTACGTACAGATTAATGGACACATTGCGGCTTTTTAATAAATTAAAAGTAAGCAATTCTGTTGCTTAATAAATTGGTGTAAAAAGTTAAAGGAATAACTAAGCTTTAAAACGGCTATGACACTTTAACTTCATTTTAATTTCCAACACAACGTGCATATTCCATTAGCAAAAATAAACTATAATGCGGCTATCCGTAATAACGATTTTTTAGTGTATTACTGGCACCTAACTTTTATTTAAAATAATAGGACTAAAAAAGTAATGTCCAAAACTAAGCTTAAAAGGCGTTGGTGTTCAGCCAACGGCTTTTTAGTTTATTAATCTTTGTATAATAATATTCCCTTATCCTAAGCTATAACATAAAATGCTGTAAAATTAATACTATTTATAATTATTCTACGATCGAATTAGATCAATAAAAAAACGTGATTTTTTGTCTAAATTTGTGTGTAAACAGAATTTTGGTAAACCATTTTTTGCCTAAAATACAAGCATTTGAAATATTTAAAAGTTTTTGCCGTTTATCTCGAAAGTTGCTTTTGTCAGTTTGCCGCCTTCTGTACTATGACGGCAGCGTAGACAAAATGTGCGATGACTTTGTAATAAACATAAATAGTGACAGCAGCAGTGAAACTGATTCGGAATAATTTAAGTTTTTAAGTAAAAGTACAAAGGTAGAAAAAAATATTAATGTGATAATTGTTGTTTTATTTATGGCAAAATGGGGAATGAGTTGAAAACTGGTTACTGATTTGACATGTTTCCGCACATTTCCAAATCGCGCTCTTACACTACTAACTAGAAAACATCCAAAAAAACCTTATTGAACAAACCATTTTATTAAAATACGCTTTGAAAATTCTCATTTATGACGCAAATAAATTTCATTACATCGTTCATTCTTTCATTCACTCACTAAGTCACATCACTATTTAATATTTGCCAAAAACTGACAACACTGAAAGTGTCATCTGGCTGCAGTGGTTTATCTGCCAGACTATACCATTTCTATAGAAAATATAAAAAATAAATAATTGGTTGCCTGTAAAGTCGGTATACGGGCGAAAGTTTTACGTGACAACGACTTTGAGTGGTAAAATTAATCAATTAACGCTCTGTCTCTCTCGCTCTTAGGCGGGCTAACTGTGCTCGAGTGGAAGGGACGCGTGCCTTTCACTTTTTATGTCTGTCTCTCTCGCTCTTAGGCGGGCTAACCATGCCCGCGTGCCTCTCACTCGCTCTCATTGTGAGCGCATAACGTGAGCGGAGCGTAACGCAGTTTCTTGAAGTGTCACCCGGCAAACCAATTTATAAGACGTTGTCACGTCAAAATTACTCCAATTTTTTTTAAATTTTTTTTTAGCTTCTGTAGCTATGGTTATACACCCCAGTTGATTATTGTTAGGGGCTATCTGATACACCCTGTATATAGAATTAGAGAAAAAGCAGGAATGTCGCTTTTCGTTTAGTTTTGTTATGTGATGTATTTAATTTAAATATAATAGTCCTTATTTCGACTAACTGGAATCATACTTAATTTAAACTTATTCAAAACATAAATACATACACAAATCACGTATTTATCTCTTACGGGGTAGATAGAGCCTAAGGTAACAAGACCTAAATGCGACGTTTAGCTTGATTGTGGGCATATGGATGGAAAGAGGAATCAAAGTAGTGATGGGTTGCTAGCCGCAACGCCTATAACATGATTCCAAAAAATTTCACCCATTCCCTCGATGGCCTTTTAGCATCAGCGCGGGCAGAGAAGCAACTGCTACATTCTACGTTTTCTCTTTGCTCTCAGACCAGCTTGGGAGGATTAATAGTAACTCGTACACATTCTTCCTTTTTTTACAGAAGGTATTTCATAGCACACAAAAGTAGTAAACTAGTATTTAGTACGACGCTTCTTCCAGAAGACGGCGCCTCTTCTCTATCAATGCCTAGTCGGTACCGCTCGTTTTTCTTGTAGAACAGATCGAGGAACGCCATTCGATCGTGGAGAGGTCTAGTGGAGACTCGAACTTCTGTGTCCAGCTCTAGATAATGCCACTTATCGTTGGTAACAGGCGGCCATACCAAAGGGACTAGCTCTGTTTCCACTGGTGTTGGATTTCTGAAAATTTTCAACATTTTGTAGGTATTTGAAAAATGAAACTGAAAAATGTAGGAGGATTATGATTGTAGAGGATATAGTTGCTACTTGAATATGATAGCGGATTCAGTCAGATCATACATACATACAAACATAGGTACTACATAAATAACGTATTTATCCATTACAGGGTAGAGACAGCCTAAGGTAACAAGACCTAAAGGTCACGTTTAGCATGATTGTGGGCATTTAGGTGGAATAGGGAATCAAAGTATATCTCCTATACCATGATTCCTAGGTGCTAGGTGGACTGACGACATCGTAAAAGTTGCGGGAAACCGGTGGATGCAGGTGGCGACTTGTCGTTCATTATGGTGTGCTAAGGGGGAGGCCTTTGTTCAGCAGTGGACGTCTTCAGGCTGATGATGATGATGATGATGACCATGATTCCTAAGAATTTCGCTTATTCCTTCGATGGACTTTTACCATCTGCGCGGAAAGAGTAGCAACAGGTACATTTAGGTTTTTCTTTGTTCTCCGACCAGCATCGAAGCATTGGTCGGTACTTGGTTTTAGTACTACTACTAAGTAGACGAAATTACTGATTTTAGTAACATAAATATTGGCGGTTTAATTGTTTAAGGCCTGGGGCCTTAGCATGACGTCTTAATGAGATTCAATTCCGATTCAGTTTAGGTTCGCTCGCTGTCAGATCCATACTAAAAATGACAGCTAAAACCTGAACTGAGTCAGAATCGAATCACACTAAGACGTCATGGTAGGGCCCCTGACATTTGCAAATCACTGGAGTCTATCTAAAACTATAAGCAATTATTGTGTTCACGCACCCGTATTTAACAAAGTTGGTCCAGAGGCTGGTCATCCTGTCCACGATGAGCTGGTCGCCAGGATCCAAAGGTTTCTCCATGTACGAAATATCAAACAGATATCCTATCTCGTCCGCGTGAGCGGCCCCACCTCCAGTCACATTTAAACGTTGCTTTATGAAATTTCTATTACCAGAGTACGAGAACAAATACAAATACATGGCATCGACATCGTGTTCCAAGTACTTTTTAACGTTTCTCATAGTGGGATGATTGAAACTGAAATCCGAAGCCATATCTATGACTGGCCTTCGCAACTCTGCATTGTTTTCTTCGTCTGCTAAATAAAAATGTTTTACAATGTTTTTCATCTCATTAAATAGTTCGTCCTCACCTTCGAAATTGAAATTAGAAGTTATAAAATTATTCGGATAGTCTGTGCTTTCAAATAATTCACCGTCCGTATTACTATAACCAACATACATCTCATCATTATTGAAACCAATTAATACTTTTATGTTGTTTACTCCAGGAACGTTCACGTTGACTGGGTGTTCTGTAACGTAGCTGCCAGGAATTTCTCTTTCGACGCAAGGTCTGAAATTTATTCCCAATGCGTTGGTTGCTTCGATAACTTGATCTGTGTCTACTGTAGCAAGGTATGACAAAGCCTCTGTTACATTATTCGGGGTGAAGTTTAAATGTTCTGCTAATCTCATCGGCACCGTAGAATCTGAATTTGACATTGAACTTGCTACTGCAGTAACACCACTTTGTAATATGACTTGATGAAATAGTTCTAGATGGCCGTAGTGTAAATGATAGTCTATTGACATTGCGCCTGCACTGTTTCCCGCTAGTGTTATTTTTGTGTCATCTCCACCGAACGCTGCAATGTTATCTTTGATCCACCTCAATGCTAACACTTGATCTTTCAGTCCTTGGTTACCAGGCATCTCGGGTGTATCAAGACACATAAAACCGTAAGGTCCCAATCGGTAGTTAAGCGTTACTAAAATGACGTCATGCTTCACAATAAAATTAGGACCGTACGTGAATCTACTGGCAAATCCCATGGTGAACGCACCACCGTGAATCCACACTAACACGGGACGAGGGTTTTGTGTGCTAGCAGAGTTTGGGACATAAATGTGAAGGTGTAGGCAATCCAGTGAACCGACTATGGATCGGTTGTGCTCTTCTATTTGAGGGCATATCGCTGAGTCATCGTATGCGTCAAATGTATTATCGAAATTTGGATGAGGAGAAGCAGGCTGAAAATATAAAAATCAGCATCAGGCACAGCTGCGATGGCAATATGACGTTAATAGATTTACGACTGTGGAACTATGATCAGAATTGTAACACTTACACCAAAAGGGTAATTTTTGTTAATTTTTGCATATGGAATTCCAGAAAACATTTTGTAGTCTCCGTCCTCTGCCCACTGTCCTCTTATGCTTCCAACGGCAGTTTCTACCACGAGATCTGATTCAACATCTTCAAGTGGACGAACATTTTGAACTGCTCCAACATTGTGATATGTGGAAATGAAAATGCTAAAAACAATGGTCCAGCTGTAATGCTCCATGTCGAATAAGATTAACAATAGGAATGACCAAAGTAGTTATAGTTATGATCTGATAAAATTACAAATTCAATTACGAAGTAAAAAGGCAATCTGGAGATAAGATTTGTTTTATCAACAACGGATGTAGGTGATGTATTATTGAAATTATTTCTCAGCAAGCAACCTCTCTCATAAGAAATCAAGGTAAGTACCTACCAATTGAGAATTAGAATTTTACTAAGTACTGGTGGATCGCCAAAAAATAATAATCTTATCGTACTAACTAAATCGTAGTAATCTTGCTAATATTGTAATAAGCAGATAATAGTAATCAATGGGCACTGAAATGGTACGACAAACAAATCACTATCAGAATGGTTCTGTGCAGTGTCTTGCTAGTTTTATGTCTCATCATTTTGAGAATAGATGCAAAAGTACACGTTTATAGTTCGAAAGATGGTACACCTCCAGTAGTGGATACCAACTTTGGATCCATCAGGGGTTTAGAGGCAGACGATGGGGACTACTTAATGTTTTTGGGCATACCGTATGCGGAAGTTGATAGGGATAACGTTTTTGGTGTAAGTGATTTCGCATTTGGATTTTTGCTATGTCGGATCGTTATTAAATTTTATTATAATCGTGAGTTAGCAGTCCAATTTACACAAGGTGACTTAAAATTACTCTGGAATAAATCGGCAGCATTCGTACGCAACTTAAAAATCCTGGAAAACATTTATAGGGGTGTTTGATCAAAATAACTCAACCGCTTGCTGATAGTATTCCAGATTAATTTTAAGACAGTATAATTTTTTTTCAAAGTAATTCAAGTCATACATTATTTCAGCCCGCTTTGCCATATCCAAGATTTTCAAATACTTTTGAGGCATACGACGATTCTGCAGTATGCCCTCAAATAGACGAGTCGACCCAAAAAGTAGTTGGATCACTAGACTGCTTACACCTCAACATTTACGTACCAAGCAGTGCCAGTACAGATAATCCAGTGCCAGTATTAGTATGGATTTATGGAGGAGGCTTCTATACAGGATTTGCTGGGAGATTTGTCTACGGGCCTAAATACTTAGTAAGACATGATATTATTCTAGTGACTGTCAACTACAGAGTCGGTCCATATGGTTTTATGTGTCTAGATGTCCCTGACGTGATTGGGAATCAAGGCCTCAAAGATCAAGTTATGGCTCTGAAATGGATCAAAGAAAATATAGCAAAGTTCGGTGGAGATGATACCAAAGTTACTATAAGTGGAAATAGCGCTGGTGGAATATCTGCAGATTTTCATGTGCACTATGGAAAGGAAGAACTCTTCAGTAAAATTATTTCTCAAAGTGGTGTAGCTCAGTCTACTAATTTAATGTGGAATGTCGATTTGACAGCTCCCTTTAAACTAGCGCAACATTTGAACTACACAACAACAGACCTAAGAGATGCAATCTCTTTTTTGAGCACTGTAAATGTACATGACGTCATTGATTCTTCAAATAAAATCGATCTAATGTTTGGACCTTGCGTTGAAAAAGCATTACATAACGCAGATAATTACATTACCGAACACCCACTACATACGGAAATTCCAAGAATCAAAGATATTGAAGTTTTAATCGGATTTACTAATGACGAAATGTACTCTGTTTTCTTTAATATGCCTGACGTGGCTTTTCAGGCCATTGATTTTGTGGAAAATGCCATAAACAGTGGCTTCGATTTTGAAGACAATGACGATTTACTTTCTGAAATGAAAGAAGTTCTCTCACATTTTTACTTTGGCGATGAAGATATAACTGCAAATCTAAAACAGGAGGTTACAGATATGGTGTCTGATTTTGCTTTCAACTTTGGGACGATACGGACCGTCAATAAGTATTTAGAAAATGGGATAAAGACATTGTATTTGTACTTATTTTCATATTCTGGTGGAAGGAATTTATCTAAGCACGGAACGAATATAACAAGTGGTGGGGCAGCTCATACTGATGAACTTGGATATCTGTTTGACGTTTCTTACATGGATGAATCTTTGTCTTTAGAGGATGAACTTATTGTGGACAGGATGACCGAGTTATGGACTAACTTTGTTAAATACGGGTAAATGAAAGAACATTTCCTTCGTTACATTCTAGAGTATGCAGTGGGGTGTCGCCAGAATAGCGCCAGAGTAGAGTAGTATACAAATTGTGGTACGCCAACCTCCCGCTTCCTACTACTGCCAACCCTCGCAACCCTCCACTGCGCGCCACTTGTTACAAAGTAGTTCAAATTTTATCTGTTTCTCTGCTTATACCTTATCCATTTCAGGAACCCTTCGCCAATGGTGACGCCGCTCGTTCCAGTGGACTGGCCTCCTGTGTCCCGGGACAAGTGGCACTATTTAGAGCTGGATACGGAGCTGAAAGTCTCTACGAGACCGTTACATAGTCGCATGGCCTTTTTAGACCTCTTTTATAAGAAGAACGAACACTACCAGAAAGGTTACAAGCTTGTTCAGTCGTCAGCGAGCTATGTCAAGTTAGATTTAGTGCTCCTCGCTGTTCTATTTTTATCCCAGTTAAGAAAACGTTATTTTTAACAGCTATTTCGCGGTGATTTTTCAAGCTTTTGTTTAACTTGCAATGTATGCTTGTCCGGGATATTTTGCAAGTAAATTTTGAGGCAGATAATCTTCAACCGATTGAGCTGAAATTTTGTATGCTTGTGTAAGTCGGAAGTAGAATTCTGGAAGCCCGGCCACGCCACGATGGAACTCTTCAACAATTGGTCCAATTGATTTGTTTAATACCTACACATATTTATGTAGGACGGATGAAAATGCAGTCAGGAAGTACAGTCAGCAAAAAAAAAACTAGCATTCAAAATGGAATTCTTAACAAAAACTTATTATATGTAGTATTTGTCTTTAGATAGCGATTGTCTTGTGACAACACATACATACTAGTTATAGTATAGCTTTGGCTTGATTCGGTTAAGTGGGTAATGAATGTTTTTCTTTATCCCAAACTAAACAATAAATGGGTATTGAAACTGCGTGTTTGGTTATTTATTTATTAAAAACTTTCTACAGAAAGTATTTTAGGGCAAACAACAACGGTAAGCTGATATTTAAAACGATGTTCCCAGCAGCAGACGGCTCCTGTTGGGATTCATAGCCCCGCTGGAACTGCTCGTTCTTCTTAAAGAAGAGATCAAGGAAGGCCATACGGTCGTGGAAAGGTCTAGACGAGACTTGCAATTCTGTGTCCAATTCCATGTAGTTCCATTTCTCCTTTGTCACTCGTGGCCATGATATTGGGACCAGCTCTGAAAGCTCAGGTGTTGGGTTCCTGGAAAAGCAGTAAAAGAGCATTTACTTTCCTACTAATATTACAAATGATAGAGTTTATGATTATGGATGTGGGTATGGATGTATGTTATTCTTTCGCGTAAAAACGTTCGAACAAATTTGGATGAAATTTAGAACAAAGATCGATTATAATCTAGAATAGGCATGCAACATTTATCCCGGAAAATTGCGCTCTTACACACACACAACGCTAATGATCTAATTTTCATGTCTGGTTTTTTTTTGTTGTTTGTTTTCTAGTAGGGGAATTATGTGAAAAACCTTACTTTTTTTGATAAAAGTATGAAACTTGGCACAGTTATTCCTTATGTCAAAATAAGCCGATTAAGATCGGTAGCCCTCGGGAGCCCCCCCTCCGGGGCCGGGGAGGGGGGTTAAAGTCCCGCTCTGCCCGGCTTCATTCTAAAAATTCTAACCGTCCATGTCTAGCTAATAGGTCGTGTTTGGTATCAATTTCGAATAAATCAATAACGTAGAATTTATTTCTGATATAAAAAAATGTAATTTGTTAAAAAATTAAGAAGAAAAAACAAAAATCAAAATTCTCAATTTTTATTTTTTTATTTTGAGCCTTCGTAAATATTAAACAGCCAGTAGTTTTTATATATAAAAAATATTAAATAAAAGAAAATTTTATAAAGATTAAAAAAAATACAACTTTTAGTTACCTTTGCTAACAACAAATTGTAAAAAAAAAATTAATCGTCGCGCGCCGTCACTTTATTTTTACCGCCTACATTCGAAGTGTACATACTTGAACCCGACTGACTGTGCTATTAATTCTTAAATAATGATCGTTTTCTAGAAAAAACTTACTACATATCAGTATTTCACCAAACCACATATCATCATCATCATCATCATCATCAGCCTGAAGACGTCCACTGCTGAACAAAGGCCTCCCCCTTAGCACACCATAATGAACGACAAGTCGTACCTGCATCCACCGGTTTCCCGCAACTTTTACGATGTCGTCAGTCCACCTAGTGGGAGGCCTGTCAACACTACGTCTTCCGGTTCGGGGTCGCCACTCGAGAACTTTTTCCCCCAACGGTTGTCTGTTCTACGAGCGATGTGGCCTGTCCATTGCCACTTCAACGTACATACTTTTCGAGCTATGTCGGTGACTCTAGTTCTTCGGCGAATCTCCGTATTTCGGATTCTGTCGCGTAAAGAAACTCCGAGCATAGCTCTCTCCATAGCTCGTTGAGCGACTCTGAGCCTTTCCAATAGGCCAGCAGTCAAAGACCACGTCTCAGAGCCATAAGTCATCACTGGCAACACGCACTGATTATAGACTCTAGTCTTCAGGCACTGCGGGATTTTGGACGAGAAGATATCGCGAAGATTCTCCGAGCGACCTCTTTGTCAAAGTTGGACCTGCCTAACTGGACAATCTGTCCAAGGTAAACGCAGTGGTCCACAACTTCGAGTGTATCGCCCCCAATGAGAGAGAGAGAGAGAGAGAGAGAGAGAGAAACATTTATTTACACACATTCGATACACTGAGATATAAAACAAGGAGAAATACAATATACTAAGGAATAGTACCGATATGGTGTAAAATGGATCCCACTCAGCATAATGTTGCGGCAAGCCGCAACGCTGATTTTCAGTGGGACCCAGATAAAACTATAAAACTAAACACAAAAAACACATATACTGGTAACCGGTATGGGTGTGACATGGACATTAGACATGATTTTCGTCTTGTCCATGTTCATTTTAAGACCCACCTGATGGGAGACGATACTGAGGTCACTGAGCATAGTACTGAGTTCCTCCAGCGACTCCGCCATTATGACTATGTCATCCGCGAAACGAAGGTGAGTGATGTATTCGCCGTTTATGTTAATGCCGAACCCGTTCCAGTCCAGAAGCTTAAAAAAGTCCTCCAACACATTTGTGAACAGTTTCGGAGAAATAACATCTCCCTGTCTTGTGCCTCGCTGCAGGTGGATTGGTTTCGTGCTTTCGTGCTGCAACCGGATCAACATGGTGGCATTACTATACAAGCACTTTAACACCTCGATATACCTATAGTCAATATGGCATCGCTGAAGGGACTGCAATACAGCCCAGGTTTCGATTGAATCGAAGGCTTTTCGTAGTCCACGAACGCTAGACACAATGGCCGATTATACTCCTCGGTCTTCTGTATAATCTGGCGAAGCGTGTGAATATGGTCCATGGTACTAAAGCCTTTCCGGAATCCGGCTTGTTCGGGGGGCTGGAAGTCATCAAACCTGCGTTCGAGACGGTTCGTAAGGACTCTCGAAAACAACTTGTACACATGGCTCAGAAGTGAGATGGGTCTATAATTCTTCAATAAGGTGTTGTCACCTTTTTTGAAGAAGAGCACCACCACCCTTCTGCGCCATGCTTTTGGCGAGATACCCTCAAGTATGACGGCATTGAATAACCTCTGGAGGACTACAAGTACCGGTTTTCCACCCGCTCTCAGAAGTTCTGTTGTGATTCCGTCATCACCTGGCGCCTTGTCATTCTTAAGTTGTTTGAGTGCCAATCTAATCTCGTACAGGCTGATATCTGGGATGTCCTCGGTGTAATGTCGGGTCAGTTTCGCTCTGGTGTCTTGAGCTGCACCGACAGCGGGTTCCCGTGTCGAGGTGCGAGGAGCGGAACGGCACGAAACAAACTTCGAAAATCGAATTTCGAAGTATAAGGCCAGTTATGTCTCTATGGAGGAAACTGCGATGAGTCTCGAAACGCTTAGGTTAGGTAAATTGTTCGTAATATTGTTAATTTTTCCGCTCATTAAGTCTTTGAGAAAGGAAAGAAAGAAAGAAAGAAAGAAAGAAAACATTTATTCATGATAACATTACAGACAAAAGAAGAAAAGGAGCAAAAAAAAACATAAAAACATGCATCATGAAATGGTCCCATCTCAGCATAATGCTGGCCTTGCAGCCAGCGCTGGTCTTCCGATGGGACCATCAAGTGCTACTGAAAGCACATATTAAAATATATATATAAATTCAAAAATAGTGAACCGGCATTACATCTTTGATATGTCTGAATAGACAGTGATTCCTTTACTTATCCCACAAGGGATGAATTTTATAAAAAGTAAATAATTTTTGGCTCTGGTTAAGAAAAAAAAAAAAAAACTGACAATAACACAGACCTATACAGTAACAAACAATCTTCTTTTATAAGTTTTACATTACACTCCAGAAGTCTAGACTAGAAGGTAAAACTACCTATCCAAGCAAACATTGTATGACCGTAACAATTACGGCAAGCTAACCGCGAACCGCCAAAGCACATTGTGACGGCAACAAATGTCAATGCGCAGCGTTGCTTTAGCGCAAGGATAATTAAACATATACTGACAACAGAAATGATAAATGATGGACAATCACAGTATTACACTAAATAAAAACAAAAAAACAGTCAAGAAAAACACTCATCGATTCATCGCAAAGGAAATGGGACGCAAACTCAGGTGCGTTTTTATTATCTATGTATCATGATTTTAAATGCAGCTAGTGTCGAGAGACAAAGCTTCCTGCCCTCGTTGATGCTCAAACATATGTGCTTTGAGTTTTTTCCTGAAACCATGAACATTTTGCAGGTTCCTGATTGGCGGTGGAATGTTGTTCCAACATTTCGTTGCCATGTATCGAAAAGGGGTTTTAGAATGATTGATTGACATTGACGCTCTTTTCTACAAACGCGATGCTTCGCGAGGTATAAGGAAGGACCAATCTTCTAAGGTATCTTTTCTCATAGAAGCTACTTTTGTTACGGGATGGCTCCATCATTTATGAACCGATTTGTACAATTACTTTTTTATTTGAAAGTACATACTTCCAGATCCATTTTATTGTTACCAAAATTCAGTTCCCATGATCCATGCGGGATTGAGGGAGCTCCTCAAATGTATTTAGACACGTAAATAGTGATTTTGGTGTTTCTGTAGTAACCAACGCATTAGATCGTGGAAATCTTAATAAGTATATGTGGCTTGGTGAAATACTGAATTGTAGTAAGTTTTTTTCTAGAAAACGATCATTATGTAAAAATTAATAGCATAGTTAGTCGGGTTCAAGTATGTACTCGGTAAAAATAAAGTGACGGCGCGCGTCGTTTAATTTTTTTTTTTACAATTTGTTGTTAGCAAAGGTAACTAAAAGTTGTATTTTTTTAAATCTTTATTAAATTTGCTTTTATTTAATATTTTTTATATATAAAAAATAATGGCTGTTTAATATTTACGAAGGCTCAAAATAAAAATATAAAAATTGAGAATTTTGATTTTTGTTTTTTCTTCTTAATTGTTTAACAAATTACATTTTTTTATATCAGAAATGAATTCTACGTTATTGATTTATCCGAAATTGATACCAAACACGACCTATTAGCTAGCCATGGACGGTTAGAATTTTTAGAATGAAGCCGGGCAGAGCGGGACTTTAACCCCCCCTCCCCGGCCCCGGAGGGGGGGCTGCCGAGGGCTACCGATCTTAATCGGCTTATTTTGACATGAGGAATAACTGTGCCAAGTTTCATACTTTTATCAAAAAAAGTAAGGTTTGGCCATTTTATGTCGATAAAGATCCCTACTATTCTATAAAATTGTGTGTACATGCTCTTATATTTGTGTGTTTGCAAAATGAATAAATGTCTTCTTTCTTTCACTTTCCGCGGGATAGCGATGAACAAGTTCTTCAGCAAAATCGCGGCAGCAAATAGTTAAGGATAGTGCGTCATATCTACTAGTTACTTTTCCATACACGGTGATATTATTATATTTATGTGTGCTACTAAAGTGAAACAAATGCTTTAAATCTACAAAAATACGTATAAACTTTCATGCTGGGCACATAATACTGATCTTTTGTGGTCGCTATGACTGAAGGAATTAAATACTGAACGTACCCGTATTTTGCAAAATTAGCCCACATGTACGTCATTCTGTCGACGATGAGTTCGTCATCAGGGTTCATTGGCTTTTCCATGTACGAAATGTCAAACAAATATCCAAGTTCATCTGCGTGGGCTGCCCCACCACCCGTTATATTCTCCCTGTGTTTAACGAAATTCCTTTCACCTGAGTATGAAAGAACGTACAGATACATATTTTCAACTCCATTGTCCAAATATTTCTTGACAGTTCTTAAAGTGCCATGGTTAAAACCGAAGTCAGAAGCCATATTTGTGACTTGCTGTCTCAGCTCTGCGGTTATATCTTCGTCACCAAAGTAGAAGTGTGTAACAATCTCTTTCATTAGAGCTAAACGTTCAACATCGTCTCCGAAATCAAATCTGCCAGTAATAGAGTTTTGTACGAAATCTGTGGCTGCAAAACCAGCATCAGTTATGGAAGCATAAGCGGCATACATTTCATCGTTATTAAAACCAATTAAAACATCAATACCTTTTATTCTTGGAATATCCACACTAAGCGGGTGTGCGGTTATGTAATTATTAGCGTTATTAAAATCTTTTTCAACGCAAGGGTAAAAAGTCACACCTGCCTTGTCAGCTGCGTCGATAACGTCATGTGGATTTGCTGCGCTCAGATATGACAGTGCATCGTTAATGTCACTTGGAGCATAATCCAATTGCTCAGCTATTTTTAAGGGCGCTGTAGGATCACTTTCTCTCAATACGAGTGCCGCAAGAACACCACTTTGCGGTATGATCCTTTTGAAAAGATCTTCCTTTCCGTAGTGCAAATGAAAGTCAGCAGACATTCCCCCTGCACTGTTGCCACTTATTGTAATTTTAGTCTCATCACCGCCAAACGCTCCTATATTTTCTTTTAACCATCTCAAAGCTATCACTTGATCTTTAATACCTTCGTTACCGGTTACTTCAGGGATGTCAAGACACATGAACCCATATGGGCCTACTCTGTAGTTTAAAGTAACAACGATCACATCATGTCTGACCAAAAAACTGGGTCCGTAGAGAAATCTTCCTGCAAATCCAAGGCTAAACGCCCCTCCAAATATCCAGACAAAGACTGGCTTTGGATTTTGGGCACTGGCACTGTCTGGCACATAAACGTTGAGATGCAGGCAGTCTAAAGTGCCAACTATGGTGTGGTTAAATTCTTCGATCTGAGGACATATGGCCGAGTCGTCAAATGCGTCGAAAGTGCTCTCAAATCTTGGATACGGCGTGGCAGGCTGGAACATAGCGAAAAGTTAGGGCAAAGAATTCTCAATTACAATTTATCTAAAACAATCATGGCTTTAAATTGTTAGCATTGACAGCGTAGATGTACCTAAATTTTAAATGTGCAGTAGTCAAAACAAAAGCATAATAATCTTTTTAGGGTTCCGTGCCCAAAGGGTAAAAACCACGTAAAAACGGAAACCCTATTCGTGTGGCTCCTCTGTCTGTCCGTCGGTCTGCCACCAGGCTGTATCTCATGAACCGTGATAGCAACAGAGTTGAAATTTTCACAGATGATGTATTTCTGTTGCCTCTATTTCATGAAATACTAAAAACCAGGATAATGTATGTATGTCGTGCGTGTTGCGGACACTTTAAAAATCTTAACACAATTTTTTTATAAATAGAACCTCTTGCTAACTGTAGTCCCCTGGGAAAACATCAGCTGGGAGTTTATTCCACAGCCGGAAAGTTCGCGGGAGAAAATATCTCCGAAACCGCATCGTCGTGTTTAAGATTGATCGATCAAATAATTCAGTGTTTGAATAATTAAAATCGTTATCAAATACACAACTTTTATCATCATTATAATAAATGTATGCTTCACATAAAAAATATCTGGTTTGAATTAAAAAAGCACTCTTAATCAATTCATTCTTGATTAAACTACTATTTATTGTGCAAAATAAACATAAAATAAGTAGATGAAAGAGTTTACCTAAACAGTGTGAATCCAAGGGCACGGTATCAAAAACATACCCCAAAAACGTTGTCCTTATCCACTTCTGCGTACGGTATTCCCATGAACATGGAATAGTCTCCGTCCTCAGCTCTCAGTCCTCGTATGGAACCCACGTTAGTATCTACTACGGGCCCTGGGACATCATCAAAGGATACCACTCTAGGAACTGCTCCATCATTTGGAATCACAAACAAAACAACGTAAAAAACGAATACACTTTTAAACGTCATGCTTCTTATGAGTGATGAAAAAAATTGGACGAATATTTCCAACTATCTTTTTATTAGACCATAAATTGATTAGATTGTATTAATAATATGTACTTACATATCGTGAAGAAATTCAATATCTTGATAGCTTAGAATTAATATTTTAATACTGTAAAACATGGCTTACCGCATGCTTGCTGGGTGGTCTGAAATTAAGTAGGTACTGTAAGTGTAAGTGCAGTGTTTAATAAAAAAAAACAACAAATGGGTATTAAAAAAAAAACAAGCAGAAGGGTTGAGATCTTACAAGGCGCCCACTCGGGGCGGTCAATGTTTAATTTCTATATATATGAGAATGTAATATTATAATTTTTGCTAAGTTCAAGTACCTACCTGTTAATTTTATACGTTCTCTCTCTTGTATAATGCTTTAATGCCGTCTGAGCTACATCTCACAGTATGTAAGTACACATGTATTTTTTCATTCCATGTAGTGTTATTATAATGTAAGTGATATTTTTTTTTAATAGTATATAAGAGAGGGCAAACGAGCAGACAACCTGAAGTACCTACCTAGCGACCTATTAAAGAAATTATAGAGACTATTGGAGACCAATTGGCTGGCAACCTCGCCCAATATATTAGCATTGCGATCGAGGAAACGCTGCCAGCATCTTTGGGTCTATGCCTTGGGATTAGGTAGTTATTTTTTCTTGTATTGTTTCACATTTCACCATAAAATAGTACATTACAGACCTAGGGCGGTGAATTCGTAATTGTCCCAGATCGCAGGTGTTTGTGGCCCGAACCGAAGGTGAGCGCCATAAATATGCGATCTGGGGCTTTACGAATTATCGCCTGTGGTTAGTATAAAGTTTTACATCTTGCCTTAGCCAGGAAGTGAGATTTTCTGACCGCGAAGCGGGCGTAAAATCCCAATTACGGCCAAGGGTGACGTAAAAACCATTTCCGACCTGGATAGCTTATTTTCAAACTCTGCGTATTTCCTCTGGACATCACTACATAGTATAAAACAAAGTCGCTTTCTCTGTTCATATGACCCTATATCCCTATGTATGCTTAAATCTTTAAAACTACGCAACGGATTTTGATGCGGTTTTTTTAATAGATAGAGTGAATCAAGAGGAAGGTTTATAATATGTAAAATACATGCATAATATACCATGCGAAGCCGGGGCGGGTCGCTAGTAATATACAATTTCATAATTGTCATTGAATTCACAATTCCCGCAAACTTTCTAAATTCCATCCATACAATTACAATAACTCTGACAAACGAGCAAGAGTATCAACAACAGAACTGCAAATTGTTGGCGTAATTGCTGGCATAATGTAAACGGGGCTGGCTTCATGTAAATGAGCCATTCGTGGACGATGATTACCGCTAAGTTTATTAATATGCGTCTGTCTGTGACACTAAATTTACATGTTTTATGCGCCCGTTTAATAGGTTTAATGTGTCAACAGTCTTCTCTATTGGAATAATGGAGAGCGTTTATCCCTACAACTGCAACGTCGCATTTTTGGTGTTTTTTTACGAGTATTTCATCACGATTAATCATTGCATTGGACACAATAACACACTAAAAACGAAGTGCACTACAGACGCACATTTGAAACTTTCATTCAATTTCTGTGAAATAATCGTTAAAAATTCACAAAAAATGCGACGTTGCCAGCTCAGTAGGAATGCACGCTCTTAACAGGGTGTATTATTTAACTAGATAACCGAATTGAAGTTGTTAAATTGGAGGACTAAGATAAAATACTTCATGTGCCATTAATTTTACCATCGAGGGAATGGGCGAAAATCATAGAAATCATGTTATAGGTGATGCGGCTACCAACCCATCACTCATTCCATTTTCCATCTATACGCCCACAATCATGCTAAACGCGCCCTTTAGATATTGTTGCTGAAACGTACGAAATGAGGACTGTATGGATAATTATGTAAGTATGATTGTTGAGCTGGGAATCTAAGTATTGTAAAGCAAACACCAACAAAACTGACTGCTTCTTTATTGCTATTATAAGAGTTCGTAACAGTTTCCTTAGGCTCTGCTTACCCCGTAAGGGATAAAGACATGACATTTATCTCTTTTACGTCAAATCTCGCCACAGTCCAGTAGATGTTGTCAGCGACCGCAGCGATTTCGGTCGCGATTAGCGCCGGGCCGATTCCCGCCACGTGTCGATAATCAAGAAAGTTGGCCGACGACGCTGGCACGTGATATCCATTCTGCCAATAAGGCACGCGACAGAGTTACGCCCGTTTGGGGCAGAAACATAGAAGCCACTGCCTCTACTGTAAGTTTTTACAAAAGACACTAGCTGTTGCCAGCGACTTCGTCTGCAAATAATTCGTTTATCGCTATCCCGCGGGAACTACGCAATTTTCCGGGATAAAAAGTAGCCTATGTGCTATTCCAGACTTTTCTCTATCTAGGTGCCAAATTTCATCCAGATCCGTTGGGCCGTTCTGGCGTGATTGAGTAACAAACAAACATCCATCCATCCATCCATACTTTCGCATTTATAATACTAGCTGTTGCCAGCGACTTCGTCTGCAAAGAATTCGTTTATCGCTATTCCGCGGGAACTACGCAATTTTCCGGGATAAAAAGTAGCCTATGTGCTATTCCAGACTTTTCTCTATATGTGTGCTGAATTTCATCCAGATCCGTTGGGCCGTTCTGGCGTGATTGAGTAACAAACAAACATACATCCATCCATCTATCCATCCATACTTTCGCATTTATAATATTAGTTAGATTAGTTAGATTAGATAATGGTGTATGAAGAGATTGATGAATGTGGATGAAGCGAAAGAGGTTTGTCAGGATCGTAGCAAGTAGAACAAAGTAGTCTCTGCCTACCCCTGTGGGAAAGAGGCGTCACTGTATGTATGTACATAATGGTTCAAAATATATACTGCGATTTTCTCAGAAAATTGCATAAACAGAATTATTATAAACTAAACCTAACCTAACCTGAATCAATCTTTATAGTACGCTATCAAAAAAGTTCATGTAGCTAATAATTACACAGAAAATACATTATATTTCGAACCATTATGTATACCTATGCATTATGTATGTGTGCGTATTATGTGTACCCATTATACATTTTAAGCTTTATGTATTCTGATCTGCACCCAGTTTTCAAACAGCAACATCCATCCATCCATCCATAGCAGCCCTTAGTTCGTCCGTCTTCGGACATAGGCCTCCTCTCCACTTCTCCACGCCTGGCGATCGACAGCCATACGCATCCATCCTCCACCAGCCTGTCGGCAGATATCGATGATTTATGGGGAGGGGGGGATAGCGATAATCACCACGTCCGCAACGACGGGTTGGTGATCGCAGTACTGCATCCGGTCTTGATGGGTTCCATCGCCGCGTGCAGGTGGTGCAGGTGTTGCAAGGAAACTGGCTTTCGGATGAGAAATCACATCGAAATCAGTCCATACGTTTGAGAGCTACCTACGTTGCCACAGACAGACAAGCACACACACACACTGCCATCGACGTCAAACTTTTTGCGTTGGGGGTTATAAAAAA
Source organism: Pandemis heparana (assembly GCA_963854515.1). NCBI lineage: Eukaryota > Metazoa > Arthropoda > Insecta > Lepidoptera > Tortricidae > Pandemis > Pandemis heparana. The sequence continues at coordinate 15,859,407 of OY978012.1, read as the reverse complement.
TGACTATTTCATCGTGTCATCAATCAATCATGATATTAGGCGACCACTAGCAACGCATCACTATTTTGATTCCCCTTTCCACCTGTACGCCCGCAATCATGCTAAGCGTGGCCTTTAGGTCTTGTTACCTTAGGCTCTGTTTACCCCGTAAGAGATAAAGACGTGATTTATGTATGTATCTGTACCTAGGTGTGTAATTTTTTTGTGTCTAAAAGCTACTCTAGAGACTCCGGTTGTTTCTCTCTTATACTTAAGTAGCTTATGTATATACTAGCTGTTGCCAGCGACTTCGTCTGCAAATAATTCGTATATCGCTATCCCGCGGGAGCTACACAATTTTCCGGGATAAAAAGTAGCCTATGTGCTATTCCAGACTTTTCTCTATCTATGTGCCGAATTTCATCCAGATCCGTTGGGCCGTTCTGGTGTGATTGAGTAACAAAATTTCATACGGGCATAATTTTAGCCAGTGATATTATACATCAGTGGCGTGGCGTCAAGTATACAGAAAATAGAAAATACCGTTAGAATTTGTATTAAAAGTTAACGATACGCACGTAGAAGAGGTATCCGAATTTAAACTGTTAGGTATAACGATAGATTCAGGTGTTAATTGGAGAGCACATATGCAAAATATAAAAACGAAACTGTCCAAATTCGTGTATGCACTAAGCGTATTAAAAGTAAACACAGATTTTGAATGTGCATTATCCGCTTATTACGCGTACGCGTTCGCCTGGCTCCGGTATGGCGTGGTACTGTGGGGGGGCAGCACTGATGCCCAACAACTATTCATCATGCAAAAAAAGTGCATACGAATTCTAGCTAATATACGAATCCCAGAAAGCTGCCGTCAGCACTTTATAAAACATAAGTTATTAACGCTACCCTCAATCTACATATTGGAATCGGCTTTGTTTGTGCGCAAATATCCTGATTTATTCAAAGCAAAAATAGACATAAATACAACCAGAACACAATATAGAAATAAATTATTGCTACCGAAATCGAATTTAAAATTGTTCAAAAATGGTCCCCAATGTAAATGTATACAAATATATAATAAAATCCCAGAATCAATGAGACAGGAGACCAGATTTAATATTTTCAAAAACAATCTTAAGACATATCTAACCAATAAATGTTATTATTCTGTTGACGAGTTCTTGAATGATGAAATTGAAAAATGACATTAGTAAATTTAATATATTTTGTACTTATTTATAATTTTTAACATTTAACATTGTCAATTTAAAATTAATATTTTAAATTGGATTCCAATATAATTCTAAACATGACATCTTTTAATAACTCCTTAACATAATAATCAACAAATAATATTAATAATAATAATTAATGGATGGCTGTAATTTTAATGTAATTTTATCTTATTTTAATTGGAAATATGTGTTAATTTTAATCTAATCTTAAGTACCATTGTGTGCCCTTACAGGGCGTCATGGACCGACTTGAATATACCTATTATAACATCTTTAACTATAATGTACATGACATAAACAATGAATAAATGAATGAATATGAATGAATATATCAGAAGGCAAGCCGAAGGGAACTTAACTAGCCTTTTCCTCTAATTCTGCACAATAAATTGCCCAAATGCCTTAAAATAGGCAAGCCGGTGGGAATCGAGTTCTATGGACGCCACGCCACTGTTATACATACTAATTAACGTGTATAACAGCAACATTAGTTGAATTTACTTTTAAAGAACTTTGATAGTGAAGTGAGTGTATCCTCTTCAAGTGACAGTGACAGTGATATTAACTAAACGGTGTTTGCTGTGTAAATCTTTGCTAACGATAATAAAATAAAGACTTGACTTAAAGGTAATAAAATTAAAAAAAAAAAATTTTTTTTTCCTTCTAATTAGGTAATTTAGCTAGCAATATATCGCGTCAAACGTCATAACACTAAACTTATGTCAATAATGATGTTTGTTCTACGTGTTGCATTGCTCTTAAGAAAATATTCAAAATTTAAAAATAATTACGCTTCAATAATAAAAGTTACTAACAAAATATAATTATCACATGATTTGTATTAGTAGGTAGCGCAAACCGTATTTTCATTATGAAATTTCTATGGTTGTTTTTCACTTGTAAGCGGTTATTTTTTTGTTCCTCAGTGGTACGCGATTCAGTTTCTTTCACTGTCATAGGGACAGATGGCGTGGAGCGACTTAATTTATAGTTTTACGTTAGCTTAATGCATCGGCACACCTCTGCCAATATTGCTTTAAAAATATAGTCAGCGGCGCAAATTTCATATCATCCTCGCAGATAACACATTTTGTTGGCACTGAGTATATTTTTGTTGTCATATAGACACAGGTGTGCCGGTACTTATCTACAAACAACATGCTTTGCTGTTCAGTAAAATAAAGTTGAGTTCAGATCGCAAACGATGTTCTGTAAAATAGTTTGCGCTGTAGTAGTATGGCACTTTGTCGCAGCAGTTCCGCGGGCGGATCCCTTGGTGGAATGCAAGGCGGGGCTGATCCGGGGACAGGCGGCCTCTGACGGAGACTACAACATGTTCCTGGGTATCCCTTACGCTAAAGTCGACGAGGGGAACCCGTTTGGAGTGAGTGCATCAGTAAATAATATTAAGTTCCAAAGTGAAAGAAGGATAAGCACCTTATTTGAGTTACAAATACTCGACAACTCATAATTCATAATATTGTCGAATGAAAATGTACTTTTATAATGAAAGTGACATGAAGGAGGCACAGTGTTAATTGTTACTTCTTCAATGTCAAAGTGGAATTATTGAAATATTTTTCATTAACTAAGATGCGAAAAAGCAATTTAAAAGATTTACGTGAATTTCAAGCATTTCAAATGAAATCACGGTAAAATCAATAATGATATATTTTTGCAGCTTTCAGTTCCATGCCCTGCGTTTAAAGACACTTTTGAAGCATTTGACGATACGGCAATCTGCCCTCAAGTAGAGTTCGACAGTACCAAAATAAGCGGTACCCTCGACTGCTTACGCCTCAACGTCTACGTACCCACCACTGCTTCCTCCAGCAATCGCCTGCCTGTGCTGGTCTGGTTCCACGGTGGCATATTTCTATTCGGTTTTTCGGGAAGATCTATCTTCGGACCAAAGTTTTTAGTTAGACATGACGTCGTTTTAGTCACATTTAACTTTAGACTAGGCCCGTACGGTTTCATGTGCCTCAACACGCCGGCAGTGCCCGGTAACCAGGGATTAAAAGATCAAATATTAGCTTTAAAATGGATAAAAGACAACATAGAAGCATTCGGCGGCGATGCTAACAAAATAACATTTTTTTGGCGAAAGTTCTGGCGCAATGGCAGTCGACATGCTCGTTCATATGACCCAAGATAATCTTTTCAATCAAGTTATTTTGTTGAGTGGAACTATTTTGAGTCCTAGATGGTATAACAAAGCTAGTAACGATGTTCCGTTACAAATAAGTGAACAACTCGGTTTTGTAACAAATGACGTCAATGATGCCTTGTCATTCCTAGCTTCAGTTGAATCAAACCTTGTAATTGCCAGCTCACAGAAATTGGGATTGACATTCACACCATGCGTAGAAAATCATTTCGATGATGTAGAATCGTATGTGACTGATTATCCGGTAAATTTACAAGCTACAAAAATCCCGCTTTTGATTGGTTTCCAAGACGATGAATATCTCATTAATTATAATGATTTGAGCAGGGCTGACTATTATGCAAAGCATGATTTTCTACGTAAAAATATAAACGATGGTTTCAGTGTTGATAGCCAAACCTTTTACGAAATGTCGGAGATGCTCAAATATTTTTATTTTGGCGGCAAAGCGGTAAATGAAAAAACATTGCGTCAGGTTTTGGACTTCTGTTTAGATTATCGGTATGTGTATCCAGTGTTAAGAAGCCTCAGAAAATACTTTAATAGTGGAGTTGAACAGATTTTCTCATACAAATTTTCTTATGTCGGACAAAGGAATTACATGAAATATTTACGCAACGTCACCTATGGTGGTGCTTCTCATGCCGATGAACTGGGTTACTTGTTTGACGTGTCTGTCTTGGAAAATATGATGCCATATGAGGATCAAATTGTCATGGACAGAATGACTGCTTTGTGGACTAACTTCGCAAAGTATGGGTACGTATTTTTCTCGGTTCGACCGTAAGTTTTTATAATTTTAAAGAAGACAGTTTAGAGATAATTGTAATTTACCCGCATCTTTCAGAGATCCAACTCCTGAAGCGACGGAAATGCTGCCGGTGAAGTGGGTGCCAGCCACCAGAGACCGGTGGAATTACCTTAACATAGACTCGGAGCTGACCATGGAGACATGTCCTTTCAAGGAACGGATGGCTTTCCTGGATCACTTCTACAAGAGACACAAGAAATATCAAACTGGATATCGTGAATATTCTTAATGCCATTAACTGTTTGTTTGAGCCAAATAAAGCTTATTATAATAATTATTAAAATAATTAGTAATTCGTGTCGTACAGTCAACCTTTCTTTTTTTTCTAAAATTGAAATATCAACCAATTTTATTCAAATTCAAATTTAATTATTGAATATAAAAAAAATACAATGTTTATTGTTACATTAAATACGGTGGACGCCAAACTAGGCTGAGCCTATATCTTAGGATCCGATAAGCTGGTTTACAATATGTATTAGGTGTAGATATTATAATAAACCAGCAAAGTGCGAGTCAGACTCGCGCACGAAGGGTTCCGTACCTACCATCTAATCTAACTAATATTATAAATGCGAAAGTATGGATGGATGGATGGATGGATGGATGGATGTATGTTTGTTTGTTACTCAATCACGACAGAACGGCCCAACAAATCTGGATGAAATTCGGCACATAGATAGAAAAAAGTCTGGAATAACATAAAGGCTACTTTTTATCCCGGAAAATTGCGTAGTTCCCGCGGGATAGCGATAAACGAATTCTTTGCAGACGAAGTCGCTGGCAACAGCTAGTTATTTATAAATATCTATAAACCAGTGTTAGCAGAGCCCTGCCCCAAAGCAAAATGTACGCGCAGTGTGGGGTCACTGATATACACAGACATACATACTTACTTACATATTTACGGTTTTCGCAATTTTTCCTTTATCTGTGCTATGAGACGTTGCTTCGTACCAAATTTCAAGATTCTGAGTTCACGGGAAGTACCCTGTAGGTTTTGATTCCTTTGCGAGTTTCGAAAATTTGCCGAAATGTGCGGTATAAACGGCTGTATCTTTTAATTGCGAAGGCTTAGAAGTTTGATTTTTTGACAGCTCCAAGGGTCAGTAGACTTGAGTGTTTGGTATTTATAAAATTCAGCTTGATACCTTTACGCGTTCCTGAGAAAAAGGGCCTTGACAGACGGAAGGACGGACGGACAACAAAGTGATCCTATAAGGGTTTCGTTTTTCCTTTTGAGATACGGAACCCTAAAAAGATAAGCAAGGAACAGATAAATTTATAAATACCAAAAAAAGACATTGAAGGATACAATCATTATCTCTGAATGAAAATGTTTTTCAGGATTCTTTTGTTATACTCGACAAATGTCCATACATTGTGGACGATGGTTGAAGACGCGAGTAGCTAGTTATAATTTACGCGCATCTTTCAGAGATCCAGCTCCTGAAGCGACGGAAATGCTGCCGGTAAAGTGAGTGCCAGCCACCAGCGACCGTTGGAACTACCTTAACATAGACTCGGAGCTGACCATGGAGGCATTGCCTTACAAGGACACAAGAGATACAAAGAAATATTAAACTGGATATCGTGAATGTACTTAAAGCACCAACTGTTTATATATAAATATGTAAATGTCCTTTTGTGGCGCTTTGTAAAGAAACCAAACGCGTGACGTCAGACGCTTTTGATATAATGTTCATTTAAGCAGGGATAGTTTGACTGAACAGCCGTGATTTATTTTTTATTTTTTATATTTCGATTGACAAAATAATATTTTTGTTTGTGTTGTGTGTTGTGTGTTGTGCACATTATGTGGCAGGCGGATTGTACTGATCCGCCGTATTACATTACGCCTAGCCGTTTTGAATGACAGGGCCGTTTAGCAATGCGGCGGTTCAACGATTGAGCCGGATTGTCATTCTTCAATAAGGCGGCCTACGTTTACCCGCATCGTATTACTATCACCAAATAAAAAATAAAGATGGATTTTTTAGTGGGTAGGTTAGGTTAGAATTGCATCAGGGCCCAAGGCCCAAACTGAGTGGAAATAGGAGCGAAGCGAAGCGGAGCTCCGTCGACTGTACTTAAAACTGTCAAAGCGGCGGCCAATGACTCGCTGTATTACATTACGGCTAGCCGTATTAAAGAATCCATGGCGCCGAATACATTCCGGTGGATTTTCAATCCGCCTAATCGTTGAACCGCCGCGTTGCAAAACGACCAAAACGGCTAGGCGTAATGTAATACGGCGGATGACTACAATCCGCCTGCGACACATACATTGGTTGAGGTTCAAAATGTAAGGCGTCAAAATAGTGACATAATGTTTAATAATTCATAATTCATTTTTTTTATCAAAAATTACGATAAAAATCTTAACAGGAGCGTTCGATCACACCACACCAATCCGCCCACGTAGTGAAATATTCCAAAACAATTCTGACACTCGTATATTACATACAGTTTTGTTCATGGCAATTGTGCACCTACGCAATCAAAAAAGCTGGTTGTGCCAATTCAAAGTGCAGAAAAGGGGTGGAATTAAAAAACTTTAACTGATGATTAGAGTTTAGATTAAGAAAAGTATGCTTAATTGCCTTAAATGTCAAATACCTAACTACTAACTAAAAGTTAACTCGGTAAGGTAATTTGGTAGATAGATAAAATGTTAACTTTGACTATTAAAAAGTATGAAAATATCGTATAAAGTACCACTAGAATTGATATATATTAACTTACTGCGCAACCAATCAGTGGTTGGGATATGACCAATGTTGTTACTCTAGACTTGTAAAATTGTAACTTTTAAGCAGATCTAAGCATACATAGAGACGGACAGCGGTAAGCAACTTTGTTTTATACTACGTAGTGATGATAGTGACTACGTATGTAATGTACCTAAAGATGTTTAGTTAAACCGGTTGTTTGTAGGTAAATACCGGCACACTTCTATCAACATTTTTCTTAAAAGCAAACGATGTTCTGTAAAATAGTTTGCGCCGTAGTAGTATGGCACTTTGTCGGAGCTGTTCCGCGGGCGGATCCCCTGGTGGACTGCAAAGCGGGGCTGATCCGAGGACAGGCGGCTGCCGACGGAGACTACAACATGTTCCTGGGTATCCCTTACGCTAAAGTCAACGAGGCGAACCCGTTTGGAGTGAGTACATCATTTAATCTAAGGGTTTTGAAATTTCAAACTTAAATAGAGAAAAGGTACTTACCCTATTTCAGTTGTTATAAACACACTCATTATTATCAAATTTATAGCGAACGGGATATTAAAAGAAGCACGGTGTTGATTGTTACTTCTTCAATGTCAAAATGGAATAATTTTGTTTCGACTACAAATAAGTGAAAGAAATAATATCAAATGAATTCAGAATATTTTAATTTTAATTAAGTTTTTTATAATATGTATTTAGTTTTATGGTTTAAATCAAATTTCTAAACTACACTGAAAATTAGAACACAGAAAAATCCGAAAAGTAATTCTTGGCCATAGCTTTACTTTTCGGATTTTTCTATGTGTTCTAACTTTCAGTGCCGTTTAGAACTTTGAATGAAATAGTTAATTTATTTTTAACAACGACGAATATAAAATTTTGATAGCTTATGTCAGTTTTGCATTACAAAATTTGAGAATGAATTCTATTTATTAATTAATATTTTTTTTGAAGAACCCAACAGCTATAAACTATTAACTATTATATTATCAAATATATTTTTAACAAAAAAAAGATCACGCCAAAATTAATAATTATTTATTTTTCCAGCCTTCAGCTCCTTGCCCTGCGTTTGAAGACACTTTTGAAGCATTTGATGATTCTGCGATCTGTCCTCAAGTCTCAGAGTTCGACAGTACCAAAATAATCGGTACCCTCGACTGCTTGCACCTCAACGTCTACGTACCCACCACTGCTTCCTCCAGCAATCGCCTGCCTGTGCTGGTCTGGTTCCACGGTGGCAAATTCGCATTCGATTTTTCGGGTAGATTTGACTACGGACCAAAGTTCTTAGTTAGACACGATGTCATCTTGGTTACGTTTAACTTTAGACTAGGCCCGTACGGTTTCATCTGCCTCAACACGCCGGCAGTGCCCGGCAACCAGGGACTAAAAGATCAATTATTAGCTTTAAAATGGGTAAAAGACAATATAGAAGCATTCGGTGGCGATGCTAACAAAATTACAATATTTGGCGAAAGTTCTGGCGCAGCGGCTATCGACATGCACGTTCATTTGCGTCAAGATAATCTTTTCAATCAAGCTATTTTGTTGAGCGGAACTATTTTGAGTCCTAGAGGATATAAGAGAGCTAGTAACGATGTTCCGTTACAAATAAGTAAACAACTCGGTTTTGTAACAAGTGATGTCATTGATGCCTTGTCATTCCTAGCTTCAGTTGAATCAGACCTTGTGATTGCCAGCACACAGAAATTGGGATTGACATTCTCACCATGCGTAGAAAATTATTATGATGATGTAGAATCGTTTTTGACTGATTATCCGGTTAATTTGCAAGCTACAAAAATCCCGCTTTTAATAGGTTTTAACAACGATGAATGTCTCATTGATTATAATGATTTGAGTAGAGCTGACTATTACACTAAACATGATTATCTACGTGACAATATAAACGATGATTTCAGTGTTAATAGCCAAACCTTTTACGAAATGTCGGAGATGCTCAGATATTTTTATTTTGGTGGCAAAGCGGTAAATGAAAAAACATTGCGTCAGGTTTTGGACTTCTGTTTAGATTATCGGTACATGCATCCAGTGCTTAGAAGTCTCAGAAAATACTTTGATAGTGGAGTTGAAAATATTTTTTCATACAAGTTTTCTTACGTCGGAAAAAGGAATTACATCAAATATATAAGCAACATCACCTATGGTGGTGCTTCTCATGCTGACCAATTGAGTTACTTGTTTGACGTGTCTTTCTTGGAAAATATCATGCCATTTAAGGATCAAATCGTCATGGACAGAATGACTGCTTTGTGGACTAACTTCGCAAAGTATGGGTACGTATTTTTCTCGGTTCGACTGTAAGTTTTTATAATTTTAAAGACGACAGTTTAGAGATAATAGTAATTTACCCGCATCTTTCAGAGATCCAACTCCTGAAGCGACGGAAATGCTGCCGGTGAAGTGGGTGCCAGCCACCAGAGACCGGTGGAATTACCTTAACATAGACTCGGAGCTGACCATGGAGGCATTGCTTTACAAGGAGCGGATGGCTTTCCTGGACCACTTCTACGAGAGATATAAGAAATATCAAACTGGATATCGTGAATATAATGCCACGAGCTCGGTTTGTTTTGAGCCAGTAGCTGTGTCGGAGAGGAAGTACTAATTTAATTTAATAATGTAATTTAATTTAATAATGTAAATTTAATTTAAATTCAATCTATATTGTGATTATTGCCCATTTTATTGTAATTTTTGACTGTAGTAAAATTTATTTATGTATGGATCTTTAGTTATCTGAAATAAATGATTATTATTATTATTATTATTATTAATAAAGCTTATGATGATTTTATTATTAAAAGAATTAATAATTCGTTTCGTACGTTTTTTTTTTCAAAAACCGGCTTCAAATTCAATCTAAACTAGGTATTGAATATAAAAATATTTCAATGTTTGTTACATTAAATACAGTGGACGCTAAACTAAGCTGAGCTTGTATCTTGGGATCCGATATAAGCTGGTTTACAATATCTTTTAGGTTTATTTTAAAAAGATAAGCAAGGAACAGATAAATTTATAAATAGCAAAAAAGAAAATATACACTACCTAAGAATGAAAATGTTTTTCAGGATTGTTTCGTTGTTGTACTCGACAAATGTTTCCAATTCCATACACTTGTAGATGGTCAAAGATGCGAGTAACTAGTTGCGTATAATAAATAATATGTACTTAAATGTCCCTTTGTGGCGTCCTATATAGAAACCAAACGCGTGACGTCAAACGCTTTTGTTATAATGTTCATTTAAGCAGGGTTAGTTTGACTGAACATCCTTGGAACATTTTCTGATTTTTTAAATTTCGTGTGACAAAATGTGTTATTTTATTTGTGTTGTGTGTTGTGCATACGTTGGTTGAGGTTCAAAACGTACGGCGTCAAAATAGTCACATAATTTTTAATCAAAAATAACCGCAAAAAACTTCCGCTTGTAAAATTGTAACTTGTATCTTTATAATGTAGGATCTAGGTGAAATATTCCAAAACAATTCTACGTACATTATATTACATACAGTTTTGTTTACGGTCATTGTACCTATACTTACATAATCAAAGAAGATGGTTTTGCCAATTTCAAAGTGAGGAAACGGGGTGGAATTAAAAACCTGGAATTTTAGATTAAAAAACAATAAGTTGCAATGCTTAAAATAAAATTGTTTCCGTCACACATTTCATCTTGCCTTCATTTACACTGGATTCTGGAACGATAGGAAGTAATTGGAGATCAGTTGTTGCCCTTTTGAAGACTGATTTACGAAGCACTGAACTCGTATTCCAAACCAATTACCTTCCGCAATGTTTTCCAGAGTTCAGAGGAACGTCACAATATCGCGCTTCGCGCATACATTTGCAGATCACTTTTTCCGTGGCGTGAAACACTATTTCTAATAATATTTTCATTTCCTTTGTAAGTTATGAACCAAAATGCAAAATTTGACATGTTTTGATCGTCATGTTTATATCGTTACCATGGCGATATTTCTTCTAAATTTTCACTCACCAGCAGATTTCATGAACAACCTTTCGCAAATTCACGCATTTGTCTTGGCCACTAACTCAAAATTTACTCATAATTCAAAATTTCATGTCATTCTCATTTCTTCACCGCGATCGCGAACGGAGCTCCCCAAAAAGGTATAAAAGCGGGTGTTCCGGGAGCGATCGTCAGTCATCACCTTAGTTTCGAACAAGAAACATCTAAAGGCCTTGTCCCGGGGTCGCTAAACCCCGGGACCCTGCGAAGCCTCTCTCTTTCTTTCTCGTGCTTCAAGTCGCTAAAGTATTCAGTCGTCTTGTGCCTCCATCATTCGCCGGGCCCTGTACATCGGATTACCTATCGAGCTGATTTCTTGGGTGTGGGTCAATTGCCTCACCCACTACTCTGCATACCCACCTTCATCGCTGCTGCCACCTCGGGTTACCGCTCTTCGCCGAGTCATTCTTCTACAACAACGTGGAAAATTCCTGCCCTTGAGTGCGTCTTGATAATCGCGCCCACCTCCGTTGAACGACTGCCTTCAACCCTACGGAATTCCTGAATGCATGTCAGTTGACGTGCCTACCTTGACGTCCAAGAACAACAAACTGCCTGTCTACGTGTTGTGGTCTACTTCCACGGTCACTGTCCATCAACAACTTCCTGCCTACGCACTGTCATCTACTTCTACCTACACTCTTCTCTCATTATTCATCACCCTACACCCACTTATCTCCATTACACATCTCACTCACCAACTTACCCTATCTTTTATATTGATTGTAAATATTTTTGTTTAATGTTGTAAATAAATTGTAAATATTCTACTCGTTAACTTTTTATTTCATTTAGGTTTAGGTCTTTTTTTCTTTTTAATTTGTCGCTTCACGACAAACTTAACATTAGAGACTCAGTTGTCGGTCCGTGTCTTCAACTATCTGCTAGTTCTATTCAGCCTGTGCAAACTGCAGGATTTGGTGAGGGTCCAGCCGACTATCAAATCAATGTGAAAGTCAAGGAATACCTAGGTGTACATTGTAGCGACTTGGGCTCATTGCAAAGGAAGAATTTGTTAAATTTAAAAAAAAAAGTTGTCATTTTCTTGTATTATATATAGCAAGATATGGAAGTGGTAAAGGTAGTATGGTGGTATTGTAGTATGGTGGAGGTGGTATGGAAGTACGCCAAATCTTGGGATTAGGTTGTCAAAGCGGACCCCAGACTCACTGAGCCGTGGCAAATGCCGGGAAAAACGCTAGGAAGATGATGATGATGGAAGTATTGAAGGTAACTACAGGGTTTTCCAACAAGCCTAACTAATTGATCGTAATTTGAAGGAAGGGAAGTAATAAATGACAGTCAATAATTCTAACAAAGATAATTTTGATAGATAAAAATAATGGTAAATTTAACTATAAAAAAGTATGAAAATTTCGTATAAAGTACCATTCGAACTGATAATAATAACTTGCTACGATAACAATCTGTGGTTGGGATTTGACCAACGTTGCCTTGTAAAATTGTAACTTCGACAAACAAGCTACTGGCTTTTATCAGGTTGTATAATAGATAGGAAGCGCATTTACATGTTCGTGCTCTTCGAAATACATAACAATTTTATGTGCAATCGTGACTAAAACATAAGTAAACGCGAAAGTAACTTCAGATTAAATTTATTTTAATGAGTAATTTTTGTCTTATGTGTAGAACGTCTCTTCAAAATAATCCAAACACACAGAAAGCCGAGCGTGCAGGCTGTGTTACGCGTGATTAGCGGAGTAGTACAGTAGCAAGGTAGGTAAATGTTTTTTGATTTTGTAATTTGAACATCGACCAATATAATATGGAAACACGTGTCAACCACAATTAAAAATACTGGAAAGTAATGACAGGGTGTGTTAGGCCAAACTAAACTAACTACCTGCCTGGAGAATTCTCGATTACTTATAAATATCTTGAATCAGTCTAACTATTGATGAAAACCGCATTAAAATCCATTGCTTAGTTTAAAATATCTAAGCGTACATATAGACATACAGACCGCGTGAAACGACTTAATTTATACTATGTATGTGCCTAAAGATCTTTAGTTAAACCAGTAGGCTTATTGTCTAACTCGCTCGCAATCGCCATCGTCTTCATTTTGACGGTTCATGTGCTGACAGGCTCATGGGCTGACAATTGGCAACGGAATCAGCTAGCTGTCACATTCATACAAGAACTGTCAAAATGAACACGATGGCGATCGCGAGCGAGTTAGATAATAAGCCTACAGTATGCTTAGTGTAAATTTTCGGTAACAAAATAAGTCTCGAATGCATTTGCGTTAAAATGTCAAATACTATGAGAACAATTTGTTGCCGTTTCGAGCCGCAAGTGGCGCTGCCAATTTTTCCATAGTAATTGAAACGTTTACGTCGACGCGTTCGAGACGTTTTTATATGCGAAAACTTACACTAGAGGCTCAGTTGTTTGTAGGTAAATACCGGCACACCTCTATCAATATTGTTCCTTAAATATTCTAAGGCTCAGTAAGAACAAGACAAGTGGTGTTCAGAGCGCAAACGATGTTCTGTAAAATAGTTTGCACCGTAGTAGTATGGCATTTTGTCGGAGCTGTTCCGCGGGCGGATCCCCTGGTGGACAGCAAGGCGGGGCTGATCCGAGGACAGGCGGCCGCCGATGGAGACTACAACATGTTCCTGGGTATCCCTTACGCTAAAGTCGACGAGGCGAACCCGTTTGGAGTGAGTATATCAATTTCAAAGTAAAATGAAGAAAAGGTTCCTTATCTCAGTTATAAACACACTCACATTATCAAATTTATAGCGAACAGGATATAAAAGAAGCACGGTGTTGATTGTTATTTCTTCAATGTCAAAGTGGAATTATTTTGTTTAGATTTTCGACTATAAGTGAAATGAATAATATCAAATGAATTATGAATATTTTAATTTTAATTAGATTTCCTATATTTATTTTTATGGTTTAAATCAAATTTCTAAACGACACTGAAAGTTACAACACAGAAAAATCCGAAAAGTGACTCTCGGCCATAGCTTTTTTCGGATTTTTCTGTGTTTTAACTTTCAGTGCGGTTTAGACTTTGAATGAAATAGTTAATTTATTGTTAACAACGACGAATATAAAATTTTGGTAGCTTATGTCAGTTTTGCATTACAAAATTTGAGAATGAATTCTATTTATTAATTAATATATTTATTTTTGGAGATACAACAGCTATATACTAGTAACAGCTATATGCTATATACTATTATCAAATATATTATATTATTAACAAAAAAGAGATCACGCTAAAATGAATAATGATTTATTTTTCCAGCCTTCAGCTCCTTGCTCTGCGTTTGAAGACACTTTTGAAGCATTTGATGATTCAGCGATGTGTCCTCAAGTATCAGAGTTCGACAGTACCAAAATAATCGGTACCCTCGACTGCTTGCACCTCAACGTCTACGTACCCACCACTGCTTCCTCCAGCAATCGCTTGCCTGTGCTGGTCTGGTTCCACGGTGGCAAATTCGCATTCGATTTTTCGGGTAGATTAAACTACGGACCAAAGTTCTTAGTTAGACACGATGTCATCTTGGTTACATTTAACTTTAGACTAGGCCCGTACGGTTTCATCTGCCTCAACACGCCGGCAGTGCCCGGCAACCAGGGACTAAAAGATCAATTATTAGCTTTAAAATGGATAAAAGACAATATAGAAGCATTTGGTGGTGATGCCAACAAAATTACAATATTTGGTGAAAGTTCTGGCTCAGTGGCTGTTGATATGCACGTTCATTTGCGTCAAGATAATCTTTTCAATCAAGCTATTTTGTTGAGCGGAACTATTTTGAGTCCTAGAGGATATAAGAGAGCTAGTAACGATGTTCCGCTACAAATAAGTGAACAACTCGGTTTTGTAACAAGTGACGTCAACGATGCCTTGTCATTCCTAGCTTCAGTTGAACCAAACCTTGTAATTGCCAGCTCACAGAATTTAGGATTGAAATTCACACCATGCGTAGAAAATTATTATGATGGTGTAGAATCGTTTTTGACTGATTATCCGGTAAATTTACAAGCTACAAAAATCCCGCTTTTAATCGGTTTTAACAACGATGAATGTCTCATTAATTATAATGATTTGAGTAGAGCTGACTATTACACTAAACATGATTATCTACGTGACAATATAAACGATGATTTCAGTGTTGATAGCCAAACCTTTTACGAAATGTCGGAGATGCTCAGATATTTTTATTTTGGTGGCAAAGCGGTAAATGAAAAAACATTGCGTCAGGTTTTGAACTTCTGTTTAGATTATCGGTACGTGCATCCAGTGCT
Source organism: Pandemis heparana (assembly GCA_963854515.1). NCBI lineage: Eukaryota > Metazoa > Arthropoda > Insecta > Lepidoptera > Tortricidae > Pandemis > Pandemis heparana. The sequence goes on along the minus strand of OY978012.1, from coordinate 15,844,123 downwards.
AAGAAGCCTTAGAAAATACTTTGATAGTGGAGTTGAAAATATTTTTTCATACAAGTTTTCTTACGTCGGACAAAGAAATTACATCAAATATTTACGCAACATCACTTATGGTGGGGCTTCTCATTCCGATGAATTGAGTTACTTGTTCGACGTGTCTTTCTTGAAAAATGTCATGCCATATGAGGATCAAATTGTCATTGACAGAATGACTGCTTTGTGGACTAACTTCGTAAAATATGGGTACGTATTTTTCTCGGTTTCACTGTAAGTTTTTATAGTTTTAAGGTCGATGGTTTAGAGATAAAAGTACTTAATTTACCCGCATCTTTCAGAGATCCAACTCCTGAAGCGACGGAAATGCTGCCGGTGAAGTGGGTGCCAGCCACCAGAGACCGATGGAACTACCTGAACATAGACTCGGAGCTGACCATGGAGAGCAGACCCTACAAGGAGAGAATGGCTTACTTGGACCAGTTCTACAAGAGATACCAGAAATATCAAACTGGATATCGTGAACATAATGCCATGAACTCAGTTTGTTTAGAGTCTTAATAGTAAAGTCTACGGTGATTTATTATTAAAAGAATGAACAATTCGTTTGTACTCCGTACTAATATTATTTATGCGAAAGTAACTTTGTCTGTGTATCTGTTATGTTTTTACGCCTAAACTACTAGACCAAATTAGCTGAAATTTTGTTTACAGGTAGTTTTAGTCCCGGGGAAGGACATAGAGTAGTTTTTATTCCGGAAAATTGCATAGTTAGTGGGATAGTGAAGCGAATTCTGCGCAGGCGGAATCGTGGGCAAAATCTAGTGTAATAGATGTATGAATTATATGTTTGTTCGTTTGCGGTGCTCTAGAAACCGAAAACATGACGTCACTCAATTTTGATTATTCTGACGTCAATCGCTTTTGTTTAAATTTAGCGAGCGACAACAGTCAACGCATTTCAATCTACGTGTATCGAATGTGTGTAAATAAATGTTTCTCTCTCTCTCTCTCTCTCATTGTCCTAAAATTAGTCCGATACACAGGTAACCACCTGCGTTACCACGGGTGCGTAGCCAAGCTGAGCAACCGCTTAGCTTGACTACGCACCCGTGGTAATGTTTCTCAGATTGTTTTAAAATTTAACTTGAATAACGTTTCCTTTTAACCGACTTAGAAAACGGAGGAATTAATCAATTCGACGCGTGTATTTATATTTTTATATTATCATACATCTAATCTAATCTAACTAATGTTATATGCGAAAGTTTGGATGGATGGATGGATGTTTTTTTGTTACTCAATCACCCCAGAACGGCCCAACGAATCTGGAAAAAAATTGGCACATACAGAAAATAAATAGAGATCAAAGATCAAATAGAGGCAAATAGATAGAGAAAAGTCTGGAATAGCACTTTGGTTATTGGTTCATGGAATCGCAGCCGCTCGCGAGGACAGCGATTTGTTAATCATCGTACAATAAAAGAAAATTCGCGGGCAACAGCTAGTACATACATAAATCCACGTCTTCATCCGTTAGCGGGTATTTTTTTTAAGGCGGTTTTATTTTTTATTAAAGCAATTTACAACAAAATGTCATAAATGAAAACCACATAGCTTACACTACAGCCGAAAGATAGAGTCAACTTGAAGGATTATTAATTACTAGTTGTTGCCAGCGACTTCGTCTACAAATAATTCGTTTATCGCTATCTCGCGGGAACTACGCAATTTTCCGGGATAAAAAGTAGCCTATGTGCTATTCCAGACTTTTCTCTATCTATGTGCCGAATTTCATCCAGATCCGTTGGGCCGTTCTGGCGCGATTGAGTAACAAACAAACATCCATCCATCCATACTTTCGAATTTATAATATTAGTTAGACTAGCTGTTGCCCACGACTCCGTCTGTGCTGAATAGGATTATCGCTATCCCGCGGGAACTTTGCGATTTTCCGGGATAAAACTGTCTTATGTCCTTCCCCGGGACTGAAACTATCTCTGCACCAAAATTCATTAAAATTACGTGAAAGTGTAACAGACAGACGTATACTTTCGCATTTATATTAGTAAGGATAATTTATTTTTTGCTTTTACGTGCACTTATAAAAACTTGTTTTTCTAGTGTTTTTTAAACTATTTATTTTCTAAAACTTACCACTAGAGACTCAGCTATCCGTCCGTGTAGACTATTTGCTAGTTCCATTCAACCTGCGTTCCTAAGGTTGTACAAATAGTTGGATTTGGTGAGAGCCCAGGCTACCATCATGTAAATGTGGGTTAATCACTGGACCATTCAGGGCCGGCTTGTTGCCGGGATTTAATTGATCTGGCCATTTATGAGGAGTCGAGGAATACCTGGGTGTATATTGGAGTGTCTTTGGCTCAATTACGATTCACGGTAGATTCAAGCCGCTTCCGAACGAGGCAAATGGAATAGATGTTTCATAGATGTATAGCCAAGGGCCTAAATATATACATATATATATATTTATGTGAGTAGGAAGAAAAACGAGCAAGTGGGTCACCTGATGGTAAGCAATCATCACTGCCCATAGACACCCGCAACCCCGGAGGGATTGCAGATGCGTTGCCAACCTAGAGGACTTAGATGAAATGCCTCTTGTGCCCGTAATTTCCCCGGCTGTCTTACTGTCCACACCGGAACACAGCAGTGCTGCTTAGCGGTAGGATTAGCGAGTAAGATAGTGATAGCGATCCGGACGGACCTTGCACAAGGCCCTACCACCCACAAATATGTTACCAGGACGTCAAAGAAACAAGATATTTATTCATTTTGCAAGACACATAAATATAAGAGCAGCATACACACAAAGATGACACAGAGATTTGATGTCTACTGAGACACTCCCTACAATTGAATAACTACATTGCATACACCTTTACATCTATACACCTTTAGGGTGCGACCAAACCGCTGCGTATACGCAGTGACGCGTAGGCGTCACGTTTTCTCACCGTTTCTTCATACATTTTGTTGCGATTCCGTAATGTCATCGTTTTTTAAGCGGCGGTGTGGTCGCACCCTTATGCCACAAACAATAAGGCCGGTGACACATATTTGACATGGCTGTATCGATATTTATGCCCTCGACTGTACACTATTCATTCTTCATTTAATTTAGAATGAGAAACCACAATCTAACTAATAATATTATAAATGCGAAAGTATGGAGGGATGGATGGATGGATGAATAGATGGATGGATGTTTGTTTGTTACTCAATCACGCCAGAACGGCCCAATGGATCTGGATGAAATTTGGCACATAGATAGAGAAAAGTCTGGAATAGCACATAGACTACCTACTTTTTATCTCGGAAAATTTCGTAGTTCCCGCGGGATAGCGATAAACGAATTCTTTGCAGACGAAGTCGCTGGCAACAGCTAGTCTAATCTAACTAATATTATAAATGCGAAAGTATGGATAGATGGATGGATGTTTGTTTGTTACTCAATCACACCAGAACGGCCCAACGGATCTGGATGAAATTCGGCACATAGATAGAGAAAAGTCTGGAACAGCACATATGCTACTTTTTATCCCGGAAAATTGCGTAGTTCCCCCAGGATAGCGATAAACGAATTCTTTGCAGACGAAGTCGCTGGCAATAGCTAGTAATATTATAAATGCGAAAGTATGGAGGGATGGATGGAGGGATGGATGGATGAATAGATAGATGGATGTTTAATTGTTGGATAAAGCTGTTTGTTTGTTACTCAATCACGCCAGAACGGCCCTACGGATCTGGATGAAATTTGGCACATAGATAGAGAAAAGTCTGCAATAGCACATAGGCTACTTTTTATCTCGGAAAATTTCGTAGTTCCCGCGGGATAGCGATAAACGAATTCTTTGCAGACGAAGTCGCTGGCAACAGCTAGTAACATTATTATTGCGTCTGGTCAACTATTTATTACCTAGAAAATAGTACAGTGCAATAGTTTAGCAGCCGCAAAATAAAATTCTTTTAATGTAACTTTATTTGCGTGTCGTCAATTGTTACCCTAGTACAAATTGTAAAGAGATTACAGTTCACGAGCCGCATTATAATGTTGTTGTGGTTTCTCATCCTAAATTAAATGAAGTATAGTACTGGCCAGAAACTCTCCGAAAACTTTTTTAAAAATACAAATACGGTGACAATGGAGCGAGCGAAGAGCGGGATACATCCGGTTGGTCCGGCAGATGCGAGCTAACTTCCGTTCGGTCAACGGTCCCCATTCAACCGGTCACCCATTCACCGGGTCACTCGATATACTCTCGAAAATGCTTCACAAAAAATGGACGGAATCAAATTTTCACGAGTTATCCGCTGCCCTGTGGAAATGAAAAGTTATTATTGAGATTGGTCGAATATTCCGGCGGAGCGGAAGGACTATACGTTGTTACGTATTGCCAAAAAGTTTACTCATTGGTCATTTGCACAAATGCTTGTTAAACTTCCTAGTGTAAGATATACATATACTTATGAAATTCAACAATCTTGAAATGGATCGTAGTAAGATTTACAATATTTCTGACTGACAGAAATCAAATACAAGGTTTTAAATGTATGCGCCAAAAACAAGGGCCGTGGCTTCTCGCCATTCTGCCGCCTATATCAGCCCCCCTCGGAGACCAACACTCCAGAGAGGAACCGCGACGGGCGACGGATACAACGGCAAACTACAAACTAGGTATACAAAATCTAAGATTTTTTTCAGCAGGTGATTGAGTTAAGCTGACTAAATAGCCCCGTAATTTTTTTCACCAGTTGTCCATTTCCATCTCGGAACACAGCAGCGTAAACACTGCTGCTTGGCGGTAAGAGTAACGAGTGAGATGGAGGCTGGACGGTCCTTGTACAAGATCCTACTGTTAACTTATTTTTCTCAAAGATGCAATGAAATGTTAACCTTACGTTCCAAATAATAGGCCGGGACGTATCACGTTCCGGGCGCGGTTAGACAAGTGGTATGTAATGGATTTTCATACAAAATGGCAGGCCTTGGCCTGCAAAGCGATCTGTTTTGTTTTGTGGTGGTCGTCGTCGTGCGCGGGGCGCGCTGCTGGAGGACACGCACGTGGAGGATATGCGCCTGCTGCTGCTCGACCGCTGCCTAGCACGCGCTAGCGGCAACATTCTAAGGGTTTTGTTGGAGTTTTTTATTTTACTTCATTGCATGTTTGAGAAAAGCACTATACAAGCCTCGGCGTGAAAGAACTTGCAGGCTTCGTACTCCTATCCGGCCTCGCAAAGCTCGGCCGTCTATATACGTTACTCAGCCTGCAAGCCTTTCTTTCCCGGCCTCTGCAGTAATGTACTATTTGCTTCTTCCAAGACGCCAAAATAGTCCATTCCTTTCCCGGCGGAATGCCGATCACGTGCGTGGTTCAGATCAAACGCCCTGATTCCCCCTCAGCGTCATCACCCCGAATAGAATTTATTTCGCGCTAAGTCAATCATTTTTATATGCAGGCAGATATATGAGATATATATGAAACGACCGTGTTTTACGCCACATACATACATAAATCACGTCTTTATCCTTGACGGGGTAGACAGAGCCAAGGTAACAAGACCTAAATGCCACGAGTAGCGTGATTGTGGGTGCATATTTAAGTGGAAAAGGTCATCAAAATAGTGACGGTTATAGCAAAATGATTCCCAAGATTCCCTCGATGGGCTTTTACCCTGTATGCAGATAGGGAAGTAACAGGTACATTTTATGTTCTTTCTTTGCTCCCAGATTAGCATGACAGGTTGCACAGGCGGCAAACGATGAGTTAATGATTGCTTAGCATTTTCTTCAAGTTCCCCTGTCATTCATCATAGTTGACAGCGCCTTTACGCAACAAAATCATCGGTTATGTTTATCGTTAGACTAGGCGCAATTCACACTATGGTTATCTTAACCAAATTGTCAAACAACAAAATGGTGATTGATAACCAAAAAAAATTAAAAGTACTCCTTCTAACTTTGTTATAGGTAGTGTTGTATGTGTGAGTATTGTGTGCGAATAGACAAATTGACGTTCAAAATTAGAAAAATGACTTCAAAGTCCCATACCAGTTCTGTACACTACTACATACAACAGGTCATTTACTTAAGTATTTCACCTATACCAACGTAAGTTAGAGCAGACAAAAATGATGTTATAGCCTGGAAAAGCTAACTCTGCAAAAGACAAAAACCATTATATTAAAAAAAGCGACGGGTGGCACTCTGGGAGTGCCGGCGGACGTGAAAACAGCAACTTAGATTAGATTTTAATGTTGTAACTTCCATGACGCTTAAGACGCGTACCGTACTATTCACTAAAGCCGGCACTGCCCGCTTACAAAAAAAAACGTACGTATTATCTATAATTGACAAACCTCTAACATTGTGCTGATGCCCTATTACTTTTGCTCCACGACTCAACAAAAAACACTTCAAAAATCGAACGGGATTCATTCGTTTTTCAAAATAAGCTCTTAGAGGATCAGGGGCCTTACCATGACGTCTTAATGCGATTCAGCTTAGGTTCGCTCGCTGTCAGATTCATACTAAAAGTGACAGCTAAAACTTGAACTGCGTCGGAATTAGGACGTCATGGTAAGGCCCCTGATATCCTGGTACTTAAACTCTACCCTCTGTCTTACGCCTGACGCGAGTTTAACATTTATTACCCGTCCCAAAAAGTGCTCAGCACTAAAGAAGTTTTCACATCAAAAACTAAAATAAGGCCACAATGTGAAAATGTATACTCTTTTTCTACTCGAATCACCCCCTAACCCTTAATAATTTTATAGGTACTTCTGACTTGGCCTAGCGAAATCATTGTTAAAATCTCTGCTTAACTTCAAACAATTCTTTGACTACTCATAATCAAACGAGTTGGGGAACTCATGCCTTTGACAGATCAAATTACAGAATGTCTGTCAAAGTGACACTTTCGAACTTTTGACGCGTAATCACACGAATTTGACTTTATTTGAAACTAGCTTTCGCCCGCGTGTCTTCTCATGTCTTCAATTATTAAATCTTTATTTCCTATAACGTTCTTTTATTCCGTAGGAAATTTGAAAAAACCCTTCTTAGAGTAGTTACGTGATCCCAAGGTAAATTGTCTACTACATTATTAAGTCTTTATTTTTTATCCCGTCCTCTTGTCCCACGGGAAATTTGATAAATTCTTTCGTAGTTTGTCTTAAATTTAAAGTAGAGCTCTATTAATTAAAGATAGGGTTCATTTGCAGCAAACGTAATTTATAAATCCCATTAATTTCCTGTCCCGTGGGAATTTAAATAATCCGCTTTTAGTGGACCTCTATGATACTCAAGGTACTGTAGCTTTAAACAGTGGTACATTAAATGTCGCGATTTACTAAATCTTGAGGAAAAATCGGGATAAAAGTATCCTGTGTGTGATTCCAGACAAACTAGCTATCTGCATACCAAATTTCATCCAAGTCAACCGTTTTGGCGTGAAGGAGTACTAATACAACATAATATGTACTTAGTTCAAATTTTTGCTACTTTAATCCCTCTATTTTTAACCGACTTCAAGAAAAGGAGGAAGTTCTCAATTTGGTTGTATTTTTTTGTTCTTTTGTTTTTCTTGACTGTGATTGAGTTCTATTCACGACATCAAAAAACAACAGATATGGCTGTATGGACCCTGTTTCCTTTGTTTCGAGAAAAAACTTACACTATATAAAGTGCGTTTGTAAAGCGTTCAGCACACGCGAGATTTATCCGGATTAATTTGGCCTTCAAACCTAGCCGTGCTTCATAACTTTGAAATGCCCAAACAAAACAACTTTCACTCAAAATTCACCTCGCCCTCCAAACTTTAAAAGGCAAGAACTAAAATTCCTAAATCTCCAACAAGATAACATATTCCGCGCGGTGTCCCCAAGTTGTGATCTCGAGGTGGATTATTCCAATCCAGGGATTATCGTTTCCCCATTTATAAGGCGATCCTTATCCTATCTTTGGGATCAATAATGGACACCGTGGAGTGGATCCCCTTTAGGGATAAAAGGTGTTAAATGGTGGTTATGTTTCGATTGTATTTGCATAATATTTATATTGAGACGGAGTGGCGGTTCAAATGCGAGCGAAGATTTTTATATGCTTTTTAAATAAAACATTTACGCGATGCGCCGAATTGTTCTCTATTGATTTATCAGATAATAGTCAACAATGCAATACAAATATTCTTTATTGAGCAGCACAAAATAGTAGAGTGAGTTTACAAATAAATTTATTTGGGTATCGTGTTCTGTGTATGTTCATTGATTATGTCAGTGACAAATGATAATTTCGCGACAGGCGTAAGACGGAGGAGTTTAGTACCAGGATATCAGGAACCTCTGAGAGCTTATTTTGAAATACGAATGAATCGCGTTTGATTTTTCGAATCGAATCGAAAGCAAAAAATTGAATAAAAAGCCATTTATTCAATAAAAATCGTACATGCGTTGTGATTAAGCGCATTTGCGGCGTGTAAAGCGATAAGGTCCCATCGGTGTTAGCGAGAGCGCCGATTGGAACTGTGTCGGCGCGAGCAATTTTCAATTTGGCGCCACCTGCGAGATGCGGCTGCAATATTAATCCCGGAACGCCATGCGCTATGGGATAGGCTAAGAGCTGTGAAGCGTACATTATAGTATACCTTTTTTCTGTTTTGATTGTTATTATGTGGTGTTCAATAAAGAGTTATTGTATTGTATTGTATAGAGTGTATGTACTGTATTTTTTTTATGTGCAATAAAGAGTTTACATACATACATACATATCAGTGGCGTGGCGTCAAGTATATCAGAAGGCAAGCCGAAGGGAACTTAACTAGCCTTTTCTTCTAATTCTGGACAATAATTTGCCCAACTGCCTTAAAATAGGCAAGCCGGTGGGAACCGAGTTCTATGGACGCCACGCCACTGATACATACATAATAATAATGTATAAAATGACTGATGGGTTTATAGATAAGGAAAACTAAAAATAAAAAAGGCAAACACAAAAATAACTGTTCCTTCTTTAGGAATCTTCAACAACAAATTGGCAATGACAAGAGTTCAAAACAAAATTAATTAGAAAAATATAAAAAGTATCAAAAGCAAGGTGTTCGCGACAAGCTTCCAACGAAGTCCAAAATTATACTCAGGACCAAAAAAAACCGGGTCACTTTTTAATACAACTTTCTACGCGAAGAGCTTCTCATTATAATATTTATGGATTGCTCACACGAATATTCAAAAACGAAATGAATTTGATATCATCAATTAACAAAAAATCAGCTAAATGCGAATCGGAGTCACAAAATAAGTATTCGTTATTATTTTAAGATCATTCGAGAGATATAACAACGTATTGTATCTTTTATTGCTTTACACATCTTTCCAGAAAAGGTAAAAGATACAGCCCCTGCAGCCAAGTTTAAATGTGTTATCCGTTTCAAAAGCCCTATGATAAAGCTTTATTCCTTCACTGTTAGTCTCTAAATGCCTATTACAGCTTGTCACAGAACGGCTGTTCAACAAGGAGCATTCAAAATTTATTCAACTTTCCAATACCTAAGGAACTCAGATTAATCTCCCGTTGGCATGATTCAGAAATGATGACGTCACTGATGAGCGACATCTGTCGATCCCAAAACAAAACATTTGTTTTCCCCACCGAACCTATGCCGAGAACAGTGCCGGCAGCTCTTGGAGTACACAAAGCGTGCGAGGAATCCGAGGGCGAGCTGTACGAATCACAGCTGAATCATTTTTATCTGCGCTCGATTCAGCTTCCGATTAGTATGGAACATATCGCAATAACTGACTTCAAATCAGCGGATTCAAAAGTCAAAGACGAAACTGAAATGAAATAGTTTAGAAAACACTAGAAAGAACGCTTTTATAACTGCGCGTATAAGCAAAAAATAAATCGTAATCCGTCAAGTTGTCTCTGACTTTGGGCTGATTTGAAGTGCAGGGTGATTTTAAATAATCCACATATAATATACTATCTGTTGCCAGCGACTTCGTCTGCAAAGAATTCGTTTATCGCTATCCCGCGGGAACTACGCAATTTTCCGGGATAAAAAGTAGCCTATGTGCTATTCCAGACTTTTCTCTATCTATGTGCCGAATTTCATCCAGATTCGTTGGGCCGTTCTGGCGTGATTGAGTAACAAACATCCATCCATCCATCCATACTTTCGCATTTATAATATTAGTTAGATCAGTAGAAAGTTCGTGTTAAATTAATTTATCAAAAATAGAGTGCTAACGATTAGGGGAGAGGAATGAAATACAAAAAAGTAGATTTTATAATTTTTGTCTGTCTGTATGTGTAATATTTATGTAGGTATGTATTTGCTAATCTTCAAAACTACCTACATTGTATTTTATTGAAATCTAAGTTCAGCAAAAACAGTTATCGTCATTTAAAGTTCAAAGTGTTACGTGCCTGTTCAAATATGAATAGCAATTATGTGACTTGTCAATAAATGAAGTCTACGCGGACGAAGTCGCGGGAAAAAGATAGTGTATAATAATATTTTAGTGACGAAATATGGATCCGAGATACGCTGCTTCACTATATTAGGCGTTATACATAGGCTCAGAGTTGCTCAGCAAGCTATAATAGAGAGAGCTATGCTTGGGGTTTCTCTACGGGATGGGGGAGGCATATGTCCAACAGTGGACGTCCTATGCCTGATATGATGATGATGAATATTTTATTGTAAAAGCGTGTTTTTTTCACGACATTTCAAAACAAAATATTGGGCATGCGAAAATAAGCCCAATGATAAAACATAGCTGACTGTACAAAGTTCAAATTTAAAAACGCAAACAATACAAAAGCATTCTATCTAAATACTTCGCTACCTCAAAGAGTTAGCATATCTCGATGTACCCTCCAAATTATTTTAATATCGCGATGTCGAAAATATGCCGCTCCGTATCTACTACGAAAAGTTTATACAACTTCCCGATAAATTTTTGGAATATCTACAACGAAATATTTCAAAGCCGTTCATGGTGTTTTAATTAATTTTGAGGTGATGAGCATTTTTTAGAGGGATTATCGGCGGAATTTAATAAACGCTCTTGTTTAGGTCTATTGATAGGTATTTTCAATAACCCCGGGCTTTTCAAGAGGGCTTGAGTGCTTAAACCCAGCCGTATTTAAAGTGTTAAACTTGCAATCAATGAGATTTTGAACTACTTAATGTGATTAGGGTATAATGAAATGGTAAGTGAAGGAGTGGTGGCCTAGTGGTTTGCCCTGTGGCCTCTCAAGCAGAGGGTCCTGGGTTTGGATCCCAGGCTTAGGACCTTTGAGTTATTCGGAATTCATGTGCGAAATTACATTTCAAATTTAGCATGAGCATTTTGGTGAAGGAAAACGTTGTGAGGAAACCTGCACACATCTGCGAAGCAATTCAATGGTGTGTGTGAAGTTCCCAATCTGCATTGTGAACGTGGGAACTACAGCCCAATCTCATTCTGAGAGGAGGCCTGTGCCTAGTAGTGGGACGTATATAGGCGGGAGATGGCTGCTGATGATGATACTAGAAATATTGTTGAAATCCCCAGCCTCTGATTGGTTGATTGGGCCAATGTTGCCAGTTAGAGTTTTATATTTGTAACTAGTAGCTTCGAAAAACGGGCCACAGCTTTTCCCCTATAATTCGCTTTATTCTATCTCTCAAAATTATTAATTCAAAACTGAATGGGATCATACTGCGCGTAAATTGCACCCTTTGCTTTGTACCTGCCTCTGTGTTTGAATAATAAATATTCATTAAACTCCGATATTTATTTACACAGCAAACTAGGGGAATACGGATATTATTCCCAGCACAATTTGTTTGTAAAAGTATGCTATTCACGAAAAAAAAACCATTTTAATCAACTATTTTGATGTAGAGAATAAATTCGATGTCGAAATTGGAAGTTTTTCACCTATATTGTGTTTTACCTATACCTATGTCACACAAAGAAAAATCACAAAGTGGCAGATAAAAAAAAAAAACTAAAATAAGCTCAGCAATCGTTTGTGTATAATGGCGACAGTTTCGAAGTCTCCTTATCTCTGAGCTGGTGGTTCCCATCTCCCAAAGGTTGGTCCAGGGTTTCAGCTTGGAACACAGTGTCCGGGAGAGAGTTGTCCGCTGTGTCCGGCACGAGGAGCGTGAGGAGACCCGCCGTGAGGGACACCAGGCCGAACACGGTGGCCGGAAGACCAGACCAATAGGCCAGCTGGAAACAAAAGAAGATTAGTCTGGTGACACTAAGGCCAAGGTGTCAATGAGTCCTCGCCCGCGCGGTGAAGGGGCGAGGGGTGGGACGATACAGTGGAACGAGAGAGGTGCGGGCGGCAGGCGCACTACCTGCGTATAGTTACTAGTCTTTGTAAACATGTAAGATGTCCTAAGTAGCTGTCATGCCTTTACTTACCAATAACGGCGTTTGCGGAGCTACAATGGACCCTATCCGCCCCACAGAAGAACAGAGGGCGTGCATGGAGTTTCTGGTGTAGGTCGGGAATAGCTCGGACGTAAAGATGTACGTGATGGTGAAGTAGAGAGAGGACATGAGCTTGCCTGCCATGTATACTGTGATTGACAGCCAGGGGAGATCTGTGAATACATACATACATATTATTTCTTACGGGGTAGACAAAGCCTAAGTTAACATGACTTAAAGGCCACGTTAAGCATGATTGTGGGCGTATATGTGGGAGGAAGAATCAATATAGTGATGGGTTGCTACCCGCGTCGCCTATAACATGATTCCTACGTTTTTTGCCGATTCCCTCGCAGACTAGCTTGGAAGGAATATAATTAAGTAATACAGCATGACAAAAATGTTATGCAAATTAATCTACAATAACCCGTCATTTTTTTATATACACAATTGCGTTTCCTAGTCTTATTTGGTCACTTGTAGAATTTTAGAATTTAACAAGCTTTAAATTGAGTTCGCAAAGTTTCAAAGTTTCAGCAAATAATGTATACTGTAAAGATACGATTTAAATATAAAAAAAGAAGAATATAATAACACTTACCACCAGAAACAAACGGCTGACATACGCACAATACAGCGCATGCCACAAACGTCGTCACTAAAGGAATCTTCCGTTTAAACTTGATCAGGATGAGAGTCTTAATAATATTTCCAGGGAGATCAATTATAGACGTCAACGCATAATTAATATACTTATTGCCTTGCAAAGCAACTGAATTTATCGTTAACCCATGGTTTACAAAGGTTGAGGCTATCCACCAGACCGAGCACACAAAGAACCTCTTCAACAATGTCTTTGATCTAAAGGTATCTGCTAACACTTTGCCAAAGCTAGCTCCCTTTTCTTCCTCATAATGTATACTGTCCAAATCTTCAGCATCTAGTTTTACTTTATTAGTCTTCGCAGCACACTTTAATATTGATACTGCGTCGTCTTTTCTTCCTTTGATGAGTAGCCATCTAGGGCTTTCATCAACGAGAAAGAAGTAAAAAATGAAGAGCAGTCCCGGAGCGTAGATAACACGTAGGAATGTCCTCCAGTAGGGAACGAGCCAGAATGTCAGCGGGAACAGGATTCCTCCGACTATGTAGCCGAAATTTGTCATGAATATGAACATGACTCGATTTTCGGTTGCTACCATTTCAATGGCTGAAAGTAAAATTTACATCTAAATATCGGGTAATCATAATGATACAAGAGTGAGTAGAGCTTACGCTGGTCAAGTCAAAGAGGATAAAATTAAATAAACTTGAGTAAATCTGGGGTCCTACACTCTCGTATGATACAGCGCGCACTTCATACAGCGCGCAAAATTCTGTCGCACTCTTTGAACTCTTGTGCTTAGGTAGGTATTTTTTAACCTGCGAAGATTATTCGATTATTTTAGGAGACACAGATGTCACCTCACGACCGTTAGCAGTAATTTTAGACGGCATGTTTGATCAGTACTTTCCCAAATTAAAAAGAAGAAAAAAGAAAAACTAGCATGACAACATTGACAACATTACACAACATGTAAGCTGGTGAAGTGGGGTCCCCTATAACCGCCTCCAGGAACTCGACACTGATGTACAGCCAGTAGTTGGTGATGAAGCTTCGCGTCAGGCCGCATGTTGCTCCCAGGACTGATGTTACCACCAGCAGAGTCTTCCTTCCCAGTCTGAAATCATCGGTTTTTTTAATAGATAGAGGAAAGTTTATATATATATATATATATATATATATATATATATATATATAAGATGCCTCTTAGCATAGGTATTGTATACTTAAAAAGAGGTATCAACCACTGTTAACATTTTGCATCTTTTGTTACCATTAAATGATTTTGATTTTGATTTTTTGATTATACATGCACAATATTATAGTAGAGGAAACTGATTGCACATGTGCGAAGCCGGGGCGGGTCGCTAGTAGATAATAAAAGGCCGCACCGCAGCCAGTCGCCAACAAGTCACATTCGATGTTTCATATCTTTCAAATACTATAATGACGCTGACTTTACCTACTTATATAAAAAATCTGAACGTGCATAGAACCATGATTCACTTCAATTTTACGCTATTTTATGAATATAACCACGAGATAATGACTATCGTGTACAATGCGCATTTAGATGTACTGTGACTGCCAATCAAAAACACATCTATGTACAGCAAGGGAAAATGAAATGACATAGTATTCACGTAACACCGTAGAACTCTATCGCAATAAGGTGACATATCACTCGAGTTTGAGTGACGGCGGCCTGTCAATTGTGATAGGGTTCTACGGTGGTTCGTGAATTCATTTTTCCTCAATGTTGTTTCAGAAATATTTTAGCACGCTTAGTACAGCCACAGCCTTTAAGTGTAGGTACATCTGTCAGTTTACCTATCAGAAAGAGGTCCGACGATCAGCAAGCCCAGCATATAACCGAAGCTGTGCATAGTGCCCACCAGTGTCCTCTTCCATTCTTGGCACGCCAAGTCAAACTAAAATGCATAAAGTAGATAACATAATAAACCGAGATCATGGGAAAAGAAAGTGATGAAACAAACATAGTTACACAAACGTAACTCACGTATAAAAGTCGAGTGATGCTCGTTTGTGGAACAATGATTGAGTCTCACGGTAGTGTCATGTTGAAATGATGAAACAAAGACGATAACTCGACGCTCAGATAGCCTTGTGGATAGAGAACCTAACTATGAAGCTTTAGGTCCTGGGTTTGATCCCCGGTCGGGGCAGATATTATTTATGTATCTATATTCTTCTTCTTCAAGTGCCTCTCCAAATAGTAAAAGAAAGAAAGAAAAAAGAAAGAAAGACACAGAAATAGAGCATGCACACTATTGTACAAATTGTTGTAGTGAAGATCAGCGATTAGTTTTTGGAATCCTTCTCTATTGCCTGCGAGCCTAAAAAGTTCTGTTGCTGAAGAGTTGTCCGTCCACTCCCATAAATATTACGGCGCCACGATGTATAATATACTACTTGCCTATATACTATTTTAAACAGTTAAAGTTTGTGAGTTTGTGACTTTGTAAGGGGTAATTTCTGAATCTAAAGAAGATCTGAAGATATAGTGACTAGGATAGAAAAAAGTATGCTTAGTTGGTTTGGTCACGTAGAGAGGATGGATGAAAGAAGATTAACTAAACAGATTTATATGGGGAGTGTGAATGGGTGCGTTAGGAGGGGAAGGCCTAGGCGGACGTTCCGTGATCAAATTGGGGACATTTTGGAGAAAGGTCAGGTCAAGAGTACCCGAAACCGACGAGCATGTATGAAGAGATTGATGAATATGGATGAAGCTAAAGAGGTATGTCAGGATCGTAGCAAGTGGAACAAAGTAGTCTCTGCCTACCCCTGTGGGAAAGAGGCGTGACGATATGTATGTATGTATGTAATTTCTGAATCTACTGAACGGATTTTGAAAGAAAGCCACATCATTTTTGAGTGTCACAGGTAAATTTAATACTGTCTTTAGTAAAAAGGCACTTGAAGGCAATGCCAGAAGTTACTCAGGCCTTTCATTCCCACAGGGCACGCTGGGACTACGTTGAATGTAAAAAGTAACAGTTGAATAAATGTAGACTGTAATTTTTCGGGTTTAGTTAGGCACAGTCTTTGGGGCCTTGATTGTCCTGGTAAATTTGGGGCTCGTTTTCCTCTAAGTAGTCTCTGCCTACCCCTGCGTGGGAAAGAGGCGTGATGGTATGTACGTGTATGTATGTTGCCCTAGAAGTCTCTGAGCTAGGCCTTATAGGTAAAAGACAGCCTCGACTTACCTCGGCTACAAAACTATTAGGATTGTCGTATACCCATACACTACATCGATCTTTATCCCTGCTGCTACACCTCTCCCCTTCCTTGCTGCTATTGTAAGTAGCATCGTAGAGGTCGTCGAAAGAACTGTTTTTGCACCTAGAATAGAAATAGTACATTGTGTATTAAGGGCGGTAAGTAAGGATTTACGATCTATGCTCTGCTAGAAGCTCGGAGTCCAAGATTGAGGGCTTTCTGAGGTTCGTAATTCCCGTACCGCCCGTGAAACACAATGTTATTCATCACATTTAAATTTCGAGTAAGACCTAGGGTTTCGTGACAAGAAAAAAGCTCGAGGGCTTTATATGGGGTATTACGGCCAAGTTGACCTGTATGTGTTTATACTGTTTACGTTCAAGTGTGATAAAAATGATATTTTAAAATTCTGATGTCTCCTAATTGGTTGAAATTAGGTAATAAGTAGTTATCTCTAAATGTCAAAGTGACAGATAAGGACAAACGATTGCTAATAGTTAGCAGAAGCCTATATAGAGCGTTTATGAATAAGGCGGATAGACGACAAACTTATAACACCCCTCTTTTTACGTCGGGGGTTAGGAAGTGCACTTACTGGTATCCAACCTCTTCAGCCACAAACACGTAGTTGACGTAATAAATGCTGTTGGGAGCGTACAGTAGCGCTAGTAGCACCGCATTCACAACATGATAGCGCTGTATAACACTAAAATTTACCAAAATATCGTCCAGGAACACTTTATCCTTTTCAACTTTCGCCATCATGACCTCAGAATCTCATACCAACGTTAAGAATCTTGTAGCTATTTATACCGTATTTATGCGGAGGAAATCGGGACTCCCAATTGGTATTGATTGGGCCTTATAAACTGACAGTTGAGCAACAAACTATTCGATTCGCAAAAAAAGTCACTTTTTTGTTACTGGCAACTGAAAAAGACACTGCCCGGCACAATTTTGTTGTTCTTAATTCAAATTTTAAAATAATCGTTGAAGCTTTTTTTTCGCGCGAATCGCGTCGTGTCGATGGTTTTTGGTGCCATGCGGCCGCTTGTGTCAATCCCTTTCTAACGAATGCATTATAAATGGCACAGTTTGTACACAAATCTAGAGTTTGTCATACAAAGTATGCTATCTAATGAATGCTATTATGTGCACATAGCATTTTACAGTGAATCGGATATCATTCTCGTTCTAAATTTGAATGGTAGCGTTGTGTTACTATTACTATTATTATTATGTTATTCATCTTTTTCGTGTGTTTTATGTACAATAAAGAGTTTTACATACCTACATACATACATACTATGGATGAGTACTGATTATGTGTGGATGGAAATTTTCTGAAATTGCGATATTTTGTCATGAAAATTTACTTTAATTACTTATTATACAAATATTATACAATTATGCTAAACGTGGCCTTTAGATCTTGTTACCTTAGGCTCTATTCACCCTGTAAATAATGTAAATTTTACAATAAAAATTAAAAATTCTGCAGTTGTATGGTAATTGAAACTTTCCATTTGTAGTAAGAAATTTTTTCTTTATTTCTTGTAAGATTTTCTACCTAATTTCGAAGAACTTTTTGAAAATTTTCGCACTTGCACATTATGTATGAATGAATTCCTTACCTGATAGGATAACTACAAATCTACGGGTTTCATTCATAAAAAAAGCTGAACCAGTCATTACTATTATTAATACTAACTTAAAATTATTAACAAAATGTTAACGAATTATTATTATATTCGTACTTAGTCCGAGATAACTATGTAGTTCCGTCCTTTCTTGCTACTTGAACGCGACGTATAAAGACACCATAAACAAAAAACAGCACCTGTCAATACTAATCACATATGTCATCTGTCATTTCGCGCTGGAGCGCAATGGACACAAAAAATGTTTTTTCTTTCGGGAAAAATACTTTTTACTGTATCAGTTATCGAAATATTATACTGCACCATGCCAAAAAGAAAGAGATGTCGAGGAAAAATACTGCAATTAGAGAAAAGGCTGGATAGAGATAGGAAAAAGTACGACGCAATTTCTACAGAACATCGGCTTCTCCAAAGGGTAAGTGATTAGGAATAATATAATACAGGGGGTTTAGGCAAAGAAATATACAGCTCTCTTCGTTATAATTATAAGTTTACTAGCTGTTGCCAGCGACTTCGTCTGCAAAGAATTCGTTTATCGCTATCCCGCGGGAACTACGCAATTTTCCGGGATAAAAAGTAGCCTATGTGCTATTCCAGACTTTTCTCTATCTATGTGCCGAATTTCAGCCAGATCCGTTGGGCCGTTCTGGCGTGATTGAGTAACAAACAAACATACATCCATCCATCCATCCATCCATCCATCCATCCATCCATCCATCCATACTTTCGCATTTATAATATTAGTAGGGATTACATCACGGGAAAGCTTTTCCCAAAAAATAGTTACGAAGATATGAGAACGTACGTACTTCCGTGGGAAGCTATGTACCTACACGTCTCACTGTATGGAGACTTGAGTATAATTAACTCTTTTTAAAAGCATTATCGTGTGACGATTTTGCTATCTATCCGTTGGATAGTATTGGGTCAAATCTTGACATGTTTGTCACATCCCTAACCTAAATTGTTTGGGATAAACAAATTTTTGTTTCAAAATTCAGGCTATTACTTTTTGCCTGCATATAATTCAGCTCAAATACCAGAGCTTGACCCAGAAACGGAACCTGAAGCATCAGAATTAGAAACTCAGATTACTTAAATAATAAGCAAATAAATAATTCTGATCAAAGTGACTCAGAAAAAGTGACTGATATTTTGTCGGCACTAGGTGAGTCGAATACTGGTGAGAAACAGTATGGAGACAAGGTGTATGATCAGATTTATAACACAATAAAGAATATTATTGTAGAAGGCCTGCCCAAGTAAAACAAAAGAGAAATTTCTCGAGTCATTGCTGGTCCCTATCAACTGTAAATTATTTGATGTCACAAGATAGATCTCCACTCTCCAGGGAGTGTTAAACGATCCCTCTAAGACATGTGATAATTTATTATAATTCATAATTCATTTATTGCATGAAAACGGGTACACGGGTACATGGGTATTATGAGAAAGACAGTTAGAAATGGGCTTGGCAATCTTGGGTCTGTATGAAGTTATTCACAACTTATCGAAGGAGGACTTTGACAATTGGAATATCAATGCATATACCTATGCCTAATGCATAGATAACACTTATAAGAAATATTTAAGGTTCCAATTTAATTCGAGTTATATTAATACAATTGCTTACCATTTGGCATAAGCACCGCACCATTCCATTTCACAAAATTGTTAAAGCCGGTGATAGGATATCTTAAGATAAATGGGCATTCGTTTAAGGGTTTATCTCAATGATCTGATTTGTCTGGGCTCAACTTATGATGAATGTGTCAGTAAGGGAAAAATTTAAAAAAAGACATTTACTATGTCTTGATTTTGTCATAAATGGGGAATAGAGTAATTTTACTCCACTTAATATCAGAATTTTTTGGTTTCCAAATAGATTATAAAGGTGACATTAGCCCATACAAATGTAAAATGGGAAAGACTGCGGAGGATAATTTAGAATTATTTAAATTTAGATTACTGCTCAGTTAGGGACTTGGCAAGAATGTTAGGTAGTTTAGTTTCAGTAGGTATGACAATATCTTAGGGTTTGTAATGTTCGTCATAACAACGATTTTTGCGATTTTTAATTTTTCATAACACAAATATCAGAATTTCAATCTGTCAAAATATTGAGATTATATAAAAACAATATGCATTTAAACAAATTGCCGAATTTCTCAAATCATAATATCAACTTTCATATTTAAATAATAATAAAAAAAAAAAAAAAAAAAAAAAACTAACACTGAAGGCTAAGGCGGAAGCTACGCTACGCTTCGCTCCCGCCTTAGCCTTCTGAACCTAACCTATCCGAGTTGCTTCTGCTCCGAACCGTCTTGCTCGCTCGCTTCGCTCGCTCGCACAATGCAATTGTTTTATGCATTCGGCACCAGCCAAATTTAAATATGCGACAAGAGATGGTTCGCTTACTTACTAAACATATTTTGCATGATGTTATACCCTCTAATCATTGTTCTAATGTCGTTATGGATTTTAATCATTATATTGAATAATCGAATATTCAAATGAATTTATTGCAATCGTTGTTATGACTAATGAATGTTATATTGCTTGAAGCTTATGCTCGGTAAAAATATGATTTTTGAAAATAGTAAAATGAAATTATGCTAATGAAACGAAACTAGTATGATGATTGAACGGCACCCAATAATATCTATTTGTTTTGTGTAGTGTTACAATACATTTTGAAGCAGCAAAATTTAGGACTTTGGAATGGTTGGGGGTAGTTATGATAACATTATTACCATTGGCCAGAAGGCCAAAAAAGATCTCACGTGGTGGAAGAATAATATTAGGACTAGACCACATAAAGCAGGATAATTTTGCTTTAGAGATTTTCTCAAATGCATCTTTATTAGATGGGGTACAGAATGTAATGGGAAGAGTACTAAGGGAAGTTGGCCAATAGAAGAAAATAAAAATGTCATTAATTATCTGGAGTTATTAGCGTTATATTTTGCTTTACGATGCTTTGCAGATGAGATTTTATTACGAATTGACAATACTACTGCCATTTCCTATATAAATAGGATGGGTTCTATTCAATTTCCACTGTTAAATAACCTTGCAAGTCAAATTTGGAAATGTTGCGAAGCAAGACATCTATGGATTCTTGCATCATAATATATTAATTCTAAAGATAACTTTCTGAGACAGATTATGAATCTCAGAGTTCAAATCAGGATACAGAATGGGAATTATCACAAGAATTATTTCAAACAATAGTTGACTCAATAGGGTATCTATCTATTGATCTGTTTGCTTCTCGTTTTAATGAAAAATGTGTTAAATACATTTCCTAGCACAGGGATCCATTTGCATGGAACATTGACGCCTTTACAGTCGAATGGAGGGGGTTATTTTATACATTCCCTCCATTCTCGTTAATCTTAAAAGTATTGCGTAAAATTAAGACCGATAGAACAACAGGAATATTAATATTTCCAGTATGGCCCAACCAAGCCTGGTATCCATTGTTAAAATCTCTCATAGTCTCAGAAGTATGGTCACCACATCCCTTACATCTTCAACTTACCCTGGGGGCCTGTATATTATCACAGAATCAATGAAGAGAAAAATGATACCTAATGATGCAATTGATGTTATGGTAGTATCTCTAGCCAAGAATAGCTTTAAGCAGTATGATTCATGTTTACGACAGTGGTGGCAATTCTGTAAAACTCATAATGAAGATGTAGTAAGCGTTGTTGTACCCAAGATTATATCATATTTAATGTTAGTATTTCAAAAAGAAGCCAAACTTTGAATTGCTAACGGCTAACTTGGTCTTTAATCTTAGATAGCCATATAGATCTGATAATGACGATAGAATAAAATGCTGGTGTAGGGAGTTTATAAACTACTCCCAGGTATACCTAATACTCAAGTAATCAAGTACCTGGGACCCAGCCACTGTTCTGTCTTACCTCAAATACTGGTATCCTTTAGAAACTTTAAATTTAAAAGAACTCACTTTAAAGTCGAATGCTATTAGTTTTGACTACAGGACAGAGGGTCGAAATGCGTTCGCTAATTAATTACAGTAGATTAAAATTTTATCAGATATCCAAAAAACCTCAGCTTCAAGACGGTTTATGAATAAATTATCTCTACCATGTTTCAGTAATAATCCAGATTTGCCCTGTATAGACCCTGTTAGAATATTTGAAAAAGAACTAATGACTTAAGACAGATAGTGACTGCATTAAATTATTTCTGACTGTAAAGGACTTCACAAACCAGCTTCAACACAAACAATAAGTAGATGGCTCAAACTAGTGATGAATAGTACACTGTGCACCGAGGGCGGTAAGAATATTTTTTTTTTTATTTTTATTTTTTTTCGGCGTCGGGCTTCTAATAGACTCTCGTTAGCAATCCCCTTACTGCCCGTGATACACACAATGTTTTTCATCACATTTGCGAGGAAATAAAAAAAATATCAAATAAATAAACTCAGAATCCCAAAATTACCCGCAAACGACACTCATCAACATTTATGTAGTACCAATAGTGTGAAAATATCGTCCGCCATTTTGGATCCAAAAACTTATGCTAAAATTGGGCTCAGAACCACCACATTACTCGAAAACGAACCCATCAACATTTTAGTGTCAATAGTGTCAAAATGTCATCCGCCATCTTGGATCCAAAAAATTATGCCAAAATCGGTCTCAGAATCACCAAATTACTCGAAAACGACACCCATCAACATTTTAGTGTCAATAGTGTCAAAATGTCATCCGCAATCTTGGATCCAAAAATTATGCCAAAATCGGCCTCAGAATCACCAAATTACTCGAAAACGACACCCATCAACATTATAGTGACAAAATGTCATCCGCCATCTTGGATCCAAAAAAAATATGCCAAAATCGGTCAAAGAATCACCAAATTACTTGAAAACGACACCCATCATCATTTTAGTGTCAATAGTGTCAAAATGTCATCCGCCATCTTGGATCCAAAAAAATATGCCAAAATCAGGCTCAGAGTCACCAAATTACTCGAAAATGACACCCATCAACATTTTAGTGTCAAAATGACATCCGCCATTTTGGATCTAAAAAATTACGCTAAAATCGGTCTCTGAGTCACCAAATTACTCGAAAACAACACCCATCAACATTTTGGTGTCAATATGTCATCCGCCATCTTGGATCCAAAAAATTATGCCAAAATCGGGCTCAGAGCCACCAAATTACTCGAAAATGACACCCGCCATCAATATTTTTAGTGTCAAAATGTCATCCGCCATCTTGGATCGTAATCAGTAATGTCTAATTGAAAGTTTTATAAAATTGGTTCGTAGTTTTTTTTTTAATATTAAATAAATCTGGCTGATCTGAAATCTCCTTAGTCTGAAATGACGTACAATGAACTCTTAATTTTAAACTAAACTTTTCCTCCCGAGGGAATTATGAAAATCCATACAAATATAACTCCCTCGGGAGTAAAATATTTGAAATTCCCGCGGGAGGTAAATCAGCTACTACGGTTCTATAAGCACGCGTGTTATAACACCCTTTACGAGCAAGTGTGATGAAAAGACAGTAGTATAGATGTCAATAAGTTTTCTTCACATTCAACTAGGCACGCAGCATCGTCGCCAACATACCGTACAGGTCTCACAACAGACAGTATTTTAAAAACTGTTGGGTGGTCTAGCAGGTGCGAGACATTATAACAGACATCTAATCATTGAGTGTAATGCACAAAATGTATTTGCCCAATCTTTGGCATTGCCTAATTATTCATTCAAATAACGTTAAGATTTTAAATTTAAATGAAAAATGTAAATTACCAAAGGCTGATTTTCTTAGGATTTCCTGTTTTTAAAATTATAAGAAGTAATGTTACTGATTTTTGTTGTTTTAAATAATTATGTTCATTTTGTTTTATTATTAAGAAAATAAATATTGAAGTTTAGTTTTGGATGTTTATATGTTTATTTTTGCTCTAAACATCTACATACGTGGTAAGGTTCAAAAGTTTCCGGCCTAATAATGAAAATTAACGTTTAGGTTAAAAAAAATATTTTTATTTTTCAATGTAGTCTCCTCCTATTGTTATACATTTTTCAGATCGTTTGATTAACATTTCTATGCCTTTAAAATAATATTCGGAAGTTTTGTCTTCGAAATGCTCGAAAACTGCAGCAGCGACCTCATCATCGGACGAAAATTTTCTCCCCCTTAAGTCCGATTTAAGTTTAGAAAATAAAAAAATAGTCGCTTGGGGCTAGATCAGGGCTGTAAGGTGGGTGACGGATTGTTTTAAATCCACATTTAGATATAGCCGCCTTTACAACTGCAGCCGTGTGGACAGGCGCATTGTCATGAAGAAGACGGACACCCCTGCTGAGTTTTCCTCGACGTTTAAGCTTTATTGCTTCTCGCAACTGGTCTATAAGGCAAGCATAGTAACTGCCGTTTACTGTCTGATTGCGTTCTTTGATATCTATAAGCAATATCCCTTCGCAATCCCAAAATATTGTGGCCATTATCTTTTTGGTAGATTGGCACACCTTTGCCTTTCGAGGGGGTGCTTCCCCAGAACGACGCCACTCCATCGACTCTCTTTTCGAAAGAGGATCATAGTATAAGACCATAGTTTCGTCTCCGGTAACAATGGACTGGATAAATTCACTCTCACATGACTTGAACTCCTCTAAAAGTTCCTTGGAGCACGCCACTCGTTCAGCTCGCTGAGCACTCGAGAGAAGTTTCGGGACCCATCTTGCACTAACCTTATTCATGTTTAGATGGTCGTGTAGAATCCTAAGGACTGTTATTTTCGTAAGTCCCGTTCTTGACGCTATTTCCTTCGTCTTTAGTCTTCTGTCCTTCAGTACCTCTTGTTCGACTAAATCGACGTTATCTTGCGTAAGAACCTCAACAGGGCGGCCTGGTCGGGGTTCGTCATCGATGGACTCACGCCCTAAACGAAACTGCTTACACCAATCCTTAACAGTCGAAAACTAAGGGGAGGAATTCCCGTACACGTTATCTAACCTTTCTTTGATTATAGTTGGACTTATGCCTTCCTTTGTCAGAAATTTTATCACTGATCGATACTCCAATTTGAACATTGTACAAATTACACCGCTTTTTATATTTAAATCAAAGAAAATTTTATGAAAACGAAAGTTACAAACCACGAAATTATCCACACAATAGCTGAATAAATGACAAATAAAATGACATTCATTTGTTTCTTGTTTTCTTCTTTTAAATATATACGGCCAGGAACTTTTGAACCTTACTGGTAGTTATCTCGGACTAAGTACGAATATAATGATAGGATTAAACGAACTTACCTGAAGTGAAGTTCGATCCTGATTATATGAAGTACTTAGCCCGAGATAAGGGAGCCTCCCGCCCTCCTCACGGATAGTCACTTTCTTACTATCCCCCTAGGCTTTATTATGACGACTCTAAACGTAATGACATATGTGATTAGTATTGACAGGTGCTGTTTTTTGTTTATGGTGTCTTTATACGTCGCGTTCAAGTAGCAAGAAAGGACGGAACTACATAGTTATTTCGGACTAAGTACTTCATATAATCAGGATCGAACTTCACTTCAGGTAAGTTCGTTTAATCCTATCATTATTATTATATTAATATTTTACACCAGAACTCTCTAAGTATCAACATTAAAGTCACTAGCAAACTAAATTAATAAGTCGTACCAAAATATTGTCTCAAGTAAGTATAAGTAAAAAGTGACGTTTATTTAAGTTAAATCTAAATTAAAATACACACTTACAACATAAACGCACAAGACAAGTAGCTGAAAAAATGCGAAAAAGGACTGAAAGTACAGTTGACAGCTGGCACAAGGTACCACCCAGAAAAATCCGGTATGTCTAAAGTTAAAGTTTCGAACTTTCGTTCTTATCCCTGATCTGGTGTTTCCCGTCTTCCAAAGGTTGGTCCAGGGTTTCAGCTTGGAATACAGTGTCCGGGAGAGAGTTGTCCGCTGTGTCCGGTACGAGAAGCGTGAGGAGACCTGCCGTGAGGGACACCAGGCCGAATACGGTGGCCGGAAGACCAGACCAATAGGCCAGCTGGAAACAAAAGAAGATTAGTCTGGTTAGTAGTGATTCTGGTGACACTAAGTTAGACCAAGGTCATCAGGCCGAACACGGTGGCCGGAAGACCAGACCAATAGGCCAGCTGGAAAAATACAAGGTCAGTTTTCATAACAAGCTAGATATTAACGACTCAAGAAGACGAAATACAAGTGTCTTGGCGCCCAGTAGGAGTTCGTTGCATTTGGCGTCGAGACACTCGGTTTGTGGGGCAAGGGCGCACGTGGGCTCTGAGCTTTAAGCAAACGCTTGAAGGAGGCCGGAGACCAGACGACCTTCGCGCAGACAGCTTTCTTGCGCAAGGGCTCGCAATCGCAATACAGCGGGAGAATGCTGTCTGCGTGAAGGGGACCCTACCTAAGCGTCCAAATTTATTTTAATTTTAGCTTAAGTTTCATTTGTGTTAAATTACTTTTATGGTAGGTAACTGATGTCTATGCTAGGTTTTTGTTTTTCATGACATTGTCACTTGAAATAATAAATTATTTATGTAGGTATTTTCAGTGAGATTTAGAAATTTCAATGACTCGATTTCAATGAAAATATAATAATGGCGACGAGGGAAGAACTAAAGCGTCTTACTCGTTTACGTGCATTAATACATGGTCAACTCCCAAAAATACAGCAACAACTTATTTTGTGTTCAGTACTTTTGTAATTATTTACAAAATAAACAGAGTTAAAGACTCATAACTCATAATTCATCAAAAGTCTGTAGAAAGATATGTACAGTATGTATACTGCTACACTTTCCACCTTTACGCTCGCAATCATGCTAAACGTGGCCTTTAGGTATTGTTACCTAAGGCTCTGTCTACTCCGTAAGGGATAAAGACGTGATTTATGTACCTATGAATATACTGTATACTGCTACAGATGAATAAAAGCAGTTCCTCTTTTTAATTTAGCCAAAACCTACCAGTAATGGAGTCTGGGGAGCTATAATGGACCCTATCCGCCCCACAGAAGAACAGAGGGCGTGCATGGAGTTCCTGGTGTAGGTGGGGAACAGCTCCGACGTGAAGATGTACGTGATGGTGAAGTAGAACGAGGACATGAGCTTGCCTGCCATGTACACTGCTATCGACAGCCAGGGGAGATCTAGAAGACAAGTATAAGTTAAAGAAATGTCAAAAGTTCAACACATGATTAAATAAATCAATCTGGATCTAGACCGAGCTAAGTTTGCACTTCGCTCAAATGCGGCGTCTTGACAACTTCCCTGCTCATGTTAAATAAAGGCCAGCGCACACCAAACGCAGCACGCAGCACGCATTTGGTGTGCGCCCACCCTAATCCTGCGATCGCCCTCGCGTCAGCGACAGTACAGGGGCCTTACGAATTTTCCTTGCCGCACTCAGGATTCAAAATCAACACTCTCATCCAAAATCAACTTTGCACTATTGTTGCACAAGTAATTATTGTTAACTGAAATGGATGGAGTGAATGAAAGTAATTTTTGATTTATTAAATAAAGTAGTACATATTTATGTAGAAAGAATAAAGAAGATGACAAAAGGAACCAGCTTAAATGAAATACAAGAGAATGAAAAAACACTTACCACCAGAAACGTATGGCTGACAGACACACAATACAGCACACGCCACAAACGTCGTCACCAGAGGCACCTTCCTTTTAAACTTGAGCAGGATCAGCGTTACAATAAGAAGGCCAGGCAAATCAATAATTGACGTCAACGCAAAATTAACGTACTTATTCCCTTGTAAGGCAACTGAATTTATCGTTAACCCATGGTTTACAAAGGTTGAGGCTATCCACCAGACCGAGCACACAAAGAACCTCTTCAACATTGTCTTTGATCTAAAAGTATCAGCTAGCACTTTGCCAAAGCTTGCTCCCTTTTCGTCCACGTAATGTATTCTGTCTAATTCTTCAGCATTTAGTTTAATTTTATTGGTCTTCGCAGCACGCTCTAAAATTGATACTGCCGCATCTTTTCTGCCTTTTATAAGCAGCCATCTTGGGCTTTCATCTACGAGAAATAAATAAAAAATGAAGAGCAGTGCTGGAGTGTAGACGACAAGTAAGAATGTCCTCCAATAGCCAACAAGCCAGAAGGTCAGCGGGAGCAGGATTCCACCGATGGTGAAGCCGATGTTGGTCGTGATTAAAAACAGGACTCGTTTCTCGGTTGCCACCATTTCAATGGCTGAAAATAAAACAACAATTATTAAAGATTATTTATGCTTTCTTGCTGGTCTGGGAGTAAAGAAAAAACAAAGAATGTATCAGTTGCTTCTCTTCCCGTGCCGACGCCAAAAGCCCATCGAGAGAATCTTAGGAATCATAATTTTACGATGGGCGATCCAACTAGCAACTCATCAATACTTTGATTCCTCTTTCCACCTACACGCCTTAAACGTGGCCTTTAGGTCTTGTTACCTTAAACTTTGTAACCCTTAAGAGATAAAGATTTGATGTAAGTATGTATGTATTAAAGGAGGGTACTCATTTGCGAGCTGTAAACTTAATTGTTGCACGTTACAGTAACCAAAAATCCTTGTGTGGACCTGACGTTCCGCTCGCGGCAAGCTCGCGAGCCCAAACACTTTGGTTTTTGGTTACTGTAACGTGCAAGAGATACGGCTACAGCTCCCAGACGAGTACCCGGCCTTTTACAAATATGTCACGACCACTCTTTGCGGAAACTTCAATAAGCTAGGTCAAAAGTGTCTCGAATAAAAAAGAAGAAAGAAATCATAATTAGGGTCAGGTCCGAGGGTCAGGCGGGGCAGGCAGTGTGGCTGGCAGTGGCATAGGAATCTGTGCAGCGTGCACTCAGGATACTCACATACAGTTGCTTGTGTTCAACATGACCGCCGCACGCCCCGCACCGCTGTACGCTCCGCTTGAGCGTCTACTTTGGCTGTCCACTTATTATTACACAAATACGTACATAACATGTAAGCTGGTGAGCAAGGGTCTCCTATGAGCGCCTCCAGGAACTCCACACAGATGTATAGCCAGTAGTTTGTGATGAAGCTCCGCGTTATGCCGCATGCTGCTCCGAGGACGGCTGTCACCACCATCAGAGTTTTCCTGCCTAATCTGATATCAAATACAACGCAAGTTAAAAAAAAAAAACATGTAGGATAAGCGATCGAGGAATCAATCGAAACGCAGACGTAGCTTCTATCTGCTCTTTGACAATGATCTATCCCTACCTCCTACATGTCTAAATGTGGGTGTACCTTTGTATAAAAGTTTGTCCCCGAGGCCATTGTCTCACGCGCGGGTGTTTGCGACCTCTTTCATCATCTCCTTCACCTTTTACCGCTTGATAGAAAGGAATGGTGAATAAATTTGATTCCAAATGCGTTGGGCAATAAGGTCTCAGTTCATTGTTATGGGTCGCGTCGAGGACGTTGTATTGAACTTGACCCTGAAAGATCCGCGAAATGTGAATATTCAATGCGTCGAGTACCTCAAGGCCGGGTTACTTTGACCCAAAGGAGAGTAACTTTGGCTATGCAATGGTGTCGATGCCATCTGTCCTATGATCCTATCCCGGGGCGACCTGTGGGCGTAGTGATGACCCCAAGCCTTGGGGTCATCACTACGTTAGGTGTCCCGTAGCGCTCACAGTCAGTGACTAGGAGGGAACGTGTCGGTTTTTAGACGGTATGCCTCTCCCCTCCTTTCATTAGGGAAGGTAGGGGTGAGTTGGAGAGCCCATCGTACCCCCTTTGCTGCCGCGTGGGAATGCATAAGGCGCATTTTCCACACGTTAAAAAAAGGGTAACTTTGGCCCATACGAAAATAAAGTATAGAATTGTCAAAACGGTAAAAACGTGGGTAACTACAACCACGTATTTTATCGCAATAATAAAATCTGTACAGAGTTACCCAGGGGTTACTCTCCACTACTCTCCAGGGTCAAAGTAATCCGATAGTACGGTCTGTTTCTACTTCAAAATCCAACAATACTCCATTCAAATTTACAATGGTAGTTAAACTTAAAATAAACTAAGTTTTTATTATTAAAACAGTATTTAATTTTGACAAGCATACTAATATTCATAATACGATAACAACAACTACTTTCATAGCGCTAAATGGCAAGTAATTAATTCTTTTATATGTTAATTATTCGACATTGAGTGTGTATTAAACCGATGTAAGAATTGGTACTACTGCCAGAAATAATACTGTGAAGAAAAATGTTACAATAGAACAAAACTTACTTAGGATTAAGGATACAATAGTATACGCCATGTTGTTCTGAACGTGTCAATTTCACGCGAAATTTATTCGTTTAAC
The DNA here is from genome assembly GCA_963854515.1 of Pandemis heparana. Taxonomy (NCBI): domain Eukaryota; kingdom Metazoa; phylum Arthropoda; class Insecta; order Lepidoptera; family Tortricidae; genus Pandemis; species Pandemis heparana. The sequence continues at coordinate 15,813,779 of OY978012.1, read as the reverse complement.
AATGAAATTATGACAGTACTGTTTAGGTAAGATCGAAACATTTTTTATCTGCGCACATATCATTAGTGCTCTAAAATGCGTTCAGAAACCAGCTTTATTACACCCTTAAAAAATCTATACCTACTGTAATAACATACACAAGTCTGTACTTTAATGTTATTACAGTACTGGTTTTACCATAACCTTACAAAAATCTATATACTATAGTAACTTAAATTATTATTATTATTCATTTAATTTTATTGTAATATGATATTAATATGACATACTAAACTAACAAAAGCATAAATTTCGATATCAACTAACGAAAATTATGGACGAAAATGATGTCTGAAATAAAGGTTTTTATTTATTTATAACATTAAAGTACAGATTTTACCTACTACCACAAACAAGAAAGTACTTATAGGTACATAAATCACGTCTTTATTTTTTATGGTGTAGATAGAACCTAGTACATATATAATAGGTTGTTATAATGCGGGTATTTCCCTACTGCTTCTGAACCCATCTTCTCGAATACTTATGATTATGTGTGTAGATAAAGTAATGTATGCAACTGTACATAATTAGGCCCTAAAAAACTCGTGTGATCTTATTTTGAAACTCGCCAACGTGTTTTAAGGACCTACATTATGTAACGGTTGCATAAAATAGTATTACATTCACGGAACGCTAAACGATTACCAACTTTAGTTCAATAAAACGAACCGACTTTTTTGGTAAACGCTCGTACGACCTCATTATGAAATTCATCTTCGATTCGTTTCATAAAACCACACTTGTGTATTGCCCAAATTATGCAGCAGTTACAGCTGTCAATGTCATAAGAGCGTAGCAAAAGAGATCAGCTGTCTATATTCAATCTGTGGGTTATCGAAGGGCTTCGAGTAAACATAGCCTTTGTATGGGGACGTATCAATGTCAAAAAACATGAAAAACGGGTTAATTTACTTAAAAAAAACTAGTTTCAATGCGAATAATAGTCAAGAGAATAACGAAACGCTGAAATTTACGGCCAACGAGCGTATCTTGAACCTTCTCACCGCCAATCAGCTCTAGTGTCACTCGCAACTGTCAACTTTATCTTGTGAAATGAAGGTCCATTTTACATTTTAGCTCATGACACTCTTGTGTTCTTGGTCTTTTCAGGTTAAGAACAATTGGCACACGTCATTTCAGCCGAAATATCAACGATATCACATAATTGAGTCTTTGAATTTAAAAAAAATATCGATTTTTTTTATGTTTTTTAAAACTTTATAGCATATTATATAATATCTAATTCTTAAAATATTTTTTTTAAATTAATTATAAGCAATTCAAAATTGATGAAATTTGAAATATGACCACTTGACCGGGAACGGGCCATGATTGGTCGCCATGGCTGTGACGTCACAATGTTAAAGCAATTTCACGACAGTACTGGGTTAACGGCTGATTTCACTAAAAATATCCGAAATTTAATACAAAAAATATCTGCTGAAGTTTTTTTTATGAAATAAGGTGGCAAACGAGCACGAGTATCACCTTATAGTAAAGTATATTTTTGTTTTAGTCATATGTAGGTAGGTAATAAAAGCGTAATTCTGATAATGTTTCTGATTTATGTGAACTGGATTGATTTTACTGGACCTGAGATTTCACAATAAAGTACCTAAGTACAGTGAAAGATACTGAATCGCTTACCTACCACTGTGGAATTTTAACATACACCCTGCCAGAGATATTATTGCTAAATTGTACCTATTAGGTAGGTTACGTGATTCAGTTTCTTCGACCGTAGGTACGTAAATTTTAATGGCTAGATTTTGTGGTTGATAGGTAGGTATTTCTAGTTTTTTTTTATAATCCCGTGGTATTGTATTATATATTCAATGGGAATTTTTGCGGGTGTAAGAGCCTAACCTTGTTCTAGGTAGGTACGTTCGGATCGCTAGGTACGGTTAACGTCAAAGATATCTTTACACTTTAGTACCTTGTCGTTGTAACTATATGTTTGAAGTTTCATATGAAGTTGTCAAAGTGCTTGGAGCGACAAGGCACTAAAGTGTAAATATATCTTTGACGTCGACTGTACCAGCATCTTAGTAATCCTGCCGCCAAGCAGCAATGCTTGCGCTGATGTGTTCCGGGTGAGGAGAGTAAAACAGCCCGATTTTGGCATAATTTTTTAAATCCAAGATGGCGGATGACATTTTGACACTATTGACACTTTGACACTAAAATATTGATGGGTGTCGTTTTTGAGTAATTTGGTGCTTCTGAGCCTGATTTTGACATAATTTTTTGGATTCAAGATGGCGGATGACATTTTGACACTTTGACACTAAAAATGTTTATGGGTGTCGTTTTCGAGTAATTTTGTGGCTCTGAGCCAGATTTTGACATACTTTTTTGGATCCAAGATGGCGGATGACATTTTGACACTAAAAATGTTTATGGGTGTCGTTTCGAGTAATTTGGTGGCTCTGAGCCCGGTTTTGGCATAATTTTTTGGATCCAAGATGGTGAATGACATTTTGACACTATTGACACTAAAAATGTTTATGGGGGTCGTTTTTGAGTATCATTTTACACTTTTTTGTGTTTTTTGTGTCAGTAATGTCAAAATGTCATCCGCCATCTTGGATCCAAAAAAGTATGTCAAAATCGGGCTCAGAGCCACAAAATTACTCGAAAACGACACCCATAAACATTTTTAGTGTCAAAATGTCATCCGCCATCTTGGATCCAAAAAATTATGTCAAAATCTGGCTCAGAACCACAAAATTACTCGAAAACAACACCCATAAACACTTTTAGTGTCATAGTGTCAAAATGTCATCCGCCATCTTGAATCCAAAAAAGTATGTCAAAATCAGGCTCAGAAGCACCAAATTACTCAAAAACGACACCCATTAATATTTTAGTGTCAAAGTGTCAATAGTGTCAAAATGTCATTCGCCATCTTGAATCTAAAAAAATATGCCAAAATCGGGCTCAGAGCCATCAAATTACTCAAAAACGACACCCATAAACATTTTTAGTGTCATAGTGTCAAAATGTCATCCGCCATCTTTGTGCTCGAAATTCCGGGTTTTCTTATGAAATTCTCCTGGGATAAAATCAACGGGATTTTGAACTGAAATCCCTCGACTTATTTTATTTACTTATTCATATAAATAGTTACTACCAAAGTGTACTCATCACTATTCTCATCTAATTTTATTGTTTTAAATCCCGGTACCGTGGAAAGTTGGGATAGAAGCATGATAGAAGTATAGATAGTGCCATCCACAAAGACTCGTAGATGTATTAAAATTAACCTTTAACTACAAATTAATAAGAACCACGGTGGATGGCATCCATCGTGAATGACACCTACTATAGCCGGTACGTAAATCCAGATTATAAATTATAAAGTTCGTGTATGGCAAATTTTGTCGAAATCTGTTTAGCCGTTTTAGCGTGAAAGAGTCACAAACCAATACGCTCTCACAAACAATAGCATTTTACAATAATAGTAGGATAATAACAGAATAGAGTAGATTAAAGTCAAAAAACGGTATCACCTGTATACTAACTACGAGTGGAAACTAACATTGTGACGTCACACGCGGCTCGGCCTTGTTCGGGAACTGTCGGTGTGTTTTCGGTGCGGTACTCGACGATCAATTTTCAAATCGGTATAACTCGTTAATTATAGCGAATAAAAAAAAACTAAAAATACTTTTCTTACCAAACCTATATACGATCTTTCCATTTATGACAAAAAAAATTTTGATTCAAAAACTCAATTTCGCCTATAACATGATTCCTAAGATTTTCGCCCATTCCCTCAATCGGCTTTTACCATCTGCGCGGGAAGAGAAGCAACTGGCACATTCTATGGTTTTTAGGGTTCCGTACCTCAAAAGGAAAAAACGGAACCCTTATAGGATCACTTTGTTGTCCGTCCGTCCGTCCGTCTGTCAAGACCCTTTTTCTCAGGAACGCGTGGAAGTATCAAGCTGAAATTTATATCAAATACTTAGGTCTACTGCTTCTTGGAGCTGTGAAAAAAATCAAACTTCTAAGTCAACGCAATCAAAAGATACAGCCGTTTATGCCGCAAATTTCCGCAAATTTTCGACTCTCAAGGGAATCAAAACCTACAGGGTACTTCCTGTGAACGCAGAATCCTGAAATTTAGTATGAAGGTAGGTCTTATAGCACAGATTAAGGAATAATTGTGAAAACCTTAAATATGTATGTATGTCTGTATATATCAGTGACCAATATAAAGTGACCCCACACTGCGTACATTTTGCTTTGTAGCAGGGCTCTGCTTAGTGCTTACACTGGTTTATTGATATTTCTAGATAATGGTACGGAACCCTCGGTGACACAGACACAGACCAGCATGGAAGAATTAGAACCAGCATTTATTTATCTAACTAATATTATAAATGCGAAAGTATGGATGGATGGATGGATGGATGTTTGTTTGTTACTCAATCACGCCAGAACGGCCAAACGGAACAGGATGAAATTTGGCACATACATAGAGAAACGTTTGGAATAGCACATAGGCTACTTTTTATACCGGAAAATTGCGTAGTTCCCGCGGGATAGCGATAAACGAACTCTTTGCAGATGAAGTCGCTGGCAACAGCTAGTACCACATAATTGCAATAAACTATATGACTATATGACTATGACTAAGTTACAGACAGAGGCGTCTCTAGTCCAAATAGCGCCCGTGTGCAAACACTAGTCCATAGGTACGCAACGCACACCTAATAACCCTCTGGTTACTGGGGCCTTACCATGACGTCCTAATTCCGACTCAGTTCAAGTTTGAACTGTCACTTTTAGTACCTATAGCGACCCGCCCCGGCTTCGCACGGTATATTATGCATGTTTATACACAATGATATTACATATGAACTGGGAGTAGATATGTCACTACCGGCGCCCGAGTTGAAGATTCATAAATGACCAAATTGTCTCATTTACCTCAAACAAGCCACAGTATTACCCCCTTATTCATAAACGCACTATAGGCCTCTGTTAACTTAGTAATCGTTTGTCCTTATCTGTCACTTTCACATTTACCTTTCACAGATAAGGACAAACGATTACTAACTTAGCAGAGGCTTATAGTGCGTTTATGAATAAGGGGGTCAGTCCGTGACAGTCAATGTGACAGTTGACAGAGGGAACGTTTTTCAAACGCAATTTACTAGGAACGTAACATATCTATACTATGAAATATCATTGATTATACATGTAAACCTTCCTCTTGATTCACTTTATCTATTAAAAAAACCGCATCAAAATCCGTTGCGTAGTTTTAAAGATTTAAGCATACAAAGGGACGTAGGGACATAGGGACAGAGAAAGCGACTTTGTTTTATACTATGTAGTGATAGTGACGAATGAACACAAAATATTTACCTTGCTACTCCGCTACTTACGTGCAAGATAACCAAGCTTGTGCGAAATATATACGTTTTGCATGCAAGCCCTATCAAGCAATCCCACAAACTTAATTTACTGCATGGGTTCGCATGTACATCGGTTGTGCTCTAACTTTGATAATGATCCCGTAGAGGGATCGAAACGCGCGTGAGTGTTTGTGTGGTGTTAGGATTAATTAAGTTTGTGGGATTTGTGTGCGTTTTGTGTGGCAGTAGTGGAGGGAGGGGCTTGCATGCAAAACGTATATATTTCGCACAAGCTTGGTTATCTTGCACGTAAGTAGCGGAGTAGCAAGGTAAATATTTTGTGTTCATTGAAATGGATCTCCGCAAAGTAACGCCTGATTCAATAAAATATTTGATAGTGATGAATCTGACAGCGAGCGAACCTAAACTGAATCGCATTAAGACATTATGGCAAGGCCCCAGTTCCGTAATAATAATAGTCATGCCGATATACTTAGTTATAATAATTTAATAATCTACACAATATTTTGTCACAATAATTTTGTGCGCATCTTTCCTGTTTTGTTAGACGCCATTAACCTCTGTGACGTGCAACTGGCCGCTTAGAAAAAGAACAAAATTCAAAATCGCAGATTCACTTTTGTTTTTTCCTGTCATTCAAATTTGCACGAGCCGAGGTTAGGCTCATTTTTGAATTAATTAAAGTGGTTTGGACAACATTTCATACGCAGACCAAATTATCAATCTTTAGTATATAATTATTACTTCTTCTAGACCTTGCATTAGCAATTACTTTTCGCGTTAGTTTTTCCTTTATCCTCTACATGGATCAAAGCTATTTGAATTACGATTGTAAATTCACTTTCTTTTCTTAACTAAACGAGTTTTATCTAGTAAGTATGCAACGGAACTTCTACATCAGGGGTGGCCAACAGGTCGATCTCGACTGTTAGACCAGTCGATCGTGGCAAGGCAAAAAATATTAATTATGTACCTAGACTAGACTGCGCAACGTGTTTCATTTAAGGTTTCATGAAGTATATAATTGGTAGATCGCGCAGGGTTTTGTTAATAAACAGGAGAGCTTGAGTCTAATCAAGTTGGCCACCCCTGTTCTACATCATAATTATTATGCCCAACTCTAAAATTCTTGGATTGGCCAAACTGAGTCCCGCAGTGGTCACGTGAATTTTTACATCTCAAATAGCATGAAATTTTCACTCTATTGAATAATTTCTCTATGCGCGATACCCACTTAAATAAAAGATAATTTATTTTTAATGATTCATAGTCGTTAACTTTATATTATCACGTTCTATTTCTTAGTCTTAACCCATGTTGGGTGTCTATGGGCAGTGGTGATCACTTACCATCAGGTGACCCAATTGCCCGTTTTCCTTCCTTTTCAAATATAGGAGATGTCACTCAGACTTCATTATTGCGATGGCTTAAGTTGAACCTAAACCCAATTGAACGAAGATTGCTTTTGCATTGAAGTAATGGACGTATATTTTGTTGCTGGCATTGAACCTGTGGTGCTGATATACAGTGTGTATCAGACACCCCCTAGCAATAATCCACTGGGGTATATAACCCCTATAGAAGCTAAAAAAAGAAATAAAAAAATTGGAGTATTTTTTTTTTATATTTTCTACAGGAATGATTACAATTAATACTACCATTGCTATAGAAAAAAAAAAAAAAAAACTCCATTAAAAAAAATATATTTTTTTTTTAGCTTTTACAGCTATGGTTATTATACCCCAGTGGATTATTGTTAGGGGGTGTCTGATACACCCTGTATTATGTCGCTGGCATTGAACCTGCGGTGCTGATATATTTAATGCCGTTGGCGTCGAAAAGGTTAAATAATTACTCCATTTTTAGTTTGAAAATAACTGATGGGTATTTTGTTACTGTTTCTGAACGCGTGACATCTGGTTATACCGAGTTTTATTTTAAAGAGCATTGGCCAGTTTCTCGAAGCTACAAGTTACTATATGACTAGTGTAAACTAGCATAGCAACATCACGGAATAAGTAATAGTACTAACGTACAGAAGGCTCTCTCTCTCTGGAGTCGATTAAATAAACAAAAACTCTAGCCGCGTACACATAAAGCACAATCTAGCTCACTCCTGATATTATTTACCTACAGCGATAATAGCCTACAGCTCCACTCCATCACATCATTTCCCGCAAAGCATTCATGCAAAAATAAACGGTATTACTACGCGAGAGTGCTTCTTTTAGTTTAACCGTATCAATCGTCATCGCGAACTTATTAGGGTTGTAGTAGTCATTGTTCGTTGCTAGGTAACTAGGTAATACACAAATAACGCTCGACACCAGCGTGCGAGGCGACCACTGCCATTGTCCTGCCCGGCAGGACCGCCGGTTGATCGTACCTAAACTGCGGAGTGTACACACCCTGGCAACATTGGCCATCAACTCACCCAATTGTCAATGGATTGGACTGATGTTGCTAGTTTAGAATAAAATTGTAAATAGTAAATTGTAGCTTCCAGAAACGAATTTACGATTGACATGGGAAGAGAGGGCGGGTCGTTGTATTGTTTTTAAGTGAGAAAGTGGAGTAATATTATCATAACTTTATTGTACAGTTATTATTATTCTGTTACTGCCATATATTATGATTTTTACATATCATAGAAACGTAGAGTACTTCAATTGATTAATTTTGTTTCAAATTGATGAAGCAATATTCTAGTACCTATTTGGGTCAGAAATGTGAAAGTTACGAAGAAAGCAGTTGTACTTGTTTTATTTCTCGTTCTTGTGGTTGACTATCAGTAACAGACAAACTTAGACCACAACATCTGATTTTTGTATACATTTTTAAGAAGTGGTGTCGCTGGAAGAGTATAGAGTTTGCCATTGAGATGATTTATTTGCCATTTATTTTAATGCACCGAGGGTCACCTGTCACTTTTAGTATGAATATGACAGCGAGCGAACCTAAACTGAAACGCATTTTGAGTGGTATCGGGTATCTTGGCCATCTTAGTGAGGCTATAATTGCCAAATTTTAAACACAACACCAAATCAGAAAATGTCATCTTTCTTACACCATAGGCGAGCGAGAGACAGATGCATATAATGTTTTACCTGTCAGAAAGAGGTCCAACGATCAGCAAGCCCAGCATGTAGCCGAAGCTGTGCATGGTGCCCACCAGTGTCCTCTTCCATTCTTGGCATGCCAAGTCAAACTAAAATTAATAAAATAGAAAACATAATAACACCGAAAAAAGAGACTGAGAAAAAGAGAGTCTGGAAGAGGGAAACGGGCAACCATTCGGGATGGAGACGGATTGGAGAGGCGTATTCCCAACGGTGGGCGTCTACACGCTGAAGAAGAAGAAGAAGAAATAACACCGATATTGCGAGAAGACTTCGTGCAAAGTTCTTCTACCACCGTTTTACTCGTTAATCCTGCCGCCAAGCAGGAGTGCTTGTACCTACTGCTGTGTTCCGGCGTAGAGAGTAAGACAGCTGGTGATATTTTTGGCACATGATGTACCTATCTTAGCCCTCTGGACTGGCAACGCATCAGCAATCATCTAGTGTTGCGGCTGCCCATGGGTGTTGGTGCTCACTTACCATCAGGTGACCCACTTGCTCGTTTGCCTTCCCTGTTGTATAAGAAAGGATATTAAGAACATGACAAACCACCAGTAGTCTAGCGGTCCTAATCCTTATGGTACTGTAGGTATCTATGAGCGGCGGTGATCACTTAACATCAGATGGACCGCATGCTCGTTGTCGGCTTTAACCTTTTCGCCGTCACGTCAAATACAAGAAACGTCACCCAATACGACAGACTTCTTTATAGCGATGCCGTAAATTGAAACTAAAACCAATTGAACGAAGGATGCTTTTGCATTGAAGTAATGGACGGTATTACAAAGGTCGTTGGCGTTGAACCTGTGGTGCTGATATAAATATGTGTCGTTAGCGTCGAAAAGGTTAATATAAAAAAACCATGGCCCCGTATTGAAGCGTCAAATACGTCAAATACGTCATCATCGGAGTATTTCAAAGGGAAATATTTACCTTCTGACGGTCTGGGTTTCCAAGGGTTGCCGTGATTACTGACCATCAGATGACCCGCTTGCTCGTTTACCTTCCTCTATCCATAAAATATCTACCTACTTACCTCAGCTACAAAGCTGTTGGGATTGTCGTAAACCCATTCACTACATCGGTTTGTATCGCCGCTGCCACATTTATTATCCTTGCTACTGTTGGAAGTAGCATTCAGGATGTCGCCAAAAAGACTGTCTTTGCACCTGCAATGTAAAAGATTTTGAATTAACTCTTATTTTTATTAATTTGTGTTCTGTGAAGAAATCTGGGACGTTTTGACATACGGTCTGGTCAAGAGTACTTTGAATCGACGAGCGTGTGTGAAGAGCGAAAGAAATATGTCAGGATCTTAGAAAATAGCACGAAGTAGTTCTTGCCCTATTAACGAAGAAAATTGTTTTTAGTTCATCGGACGACATAATTTGTTGCCATATTTCGTATAGTTTATTTTTGCGCTTAGTCTTATACGTTAACGCATACGTTTTTTTGAGTAGCGGAGTACCTAGCAAAGTAAATGGTTTTTGTTCACTGAAATGGATCTCCGCAAAGTAACGCCTGATTCAATAAATAATTACTCGCATTGTAGTAAAGTGTGTGTGTGTTTTTGTTATCGACGGTCATAAATCCCCCATAAAGAAAGTACCTACATTACATAACATGCGGGTGGTAGGGCCTTGTGCAAGGTTCGTCCGGATCGCTACCACCATCTTACTCGCTAATCCTGCCGCTAAGCAGCAGTGCTTGCTCTGCTGTGTTCCGGTGTGGAGAGTAAGACAGCTGGGGAAATTACGGGCACAAGAGGCATTTCATCTAAGTCCTTTAGGTTGGCAACGCATCTGCAATCTCTCCAGGGTTGCGAGTGTCTATGGGCAGTGGTAATCGCTTACCATCAGGTGACCCACTTGCTCGTTTGCCTTCCTATTCAATAAAAAAAAATTGACGGTCATAAATCCCCCAAAAAGAAAGTACGTTATATTTTTATTTTTCGGGAGCACGGGCATTTGTATAGGAACACCTTTCGTAATGATTGTATATTTTAACCTTTTTATCACCACGTCAAATACAAGAGACGTTACGCCAGACTTCTTTCTTGCGACGCCTTAAGTTGAACCTAAACCCAGTTTAACGTTTTTTTTTTCTTATTGGGTATTTTTGAAAACGTTCTATAAGCTATTTAAACACATTACCTTCCTTTGCGTCATGCACTCTGAAACTAATATTACTAGTATTATTACGAAATGTCACGATTTGTATTGAATCCAAGCGTGGCCAGTTTTTACTACCTGAGATGCCACAGCCGAAAATAGATGGGAAATCCAAACCGTATTAAAAACACCGAAGCCCGGTGAGGCGCATAATGTCCCACTCGCATAATGTCCCTTTGTCCCTGTCGCGAAATATCCCTTTCCTAAATGCCCCTTACGCAAAACGACCTTTCTGCAAAAGGGCCCGTTCGCAAAACGTCCCTTCACATAAATAAAGTCTCGTTCGCAAAACGATCCTTATCCCATGAGAAGACTCTAGTCTCTACTGAAATAAGCTTTTTCCAGGCGGGACATTTTGCGAATGGGGTATTTTACATAAGGGACCATTTGCAGAGAAGACGTTTTGCGAGTGGGACGTTATGCGCCCAAACCAGAAACCCCTCCGCCCCGTTACGATTGAAATGATTCAACTGGAGCCACCGACCTTCAAAATGTCTACGTACTTTCAAAATGTATGGAAAAAACGCTCGACGCTCGACACTCAACACTGGTGATGTAGAAGTTTATGTAATCTATGGTATATTTCTGAGCTTCTAGTGTAAGTTTTCACACGAATAAACATTTGGAACAAACATTGGAAAATTTGGCAGCGCCACTTGCGGATCGAAACGGCAACAAACTTTTCCCATAGTATTTGACATTTTAACGCAAATGCTTTCGAGACGGTGTTCTGTGACTGTGACAGAAAACTTACACTAAGCATACTGATTTGTACCTGGTTGACCATAGAAACACGGTCTCTTAAAATAGTTCCGGAATCTTTCAGCAGATTTTTTGAGTAGTTCGACAAATAGCACTGTAAATGTTTTTCAGGGTGTTTGGATCATAGTTAACATTGTTTCCATAGGTACATTGATCAATGTTCAAGGTCCGCGTCAAGGGGACAAAATTTTGAATCAAAAATTTAAATGAAATACCTTTAAGGATGTTCAGTGGAACTAACAACGTTGTATTACACTGGCGCGCAAAAATAACGGATCGCTTCCCATATAAAGTTATATGAAAAGTGATCCTATTTTTTTGCTCTTCAGTATATTATGTGCGCTTACCGGTATCCAACTTCTTCAGCCACAAACACATAATTGTTGTAATATACGTTGTTGGATGCGTTCATTAGGGCAACACAGATCGCAGTCACCAAATGGTAGCGTCCCACGACACTAAACTTGGCTAGAATATCGTCCAGGAACACTTTGTCCTTGTCCTTAGCCATCACTTATGATCTCAGAATATTCTGCCTGAATACCATTTTAAACGGAGGGAATTAGGACTTCCGATTACTATCCTCGGCAGTCTAATTAGTTAATCTTGTTGGAAACTCCTTTAGTTTGTAAATCGTTTGTTTCTTTAGGTTTGTTGCATACGGAATATTAGAAAGTTATTAACAGTGTAACTAAACTTCCATTCGTTTATCCGTTTGTCACTGTCGGAACTGTTAAATCAAAGACACTTGAAAACTTAGAGTTTGACACTATAAAAACGAATAAAAAAATATTAGAAAAGATTGAAACCGATTCGCGCTTGGCTGGTGTTTAATTCTATAGCGACTGCAAAAAAGCCTACGTCACAATCTTACTCGAAACTACTTGAAATTAAAAAGAAAAATTTTTTTCCCGCGAGCCTCGGCAGCCGAAGGTTTTTGGGCACATACGGCCACTAGTGTCAAGATATTTCTAGTGACTGCTTCTACGCTACAGCTGCTCACAAAATAATATAAGTGGGCATACAAAGTGTGTTTATGTCAAATGAACGTTATTAACTGCACGGTTCGTCACATTTTACAATGTATTGGAGTCCAATGTATCGTCCTATACATAAGTTTTAATTGGTATTATTAGGGTTCCGTACCCAAAAGGTTAAAGCGGGACCCTATTACCAAGACTACGCTGTTCGTCCGTCTGTCTGTCCGTCTGTCACCAGGCTGTATCTCATGAATTGCTAGACGGTTGAAATATTCACACATGATGATGATGGCAACAGAAAGCAAATACTAAAAACAGAAATTATATTTTTATAGCTATCTGTCTACCTATGTAAGTAATAACCAATATAAAATGATCTCACACTGCCTGCATTTTGCTTAGGAGGTAGGGCTCTGCTAACACTGGATTTAATAATTCACTTGCCGAATTTGTACGGAACCCTCGGTGCGCGAGTCCGCCTCGCACTTGGCTGGTTTTTAGGGTTCCGTAGCCAAATGGCAAAAACGGAACCCTTATAGATTCGTCATGTCTGTCCGTCTCTCTGTCTGTCTGTCTGTCTGTCTGTCTGTCCGTCCGTATGTCACAGCCACTTTTTCCGAAACTATAAAAGCTATACTGATGAAACTTGGTAAGTAGATGTATTCTGTGAACCGCATTAAGATTTTCATACAAAAATAGAAAAAAACAAATAATTTTGGGGTTCCCCATACATAGAACAGAAACGCACATTTTTTTTTTTCATCAAACCCATACGTGTGTGGTATCTATGGATAGGTCTTCAAAGGTTTCTAGTATCAATTTTTTCTTAATTGAATAGTTAGCGCGAGAGACGCTTCCAAAGTGGTAAAATGTGTGTCCCCCCCCCGTAACTTTTAAAATAAGAGAATGATAAAATTTAAAAATATATATAATGTACATATATGTGTATATATGTGTATGTTAATTATCATGCAAACTTCCACCCAAAATTGGTTTGAACGAGATCTAGTAAGTAGTTTTTTTTATTTAATATTTGCTTGTCTATATAATAACCAATATAAACACTGCCTACATTTTGCTTAAGAGCAGGGCTCAGCTAAGACTGGATTTTATAATAACTTGGCGAATTTGTACGGAACCCTCAGTGCGCGAGTCCGCCTCGCACTTGGCTGGTTTTATTTGTATAGATGAGTTCTATCCTAAGCAAAGTGTGAGTAGGGTTCGCGCACCGAGGGTTTCGTATATGCAATTACCGACTATGCCAATCAAATGAACTCGTTGAAGTGACAATGGGCAGGCCATATAGCACGGAGAACAGATTGTCGTTGGGGCCGGAAGGTTCTCGAGTGGAGACCGCGCGGCAAGCGCAGCGTAGGAAAGAAAGAAAGAAAGAAAGAAAGAAAACATTTTATTGACACAAAACGACACATAAAAAATTAAATAAAAAAAAACAAAAAGTGCCGCAAGTGCCAAAAGGGCCACACTCAGCATGTTGCTGCGGCAGGCCGCAGCGCTGATTTTCAGTGTGACCCTTTTGCCTAAAACTAAACCTAAAACTAAAAATTGCGACGACGATGTCCACCAACGAGGACGGATGACCTGCAGGCTTATTACGTAACTCGCTCGCGATCACCATCGTCTTCATTTTGACAGTTCATGTATGGGCTGACAATTGGCACCGGAATCAGCTAGCTGTCAAATTCATACAAGAACTGTCAAAATGAACACGATGGCGATTGCGAGCGAGTTACGTAATAAGCCTACTGGTTAAAGTCGCGGGTTCACGGTGGATGCAAACCGCTTCCAACCGAGGCAACTGGAGGTCTATGGGGAGGCCTATGTCCAACAGTGAATGTCCTGCGGCTGATACAATGATGATGATGATGATGATTTCCGGAAACTACGTACGCTATTTTCTGGGATAAAATCTAGACAGTTCAGACGAATCTATCTCTGTGTTAAATTTCATTCAGATCTGTGTAACGTTTTTGCGTAAAAAAGTAACAAACATCCATAGGTACATCCATACTTTCGCATTTATAATATTAGTAGGATATCCGATGGGTCATTTCAATCTAACAATCGCTCGACTTAACTCGGGTTGGTTCAGTGCCCATTGTCCACCACACAATGAGAATGACCAACCAGACCACAAAAGGTGCTCGAATAAAAATAAACAGTTACAGACTTATACTATCAACGCTGAATGTTAAAGTGCAGATCTGTCATTGCTATAAAATATGCTAAACAATGGCATGGTATGTGGTTTTTTATGTTCGTTTGATGGATTATTGAATTCTGGAAAGCAGTATCCGTTTGAGCTCGCCTTAAATAGAACTATAGATTATTACAAAAATTATCGAAACATACACTTACCGCGACTATCATACAAAAATAAACATTAATTACGTATATTAAATTTATCCCTTAGGGGCCGTCCATTAATCACGTGATCTTTTTTTAAGCATTTTTTAACCCCCCCTCCCCCTTGGTGATACATGGTGAGGTTAAGACTACCCACCACCCCCCACCCAACATCACGTGTATTTTTCGTATCTACAAAAAATCTTAAATTTTTAGAACTAGAATTGTCTTGCGTGCGCAAGCGCGCGTGTTGAATTTATGTATTAATTTGGTATAGTATATGTCATGATATATTTTTGTTTTTGTGTCATTTTACTATAATACATGTAACTGTCAGCCAATCACAAGGTCAATCAAGGTCACACTACACGCCGCTTTTCGATTTAAAAATCGCGCGTCTGAAAAAATAATGAAAAAATAAATACACGTGATATCTTACTACACCCCCCCTCCCTTGTGACATTTCGTGATTTTCGTCAAACCCCTCCCCCCCCCCCCCTTTCAAGCCTCATGTGATTAATGGACGGCCCCTTAGGTAGGTACGGGGTAAGAGCCTAAAGCCTATGGTAACAAGACCTGGGGCCTTACCATGACGTCTTAATTCCGACTCAGTTCAGGTTTTAGCTGTAATTTTTTAGTATGAATCTGACAGCGAGCGAGTCTAAACTGAATCGCATTAAGACGTCATGGTAAGGCCCCTGAAGGTGAAGACCAAGTGTATGTGTGGAAAGAAGAATGAAAATGTTGATGGGTTGTCAACCGCATCGCCTAGTAAATAATTCCTCAGCTTTTCGCTCATTCCCTTGATGGGCTCTTATCATCAGCGCGGGGAGAGAAGCAGCTGGTACATTCTTTTTCCTTTGCTCCCAGACCAGCATGGAAGAAATTAAGCTACCTCCTCTCACTGGCTGTCTCGAACACAGCAGCCCAAGTTCTGCTGCTTGGTACCAGGCCGTTTCTCCTCTTCTTTGGCGTTACACTCTTGCCAGAGTGGTCGTGGCCGTTACGCCAATTTTGTGGCCTGCTTTACAATGCGACGCCATTCGGCACGAACCGCCGCCCTCCTGTTACATTCGTGCAGAGGACCGTTGACATCGGTCTTTATTTGATCCGTCCACCTCATCGGCGATCTTCCCTCGACTTCCCTGTGCTACCAGGCGTTGGATGGTTTCGTTTCCGGGTCGATACGTGTCCAAAGAAAGTGAGGATACGGGCTTGCACTATGCTTGATAGCTTCTGCTTGATGCCTAGTTTCAGGCAGCTGGGCCGTTTATTACACAGAATAGCGCGGAATGATAACGGGGAAGTTCACTCAAAAATTGCTCCCGTTCAACACAAAGATAAAGGATAAGTGAAATTAAAGAGCTTAAGGGTTCCTTTTGTGAGTTGCTCAGATAACCCTGTCTTCCTGTCACTGCTTTAAGAAAGCTTGACAAAAGCTGTCAAATGCATTCCTTGGGCGCGTGCAGTGCTAATGTTATTTTTAACCGACTTCAGATGAATATGAGGCTTTGAAGTCGACTAAAGTAAGGCCAACGAGACGAGAATACTTTTTTTTAATAAAAAATAATCCATCTTCAAAAGTAACCGCTAAAAAAAAAAGTGAAAAATAACCATAGGGTACAAAAGTGAGTGACGATGTGATAGAGTGTGTATGTTTGTTCCTTCTTCACGCTTTAACGGATGGACGGATTTGGATAAAATTTGGAACGGAGATAGCTGGTACTTTAGATTGAAACATAGGCTACTTTTTATCCCGGAAAATTGCATAGTTCCCGCGGGATAGCGATAAACACGTCAGTTGCTAATTCTACGCGGACGAAGTCGCGGGCAGAAGCTGGTAATTCTATATTTAACTCTCGTACGCAATAATGGCGTGTTGGTCGATGACAGCTGTCGTTGCGTGATTCGTTGTACAGGAAAGCAGTCACTACCGCAGTTGTCAACGTTGGTACCCTTGGACGTGTGTTTACATTATTTTTCTACTCCTGTACTATAATGTGATTTACGTTATCACGAATTCACGAGCATCACTATAAGAACACTCTTAACAAGATTTTGGTTAAGTCGATACTTATCGTCTATTCTCTCTTAAAGCACTTGTTGGCTTATGGCTCTAAAAGTGCTCCATCGTTATCCTGCCAGCCATAGACTGCCAGACCTAGGTAAAACTTTCACACGATCAACATTAAATTTACGATGAAAATGCATGCCTACCAAAGTTTACTATGAACAAACTTCCAATTTCGTTTGTATATTGTATTTCTCCTTTGTTTTATATCTGAGTGTATCGAATGTGTGTAAATAAATGTTTCTCTTTCTTTTCTTTCTTTTCTTTCAATTTTGTCGTTTGTCGTTTTCATGTTTCCCGCTCTTGTCTTGTTTGTTATTATTTGATAGCAATAGCTTTAACAAAGTTTTGTAACGTATCATAAAAAAGCACGGATGAAAACGAAATTAAATCAACACCGGAAGAAATATCCGCGGCGGCCCAGGAAGTGATGGAAAATTTGCTGCCTAGAAAATCTCAGCAATGATAAAACCTACGAGAATTTCTGCGTGGAGACTGGAACACTGGACTTCTTAATTTTTGGAGAACGTATTACTTTCATTTAGTAAGTATCTACTAAGTCGTAAAAAAAATATTGTATGCAACGTTGTATTAGCAAGTCAAAAAAACTCGTGGCGTAATTTCTTACGATGTGAGCGTAGCGAACCCACACCACTCGCCTTTTTTGACCCCTCTAATACAACTCTTGCATAAAATACTATTATCTTGTATCCTCGGCGTTACTTTAAATTATAAAAAATGAACTATTATTATTTATAAATGATCTTTCTCTCTCTCTGTCCTTCATATCATAATATAATGTATAGTTCAGGAAATATAAATTGGCGGTGTTTTATCTACTTTTCGTTTTTATTACCCTAAACAGTCAACGGACAATGAGTGGTCGAGCATTTAGTTAGCTACTTAATTGCTTATCTATTGTTAATAACAATGTTAGTCTTTCTTCATCTGAGAGCCAGAATGACTCAAGTTGTTTTGACTTGACGCGATTATACTGCTTAATTTCGAGGAATTATAGCCTAGAATGGTGTAAACATATTATGGCAAATTAACAGTCACTTCAATCCTCATAGGGCACAGTAATGGTGCTTTTTGGAGAATAAGGAAATTATTACAACTCGCTTTTGTTTGATATTAATGAAAAAATCTATGTTGAGATTACAGACGGCCAATTTATATTTCCTGAACTATACCATGTCTTATGCAAATAAAATGATTATAAATAAAAAAAATGAAATGATTTATTTCAGACCATAGATCAGAGGTTCCCAAACTCTTTTGTTCCATAGACCACTTTAAAAATATTGCTGGATCCGGTGGACCCCCTGCAGCTACATTACCACTAATTTCTAAACTAAATCTCGAAAAAAAATTTAAGATTAGCTCTATAATCTATGGAAACTTGCGTTGTTGCTGAGTTTCAACGATAAATTAACAGTTTTCGAAAAAATTGGTTAGAATTGATTGCTTGATAGGGTTCATTATTTGGTGACCCACTTGCTCGTTTGCCTTCCTATTCGCATAAAAAAAAAAAAAAAGTCGACTAAACAAATTTTCAATTAAAATATATTTTTGTGCTGCGAGTGACTCCATCCTACTTTACTTTCTTGAAATCTACAATGACTCACAGCACAAGAACCAATCAATTCTCACAAATTTTATTCAATTTTCATGCACCCCCGCTTGCGATTGTGGACCCCCATTTTTGGTCACGCTCAACGTAGACCCCCGTCGAGTCTTCCGTGAACCCCTGGGGGTCCACCTGGACCACTTTGGGAACTACTGCCATAGATCCATAATAATGTTAGTAGTACACAATCTTACATATAATTTCTAAACGACACTGAAAATTAGAACACAGAAAAATCCGAAAAGTAAAGCTATGGCCGGGAATCGAACCCGGGTCCTCATCATTCCGTGACGCGTGCTATACCCCTACACCACCCATAGCACGTGAGTAAGCCTCCGAATTTTTCTATCTGTTACCAACTGTCACGTGACCTTGTTACTATGCGAATATTTGTCGGTAAGCGTCCTCTGTTTGAATGATGTATCTGTACGACACAATTACAAACTCCCGTGGAACATGTACTGCTCACCAGGGACGAGAGAAGGCGCTGTTACATACATTATGATAATGGTTTATGATTATTATTTCAACACGTTTAGTGCTGGCCACAGGACGTGACCCTATAGGGCTGGCGCTTACCTCTCTCAAAGGCTAGGAATAGCAGTTCAGAGAGGCAATGCGGCCAGCGTCTTGGGGTCGATGCCTGTGTCGAAATATTTTGACGACGTATACTTTATGGTTCTCTATTGTTTGCCCGAATTTCATATAAACTAATTTCACATGCCCGAATTTCATTTGCCATAATTTTATATTCCATAACAATATATATCCCATAATGATCATTAGCCATATTTTCATTTGCCATAATTTTCAGGTGCCATAACGATACGTTTGCCATAAATTTCGTTTTTCCTATTATCAATTGTCCTAATATCATTTGCCATAAAATTCAAATGCCATAATAATTATTTGCCATAAAAAACCCAGAATTTTGATTCTTGTAATAATAATAATAATTAATTAAAAATGTTATTTTTTTACTACGGGTTGTGTTAATTATCTACGTTTAACAGATGTGATGACATGTGTAGAAAACAAACAAAAATATGAACTGAATGACCCTGAGGCGAAGCCGACGGAGCTCCGCTTCGCGGAGCTCCTATTCCGCCTAGTTTTGGCGCTTCGCGCCTTGACGCCATTCTAACCTAACCTAACCTAATTAATTGACCAGGCATGTGGCTATTGAGGAGGGCTTTGCCCCCCGAGCCCCTCGAGTCCTTAGAGATGCTTCTATTTCAGCTCTGAGGGTCGCAAGAAACCTAACGAACCTACCGTGATTCGGTAGCAGTAAATTTCAACAGTCTGGATCTGTTTTTTCCTTAATTATGGCAAATGATTGTTATGGCATGAAATATTAGTGATTTTGAAAGTTATGGAAAGTAAAAATTATGGAAAGTGATATTATGGTATCTAATATTAGGGATTTTGAACATTATGACGTTTGAGTATTATGGCATTCAAAAATTATGGCATGTGATATTAGGGCAAATGAAGGTTATAGCCAGTGACCATTATGGCAAATGAAATTAGTACAAATGAAATTATGGGAAATGGAGGGATCCCATACTTTATAGTTTTAGTTTTAGTCTCTTTTAAAATCTTGCTTAAGTTCATTATTTATTAACTATAGCATGTGTTTATAATATTCCGTAGCGGGACGAATTCGTGCTGAATTTCAATTATCACATTAGTTGTGGATACGTCTCAATCCGCTTCACTTGGAATGTTGGTAATACGACGAACGCACGTACATACATACATACAAACCGTCACGTCTCTTTCCCACAGGGGTAGGCAGAGACTACTTTGTTCCACTTGCTACGATCCTGACATACCTCTTTCGCTTCATCCACATTCACCAATCTCTTCATACATGCTCGTCGGTTTCGGGTACTCTTGACCTGACCTTTACGTACCCGAACGATACGTACCTAAACGATAGTATTGATATAATTTGTTATATTTTCAGCTCTCCAAAACTCCAATAACTCATGGTTTTTTACAAAAAAAAACAATTTAAAAAGTCTTACTGAGAAAACACGTTTCGCTGTTATAACTAGCAATCCGCCACGGCGTCGCATTAGTGCTATATGTACGAGTATATACACGGTGCTGCCACAATTATCGTCATATTTCGAATAATTTACATACGCATGTACTTACATAAAGTCAAAGTGATTTATTTGCAAACATAGGTGAAACTGGTTACAGTGGTGGTCAAAACACGCTTACATACATACATACCGTGATGCCTCTTTCCTACAGGGGTAGGCAGAGACTACTTTTTTCCACTTGCTACGATCCTGACATACCTCTTTCGCTTCATCCACATTCACCAATCTCTTCATACATGCTCGTCGGTTTCGGGTACTCTTGACCTGACCTTTTTCCAAAACATCCCCACTCTGATCACGGAATGTCCGTCTAGGCCTTGTCATTCAGGGTTGAGGGGGAAATTTGACTGAGTAATTTTTTTTCCAAGATGACGGATTCAAAATGGCGGCCAAATTTTTTTTGAAATTCTGCATCCGGGGCTCTTAGAGGCCACAGATTCACACTCCCCATATAAATCCGTTTAGTTAATCTTCTGTCATCCATCCGCTACGTGACCAAACCAACTAAGCATACTCTTTTCTATCCTAGTCACTATTATCTTCTTTCACACCAGCATGTTCCCTTATCACACTATTCCTTATTCCTTCAGTGATACACCTTCCATACTTCTTAACGCAAAATCAAATAGTTTAGCAGGAAAAATGTAGGGCATCTCCCACCCAGAACCGTTATTACCAACTTACGAGTACCTAATAGCATTATGCTAGTTGCTGTGACAGATCACATGCCATCTCATCTCACGTCAGTATGAATCAGTTACCAACAATTCAGTTCGGACCAAGTTCGCAATCCAATTAGACAATTCTTGTACCACAACTTGAGCGATCCATGGATATGTGTTTACGGATTGCGACATTCCAATGATAATTATAATATACGTACCGTCACGCGTCTTTCCCACAGAGGTAGGCAGATACTACTTTTTTCCACTTGCTATGATCCCGACGTACCTCTTTCGCTTCATCTAACTAATATTATAAATGCGAAAGTTTGGATGGATGGATGTTTGTTTGTTACTCAATCACGCCAGAACGGCCGAACGAATTTGGATGAAATTCGACACTTAGATAGAGAAAAGTCTGGAATAGCACATAGGCTACTTTTTATCCCGAAAAATTCCCGGGGGATAGCGATAAACGAGTTCTTAGCAGACGAAGTCGCGGACAACAGCTAGTCTATTATAATGTTCAATTGTGCATCAATATCTTCTGAGCTAGAAGTTGTAATATGCTCGTTGATTTAGGGTACTCCCGACCAGACCTTTTGTCAAAACGTCTCCAATTTGACCACGGAACGTCCGTCTAAGCTTTCCCCTCACAACATACCCGGTCCACTCCCTGGCCCCTATTTATCTAACATGACAATTGTCGGTGACAAGTGACAATTCTCTTTACATTACAATCTCGACGAGAACCTACGCCGGTTGGCTACATATTGAATACGCATTGTATTTAGAACTAGCTTCTGCCCGCGACTTCATCTGCTTACAATTAGCAATTGACATGTTTATCGCTATCCCTCGGGAGCTATGCAATTTTCCGGGATAAAAAAGCCTATGTTTCAATCTAGGGTGCCAGCTATCTTCGTTCCAAATTTTATCCAAATCCGTTCAGTTGTTTTAGCGTGAAGAAGGAACAAACATACACACTCACTCATTCATTCACATCGTCACATCGTCACAAACTTTCGCATTTATAATATTAGTAGGATTGTCAATGGTCACCGACAATTTTATTGCCGAGTTGGTGCAATAAGGGCCTAATATTCTGAAGCCGTGACATTTGCCTTCTATTCTCCATTCCAATAAATTTTAACGTATTTTTAAACAAACAAATTTCACTTTCAACATGAAACTGCCGTGAGACTCAAACATAATTACAACAAACCAAATTGTCGGAGCATTCTTTCGGCTTTTTATACGTGAGTTATCCGGTTTGTTGTAATTAAATAAATTTCATCCAAATTTCCACAAAATCATTGAATGCAATTATTAGCATCATATCCGCCGTAAAGTTTAAGGATCATACTAAGACTTGATATTTACATCATTTTAAAACAATTATACCTACTATGATCATCATATGAAATTTCAAATGAATCAAGAAATTTATTTCTGGATTTTTTATGTTTACTTTGACGGTTTTACCGTTGGAAATTTAATTACAGATAAAAAAATTCGAACGCTTACTCACCTGCTATGGGTGGTGTAGGGGTATAGCACGCGTCACGGAATGACGAGGACCCGGGTTCGATTCCCGGCCATAGCTTTACTTTTCGGATTTTTCTATGTGTTCTAATTTTCAATGTCGTTTAGAAATTTTATGATCATTGGCTGCGCCGATTATATTTAAATACATTATTTTATTTTTTCATAACTCTATTCACAAACATACATAATTTGAACGCTACCAAACACTATTCTACACTAGCAACACATTCCTTTCCCATCCCATCCCTACTACCGCACCGGATTTCAAATTAAGAAGAAGCAACAAATGACTCGCGAGTGACGCTAATAATTTCTGCTGAAAAATAACTCAAAACTAATTAAAATCTATATAAACCATTAAAATTAAAGTGTTGTGCAGTGTACTAGTGTAAAGTGCCGTTGAAACCCTAATTGTGCAATATAACCGAGAAAAACTACGAAGATCCGAAGAAACGCAATTGCTGGAGATAAGCAGCCTTATTTCGGTGTCCGAGGTACGTCCTGCCCCTCCAAGTCTGGTCCTTCGATCCTGAATCCTTTCCCTCAGTCCTATAATCCTCCACGATACACACACGCTACTCATTTAATTACTCAAATACGCAAAAACCCAATTTCAAGTTTGTTCCGCCATTTTTTCTCACACGCTTCGCCCAACTTTATTTTGTTCTAATCACGCAAATAGTATTATGTTTTGTTGTAAATACCATTTATTTCTCGACAACTATATATAAACTCAAGTTTAAAGTATCTATTACCGATCATCTCGCGTATTTCATACTTATTTCTTGTAAATAATTTCTCAACGCACCGCTCGCATACATACCCGCCATATTGTTATATACGCACCGCCAACTAGGATTTCTAAATATTTCTGTGTAAAATATTATTCCAAACTTCAATTAGTGCTCAGTTGACACATATTGTAATATTTTCATTGTAAATTTCGCATTTTGTCGCCACAATGGGAGGCACAGACCAAAAAACAGGCACTAGTTCAAGTGAGGAAAACATCATGATTAAATTCCTTGAAAGAAAACGACAAAGCTTGTTTGTCATCATTCAAGAAGTTTATAACCTTAGCCTAAAGGTTTCTGACTCTGTACATAGACGTCAATTTCTTGCCAGGACTCAAACCCTGGACAAGACCCGCTCTGATTATATGGAAACGGTTGATAAACTTATGATTGAGCTATATAAAGAAAATCCAGCCTCAGAACCGAGTTATAGCGTTTTTAACACATTTGATGAGTTGTACTGTTTCATTAAGCAAACAGAAACTACTCTGAGACGGGAGCTTGAGGTTGAACAGAAACATAGCAATTTTAATATCAAACTGCCTCCGCTTCAACTCACAGGTTTTGATGGTACTCCTAATAAATGGCCAGTGTTCTATGAGAATTTCCGCAGTGTAATACATCATAACACTCAATTAACAAACTCTGAAAAGGTTCAATACTTAATTGGTTGTCTTTCTGGGAAAGCTCTGAATATTTGCTCAGGTATAACGCCTACTTCACAAAACTATGACATCATTTGGCAAGCTCTTCTAGCTAAATACCAAGATACAAGGGTGCAAGCATCTATGTACTTGGATAAAATGATTCAACAAAAGCCTGGTCAATCAGCTGATAACTTGTTGGACAACTTTTGCACCGCTGAAGCCGCTTTGCAACAATTGAATATTGATAACTTGTCAGATTTTATGATAACTCACATTGCCTTAAGCAAACTTGATAAACCAACTCTGAATCTATTTGAACAAGCTCATAGAACCATTGACATTCCCAAGTTTGCTGACTTAAAAAAGTTTTTGGGTGAACAATCTAAGCTTACAGCGCTTCATGGAACTCAGGTGTCCTCATCTCAATCTAGCAGTACTAGTAGTAAACAATACTCTAGACCCGCTCCGCAATTACCTCAAATAACTAAAACTAAAGCATTCCATTCTCAAATTGTTGCACCTCAAATGTTCCATAAATTTGAAAACAATCCTAACCTCCAAACTCAACAATTTCAACAATGCAAAGTATGTAACGCAAACGCCTCTCATCCGCTATTCAAGTGTGATCGTTTTTTAAGTCAAAATGTGCAAACTCGCAACGATATTGTTCGTCAAAACTCATTCTGTATAAACTGCTTAGGTTTTCATCACATAAACACTTGTAAATCGACAAACAGGTGCTCTATTTGCAACCGCAAACATCACTCACTATTGCACTTCGAAAATAACAATAATTTGAATGCAAACCGCGCTCAACGATCAGCTGATTTCCAACAAGACGCTATCAGTGATAACAAAAACATTCCGTCGGCTCGGTATCAACGCGCCCCGCATTTCGCCTCGCCGCCGCCGCAGTCGAGCGGCGCCGCTGTCGCCGGTCCGCCTTACGCATCTCACTCGCACTCGCAGCAGTCGCGACCGCCGCCCGTAGATACTGCTCGCACTCACGGTGATCAAGTGCAAACGTCCTCTTGGCGCGCGCTTTCAAATACTGATAACAACCGTGCGATGTCTGTTGTTGTTCCTGCGCGCATTTCAAATAATGGTACTACAGTATTATTACCTACCGCGTCTGTAAATGTGATTAATAACGATCAAGTAAATCGTATGCGTTTATTCCTCGACACAGGGTCGATGAGTAATTTCATCACAAAATCTTGCTGTGAACGCTTAAATTTAAAGATAACTCCCGCGCCGTCGGTAGTTAAAGGTATCGGTCAGATTGAAAACCGCTCGCTCGGAATAACGCAATTTAAAATACATTCGCGTTTTGACTCGCGCTGTTCTTATACAGTCAATGCTCGTGTTATTGACACTATAACCGATTTTTTGCCGAATGCTGAAATTGATAGGACGGAACTAACTCATTTGGAAAATTTGCCAATGGCTGATGAATATTATTACGCACCCGGAGAAATCGATTGTCTGATAGGCAACGAATTATTCCCACTTTTACTCGGATCTAACAAATCGACCTCACCGAACTCGTCGGTCGTAGGTATCGAAACAACTCTCGGTTATGTAGCTATGGGTAAAGCCCAATGCATCTCACGCTCGCTTAACTCCGCAAACTCAACGCACGCACACTCTG
The DNA here is from genome assembly GCA_963854515.1 of Pandemis heparana. NCBI lineage: Eukaryota > Metazoa > Arthropoda > Insecta > Lepidoptera > Tortricidae > Pandemis > Pandemis heparana. Next base: position 15,787,834 of record OY978012.1, on the reverse strand, counting down.
TAAACTCAACGCACGATACTAACGCAACTCATACTCACTTGCAAAACTCGCACGCTAATGATGAACTCAATCTCGCACACTCACATACAACTCGCTCTTTCCTGCAAAACTCAAACGCACTCAATACAAACACTCAAACTCAATCCGCAATAAACTCGCACACACAATTAAAAGATGAATCCGCACTCACTACTCTCACGCTTAACGCTCCCGCTACACTCTCGCATAAGACTTCCGCTACACTCTCGCCTGAATCTGACAAAGCGTTCTTCTGTCAAACAAAGTCGCTGTCACTCGAACAATTAACGCACCGCTTCTGGGAAATAGAAAACGTACCTGATAAAAAACATTCCAGTCCCGATGATGAATCTTGTGAAAAAATATTTCAAAGTACTTACTCACGCGATGAAAGTGGTAGATACACAGTAGATCTTCCTTTCAAATACCCACCTTCTGAATTAGGAAATTCATACGCTATAGCTAAACGCCGTTTTCTAAACATAGAAAAGAAACTTGATGCTTGTGATTTACGCGCGGATTATAACGCAACTTTACAAACCTATATTGACCAAGGTTATTTGTCGAAAGTTCCGAATAGCTTTCAAGATGATGACGCTTATTACATGCCACATAAAGCCGTTTATCGTCCGGAAAGAGAAACTTCTAAAACTCGCGTTGTTCTCGATGCTGGCTGTAAAACCACGTCAGGCAAGTCGCTTAACGACATTTTATATGTAGGTCCAATTTTGCAAAGTAGTATCTTTGAACTACTTCTCAACCTCCGCATGTTTTCAATCGCGCTATCCGCTGACATCGAGAAGATGTATTTTCAAGTAAAGCTCACTCCTAAACACCATCCGTTTCAACGCATTTTGTTTCGGTTCGATGCCGATTCTCCAATAGAAATTTATCAGTTCAATAGGGTGTGTTTTGGTGTGTCTAGTTCGCCTTACCTCGCTCTACGCGTTGTGCGTCAGCTCGCCGCGGACAGTCGCGACTCATATCCGCTTGCCGCTTATGAAGCCGAGAATCATATGTATGTTGATGACTATGTGAGTTCTATTGATGGCTTAGATAACGCTGAAAAAACCTATAAAGAAATGGTAGCAATGTTTAAATCCGGAGGTTTCAACTTAGTCAAATGGATCTCAAATGACACAGAGTTCATGTCACGCGTCGCTTCTTCTCACAAAAGCCCGCTCGTTGTTAAGTTCGACGATGATCCCAACGCTGACACTAAAATCATAGGTATGCAATGGCAACCTAATGATGACAATTTTCAATTTAAAATAAATATTGATTTACCGCAAACTTGTACCAAACGTTCGCTTCTCTCAGTTACCGCACGCTTATTTGATCCGCTTGGTCTCATCAGTCCAGTTGTAGCATATATGAAATTGCTCATACAAGAATGCTGGAAACTACAACTCGATTGGGATGATGAGGTTCCTGATTTCATAATTTCCAAATGGAATAAATTTCACGCAGAGCTTTCGCTACTCTCTGAACTTAAAATACCGCGTCACATAGGAATAAATTGTACTCATAATATTTCACTAATTGGCTTCGCAGATGCTAGCGAAAAATGTTATGGTGCTGCTATTTACGTTCGAATTGACACTGATGCTAATGCGCCTGCAAAATCCGTAAGATTACTTACCGCGAAATCCAAAGTCTCGACTCCAAACAAAACGCTCGCACGTTTAGAACTTTGCGCTGCTGTCCTGCTCGCTAAGTTAGTTGACGCAGTACGCACGGTTCTCAGCAAACGCTGTAACATAAATAAAATATTTGCATTCTCTGATTCCACAGTAACTCTTACTTGGATACACTCACCTGCGCATAAGTATCATACTTTTGTAGCTAATCGCATCGCTCAGATAAATGAACATTTAAACGCTTCTCACTGGTTTCACGTTCGTGGTACAGAAAATCCCGCAGATATCGTCTCTCGCCCTGTAACGCCAAAAGATTTAATTAATAACGATTTCTGGTTCCATGGTCCGCAATGGTTGTCCGCACCCGTCGACTCCTGGCCTGTAAAAGAATATAAAATTAATCACAATGATAACATAGAAATACAAGAAACTAAAACTATATCGTTACCTACGCAAAATATTAATTCAATAGAAAATACTCACCTTATTAATGATCTCGCCGAACGCTGCTCAACATGGTTTAAATTTATACGCTCGTTGGTATACGTACTCCGCTTCGCAAAGTTACTTAACTCTCGCGGTTCTATTACTGTAAATGATTTAGATTACGCTGAAATTTACGCCATACGCTTTTTACAAAACCACGCATTTTCACAAGAAATCAACGCAATTAAAAATAGTAAACTTTGTCCAAGCAAAGCCATTCTAAAACTCAATCCTTTTCTCGACAAACAGAACCTTCTTAGAGTAGGTGGTCGTCTTACTCATTCGCAGTTGAGTTTTGACCAAAAGCATCCAATACTATTGCCAGCTAAAAGTCGCATAGTCTCACTTTTAGTAGACCACTATCACGCATCAAACCTGCATACAGGACCCGCTTTACTGATGGCTTTGATACGCCAAAAGTATTGGATTCTTTCTGCTAGAAATTTAGTTCGTCAAAGAGTGCACGCTTGCAACTTATGTTTTAAACTAAAACCGCGTAATACAAACCCACCAATGGGTGATCTTCCTCCAATTAGAGTCTCTCAAGTCAAAGCTTTCGTACACACTGCTGTTGATTACGCCGGACCTTTTTTCATAACGCACATTCGCCATCGCGGTGTTAAAAGCCACAAGGCTTACATTTGTTTATTCGTTTGTCTCACGACAAAAGCTCTTCATTTAGAGTTAGTTTCAGATTTAAGTACTGATTGCTTTCTTGACGCGTTCAAACGTTTTATTTCACGCAGAGGTCCAGTCTCCATTTTGTATAGCGATGGAGGTACTAATTTCATTGGCGCTAAACGCAAATTAAACGAGATTTACTCTATCATACAGTCAACTGACTGTCAAAATGATTTAATTCATTTTCTCACTCTACATAGAGTTCAATTTAAGAATAGCCCCCCTTATGGACCTCACTTTAATGGTTTAAGCGAGGTTAATGTTAAAAGTGTTAAGACTCACTTGTTCAAAGCTATCGGTAGTCAAATCCTCACATATGAGGAATTTAATACAATTTTAATACAAATTGAAGGATTGTTAAACAGTCGTCCTATTTGTGTACTTTCATCAGATCCTGCTGATCTGATAGCTTTAACTCCAAATCATTTCTTAAATGTTACTCCGCTTAAGTTTTTACCCGCTGAAAATATCGACTCTACACTCTCAGATAACAGGCTCACCCGCTATCAACTTTTAAGCAAAATAGTTCAAAGCTATTGGAAACGTTGGAGTATGGAGTACTTAACGTCACTTCAACAACGCAATAAATGGAATACACCTTCCAAACCTGTGAGTGTAGGGACGGTAGTTGTAGTCAAGGATGACAATACTCATCCTATGTTCTGGCCACTGGCTGTTGTTTCAGAGGTCTATCCTGGAAAGGATAATATCACGCGTGTTGCTAAAGTAAGAACCGCTTCTGGAACGTACATACGTCCATTAACTCGACTCTGTCCTCTACCAACGCAATAATTATAAACTCTATTTTATTCATACTTTATCAACCGCTCTAATATTAGTTATTATTTTTAGTTTTCAATGTAGAGGAAACCTCTAGGCCCCCCGAAGTTGGCTGCGCCGATTATATTTAAATACATTATTTTATTTTTTCATAACTCTATTCACAAACATACATAATTTGAACGCTACCAAACACTATTCTACACTAGCAACACATTCCTTTCCCATCCCATCCCTACTACCGCACCGGATTTCAAATTAAGAAGAAGCAACAAATGACTCGCGAGTGACGCTAATAATTTCTGCTGAAAAATAACTCAAAACTAATTAAAATCTATATAAACCATTAAAATTAAAGTGTTGTGCAGTGTACTAGTGTAAAGTGCCGTTGAAACCCTAATTGTGCAATATAACCGAGAAAAACTACGAAGATCCGAAGAAACGCAATTGCTGGAGATAAGCAGCCTTATTTCGGTGTCCGAGGTACGTCCTGCCCCTCCAATCATCATATTTAATTTTCACATAAAATTGGGGGACTAGTTTGTTTACAAAACCGTAAAATTAAATTGAATGAGACTATAGTACGGTCGACCAAAGAAGTGGTCTACCACTTTTCGTCCAACCTCCTATCAAACAAAATAGTCGCTAAAGTCGAACTTTCAAGTTGACAGCCACGTCTTATCGACATTATAATATTGTGATGTGCAAAGGATTTTGAACATTAGGGTGGTAGACCACATATTTGGCTGATGGTACCAACTTTCCGATTTCTGCGGAGGTACGGTACCCTAAAAACATGGAAGTTACCCTCCAGGGCTTTAAGGAAATTGTCAAGTGTTTCCTAGAGTTGTGGAAGTTCTTGAGTTGCTGCACATACAGCGTGATTTAATTTTTGACGTTACACCGCGGTCAATTGGGCAGGCGGGGGATCGCGAAACTTTAGCGCCTTGGCTGTGGGGTACAAGGCAAACGATCTCGGAGGGTTTTCATAACTATCATATCAACATCCATAATTAGACAAATGGAAGCCACCAGCGAAGCTGTTTGGCTTTGACGATGGAGCTGCCCTAAGCTACCACACTTTGACTGACAGACTGACTTGACAACTTTTTCGTAATAGTTAGTTAATTTACCTATTCGCCTATATTGTTACCTATTACTTCTGTATACCTTTCTTTCTGTTTTGATTGTTATATGTGATGTTCAATAAAGAGTTAGCGAGTTGAAATTTTAATAACTATATAGTTGATTCATAAACGCGTAAGTTTTTATCAAGTATTGTCGTAAATTTATTTTATTACGAAGAAATAACTTTCTGCCAAATTTCTTGCGGCGAATTCTTCTTGGCAATGATGGTCTTTCCGAATGCGCTGGCTGTTTAAAAATAAGACATGTAAAAGAACCCTTGGCGGCCTATTTATAAAATAAAGTTGTTGAATTTTGCAAATAGGACTTTTGCGATATAAATTAACAGATATGTTACGTGTTCACTGAAGTTTTGTTTAATACTACAAGGAAGGAAGACCAACAAGTAATTAGGTCACCTGATAGCAAGCACCAGCACACAGGGACCACAACAGAGGATTGCAAATGCATTGCCAGCCTCGAGGGCTAAGATAGAAATACCTCAAGCGCGTGTCAGTAATTTCACTGCGTTACTAAGCGGGTTCGAGCCCGGGGTCGCACCTCTGAGTTTTACTGAATTTATGTGCGATATTACATTTGAAATTTATCATGAGATTTTCGGTGACGGAAAACGTGAGGAATCCTGCACACATCTGGGAAACAATTCAATGGTGTGTGCGAAATTCCCGATCCGCACTGGGCCCGCTATAGCCCATGCCCTAGCGTTCTGAGAGGAAGCCTGTTGTAACGAGGCTGATATAGCTCGGTACAAACTTTTGCCTTTTTATTACCTACTTAGCTTTTTAAAAAAAAACATATTTTGTATTCGTCTCCTTTTTCAAAATGTAAAGTCATTTCTTGTTTTTCGGTCTATCAGAGCTTTCACTCATTCGCTCTTTAGTTCTGCCAGCGCACAGTCGTGCCTGCCTGTTTTCCATATTTATTTTATCTAATCAGATTACTTCAAGTCTTTATATAAAGTGTAAAGTACTACAGTCACTTTGTTAAACGTCTTGAATTTGTGACTCGTGTTTTACATACTGCAGAAGGCACAATTGTAAGTGCTTACCCCAAATTTACCATGCTATGTTAGTTTTCTAATATGTACCTTCTCCCTTAACACGTATCTATGTTTGTTTTAGGTGCCTTCGTCTATAAAATTAAAACCTATCATAACACTATTAAGTTTATTCCTTCACCCCAACCTCCTCATCCTCGCAACGTGACACTGTGCCCAGCAGCGGGACGTATAATAGGCTGGTGATTTACTTAGTGGGAAGTTATCAACCGCTCGCTCTTGTACATTGCCCCAGCGGCTTTTGGCACGCGTAAACCGGATTAGCGGAGTTAGGACCGTATGTGCCGCTCCTTGGCGGGATTCGATTAGCTAACTCGCGGCCTGATGAGCGGCCGTGGAGACCGGCGACGTGTCAAGTGGCTGGCGCGGAAGGACGCCATGTTGAGATTCTATGCTGCGGTCTTTTTCACAATGAAACTACCGTGAGTGTCGCAAACATTCAGCGACCTTTATTATTATTATTTTTTGAAATATTTTGTTATATTGATTTGACTTCAGGATAAAAAATGATTTAAAACTAGAAACATTATTTTCCTCACAGTGAGATTCAATCATAATTAAACAAACGGATAAGTCACGAAAGTGACGTGATCAGCGTTGTGTGCTGCTCTACTTTTGACAACAATAAAAATGACTATGAAAACGAGGGTAGTTGTGCGCCGCTGCCGTCGCTTCGAGTAGCTGCGCGAGCAGAGCGTTGGCGCGCAGTGTTGAGCACAACGTGACACTTGACATTGGCAGAATTTTATTGTGCAAAGTTGCACGGTAGCCACAAGCGAAAGAGTGAAGAGAAGTGAATAATATTCCTTAGTAGCGGGTGCTCGCGACTCCGTCTGCGCAGCATTCGGTTAATCGCTATCCCGCGGGAACTATGCGATTTTCCGGGATAAGAACTATTCTAATGTCCTTCCTTGGGACTGAAACTATCTCTAAACAATCCTACTAATAATATATATTATAAATGCGAAAGTTTGTGACGATGTGATGATGTGACGATGTGACGATGTGAGTGAGTGTGTATGTTTGTTCCTTCTTCACACTAAAATGACTGGACGGACTTGGATAAAATTTGGAACGAAGATAGCTGGTACCCTAGATTAAAACATAGGCTACTTTTTATCCCGGGAAATAGCATAGTTCCCGGCAGACGAACAGACAGACGAAGCACAAACGAAGGGCAGACGAAGTCGCGGGCAGAAGCTAGTCTATATATATAAAATTCAAAGTCCTGACTGACTGACTGACTGACTGACTGACTTAACTATATATCAACGCACAGCCCAAACCACTGGACCTAGAGACATGAAATTTTGCACATAGATACCTCATACAATGTAGGCATCCACTAAGGAAGGATTTTTGGAAATTCCCACGGGATAAGGAAAAAACGGGATTTATATGTTCGATTCCGAGTGACCGTATCTCAGTAACTATAATAACTAGACTCTTCAAATTTGATACACAAGTAGGTGATTACAAAACTAAGAAACAAATTTCAGGATTTTTGGAAATTCCCACGGGATAAGGAAAAAAATGGGAAATACATATATTTACTTCAACGAAATCCTATGAACTATAATTACCAGACTCTTCAAATTTGGCATGGAAGTAGGTGATTATTAAAGTAAAAAACAGTTTTAAGGATTTTCGGAAATTCGCACGGGAACGGGACAAAGCAGGATTTTTCATCTTACCAATCGTAGAAAGCTGAAATTCGGCATGTAGGTTGCTTGATGAGTGTAAGGAAGCATTAAGAGACAATTTCCCGAAATTCCCACGGGAACGGGAAAATCGGGACTTTTCGTTTTACTGATGGTAGAAAGCTGAAATTCGGCATGTAGGTTGATTGAAGAGTGTAGGAAAGCTAAAAAAGATAATTTTCCAAAATTCCTACGGGAACGGGAAAATCGGGACTTTTCGTTTTGCTGGTTGCAGAAAGCTGAAATTCGGCATGTAGGTTGCTTGGGGAGTGTAGAGGAGGGGTACGTATTAAAATACATAAAGTTAAAATACCTAATGGTTCAAAATACCTAAATGCAATTTTCTCAGAATTTTATAAACTTAACTTAACCTAACCTAAATATTATACAGAGAGAACCTGAACCAATCTATAGGTTAGGTTAGGTTAAGTTTATAACAATTCTGTTAATTCTGAAAAAAATTGCATTTTAGGTATTATGAACTATTAGGTATTTTAACTTTCTATATTTTAATACGTACCCTAGAGGAGCATTAAGAGAGGGCTTTCCAAAATTCTCACGGGAACGAGAAAAAACGGGATTTTTCGTTTTACTGGTTATAGAAAGCTGAAATTTGGCATGTAGGATGATTGAAAAGTGTAAAAAAGCTAAGAGAGATTATTTTCCAAAATTCCCACTGGAACGGGAAATTTATCGGGACTTTTCGTTTTGCTGGTAACCGAAAGCTGAAATTCGTCATGTAGGTTGCTTGGAGAGTGTAGAGGAGCATTAAAAGAGGACTTTCCAAAATTCCCACGGGAATGGGAAAAAATAGGATTTTCGTTTTACTAGTCATAGAAAGCTGAAATTCGGCAATTGGGTTCCTTGAGGAGTGTATGGGAGCATTAAGAGAGCATTTCCCGAAATTCTTACGGGAACGGGAAAAAACGGGATCGAAATATTCCTGGTACAGGCGAGCGAAGCCGCAGGCAAAAGCTATCACACTAATACTAGGCTAAAATTTGTGTGTGTATGTGTGTGTGTGTGTGTGTGTGTGTGTATGTTTGTTACTTCTTCACGCGAAAACGGTTGATCAGATTTGCATAAAATCTGGAACGGAGATAGCTGGCACCCTAGATTACCTAACACATAGGCTACTTTTTATCCCGGATAATTGAATAGTTCCCGCAGGATAGCGATAAACATGTGAAAGATCGTAGCTGCCTAGAGTTGCAACGTAAATAATTATTGCGGAATTAACTATCAACATTAGTTTTAAATCTAAATCTACGCGGACGAAGTCGCGGGCAGAAGCTAGTTATTTCATAAAAATCGGTTCTGGTGTGAAAGCATAACAGACAGACAGAGCTATTTTCATATTTATAACGTTAGTAGGGATTGCTTGGTGCTGGCCACATTATGAACGTCACCTGTAAAAGGCAGGTATTAAGCGATGCAATATGGCCATGGATTAAAAAACGTAATCGCGTCGTAATAAATATTGCTTTAAGCCGATATCTTTTACCGCAGGCCTTTTTATGCAAATAGTTTGGGGGATTAAGGGGTTAACTGAAAGTGATAAAAAATCAAGCCATTGGGAATCACAGCATTCCGCATTTAACATAAATATTTTTTGATTATCTTTTGGATTATTTTCATGATTTTTTTCCTTTTTTTTTTCGAATGTTTGTGCCCGAGTCATGGATGTCGTATGTCGTCCTATTACTGCAAATACCAGTTATCTGCAAAAAAGTCATTTCGAGATAATTCAATTTTAATGTTCGGTGAGTTGTTTTATACCAGAAAACGCGTGCAGTAGTCACTTCAATTATGTTTTTTCTTTAGTATAAACTACGCGTTTTCTGGTATAAAACAACTCAAGAACATTAAAATTGAATTATCTCGAAATGACTTTTTTGCAGATAACTGGTATTTGCAGTAATAGGACGATGTATTTAATTATGTATTTATCTACATTATATATGTATGTTTATCCATTGCCTGGTACCCATAGTACAAGCTTTGCTTAGTTTGGGACTGGGTCAATTGGTGTAATTTGTCCCATGATATTTATTTATTTTATTTAGAATGTTAAAATGCATGCTGTTCTTCCATGCTCATCTAGGAGTAAAGTAAAATATAGAAAGTAGGTGCCCGTTGCTCCTCTTCCCGTGCTATAGGCTTCATGTTTTAGGCGATGTGGCTGGCAACACATCACTATTTTGATTCCCCTTTCCACCTATACGCCCACAACGCTAAACGTGGCTTGTAATAAATGTTTCTCTCTCTCTCAAAAGTAATAGGGCATCAGCACATTGTTAGAGGTCTGTCAATATAAATATTATGTAATTCGTACTTTTTTCTTCGTTAGCGGCCAATACGGTACTAGTCTTGAGCGTCATGGATGTTACAACATTAAAATCTAATCTAAGCTGCTGTTTTCACTTCTGCCGGCACTCCCGGAGTGCTACCCGTCGCTTTTTTTTTAAGCCAGTCAAATATGCTACCCCCGCAAGTCACTTCCCAATATTCCATCCAGCAGGTAACACATTTCACCGTTTACGTAATTACTTTCACAATTTTTACATCCGTATGCAAAAATGAAAATTTGTAATTCAATATCGGCGCCGCTTCTTGTTTGCGCCTGGCAGGGTAAATAATGTCGAATACATTAGCCTGAATAAAATATTTTTGTATCAACCATGTCGGTTTTCGGACGAAAACAGCTGACGCTTTGGTTTGGGGCACACAACAAGACTACGTATCTGCTTTAATGAAACGTTAAAAGTTTGTATATAAAATCATTTTTCGAAAATTTTCATCGAAATCATTTCATCATTCATCGAAAACGATGCTAACGACATTATATCAGCACCGCAGGTTCAACGCCAAAGACTTATTACCTACCTCAACGCAAAAGCAAGCTTGGGTTTGATATTCAACTATTTCAACTTAAGGCATCGCAATAATGAAGTCTGTAGACTTATTGTCTAACTCGCTCGCAAACGTCATCGTGTTCATTTTGACAGTTCATGTATGGGCTGACAATTGGCATCGGAATCAGCTAGCTGTCACATTCATACAAGAACTGTCAAAATGAACACGATGGCGATTGCGAGCGAGTTAGACAATAGCCCCCTTATTCATAAACGCACTATAGGCCTCTATTAACTTAGTAATCGTTTGTCCTTATCTGTCACTTTGACATTTACCTTTCACAGATAAGGACAAACGATTACTAACTTAGCAGAGGCCTATAGTGCGTTTATGAATAAGGGGGTAAGTCTACATACTTCATTATTGCGATGCCTTAAGTTGAAATAGTTGAATATCAAACCCAATAGATCGAAGCTTGCTTTTGCGTTGAGGTAGGTAATAAGTCTTTGGCGTTGAACCTGCGGTGCTGATATAATGTCGTTGGCATCGTGGCTGTGGTGTTTTTGTGTGTTTGCGTAGTGCGCATCTTTGCGACCATGCGCGTACTTTGTTTTTCTTAATTGTATACAATTTGTGTCTAGTTGTGAGATCCTGTAATTGGCTTTATTGATACTACAGAAGTAATCCATTTTGAAATGTATAGCTGTTGGTTCTCCGAAAATAAATAAATAAATAAATAAAAGTTCTTTCACGCCGAGGCTTGTATAGTGCTTTTCTCAAACATGCAATGAAATAAATAAAAAAAAATCCAAAAAACCCTTCGAATGTTGCCGCTAGCGCGTGCATCAGGCGGCGGCCGAGCAGCAGCAGGCGCATATCCTCCGCGTGCGTGTCCTCCAGCAGCGCGCCCCGCGCCCGCGCAGCGCACGACGACGACCACCACAAAACAAAACCCGATCGCTTTGCAGGCCAAGGCCTGCCATTTTGTATGAAAATCCATTACATACCACTTGTCCAACCGCGCCCGCAACGTGATACGTCCCGGCCTATTATTTGGAAGGTAAGGTTGACATTTCATTGCATCTTTGAGAAAAATTGTATTTACATCTTTCTGTACCCGTTTTCATGCAATAAATGAATTATGAATAATTCATAATAAAGGCGATCCGGGCGATGGCCGGCGTGTCGGACGACTCCTCCGCGCGGAGCCTGTTCTCGGAGTTCAAAATCCTGCCACTGCCCTGTATATCTATCTATCTATTTACCTTCGACAATCTTGACGTGTTTGAGCGTAAGGGATCGAACCCGAGATACCTACTGCGTAGTAATAAGCACGAAAACAGGTTAGCCGCTGACAGGCACAGGCTCGCCAGATCGGACCGATCCGTGTACTACCTGGGGCCCTCCGTGTACAACCGTCTGCCAGATGATATTAGGAATGCAGCTTCCATCACGATTTTTAAAGGCCGACTGAAAAATTGGCTTCTTGATAGCGTTTTTTATGATTACAATGAGTTTTTTGATCTGCCACTCGCAGAATAGAATGAATAATTATTTCACTTGTAAAGCCTGTTACCAAAAATAAATTTCATTTCATTTCCAAATTCCAAGTCAATTGGACCAATAGTTGAAAAGTTTCCTCCTGCGGAGACGATCCTGGCTGGGCACCAGGGGCCTATTTTATAAAGCTACAAGTTCAATTTACAAGCGGAAGTCTCTATCCAACACATAGGGTCAGAAAGAGACTTCCGCTTGTAAATTGTAGCTTGTAGCTTTATAAAATAGGGTCCAGAACTCCCCTACCATATAACGTATTGTCATCTGACTTACTGAATGCAAAATTATCTGCTTCAAAATTGAGTCGCAATATTCCACCTGGACAAACATACATACATTAACATACAAACATACATTATTGTATTGCAAATTAAATAAAAGCTTGTAATAAATATATTCACGATATAATGACGTACGTCAAAATTGGAATAATGCTCAATTCAGGATTGAATGAGACAGTAGGAAAATTAATATTCCCATTTTTTCGAATAACACAAAAATAGTAATATTATCATTATAGTTACCTACTTATTTTAATATAGGTAATTAATATAACACTAAATTAATATAACATTAAAGATAAGTGCATAAAAAAATATACACGTTGAATATTGAGAACCTCCTCAGTTTTTTTTCGTCGGATAAATATAGGCGGATTTCGCTTCTATGCGATTTTTTCTTCGCTCAACTTCACTTGAGAATTAATTAGGCATCAGGCATAATTGTAGTCAAATGCAAGACTATTAAGAACAAAAAAGTCATGATACAAAAAATAGAAAACACATTTAAGTTCAATTATCGTCTGAATCCTATTTGATATTCCTCGTACATCTTGTAGAACAGATCTAGGAAAGCCATCCTGTCGTTGAAGGGTCTGGTCTCCATGGTCAGCTCCGAGTCTATGTTTATGTAGTTCCATCGGTCTCTGGTGGCTGGCACCCACGTCACCGGCAGCAGCTCTGACGTCTCAGGAGTAGGGTTTCTAGTTTGAAAAAAAAAAAACAGTAAATTTAGAAACGACCAGACTAATAATTGAGCTTTGTTGTTGGGAATTCTTACAGTTCAATCAGTCGGTGTGTTCATAATATCTGTGTCTTTATACTCGTAAGTCATTTTATTTTACTTGAAATAATGTTGATTGGTTTTTTATCTAAGAAATGTAAGAAATGGTTATTTTCGACAAAATGGCCAGTCATTGATATTATTGATAGTGTCTGTCTGCCTAACAAAAGTTGAGACTGGAATCTGTAGATTACAACACACATAATCTAATTTCTTTAAACGAGCAATTCTTGCAATCTGAATCACGACTCCAACGATTTTCATGAAATATGGTATGCAGGGGGTTTCGGAGACGTACGTCACGGAAACGTACAACAAAAAAATACCGAGCAAAGCTCGGACACCCGGGTAACTTCTTATGTATCGCGATTCCAGTCACTTTCGTTGGCCAGACTTTATTTGATACAAAAATGTTTTACCCATATTTTACAAAGTTAGCCCACAGGGTAGTCATCTGGTCGACTACCAGTTGATCCTCATCAGGCATGACCGTGGCCAGGAACTCCACGTCGAACAGATAACTGATCTGAGCGTTTCTAAAAAAGTTTGTACATTTGTCGTTTGTAGGTGTCCTGTGCAGATTTATTATTTTCTTTAATCACCAGGCCACTGTGTATTTTATTTGAGTTATTGAGCATAAAATTCGTTTCATTATCTTAAATATAAATTAACTGTCTTAAATGTATATGTATTTGATCATTTAAAAAATATTTTTTTTAAATAATCGTTCAGTAAAGTTTGTATGAAAAGGTAAATGTCCCATTGTAAATTTCGAACCTAAAATATCGATTTTTGAAATCAGTTTTACGTTCTCGATTCCGTAGTGTGTTTTATTAACTTATTATAGGCTCAAGCAATTACTTTCTACATTGTTTTCATATCCTTGTCTAAGAAATACTATTTAAAATTAACGATTAAAGTTTGTCCCAGAAAAAGTTCCAATTTTGATTCCAGTTTTTGTTACCGCATTTTCGTCCCAAAAGGTATTTCTTACAAAAATTTGTAGATTCTTTATAGGATGCTGGTAACACTAGCATCATATAGCCACCTTAATAATAAACAGTCACCTTTCAAAAATCAAAACTACGAGTTGATAAAGTGCGTCGATGGTCAAACCTGAAATAAAAGTCCTCCTTTGTTACTGGAAAAACCTGGGTAAATTTTGTTTTTTTATTACTTTGAACTAAATTCTATTTATATACACTTTATCAAGATTCATATTCTTAAATTCTTCATTCAAATAGTACGTTATATTTGGTTTCACGAATTTTTTAAATGTGCTGGGCACCATATTTTCCACCATTGGTTACTTCCTTTTTTGTTACTTTTTAATGGTAACGTATGGCTAGGAAATTGGAGTAACAAAAAATAATTCCTAAGGCAGGGTGTAGACTATTTGAAAATGACTTTATTTATATACATGAGAGGTATTTTTTTTTTATTTGACAGTATTTGTGTATTTTATTTAACGTAGATATTTAATATAAACGTAGATATCAAAAATTTATGGTATTTAATCACTCTATCTTTTAAAAAATGTATGTAGTGATTATAATACTGAAACCTGACTAATGAATACTGTGCCTAAGAGTTCCTAATTTGTTACCAATGTTCCTCTTATTGTTACTGTCCCGTAAAAAAATACGAAGTTTTGTTCATTTTTGTTTATATTTGTTAAAATATATATATTTTAAATATTCCAGACGAATATTTAGCAATTTAATTATGATAATTTCCAAAAAATATTAACCTAACTTTATAAATAAGCATTATATTGTAAATTTTCAGGGTACGTTTGACCATATGGTAACAAAAAGGAGTGAATATCTTTATTATTTTGTGATTACCTTAAAAGAGTAAAGAATTAGCATTAAAAACGTACACAATTTTATTATTGCTACCTTATTTCTTCAATAAAACCAACTAAATAATGTGTGTGGTTTCTATTTACTTAATTGAATCTTAGTAACAAAATAGGAATTATTGACTGCCCCGACTCAGTAGATTTAACTTTACAGCTTATTTTGTAGTTAGAATCTCAAAAAAAATACATTATCTAGAATATTTAAGAACCAGGTAATAATATGCGCTTAAAATAATACCGAAAAGTATTAATTTCAAATTAGCCTATGCTGTCCGCCAAATGTACAAACTTTTTTAGAAACGCTCATCTCGTCAGCATGAGCTGCTCCCCCAAAGGTGATGTTGCTTCTGTACTTCACGAAATTCCTTTCGCCATCGTAAGAAAAAACGTAAGAGTATATCGGCTGATCATTGTTTTCGAAATACTTGGTTAAAGTTCTTCGAGTTGGATGCAAGAAATCGATGTCTGAAGCTATATTTATAACAGGGCGTCTAGTTTCTTCGCTTTCTGGCTTATCGCCAAAGTAAAAACGTCTGACGTCCCCTACCGCTTCTTCAAAGATCTCATCAAAGTTAAAACTGCTGCTAATTAGATCTTCTACAACGTTTGATTGTGCGAAGAAGTCAGCACCAGCATGTGCGTATCTGGAAAGCCACTCGTCATTGGTAAATCCAATTATGAGAGGTATATTTTTGACCTCCCTCAGGTTTACGGGATAGTCTCCTATAAATCTCTCTACATTGTCGAAAGACTTTTCTACGCAAAATCTGAAATTAAGATCAAGTTCTGTACGAGTACAAGCAGCGATAACGCGGCTCGTATCGATTGTAGCAAGGAATGATAAAGCATCATTAACGTTGTCCGTTACAAAGCCGAAATGCTCGGCTAACCTCAGCGGTGCTTCATTGAGGGGGTTCCGTAACATACTGTGCGACAATACCACCCCGCTCTGTAATATGGCTTGATTAAACAAATTTTCATGCGTAGAATGAATATGGTGGTCTACAGACATCGAGCCAGCGCTTTCACCAAATAGCGTGATTTTGTTAGCGTCGCCTCCGAACGCTTCTATGTTTTCCTTTACCCATTTCAACGCTAATCTTTGGTCTTTCAGTCCTTGATTACCCGGTACTTCGGGCACATCGAGGCACATAAAACCGTATGGACCCACCCGATAATTGAGGGTGACCAACAAGATGTCATGTCTGACAAGGAATCTAGGGCCGTGGACGTATCTGCCAGCAAAACCTATTTGCAATCCCCCGCCGTAGATCCAAACCAGAACAGGCAAGGGATTGCTAGAACTGGCGATATTAGGAACGTAGACGTTGAGGTGCAAGCAGTCGAGGTTACCGACTATGGTGTTGTTGAATTCTTCTACTTGAGGGCAAACCGCCGAGTCGTCGAATGCATCGAAAGTATCTTCGAAGACGGGATGAGGAACTGAGGGCTGAAAAGATTCAATACAATTTTCAGTACGAGTCTTTTAGATGGTTGGCGATGTAGTTGAAATTTATCGAGTCAAGCGTTACTTTGCGAAAGTCAATTTTAATGAAACAAATTAATTGTAGTAGAGGAGTAGCTAGGTAAATGTTTATTTCGTTCTACATACACTAATTTAATCGGCTGCGTAAAGAAAAGTAAGATCAACAATTCAACACTTATAAAACGGAACAGAGAAGTGGAATTACTCTTATGGGTTTTATACTTAAATCGGCCGATGGTATCCGAAACCCGAATGTTCTAGGCGCTCAGGGACTATAATTTTACTCAGGGACTAGAATTTTTAGCAAGATTGGAAACATCAATTATCGTATTAACTAACTCACCCCAAATGGATTCTTCTCGTCCACTTTGGCGTATGGTATGCCCATAAACATGGAATAGTCGCCGTCTTCTGCTTGCATTCCTCGAATCAGTCCCACCTAAGTCAAAGCAAAACAGTTCATAATTCATACCATCTTAAATTAAAACTAGGACGAATACGACATCCCGTGGCAATCGTTAATAAATTTTTCCTGACTGTACTTGCGTTCATCTCTATGATACTATATGTCATAGACTATCATCATCTCCTGCTTATGTACGTCCCAGTGCACGCACAGGCCTCTTCACAGAATGAAAGGGCTTGGGCTATAGTTCCAGCAATTACTTTGTAAATGTGTGCAGCTTCACCGAAAAGCTCATGGTAAATATAATTTCGCACAAAAATTCCGAAAAACGGAGTCGCGAGCCCAGGATTCGAACACACGACCCCCTGAGAAGCCAAAGTCGAACCACAAGTCTACCACGACCTAATCACTGTTCATCATCATCATCATCATGTCAGCCGAAAGATGTCCACTGCTGGAGATAGGCCTCCCCCAAGGCTCTCTACTCGGACCGGCCCTGTGCCTTACGCATCCACCGCGATCCCGCGATCAGGATCAGCTCGTTGCTCCATCTTGTTGGAGGCCTACCAACAGCTCGCTACTAATTACTGTTATTATTCGTTTAACCTGCTTGCAAGCAGCAGTGCTTGCGCTGCTGTATTCCACGCTGCTTCTTACCTTAGTGTTAACCAGAGGGTCAGTCCTTATAACGGCACTGGCAAATTGAAATGCAAATAGGATTAGTACTTTGTACGTCATGATTGTTTGTTTTACTGTTGGACATTGAAGTGCTGAATTTTTATATCCTAAGATTGCTTTTATCTATGGAGATTAGATTGGATTGAAGAGAATTTTATGGAAATAACTATGCCGTGGTTCTGCATAGTCATGAAGTATACCAGTACGCCTCTTACTTCTTCCCATTATACAAATTGCACCAAACATGAATGTGTGGCTAAAAGTAGGAGGCAAAGCTCTTACTCTACAAGAGGTGCAAGAGGTTTTGCGGGTCGTATGACTTTGTGAAAGGTCCGTCCGGATCGCTACCACCATCTTACTCACTAATCCCACTGCCAAGCAGCAGTGCTTACACTGTTGTGTCCCGGTGCGGAGAGTAAGACAGCCGGGGAAATTACAGGCACAAGAGGCATTTCATCTTAGCCCTCTAGGTTTGTAACTCATCTGCAATTCTTTGGTGTTGCGGGTATCCACGGGCAGTTGGTGATCATTTACGATCAGGCGACCCACTTGCTCGTTTGCCTTAACTTTGGTATAAAAAAAAGCCATAGAATTATTCCAAAATATTTCGGCCGGAGGTCCGGTCAGTTAAATTTGGTTAAATTGAACACCCCAGAAAATTTTCTTTGTAATTTTGGATGCAAAATTAAGTCGCCCTTTGATGCACACTTAGAACTCCAACTCCGACCAATTTATGAAACCATTTGTCGACTGCAGGCAAAAAATACTGGAAAACATTTAGAAAAAGTAATCCAATAATTTGCTTAAATATTCCGTAATGATTTTGTGATACCTTGTATGTTGAAGTTAATACAATACATTTTGACATTCACAAAGATAAAGATATCACTTACTTAATTCATGGCACTTTTGTAGTTGTAGTAGTTTGTAGCTGCGTGTTCCAACAAAGGGCTCTTCAGTATAGATGAGCAATATAATGTAGAGCAGAATAGCAGGTGCCGGTAGAGATTGCTAAGCACTTGATTACATAATAATAAAGACCAAGTGCGGATACGGGTACTTAAAAAAACCCGTGCAGGTAGAAGATGTTGATACCCACCTTTTCAGTCCTCTCGAGACCATGGATGCAAAGTCGCGTCCGAAACGTCGAGGTATTTACAAAAACATATATTATTTACGTGATTGAGTCCCGTTTTTCTTATAATAACTTGATTACATGTTCGTATCGTACTACATTCGATCCCGAAACCGGCCGAAGCAACTGTATAGCTGTTGCAATCCACGATGGGGAGTGACATTTGTTTGTGGTAAACACGTGTCTGCATACATGTCAAAGTGTGCGTGAGAGCGAAAGCGGGACAGGAAAGCATAGACGTACATTTTCACACGTATGCAGATACGTGTTAACCAAAAATTAAGCTTATTCCCCATCGTGAAATGACAAGAGCTCTAACTTCCTTCGGACGACTGTCACCGCTTCAACATCATGATTTCTCACCGAACCCTATTATACATAATGCCCTTAATATACCTGCTTAATTTGTCGCATGCGCGGGAATTATCATGTGGGGTCGCTACTTATTTACGCAAATACTTAGATAAAATACGAACGGTGAAAGAAATTGATAAGTTCTGATAAGAGTAGACAAATTGTGTTTTATTTAGTTCTTGTTATTATATAAGTTGTTTTGTTAGGTATAATTAAGTGTAAACAATACCGTTACACCTAAGAATTTAATAACGTGACTCAGCATAGCGAAATCTATACATATAATAAAGCTGAAGAGAGTCGAAAGTCTGTACATGGAAGATATAAAAAAAAAAATAGGCTGGGGATACTTAGAATCGATAACAGAACACGTTTCAACAGTTTTTAGAATTTTTGTCTGTTTATCTGTTTGTCTGTATATTTGTGCGCCCATCACGCGAAAACGGCTGAACGGATTTTGTTGGAAACTTTACTAATCTGTTGAGAAAATCACCGGCCAGGTTATAGGCTACTTTTTATCCCGGAAAATTGCACAGTTCCCGCGGGATAGCGATGAACATGTCGAAAATCGCAACTGCCTAAAGTCGCAACGTAGGCACCTATATAAATAAGTATTGCTTCAGTATCATAGAGGTGCACTAAGGAGGGATTTTCAAAATTCTCACGGGCTTTAATATCGCTTATTATACTAAAAAAAATACCAATTAAATGTCTGAATAGGAGTAATTGCCTTTGCTTTTTTCACGAGAAAAAAAAACGCGATCATAATTTTGTATTTGACAGACCAGTAGTGTTGCCAACTACAAAATATCCAGCACTCAATGTCAAACTCGCTATTGTTTTTTTAGCATTAGAAAAAAATACGATTAGAAAATAACGGCAGTTTTTTTTTATTAATTAGTACAAGCCCCGGCGAAAAAAATAAACTATCAACATATTCCTCTTTTCAAACAAAATACAGAGAACTAATAAAATTATAGACCCAGAAATACGAAATAATATGTCAATCTCCTTCAAGCAAATTAATACCGGCCTAAAGGTGGGTACTTTGAAAAAAAAAACATTTTATCCTGTTGTTTGCGGAGTAGGTAATGTCAAACGATTTGGGTCTCACATTTTACAGATAATCCTACTTCCTACTAATATTATAAATGCGAAAGTTTGTGACGATGTGAGTGAGTGAGTGTGTATAACAAACATACACACGCTAAAACTTCTTCACGCTAAAACTACTATAAGAATTTGGATAAAATTTGAAACGAAGATAGCAGGTAGGTACCCTAGATTGAAATGAAATGAAATGAAATGATTTTATTTGCTGACATAACATAACATAAACATAGGCTACTTTTTATCCCCGAAAATTGCATAGTTCCCGCGGGATAGCGATAAACATGCAAAGGTCGTAGCTGCCTCGAGTTGCAACGCAAATAATTATTGCAGAATATAACTAATGTCATCATCATCATCATCAGCCTATATTCGTCCACTGCTGGACATAGGCCTCTCCCATGGCACGCCACTGAGCACGATCCTCGGCCACTCTCATCCAGCTCTTGCCAGCCGCCTTGCGAAGATCCTCGCTCCACCGAGTCTGAGGACGTCCTACGCTACGTTTGCCGATCCTAACTAATGTACTTAAATCTAATTCTACGCAGACGAAGTCGCGGGCAGAAGCTAGTTTTTTATAAGGGCGTATGAGTGATTAGCTGGAAGAGTATGTACATTAAAGTATAACAGACAACCGTTGGGGGAGAAAAGTTCTCGAGTGGCGACCACGAACCGGAAGACGCAGTGTTAGCAGGCCTCCCACTAGGTGGACCGACGACATCGTGAAAGTTGCGGAAAACTGTGGATGCAGGTGACGATAGTTCCCGTTCATTATGGTGTGCTAAGGCATTTGTTCACCAGTGGACGTCCTCAGACTGATGATGATGATGATTATAGCTAACATTAACGGTCAATAGCCACACCAAACCGCTAAAGCGGCGTATCAAACATGTAGGTAGCGAAATTGAATTCCTGCCGTGAATTCTGAGTTGCGGCGTTACTTGCGTTTCTTGAGCCACGGGAATGGCCATTCGCGTCACGTCGCCAATCGAGACTATCCTTTATCGTATTTAGGAGACGTGGCGAATCTAGTTTTGTTATATTAAAAGCGAGCCTTCCTGTTCTTGAAAGGGCCGGCAACGTACCTGTGATTCCCCAAGACTTGCAGGTGTCCCTGGGCGACGGTGATCACTTCCCATCAGGTGACCCGTCTGCTCGTTTTCCCGCTCTTATATAAATAAAGTATGTACTTAACGTATTAACGTATAGAACATTTTTGTTTTTGAACAAATTTTTTCATTGAGTTCCTTTACCAAATGCACTCCCTTGCAAAACATTTGGGCACCTATGGTTTTTCAGATTTTGAGGCATTAAAGCTTAGAAAGTAAACTTTTATGCACATAAAATACAAAATTCATAGGTGCCCGTTTTTTTTGGAAGGGGGTGTATAAAGATCTAATATTGATACGGTACCTAACTATACAAAATGCCTTAGGTAATTGAGTTATTATACGTTAATATAAAAAAAAATATAATAATAATAATAATAATAAATCATTTATTTCAAGTTACAACCTGTTTAGGTGACTCATACAATTGCGTTAGTAAGATCTTACAAGCTAAGTGTTAGTTTTAAAAACAATTAATTAATTTTAAATAATTTATTTACATGCTGCGCACAAGCATGATTAATGTAAGCGCAGTCAATTCTGTCCGCGATCATTGCCAGGATGGTGTTGGGGCTGGCCCGCACCCTGGCCACCATGGAGGCGGCGCGCTTGCGTACGACGGCGTGGAAGCCGTCCACGCACGCCTCGCAGAACATGCCCGAGGCGCTGCAGCGGCGGGGCAGCCCCAGCATCACCCTGAACGCGTTATTGTATTGGACACGGAGGGCCTCATATGCGCGGCGACTGTGATCAACCCAGAGGCTACATGTGTACAGATTAGTGCAAAAAGATCTGAACAAAGTTATTTTAACTTCCCGTGTGCACCGAGCGAATCTTCGGGCTAACTATTATATATGGCAGAAATGTCTTAATCATTTTGGAAAAGAGCTGCTGTTACTCTTCAAACTTCTGGACCGATTTTACAAAACCTAGCTTATTAGAACCACCGGAAGGAAACTAGCTTTCAAATGAAAAAAATTGCTTCCAAATCGGTCTATGCTCGAGAGAAACAATGCCACAGACAGAGACACACACACACGCACAGATATCGACGTCAAACTTACAACGCCTTTTTTTGTGCCGGGGTTAAAAAATGGTAAAGCACTGGCTCGACTATACAATCTGCCAAATGGCATTTTTACTTGAATTTGTGCGCTTGAAAAATTTCATTCGAAAAGTTTAAAAACTCAATCACCTAATCTTGGATATGGAACTTTTAAATAAAAAAAACTGATTATTCCAGATTACTTATCGCGCCAAAACGCCTTGAAGAATTTTATGAGCATTGCTATAAAACATCGCTTTATGTACGAGATAAATTTCGTAGGAGCTGAAAAATGTTGAAGCTGGAAGTATTCTTGTCATAAGGAAACTGTTGGATTCGCATGGAGAGGGTTTCTTTCGATAAAATGTAGTAAATTATGTACCAACGAAATAAATTAATATGGCAGTTAAATCAGCGCACATGTTTTAGTTTTAGGTACGTTCTATGTAATAACTAGGTGTTTTTCAGGAATGTAATTTTTCTGAGTATTTGATTTTCTTTGACTTTTAAAAATAACTGACAAACAATATTTGAAACCCAGGAATCAATGCTTTGTTGTCCTACATACATTGATGTTTGGAAAAAAACATGCAATTTACACATTACATAATAGGTACCTACATACATTTAAGTCACGTCTTTTTCCCTTACGGGATAAACAGAGTCTAAGGTAACATGCAAATTAAAATACTATAGGTAGGTACTTAATTATTTTTTATATTTGATGCATTTTTGTATGTATCGAAGGACGTTATTTCCTAAAGGTCTGATTGTTTTGGGCGAACAAAATTTAAGTACTATACCTAGGTACAATCAGCAAACGAATCTGGTGTAGTAAAATAATAATTGAGTAGGTAGCTGTAAACTTATTTCTACGGCCATAAATTCGTCACGGTGAGCTTTAGATGATTCTGGCCATCATAAAAACTAGTCGAATTAAGAATAAAAATCACTTGTCATGAATCCAGCCAGCAACAATTTCGCGACCACAGCTTAAAAATATTTCCAGTTAAACTCGGCGACGGAATCCATTCGGATCGGCTGACTCGATTCAACTCGATTCAATATTGGCATCGACTCGCATCAAACGTGACGAGAATGCAGCCATACTATGGTTTGTGCGGTTGGCGCTGATATATCAAAGTCTTGGTAGATACTCCGGAGCGAATAAATTGATATTTTGACGCGGTATTGCTTACGTGGCCGAGAGTGGAGCGAAGTATAAGTCGGAGTGGCTTTGTGTGGTGCTTTGGTGTGACCAAACTTTAAAATACCTGCCGGCTAGTAGTGGTGGTCGTTATTACAACAGCGGATAACGTAATGCATTATTTGGACGCAACGAACTACACATTATCGAATCGTCAACTATCCTGTTATCATTATTCGTTGTCTGTTGTCAACGTTGTCATACGCGCACTGTTGCCGCACTTGGCATAGAAGCGCAAGCGAGTGCACAACAAATCAAGTAGGTGTGTGCGAGAGATATCGCTATACGCGCGAGCTCGCATCGCAATCGCGAGAGCGAGACGCTTGTACACGTTCGTCCTGCTTCCTTCGATTTTAAGCTTTTATTCAACGAAATAAGGTGTTTATTTTATTGACATAGATTGTTAACCTGCTAACCACAATTTCCGAAATTCAAATAACTGACTTTTGATATTATTATTAGCTATTGCTGTTTGTTGTCAGTCAGTACAATAACAAACAAGGTAACAGAGCGTTGTTTTGCTTTTGTTCCCGTACGCTGCGATCGCGCGCGTTGTATCGTAACATTCATAACAATTATTTAATAATAAAATTATCAAGTAGTAATTTTCGTCCGTTAATTTCATTATCGTTTTGTAAAACAGCAATATAACAGGATAACAGATAACAGTTTACAATAACAGCTATTTAAGAATAACACAACACTGTTATTCATTATTGAAAAACAGCCGTTTTTGCCACCACTACCGGCTAGTAGGGTAACGGCACCTAGCAATGACCAAGAATTCGATAATGCATAATAACACTTATTTAAAAACTGGTGTTTGTCAGCTTAAACTGTCCAAAATCGTGATCCCAATATATCCCAAATAAGCGCACGCGTGAGGCACTTGTCCCACCGCCGGCGAGTAGCGAGAAGCGAGCGTTTTTTAGTATGGAAATTTTGTCGCTTTTGTCGCCGGGCGACAAAAGTTCCATACTAAAAAACACTCGCTTCTCGCTACTCGCCGGCGGTGGGACAAGTGCCTGACGCTACCACATTAAAGTTGCGAAAAATTGTGCTCTGTGTAGGCTTGTTGTCTAACTCGCTCTCAATCGCCATCGTGTTCATTTTGACAGTTCTTGTATGAATGTGACAGTTAGCTGATTCCGATGCCAATTGTCAGCCCATACATGAACTGTCAAAATGAACACGATGGCGATTGCGAGCGATTACTTAATAAGCCTGCAGATCTTACCATGACGTCTTAATGTGATTCAATCCCGATTCAAACTAGTCCGAAACAAGTCGAGCATCACTCGATCTTTATATATTTTTTTTTCAAAATCTTGACCAGAAACTTGCGTATTGACTTTCGATTCATTAAAAGTTCCTAAGTAGCAGAGGTTAATTATTACCTGTCTGATATATTCATAATACTTTCAGCAAAGACGTTTAATTAGCGCTCGTAATTCGAGAGCAGCTGGGTTCATTATGAGATAAGTTTGAAGGCTCTCAGAGTTGTCGAGAGTCCGACTTTAAGTACTCAAACGGCGAGAGCCGGCCTCAATTGGAATTGTGAAGTCGCTTGCTAATTCTATGGCTACTCGTACTACTGATGTTTGTGATAAAGAAATTATTTTTTCATCTCTCATACTCGGAAAGTGAGGCAAATCATATCTGACATACGGGAGGATAACTATTATTTTCTTCCCAAGGGTAGATATGAATTAAAAAAAATAAAGGCATTGGCTGTCAATGAAACACATACGCATTCAGCCAAGCATTACGGCATTTCCAAATGATTATAAATTTTATAACACTATTTAGTCAAATATTATTTTTATTAATTTATTTACATTACTTTATTTTTATACATACGTAGATTTAATGCTGCTTTAGAAAAAATAAAAGAAAAAAATACATTGTAAATGACAATGTTATATAATGTCCACACAGCCATCTTTATTCCGCTTAACTCGTGGTTCAACTGACTAAAATACCTACTTTATCTACAGTTTTTCTCTAATCATTATATAAAACATTTTAAATGTTGTTTATGGGTAAATATTGAAATAATTGACAATAACCACATTGACCTATGTTTTAAAAAAAACTTGATTTGCTGCCAATGCAACTAGTTTAGAAAAAGCGAGCTCGAATTTGGCGCGAAAGCATTCTTCATTTGGTAAAACTTTACATAAAAATATAAATAAAAAATGAGTAAATATTCCTGGAAAAACTTGACGTTTTCCTTTATGAACTGTACAAATGTCTGAATTAATTTTAGTTAATTTTTTATTTAATACATTTTTTCTCATTATACTTAGGTACTTAAGTATATTTTTTTTTCTTTCCTTGTAGTCGAAATGAAAAGTAGAGTGTTTAACTCGGGAAAAACACCAATATCACACTCGAAATATTGGCACCCTCGCATGCTCGGGTGCCAAGTTACCTCGTGTGATATTGGTTCTTTTCCTCCCTTGTTGAACAATCTACTATTTCATCTCTCATACTCGGAAAGTGAGGCAAATCATATCTGACATACGGGAGGATAACTATTATTTTCTTCCCAAGGGTAGATATGAATTAAAAAAAAATAAAGGCTTTGGCTGTCAATGGAACACATACGCATTCAGCCAAGCATTACGGCATATCCATGTTTTTTTCTTAATTAAGTAATAATAATTATAAATTTTATAATGCTATTTAGTCAAATATTATTTTTATTAATTTATCTACATTACTTTATTCTTATAAATACGTAGATTTAATGCTGTTTTAGAAAAAAAAATAAGAAAAAAATACATTGTAAATGACAATGGTATATATTTTATGTCCACACAGCCCATCTGTATTCCGCTTAACTCGCGGTTCAACTGACTAAAATACCTACTTTATCTACAGTTTTTCTCTAATCATTATATAAAATATTTTAAATGTTGTTTATGGGTAAATATTGAAATATTTGACAATAACCACATTGACCTATGTTTTAAAAAAACTTGATTTGCTGCCAATGCAACTAGTTTAGAAAAAGCGAGCTCGAATTTGGCGCGAAAGCATACTTCATTTGGTAAAACTTTACAAAAAAATATAAATAAAAATGAGTAAATATTCCTGAAAAACGTGACTTTTTCCTTTATGAACTCTACAAATGTCTGAATTAATTATAGTAAATTTTTTATTCAATACATTTTTTCTCATATACTTACTTACTTACTTGCTTATGTATATTTTTTTTACTTTCCTTGTAGTCGAAATGAAAAGTAGAGTGTTTAACTCGGGAAAAAACACCAATATCACACTCGAAATATTGGCACCCTCGCATGCTCGGGTGCCAAGTTACCTCGTGTGATATTGGTTCTTTTCCTCCCTTGTTGGACAATCTACTATAGAATACTCTTTACACTTTTTAAACTCACCCGTCCATCCCTAGTATAATACTCCTTTCATACACTCAAAGTGCGTCCCCCCTTTGTGCACGTATCTCAGTGTTTGTCAGTTGTTTTTTTTTTATATGAATAGGAAGGAATATCGACGGCCCCCGCGAATAAACGTGTAAGAGCACTTACACAAAAAAAAATTATTGCATAAATGCGTTATTTTACCTATAAGGCACCTCCCAGATTTTTTTCAAGTAAAAATAATGATAAATAACCTATGTTATTGTCACTTCTACGCTTATTCTAGGGAACATTTTAATACAGAATTCACTCGAAAAATAAAATAAACCACTGTTAAGCATATGTCTCTTCTTTCTTTAACAATAAAAAGCGTGTATCATCGTGCGAAGCATGTTGTAGCTTGTGTAAACTTACTTGCACGTTTATTCGTGTAATTTATTTTAAAGTACGTTTTTGTAATGTCTTATGCAATATGCAAGTAAATCAATTTGGTTGTGTAATAGCCAATGTTGTTAAATTTTTTCAAGTTTTAGTGTGCAAATACACCTTGCAAGCGTAGAGATTATGTCAAACTGCCCCCATCTCATAATGACAGACACAACCACTTATCTCCTGTGGCTTTTCTACCTTTGGCTTAGGTAGCGGTTCACGTAACGATGGAGCAGGGGCTGCTAAGGAGTCCCCGGGTAATTCCCCGCTGCCATCCTCTCCAGACATTGGCACTGGCCATACGCAACGTACACAAGATTCGAACCAATGAAAAGATAGTATAGCTGGACTCTTATTGAGTAAATTGCGTTCCAACAACTTGCTCTTCTTCCGGGATGGACACCGTGAGTCGCAGGTGGTTTCGGTTTTCTCATCCACTAGTCCTTCATTAGCAATGTGGTAAAAGTCGATATTCGAGCAAAACTAATACTAAGAATCACCGAACAGTATTAGTTGGAAGTCATACAGTTAAATGCGCCAACACCAACACACCCTGACGATGAAATACTTGCAAGCTATGTATGAGGAGATCTCTGAAGCCATGTATACCTCCGAAGCATATTTTACCGTTGTTATGAGAGATTTCAACGCTAAGGTGGGCTCTCGGAATGGCGATGTGTTGGTAGTAGGGTCGTGTAGCTAAGGGCACTTGACAGCAGACAGCCCGCAGCGGCCGATTGACTTTAAGAAGAGAAAGGTGCTCTATAGTGATAAACTCCTTCTTCCAAAAGCTATCATCCTATAAGTAGTGAATTCAGATGAACCCCGATGGCTCGACCAAAAATGAGATCGTCTTTATTATGATGACCAGAAAGCAAATATTCAGTGATGTCTTTATGATAGGCATGGTGAAAATCGGAAGTGATTATCGTATTGTAAGAGGCACATTGAATAATCATTATTAAGATAACAACATGAGATACGCGTAGCATAACAAGCCTAAATCCTATTTTACGATGTAATTCTTTAACCGACCCACAGTATTTTTGTGGATCAGTTCGTTGTACGGGACAGTCTCACTAGTTAAATAAACTCTGTTTTTGCCATTGCGCGTTACGGTTAAATGCTGAATCTTAAGTTGCATTAAATTACTGAAGCGCCAGTTACATGACTTAGGAAAATGAATTCACATCGAAGTGAAATTGAATTCAAATAAAGGTTTGAGAAAGTCATTCTAACATAGATGTTGAGCGTTGAGGCTCCGTTATAGCTTGTTTCTGAAAAAATATACAGTCTATAAAACATATAAAACTCTCCCGACAGTTTTTTAGCCTATCAGAAATCTATTTCATTACTTTTTTGACCTGTGTTTGAATCCTTCTAAAGTATTGTTAAAAGATTGGAAAAAAAAAACATTTAAGCCCTGATTTCTCAAAAAAAGGTTTTGAGATATACGACATAGGCTTAACATGGTCTTCCGCTCTCCCGTTCAAGTCCTGTCATGTCCAGACCGCCAAAAACTTCCAACTCGCATTCCATAATCTCTTCCAGTCCCCGTCCGAATGCAAAACAACGGACGAGTCAAACAACGTGCTGGTGGAAGCTGTCCAAACCATGGGATCCCAGTTCTTTAAGACTCCACGCTAGATTAGGCCTTAGGAGCTCTCCAATAATATCATTCATAGAAGACCGACACATGATATGAGGCTGCAATCTTCAGCTCATATGTCGCAATAAAATATGGTAGACTCAACACACGAATCTCGAAATTCATCAAACACGATTGCTGAGACTGCGAAGATCCTACATAATAAGCGAAGAAGAATAGTTTTAGTCTGTTTCAGAAAAAAAACGTCCTATTGTTATATTATTTATACTTATATAGGTAACTTTATGATTAAAAATAAACCGATTGTGATGTTATTTTTTAATCAAAAAATTATAAGTAAAAAAAAATTTTGTGTTAATTTTTTATGTTCGTTATCACGGATTAAATCTGTGTTTATAATTTTGTTAAGTACTTTTTAAGTACCTATTTTTTACGCTAATAAATGGTTCAAGTTCATTTTAGAAAGTGTAATTCATTATTAACAATTTCAATAACAATACTAAACTTATTTTTCATGTATAAAATATGCACCAGGAATAATAAATGTTTTCTCTTAATGCATAAGCAACTCATTAAAACGATAATACTAAATCAATATGCCATACAAAAACCCACAACAAAATCATAACAATCTATTGGTATAACTGATGTTAATTAAAAATCACATGAACATCCATGCAAACGTTTAGTAAGAATAAATATCAAAACGATTTTCTTACGATAAATTAGTGTATTGGTCAAATACCCAGTCAGTCGCTTAGTGTTTTAACACGAATAATAGTGTAAAGTCTCTTGATATCGAAGAAAGGAATAAAGTTTCACAAGAATAAAAAAATAATATAGTTTTTCCACATTTTCTTGAAAACCCATGGAATTAAAATTTAATTTAGGTCATAAATATATTGTATAATAAATTTCCATTGTTTTCTCCATACATTGTTATAATCTAAACCCATTAGGTAAAGAGGTATTCAAGATTTTCGGTTTTTTATTTTTCCTGTAAAGTTGGTGTTTTGAGAATACACGTTTATTCGCGGGGGCCGTCGATATGTTTATATGGATTGGAGGATCGGGACAGATGGCGTGCTCTCGTTTCGGAGGCCAAGACCCTATTTGGGTCCCTGAACCAAGTTAGTTAGTAATAGGAAGGAAAACGAGCAAGTGGGTCACCTGATGGTAAGCGATCACCACTGCCCATAGACACCCGCAACCCCGGAGGGATTGCAGATTTGTCATACCTATGTTTATTTTGCAATAAAGAGTTTAGGAACATACTCGTACATACTTTCGTGTTTTTATATAATATACTCAGAGGTGCGAGCCCGGGCTCGAAGCCACGACTCTCTGCTTGAGAGGCCACATGTCAAACCACTAGGCTGCCACGCATTTATGCGATATGACATTTGAAATTTACCATGAGCTTTTCGGTGAAGGAAACATGTCGAGGAAACCTGCACACATCTGCGAAGCAATTCAGTGGTGTGTGTGAAGTTCTCAATCCGCACTGGGCCCGCGTGGGACATAATTATATAGCCTTGAGATGATGATGATGATGATGACATACATAAATCACGTCTTTATCCCTTGCGGGATAGACAGAGCTTAAGGTAACAAGACCTAAAGGCCACGTTTAGCATGATTATGGGCGTAAAAGGGATAGAGGAAACAAAATAGTGCTGAGTTGTTAGCCGCATCACGTATAACGTGATTCTTAGGATTTTCGCCAATTGTCTCGATAGGCTGTTACAATCTGCGCGGAAAAAAGAAACAACTGGTACATTCTATGTTTCTTCTTTGTTCCCAGACCTGGGGCCTTACCATGACGCCTTAATGCGATCCAATTCCAACTCAGTTCAGGTTTTAGCTGTCATTTTTAGTATGGATCTGACAGCGAGCGAACTTAATTTGAGGCATATACGCTCGAGGCTTTAAAGTTCGAGGCTTCTAGACTCAGCAGCGGCTTCTAGACTCGGCAGCCGCGACTCGAGTCTTATAGTTTACGCCTCGAAGCTTAAATTCACAACACTACCCCTGCATACAGTAGTAGTCTCTGCCTACCCCTGTGGGAAAGAGGCGTGACGGTATGTATGTGTATGTACCCCTGCATGGAAGTTATGTATCGAAGGTTTTTATCAAACAGTGTATGTCGAGCTGTAGACTGTTCATCAATTTGTGATGCTTACTGTACGGGTTGGTGCCCTTGGTGGCCGCCGCGTGGGGTGTAAAAGTAAACGAGGTGGCTTACTCTATTTCGGTATCGGCACTTGAGGCCTACAATACATGAGGGAGGGCGGAAGAATGGATGTGGCACTTTTGCTTCTTTTTACAAGCTTTTTGAAGCTTCTTTAGGTACTTCTTCTTTTATTGGGATAGGTATGATAATTTCGCGAGAGACGTAAGACGGAGAGAGAGTATAAGTACCAGGATATCAAGACCCTTTAAGAGCTTATATTTTGAAACACGAATGAATCGCGTTCGATTTTTGAAGTGTTTTTTTGTTGAGACGTGGAGCACAAGTACTAGGGCATCAGCACATTGTTAGAGGTCTGTCAATATAGATAATACGTACGTTTTTTTTTGTAAGCGGCCGGTATGGTACGCGTCTTGGACAAATTAGGGCAGGTGCGGTTCTAGCCACTTTAGGACCATAGTTACACAAACGCATAACTCACGTATAAAAGTCGAGAGATGCTCGATATATTTCGGACTAAATTACATAAACAAGTACAATTTATTTACTGTAAATGTATTTTAGTTTGGAAAAACTAAAAAGCGAAGAATAAACGGAATTCTTTATTATCTAACTCAAAAGAAGAGAGTACGTAACTGCGTTCATCCACCAATAACCAATTGACAATGCTGCTAGTCTAAACTATAATTATACATAGCTATATTCTTTCAAACAAAAAAGGAATTAAAAAAAACAGTCCACAAATTGACGGAGTAATCGGTGTACCTACATACAACCTCCTCCTTTCTTTGAAGTCGGTTAATAAAGGACTTCCTGCCAAGTTTTTTGCGGCGCATTCTCCTTGACAATGATGGTCTTTCCGAATGCGCTGGTAGGTAGCACTCTTATGGGTTTTATACTTGGCTAGCACGAAAGCGCGCAATAGACGCGTCGCGCGCGACATAGACTAGCCGTCTCTTTCTAGAACCAACAGTAAGAAAAAGTCCGGCAATCTATCTCGCGCGCGACACAGCTCTCGCGCATCCTTTTGCTAGCCGGACAGGTGTGCTCAACGCTTCCCGCTCCGCGGCCCGTAAGCCCGCCGAGCCAATCAACGCGAATGTTCTCAGCCGCAGTATCGCGCCCCGAGCGGCTCCTTATTTCGCACACCCACTACCATAGGCCAGCACAAAGAATGTTTTCATGAAATGAAAAACGTTACAGTTTTAAAGATACAGGGGCCTTACCATGACGTCCTAATTCCGACTCAGTTCAAGTTTTAGCTGTCACCTTTAGTATGAATCTGACAGCGAGCGGACCTAAACTGAAATGCATTAAGACGTCATGGTAAGGCCCCAGCTCTAAGCTCTAAGGTCTAAGATAGACAGCAGTGGAGGACTTGAGTTTTATGACCAACAATTTTTTTTTACATGATAATGTGTTATAAATCGATGAACGCCGGCTACACTCACGAAATAACATGACTCATTGTCACGTTCCACGTGACGTCAGAGTGTAAAAGCGAGAGCGCGGAACAAGCCATATATCTCTATACTATAGAGATGCATGATCTTCTCGCGTGATGTCAGAGCTGTTGACTCTGTTTCTTTATGACGTTACCACGTAAAACTATCGTCCGTAATCTGACTTTATAGACAATCGGTTTTTGGGAATGTCGGACGGGAGTTGAATCCGCTCTTTTAGGCTATACGCGCCAAGCGTCTTAGTAATTGGACCACCGTGTCTCCATCCTGACGATATCCTTCCCTGATCAGAAACTAAAGGGCGCTCACCATATTTTTCCACTTGGGCCGATGCCGACGTTCAGGAATTGTCGGTCACCGACAGTAAAATTGTCGCTGTGTTGAATTAAGAGCCTGAAAGTCCTGAAAAAAATTCCAAGGGTTTCAACCAAACTAACCCAATGACCTTCTGATGTATTTTGAATTAATTTTGAGACAATCCTACTAATATTATAAATGCGAAAGTTTGTGACGATCTGATGATGTGAGTGAGTGAGTGTGTATGTTTGTTCCTTCTTCACGCTAAAACAACTGAACGGATTTGAATAAAATTTGGTACGAAGATAGCTGGTACCCTAGATTAAAACATAGGCTACTTTTTATCCCGGAAAATTGTATAGTTCCCGCGGGATAGCGACAACCATATCAATTACTAAGCTGAAGCTAGTGTGCAATAATTTAATTAAGAACCTCCTCTTTGAAGCTCATTACAAATAGTACCTTTACGAAAAAACGCCGACACACACCGCTGGTAGGAGGGCTACCCACGTCATCCCAAAACTTGCGTGTTACAACGGACCCATCTCGAATAAAACGTCTATCGGGAATTGAATTGCTGATCTTCGGACACCCCTTCCTATTTGAATACGTTTGGGCCGAAGTGGTTAAAAACTATGGCCGCCTACGATTGTCTCGGGATCTTCTAGTTGATTGTATTTTGCCTTCAAATTTGTGTACAATATTTACGTCACAAGGCTTGTTAAACCCCGACGCAAAAAGAGGGGTGTTACAAGTTTGACTTTGTCTCTCTGTGTATCTGTCTGTGGCACCGTTGCTCTCCGGAGAATGGACTGATTCCCAGTTTCTGCAGCGATTCTTAGCCATGTTTCGAAAAAAAACAGTCTAGCAGTTTGAAGAGTAGCAGCTCTTTTCCAACCCATCACTGTTTTGATTCCCTTTTCTCTACCTATTTGCCCACAATAATGCTATACGTGGCCTTTTAGGTCTTGTTACCTTAGGCTCTGTCAACAAGGGATAAAGACTTGATTTAAGTATGTGTTGTATGGACAAAGAAAGTATGTCACTCTGTCATTATCTGCGTGTTCGAAGTCGCGGGCAAAAGCTAGTAACTTAATAAGATAACCCAATCATTTGTGCTATTTACGATAACCCTGCGGTTATAAATATAGAAGGGTGTGAAAATACGATGGAATGCTTCCCGAAAAGGATTGTAACGCACTTAAATTACCTTTCGCTCGACTTGTCGGATTCAAAATTCTTTCAAAGCTTTGTTATGTAATGAGGCAGATACTATTAAAATAGTTCACGTTCAGTTCACTCGGTTTCAAAAGTTCTTTATTGTATGGCACCACCGATATAAGGAGACCGAAATTTATATCCAAAAATCCTTGACTTAGATCTCCAAATAAAAAACAAATTTCTACATTTTAAAAATGAAAACGTACCTCTGAGTTTCAAAGTTCATAAAAGAATGCAGGAAGTCCAAACTGCAGCCTAAATGAGGTCTGCCTCCAATGAGATTGTCGAGCCAACGCCGAGACTGCAAAATTACATACACCTCGTGCAAATGGCGCGATGTTACATCGTTTCATACTAGCAACACCGTTATAAGAGTGTATACAAAAATTGCCTTGTTTAGTGCTGTGAATGTAGCTCAGGCAAAACTCTTCAAACCTTATAACAATAGGAAGGTTTATACCTATGTATAATTCTACGCAGACGCAGTCGCGGGCAGAAGCTTAGTGGTTTATAAGGTTTTCGTTCTAGTCTTTTACGAACGTTTTGTGAAATTTAGCGTAAAGGTATGAATTGGTGGGATGCCATTGGCCCCGGGTAGGACAAATGCGATGGTCGTGGGCATCTTTTGGATTGGACATCTCCCGAATGAGTTGCATATAACAGGACAACCATACAAGGCTTTGGTAATTCATCATCATCATCATTATATCAGCCGTAGGACGTCCAATGTTGGACATAGGCCTCCCCTTTTTTTTACATAAAATAGGCTTACGTTTGACCTCAATCTCGCTTGATGGAAGGCGAAGATGAGGCCTAAGATGGTACACGTTTGCCTAGAAGGTGTCTGTTCATTTTGGTCTTAAAGATGTCCAGATTATAGCGTTCCGGAAAAACTGACCTCGGCAGAGAGTTCCACTCCTTAGCTGTCCGCATAATGGAAGAGAAGGCAAACCGTTTTGTACGTAATGGAGGAATGTCTACAACATAAGGGTGAAACTGCTCGCCGCGCCTAGTCGTTCGGTGACGAAGACCCTTAGACCTTCAGTTGCCTCAGTTGGAAGCGGCTTGCATCCACCGTGAACCCACGACTTTAACCTTTAAGTAATCAACTAAATGTAAATAAACCAAAATCTAACTAATATCATAAATGCGAAAGTATGGATGGATGAATGGATGGATGGATGGATGGATGTTTGTTTGTTACTCAATCACGCCAAAACGGCCCAACGAATCTGGATGAAATTCGGCACATATATAGAGAAAAGTCTGAAATAGCACATAGGCTACTTTTTATCCCGGAAAATTGCGTAGTTCCCGCGGGATAGCGATAAACGAACTCTTTGCAGACGAAGTCGCTGGCAACAGCTAGTGAGGTAATAAATTTATAAGGCGTAACCTGAGTAGGTACTCATTATAATATTTCAGTGTCTATTTTTAATAATGGCGATACTATTAGCCAATAGTTATTATTTAAACAATTAAAATGAAACCGGATCGTACAATAAATTATAAAGATTTTTATTGTTCCATTCACAATTTTCCCACGGTAAAAAATTTGAAAAATCAGGTATTCGCAAACTTGAAAA
Source organism: Pandemis heparana (assembly GCA_963854515.1). Classification (NCBI taxonomy): domain Eukaryota; kingdom Metazoa; phylum Arthropoda; class Insecta; order Lepidoptera; family Tortricidae; genus Pandemis; species Pandemis heparana. The sequence continues at coordinate 15,752,275 of OY978012.1, read as the reverse complement.
CAATAGGTAACTAATCGCGCGATTAAATAAATTAGGACCGTAGCAATAAGATATTTGCAACTCGGTTACTTATCGTAATTGTTCGGTAAATTTGTAAAATAATATATTATGTTTGACACCCCTAAATGCGGGGAAAGAAGGAATAGAACTAATATATTTTATTTTTTCACTAAAATAAACGACAGATAATCATTATTAAACTAAAATTTATACCACCGGAACATTTTTATCTATAAAAATCAACTTGCCACACATGAAAATATTTTTTTATCGAGGTTCGAACTTCAATTTTGTCCTTATTGGTATTAACGGATTGAAATGGTTTGGAATAGAAATTTCTTACCTACATTATATAGGTAATTTTGTCTTATGGTTTGGAAGAGACATTACTAACATTATATAACTTGTCTTGTTTATACTTACTTAAGTAATACCAGCAAACGATGGGTTGTTGATAGCTGCATGTGACTGCGTTCACTGCGTACAGATTTTCAGAGTTTAAAAGATTCTTACTTATCCTATTGCAAGTAATTATTAGTGTCATAAAATTGTAAGTTCATCTTCATGTCAAAATTAGCAAAAGCCTACCACGAACTTAAACTTCGCGTATTCATACGATGCCACAAAGCTGGAATAGCGTCGCAAAATCGAAACGCACAATTCTAAGAATACGGTTATACACCTAAGGATTCTTGAGGCCCATACGTTTTCTCTGAGCACGTACCACTTATGACAGGACTTGGAAACGCACTTTTTTTGCCCTAGAAATTATGTAAGGCAACGATCACAGTGGTTACAATGTTCAGTAGTGTGCTTGTGTGTCAGACAGAGTGCAGGGGGGTTACCATGTCTTAATGCGATTCAGTTTAGGTTCGCTCGCTGTCAGATTCATACTAAAAGTGACAGCTAAAACTTGAACTGATTCGGAATTAAGACGTCATGGGAAGGCCCCAGTGTGTTAGACCTTTTTTCCCTCAACAACCCCTCAACGAATTTGCTAGTACGATAACCTATAATGACGATTACCTACATAAATATGTACTAGTTTTTCGAGTGGAAAACTTTCATTAAAGGCTCAGTTACTCAAGAACAAGCGAACGCTTTGAGTGACTTTTGGTTTTGGGGATGCTGACCTAATAAGGTTCGTGTGAAGAACTCTCCTACTTCTGGTCGACTTTGGGCCTTACCATGACGTCTTCATGCGGTTCAATTCCGACTCAGTTCAGGTTTTAGCTGTCATTTGTTGTTGTGTTCTTTTTTTTTTTTTTCATTTTTAGTTTGGCTCTGACAGCGTGCGAACCTATTTTATGTGATTAGGAAGGCAAATGAACAAGCGGGTGACCTGATAGTAAGCGATCACTACTGCCCATAGACACCCGCAACCCCGGAGGGATTGCAGATGCGTTGCCAACCTAGAGGATTTAGATGAAATGCCTCTTGTGCCCGTAATTTCCCCGGCTGTCTTACTCTCCACACCGGAACACAGCAGCGCAAGCACTGTTGCTTAGCGGCAGGATAAGCGAGTAAGATGGTGGTAGCGATCCGGACGGACCTTGTACAAGGCCCTACCACCCGCAAAACTGAATTGCAATTGAAATTAAGACGTCATGGTAAGGCCCATGAGAAAAGAAGCGGTGGGCAACTCCCGATATAAGACCTTAGGCTCCGAGGCATCAAAATATGCCTGATCTAATATAAACGTTACATATTTACTGTCGTTTTATTGTCGCCCCGAGCCCTAAAGCGCCGTACCTGCCGTAAGGTTTTTACGATGGCCCAGCAATGAGGCCCAAAGCGCTATATCAGTTTTATATACCTTTTGTATATTTAACGCCGTGCCCCTTTGAATGGTATATTACGCGTTTTACGACTCCGTGACATTCATGTGAACTGTTCTTTTGCACTTTGATTTCTGGGTTAAAGGTAAGAGTGGTAGTTTATTTATGGAGCGTCAAAAGATTTTTAGGGGGTTATAAAATAGAAAGGCTTTTGTCTCGAGTTATAACTGAGGGACAATTAGTACTATGATAATTTCAGTCTACCTGTGATCGTGATGCATAAGTCACTATAAAGCATCTTAAGACGTCACTGAACTTTTGTCTATAGAAAACAGTGGCAGCATGATTTCCTGGAAAGTATTTATAAGTATTTAGTATTTTTCTTTTTTTTTTTTTTTAAGTACTTAATGTGAAAAAACCAAATTTATTCATAATAACAAATACGTCAAAAAATACCTATAAATATTTAGTATTTTTGTATTTTTTTATTTTTAGTATTTTTAAGTATTTTGGTGTTTTTTTGTAGTATTTCTTTTTTTTTCTCATATTTATTTTATTTTAAGTATTATTATACAATTATGTTATGTGTGTATGTGTGTATTTTTTTATTTATTTATTTAGCTATGTATTATATTTATGTAAGTATTGTTTTATTATCCCTGCGTTTCTCCTGTCTATTTGCTTCCGCCACCTACTTAAACTGTCTCCAACTTATTTCTCTGTCTTAAAGGTTGTCTGGTAGAGATCGCTATTAAGCGATAAGACCGCCTATTGTATACTTTGTTCTATGTTTCTGTATTGTTTTGTACTGATTTGTGGTGTTCAATAAATAGTATTTGTATTGTATTGTATTGCATTGTATAATAAGAAACCGTAAAGTTAAGAAACCACGCTATCTCTGTAACAAGACAACATCATTTTCTACTATCAATGACACTTAGAAGATCCTATGGGATTGACTTGACATATATCTTCTTCCTCTTCCTTGTTGGTATCACTCTTGACAGAGTGGTCGTGGTCATCACTTCAGGCATTGGTGGCAAGCTTCACAACACGCCGCCACTCCTCTCTGATGGCCGCTCTCCTCGTGCATTCATGCAGTGATGATGAGCCATTTATTGCCGCTTTTATCTGGTCAGTGGTTCTTCTTTCTTTCAAAAGGGATTGACATATACGCTACCTTAATCTAATTTATTTATTTATTTAACTAATATTATAAATGCGAAAGGATGGATGGATGGATGGATGTTTGTTTGTTACTCAATTACGCCAGAACGGCCCAACGGAGCTGGATGAAATTCGGCACATAGATAGAAAAAAGCCTGGAATATAGCACATTGGCTACTTTTTATCCCGAAAAATTGCGTAGTTCCCGCAGGATAGCTATAAACGAATTCTTTGCAGACGAAGTCTCTGGAAACAGCTAGTATCAGATAATTGGCGTAACGTTTTAGCCAACGTCCATCACTTTCTATTCGATCATATGCCACGCCCAACGCGTACCGACAACAAATGTCATTGAAACCGGTAGCGGTGGTGCTGTTGGTGAACATTTGTTGCTGTTATATTGACAGTGACACGGTTCCAAAATAAGTTGCCTGCTAAATTTGTAGCATTGTAGGTACAATTTCAAAGTCATTGTGATAACAGTTTGATAGTTGAACTACGCTTGGGAGCGTATTGTCCCTTGTCTAGATAAACTGGTTTCAGTATTAACGTCTTGACACTATCGATTTTTTATCTAGCGTTATCAAGCTATAGACACTTACTGTATTTAATCTTTATCAAGTGTGTGTTTATGCCAAGTCATCAATCACAAGATTAAGTAAACACCTTACCCCATCACAAGTAAAACTATCCACCTAATTGAGTAAAGAGAAAAGTCCTAACCGGTTGCCTAAATGAACCCTCGAATCTAGAAAAATTACAAATTAAAATCCGTATCATTTGGTGTAAAATTAGAATAAAATGTTGGGGAACTGAAGAAAGTCTAATAAGTTAGAATAAAAAAAAAACATTTATTTCGGACATCAAGATCCATATCGGGTTAGTAATACAACTTTTATTTATTTATAACTGTACTTTTATTTATTTATTCAGTACATCCACATCATGTATTATTATTACAGTGTGAGTCATAGAAACTATTAATTGGTACATTAGTCTGATATACACGACAATAACGGAGTACATATCATTGTCCCAAACACTATGTTAGACTATGTTGTGTTGTGTGTGTTAAAGTAGGTATGCCGAATTTTGCTTAGTCACTAAAATTCTTCTTTGACATATCGAAAGCGTGTACATAAAATATCTGATTGATCATGTGATAATATGTCACAAAAAAAAAATAATGCCACATCCTTGAAAAATTTAAGAATCATCTGTGGCGTTATCTTTATCTGCTTCGCGTAAATACAATCTTCCAATATTAATAGATAACAGATAAGTTTATATAGGTATCCGTATATCTTCTTCTTGAACATTATTATTTTTGAATCGCATCTGAGGAGACAATGATATTCCGTGGATTTATTTTTGCGACAATATTGTATTTTCAATATGCTGGAGCAGTTCCGCGGGTGGATCCCCTGGTGGACAGCAAGGCAGGGCTGATCCGGGGACAGGCGGCCACCGACGGAGACTATTCTACGTTCCTGGGTATCCCTTATGCCAAGTTTGACGAGACTAACCCCTTTGGAGTGAGTACATGAGTGTCTAATAATCTGTATAATAATATAAAGCATGTAATATTTTTTGAAAAATTCTGAATGATTGTCTGTAATGTCGTTATTAGTTTGATTATCTATGGATCGGCCTATCGTTATCAACTGACATTGAATGTCTTATTAAATCAGTGCATGAGATTCAGCTATGATAAGTTAATTCGAAGTAAGTATAATTATCACATCTGGCAAGTCTATCAAAATAATAATGTCGTTAGCCTAGAGATAATAATCGTCTCTGTCATCATTAAATTTGGAAACTCACGGAATAGGAACCTTGATTTACTAAAAAAATCGAATGTTAGTATAATTGCTGCCGTATCTTTTTGTTTCAGTCTTCAGTGCCCTATCCCAAATTTGAAGACACCTTCGCAGCTTTTAATGACTCATCAATCTGCCCACAAGTATCAGAGTTCGACAACACCGAAATAGTTGGAACTATTGACTGCTTGCAGCTGAATGTCTACGTACCTAGCATTGCCACGTCCAGCAATCGCCTGCCCGTATTAGTTTGGATTCACGGTGGAGGATTCACATTTGGATTTGCAGGGAGATACCTCTATGGTCCAAAGTTTTTAGTTCGACATGACGTCGTCTTAGTGACGCTTAACTATAGACTGGGCCCGTACGGTTTTATGTGCGTTGACTCGCCAGCAGCGCCCGGCAACCAAGGCCTAAAGGACCAACGATTAGCTTTAAAATGGGTCAAAGAAAACATAGAAGCATTTGGTGGTGACGCTAATAAAATTACAATATTTGGTGAAAGCGCTGGCGCGGGATCTGTAGATTTTCACGTTCATTCAGATCAAGATTTGTTTCACCAGGCTATTTTGCAGAGCGGAACAATACTTGGTCCCTGGGCAATAAGTAATCCTGGGAACGATGGACCTTTAAAATTGGCTGAACATTTGGGCCTCAATACCACCGATGTAAATGATGCTTTATCATTTCTAGCTTCAGTAGACTCCAGCCTTATCATTGCTGCCACGCGTGATTTGGGTTTATTGTTTAGGCCATGTGTAGAAAAGAGCATTGACGACGTTGAACCATTTTTGACGGAGCATCCAGTAAATTTAGTACCATCCAGAGCTATGCGAACATCATTGTTGCTTGGTTTTAACAACGACGAAGGTTTTGTTTTTCAAAATGAATTTGATTCAGATTATTTATCAAATACTTTAAGGCAAAGTTTTGATTTTGATAGCGATAATTTTGATGAAATGTCAGAGATTGTAAGACATTATTATTTTGGCGACGAAGATGTAAGGGAAGATGCAGAGCGTCCGCTTCTGAACTTAGCTGCTGATTTTCAATTTTTACATCCCGCCCAGAGAAGCCTGAAAAAGTTTTTCGATAATGGAGTTCAAAGTATTTTCTCCTACATGTTTTCATATGTGGGAGAAAGAAATTACTATAGATATTTTAACAGCGTTACATATGGCGCAGCAGCGCACGCAGATGAGCTCAGTTATTTGTTCGACGTGGGCTTCGTTGATGGTGTCATGCCGGCTGAAGATCAAGTCATAGTCGACAGGATAACCACGTTATGGACCAACTTCGCTAAATACGGGTACGCACATATCATTTGCTATGAGTGGTGTAGCGGTATAGCACGCATCACGAAATGATGAGATCCGAATTACATAGCCGGCCATAACTTCACTTTACGGATGATTCTATGTGTTTTAATTATCAGTGTCGTATAGAAATCAAGAAAAATATTGCTTCATTTTTCAGAAACCCTACTCCTGAGAAGTCAGAGCTGCTGCCGGTGACGTGGGTGCCCGCCACTAGAGACCGGTGGAATTATCTGAACATAGACTCGGAGCTGACCATGGAGACCAGACCCTTCAACGACAGGATGGCTTTCCTGGATCTGTTTTACAAAATGAACGAGCACTATCAAATTGGTTTTCGTAGAAATGAGAATTAAATGCCTTATAACAAAAATGTATCATTGAATTTTTTTTTTATAATTGTATAGCTTTACTTAACAAAACTCCTAAAATACAACTTAAATATAAATAACAAGTTAAATTAATAAAATAAATCTAAAAACGTAATATAATCATTGAATTACTTTCATTTAATTATTGACTACCTATGACGGCTTCGCTGTTGGTAGACTTATTTTGGTGTTGCAAGTTATACATTGATGATAGGGTGGCAACGTTAATTCGTTTGGAGATGCCCTAACGAACCTAACTTAATTTTATTATCTCTAGTGGGAATTTTTATGACACTGCCACTGGCACAAGCTTGTTGTTCTTTTGAGACTACTTTAGAGTCTCTAGGAGCTAATTCTTGTGTTGCTGAAGGTTTACTGGAGTTCTTCTGCCACAATTCGTCTGGAATCTTATCCCATAAGTAGAAAAATAATATGTGTCATCTGAATTTGAACCATTTTACTTCAGAACTGAGTGCGTGCGTGTTCACGAAATTTCTTAGATAGTAGTAGGTTGAGGCGTTTTTGTTTCCTTTTTTTCCAATAGATGGCATTAGACGAGGAACAAGAAAAGGAATTGAATGTTACCTTACGTTTATCTAATTCATCATGTGATGACTGGATATCGCTTATTGCATTGCAAAATGATGTTATATCCTTGAGAAAATTAAGAATCATCTATGGCGTTATCTGTAAATACAATCATCCAGTACGATCAGATAACTGAGATGACTATTTATATCCACCAATAATCTTAAAAATTATTATTGTAGTTTCGCGTCTTAGAAGAAAATGACGTACCGTAGATTTATTTTTGCAACAATATTGTATTTTCAATATGCTGGAGCAGTTCCGCGGGTGGATCCCCTGGTGGACAGCAAGGCAGGGCTGATCCGAGGACAGGCAGCCGCCGACGGAGACTACTCCATGTTCATGGGTATCCCTTATGCTAAAGTCAACGAATCAAACCCCTTTGGAGTGAGTGAATACGTCATTTTATAAACTATTAAAAAAAATATTATGAATGAATTCACAAAGAAAAGTGATTTTGTAAAAATTCCATCAATTTGAACAATATTTTGATTATTTTCTATATAAGCTTATCGTTGTCGACTGACATTGAATGTCTGTTCTTATTAAATCAGTGCATTAAATTCAGTTATGACAATTCATAATAACAATAATGACTATCAGAATAATAATGTCGTAAGCTACAATCAAGATAATAATTATCACTGTCATCATTGAGTTTCGAAACTCACGGAATACTTTAATAAACTACAAAAATAATAATTGAAATAATTTTATTGTTGCCGTGCCGTATTATTTTGTTACAGCCTTCAGTTCCCTATCCTAAGTTTGAGGACACCTTCGCAGCTATTTATGACTCATCAATCTGCCCACAAGTTTCAGAGTTCGACAACACCAAAATAGTCGGCACAGTTGACTGCTTGCACCTGAACGTCTACGTACCTAGCACAGCCACATCTAGCAATTGCCTACCCGTATTAGTTTGGATTCATGGTGGAGCATTTTCGATCGGCTTTTCGGGAAGAAATGTTTACGGTCCAAAGTTCTTAGTTAGACATGACATCATATTAGTGACGCTTAACTATAGACTGGGCCCGTACGGTTTTATGTGCGTTGACTCGCCAGCAGCGCCCGGCAACCAGGGCCTAAAGGACCAACGATTAGCTTTAAAATGGGTCAAAGAAAACATAGATGCGTTTGGTGGTGACACTAACAAAATAACAGTATTTGGTGAAAGCGCTGGCTCGCGATCTGTTGATTTTCACGTTCATTTAGATCAAGATTTGTTCCACCAGGCTATTTTGCAGAGCGGAACAATACTTGGTCCTCGGGGAATAAGTAATCCTGGGAACGATGGACCTTTGAAATTGGCTGAAAATTTAGGCCTGGTTACTACGGACGTAAATGATGCTTTATCATTTCTAGCTTCAGTAGACTCGAGCCTTATCATTGCTGCTACGCGTGATTTGGGTTTATCATTTAGACCATGTACAGAAAATAACTTTGACGATGTTGAACCATTTTTGACGGATCATCCAGTAAATTTAACACCATTCAGAGCCAGAGGGATACCATTGTTGCTTGGTTTTAACAACGACGAAAGTTTAATTTCTCGATATCAATTCAATTCAGAATATTTATCAAATACTTTAAGGCAAAGTTTTGATTTTGATAGCGACACATTTGATGAAATGTCAGAGATTGTTAGACATTATTATTTTGGCGATGAAGACGTAAGCGTAGAAATGGAGCGTCCGCTTCTGAACTTAGCTGCTGATTTTCAGTATTTTCACCCAACTCAGAGAAGCCTCAGAAAATTCTTTGATTCTGGAGTTCAAAGTATTTATTCCTACATGTTTTCATATGTGGGAGAAAGAAATTACTACAGATATTTGAACAACATTACATATGGCGCGGCAGCGCACGCAGATGAGCTCAGTTATTTGTTCGACGTGGGCTTCGTTGATGGTGTCATGCCGGCTGAAGATCAAGTTATAGTTGACAGGATAACAACGCTATGGACCAACTTTGCTAAATACGGGTACGCAACGCACATATATCATTTGATTGTGGAGTGTGGACACACCACCGAATAAATAGGTAGATGGTTTAATTTTTCCAAAAAAATCATATCAATTTTAATTAATATAGTATTTCATATCGTTTTTATTTATTATATTTCATATCGTTTTTTTATTTTTTTATTACGTTTGGCAGTTAGTTGGAGCTTTACAAAATGTTACTTTTTTAACAAAAACTCATTCAAAGAAAATTTTTGCTTCATTTTTCAGAAACCCTGTTCCTGACACATCGAAGCTGCTGCCGGTGACGTGGGTGCCAGCCACCAGAGACCGATGGAACTACCTGAACATAGATTCTGAGCTGACCATGGAGACCAGACCATTCAACGACAGGATGGCTTTCCTGGATCTGTTTTACAAAATGAACGAGCAATATCAAATATTAAATTGGTATTAGTAGAAATGAGAATTAAATGCCTTATTACAGCAATGTATCATTGAATTACTTTCATTAATTATTTTCTACCTAGAGATCATCGCTACAAGCTCAAATGACGTCACTGAAAAATTACTTATGGCAGCCACGCTGTTTGTATAAAATAGATAGTTTAGTACATTACTGCAGACGCCTGGAAAGAACAGCTTACCAGGCGAGTAGGTATTGGTACACTTAAAGTTGGTACCACAGACGTGATCTGACCCGGATGACGGCTTCGCTGCTCGTGGACGTAATAATTATTATTGTTGCAAGATATAGATTGATGATACAGTGGCAACATTAGTTCGTGTTTTGACTGCATGTTAGATTAGTTTCATTCACGCGACGCTAGCTTCATTTGTATTTCAAAATAAGCTCTTAGAGGACCCTGATATCCTGGTACTTAAACTCTCCCTCCGTCTTACGCCTGACGCGAGTTTATCATTTTTACCCATCCCAAAATGTGTTCAACGCCGCTAAAGAACACACAGTAAACAGTTTTATAGGGGGACCCTATGAAAAGGCTTAAGCAAATGAAGGGGTTTTCCGGTCCTTGGTTTTCACTTCAAAAAAAAAGTGTCATTTAGTAATGATTCCATCATTTTTAATAATAAATACCTAGGTACGTGATGATTTTCTTTAATTTGGTTATCAGTTTGATTATCGATCAGTTTATCCTTATCGACTGATATTAAATGACTGAGGCACAAGGTTGAGGTATTAATCCATACTAAGTATATTATCACAAATAAAACGTCTATCTGAATAATCATGCGCGAGCCACAATCAAGATAATTATTATCAATGTCACCATGAGTTTTAAAACTCATTGAATACTTTGATTAATTACAAAAATAAAAGAGTTAAATAATTGCTGCCGTTACAGCCTTCCGTTCCCTATCGTTAGTTTGAAGACACCTTCGCAGATTTGAATTACTCACCAATCTGGCCACAAATATCACTGTTCGACAACACCACAATACCACAATAGTCGGCACCTGCCCGAACTAGTTTGGATTCATGGTGGATGGTTCCAATTCGAATTTGCAGCAAGAAATGTTTACGGTCCAAGTTCTTAGTTTGACATGAGATAAGACTGGGCCCGTACGGTTTTATGTGCGTTGACTTGCCAGCAGCGCCCGGCAACCAGGGCCTGAAGGACCAACGGTTAGCTTTAAAATGGGCCAAAGAAAACATAGAAGCGGTTGGTGGTGACTCTGATAATATCACAAAATATGCGGTGTAAGCGCTAAGAGTATCTGTAGAATTTCATATTCGTTAAAATAAAGACTTATTTCATCAGGTAATTTTGCAAAGCGGAACAATTCTTGTTCTCAAACGGTTAATCAGATTGATATTAACGTCAAAAAAAATATTTTCCCATTGAATAACCTACGATAAAAACTATATCCGGCAAGCTTATTGTTTAACTCGCGAAGTCGCGGAAAGAAGCTAGTTTAGTGTAATTTTCAATTTTCAAACAAATTCAAGTCCAGTATACCCTGCCTCCTAAGCTCCTAACCAACATGCAGGCTGTGGGAGGTCATTTTTCATTGGTTCCCCACATAAACAGACAAATATAAAAAAATCGATTCTGCATGTCCAGTGTTACAGGCGGCGACACCTAAGTAAAACTTGGAGGGGAAGGTATCATGGGGGAGTGCTGCAGGGGCCTCGGGCGGGCGTACGTAAGCGCTTATTGGCTCTCCAATCGTCCTCTGCTCCGCGCACCGCATGCGAGCATGCGACGCTCCGCTGACTTCTGCTGCACAGTCGCGTTCTAAATTGTGTTGTTACTACTGTTGATGTTTTCTGCTAAGTTTGTGTTTTGTTTTTTGCTTATTTTTACTTCCCTATACTATACTAATTGAACCTACTACTATCATATTTTTATAATATATTAGTGATGATACTAGTTTAATCGAACTAGCTTAAGTAATCTAACTAATATTATAAATGCGAAAGTATGGATGGATGGATGGATGGATGGATGGATGTTTGTTTGTTACTCAATCACGCCAGAACGGCCCAACGGATCTGGATGAAATTCGGCACATAGATAGAGAAAAGTCTGAAATAGCACATAGGCTACTTTTTATCACGGAAAATTGCGTAGTTCCCGCGGGATAGCGATAAACGAATTCATTGCAGACGAAGTCGCTGGCAACAGCTAGTATATTACTAAAGATCATTGTAAATAATGTAATTAGTTTGTAGAGATAACAATTAAGTGCGCGAAAGTACCTATGCGCAGGTAATCCCCTCCAAGTTTTACTTATGTGCCGCCGCCGCTTGTACTAGACAAAATGTAGGCAGTGTGAGTAATAGGGTAATGGTCCTGTTTTTACTAGTGATGGGCCGACTACGGCTTTTGCCGACTACCCGACTACCCCACTAGTCGGTTCCAAAAATGCCGAATAGTCGGCCGACTAGTCGGCATTGCCGAGCATTCTGGGCGCTCGTCAATCCACTTCGTTTTTATTTTAAACTGTTACCATAAAAAAGTGTGTAACTTTGCCTAAGGTTCCTTGTTTGAATTTTAGATATGAAACCCCAAAATAATTGGGTACGGAATCCTTATTATTTTTAAGTAGGTATCTCGTAAACGTAGGAAAATACAATAGATTAATAAAAGCCATTTTATTATTTATAAGTACTGACTAAACATAAATGTGAAAGGAGAGCTAAAACTTTTTTATGATTAAAAAATAGTTATGAGCTCAAGTATGTTAATTGTGAACGAGGAAAACACGCCTCGTATCGTCACGCCACTAATTACAGTCAGGGCCTGGATCATTTCAGGCATTATTTTCGCGGTAGCCTATTTGGTTCCTCTCGTACATCCTGTAGAAAAGCTCTAAGAAAGCCATCCTGTCGTTGAAGGGTCTGGTCTCCATGGTCAGCTCCGAGTCTATGTTCAGGTAGTTCCATCGGTCTCTGGTCGCGGGCACCCACGTCACCGGCAGCAGTTCCGACTTCTCAGGAGTAGGGTTTCTGAAAGATTAAAGTTTCTTTTACCTACAGTTGGTATAAAAGTGCCAATAAAAGAGTAATGTTTGTTGTTAAAGTGTAAAGTATTATTGAGGAGCTTGTACTTTCGTGGTACTTTTATCAATCTTGCATTGAGGCATCATTAAGCACTCTGTCTGCCTAAATAATAATAGGTAAATGCGGACTCTTTAAAATTGTTACTTTTGTGATCTTAAAAATATTTTGTATTATATTTAAGTGTGCAAAAAAGTATATTTGAATAAATTTGTAGTGATCATAACTATATTAATATTAATAAAACATGAAATAAGTACCCATATTTTGCAAAGTTTGTCCACAAAGTGGTTATCTTGTCGATAATGACTTGATCTTCGTCAGTCATGATGTCTTTCATATACGATACGTCAAACAAATAACCCAACTCGTCAGCGTGGGCTGCCCCTCCAATAGTAATATTTTCCAGGTATTTCCAGTAATTCCTTTGTCCAACGTATGAAAACACGTACGAGTACACGGATTCAGCACCGCCTTCGATATATTTTCTAATGCTCCTCTGCGTTGGATGTGCGAAACCGAAATCCGAGCTGACGTTTATAACTGATCGCCTCGTTTCTTCATTGACTTCTTTATCACCAAAATAGAAATGTCTAACAATTTCCGTCATTTCCTCATAAAGAGCGCTATCGAAATTGAAACTTTCAGCTACATTTTCACCGACGATATCGAGCTGTTCTAAAATGTCTGAATTTAAATTACCGTAGAAAGCAACTCCTTCGTCACCGTTAAAGCCAATCAAAATTGGAATTTCTTTAGCGATTGGTGTTGGTAAATTAACAGGATGGTTTGTCAAAAACGGTTCGACATTTTCAAAGACCTTTTCGACGCACGGCCTGAACGCCAAGCCTAACTGGTTTGTGGCGTCAATAATCAGACTTGGTTTGATTTTGGATAAAAATGACACAGCTTCTGTAACGTCATTTGTTGTTAAACCGAAAAATTCTGCTAATTTTAGAGGTGCTTCGTTACCAGAGTTTAATACGGACCAGGGATTGAGAATGGTTCCACTTTGCAAAATAGCTTGATTAAAGAGATTTTCTTGAGGTCGATGAAGTTGGAAATCAACAGACGCCGAACCAGCGCTTTCTCCGAAAATAGTTATTTTGTTAGAATCACCACCGAAAGCCTCTATATTATTTTTTACCCATCGTAAAGCCAATCGTTGGTCTTTCAAGCCCTGGTTCCCAGGTACAATTGAGTTATCCAGGCACATGAAGCCGTACGGTCCTAAACGGTAGTTGACCGTTACCAAGATGACGTCATGTCTGACCAAAAACCGCGGTCCGTAGACGGTTCTTCCGTAACTCCCAATAGAGAATCCACCTCCAAAGATCCAAACAAGCACTGGTAAACGGTTTTCAGAGCTGGCAGAAGCGGGAGCATATACGTTTAGATGCAGACAGTCAACATTACCGACAAATGTGTTGTTGAACTCATCTATTTGAGGGCACATCGCTGAATCAACAAATGCGTCGAAAATTTCTTCAAATTTTGGTTGAGGAACTGACACCTGTAAAATTAAGATGACTTAATTAACTTTTTAACAATGAACTGATATTGCAATCGGTTGTGGGTTCGATAGAACCCAGGCTCGCACCTCTGAGTTTTGGGAATTTATGCGTGAAAATTTATTTGATCTTGAGCTTTTCAGTTAAGGAAAACTTCGTGAGAAGACCGAGACCTACGAGATAATTCAACGGTGCAGTGCGTGTAAAGCTCTCAATCCGAAAATCCCAAAATGGTTAAATTCTAGAAAAATGGTTCATGTAGACTTGTTTTTTAAATAATGCTTATTAACATATTATTATATAAAAGCCCAGTCTCACTTGATGCTACGGCGACATCACTTGCGCTAAATCAGATGTCGCCATAGCGTCGCCAAGTGAGTGACATTTTTATTAATAAACTTACTCCAAACGGGTTGTTCTCGTCGACCTTCCCATACGGGATACCCAGGAACATGGAGTAGTCTCCATCGGTCGCTCGCAGTCCTCGAATCAGCCCCACATTGCTGTCCACCACAGGATCCAGTCGAGGAACTGCTCCAACACACTCGGACACGAGAAAAGCAAGGACCAATGAATAGAACATCATTTTTCCCCGAGTCCCAATTTGATAATGACAAAATCAAACATCTTTGGCAGTTATTTATAGTGTATTCGGTTTTAAGATTATCTTGAGATTAGTAATTTGGATGCGTTCGTTGAGAATTTATCTTGGGTTTTTCATAAATGTTCTGATCTATATAAGATTATCTATTCTTCTGCTTATTCTAAGTTCTACACCGCGTGTGTCTGTATGTCTGTTCGCAATAAACTCAAGAACTGATTAACAGATTGTTATGCGGTTTTCAACAATCGATATCAATATTTAATAATCGATATTTACAACCGGCTTGATAACCTCTAAAACTATTTTTATTCAAAATACTTGCACAGTACTGAACTTAAACTTTTAAGAAAAATTTTTCACTACCTATATTATTATAATTAATAAATAATTAATTTTTGTTTTATGTTTTAGAAAAGCACTAAGTATACAAGCTTCAAACATTTACTTAAGTACCATACTGGACTCGTACATAAAAATCCTCGCCTACGGCTCGGATTTCAAATCAACTCGTCCAGTGTAGCTTACTTACTGGTCTCTGCAGTAATCATCACTACATAGTTGTAATTGTAATTGTTATTGTAATTTGTAGTTGTAATTTTTGACTGTAGTGTAATTTACTTATGTATGGATCTTTAGTTATCTGAAATAAATGATTATTATTATTATAGTATAAAACAAAGTCGCTTTCTCTTTCCCTATGACTCTATGCCCTTATGTATTCATCTTTAAATCTACGCAACGGATTTTGATGCGGTTTTTTTTAATAGAGTGAATCAAGAGGAAGGTTTATATGTATAATACATGCATAATATACCGTGCGAAGCTGGGGCGGGTCGCTAGTGTACTATAAATAAGTAAAGTCGCTGACAACAGCTAGTATGTTTCAAACTACGCCCATTTTGATAACGACCATAGTATTAATTTTCTTAAACTTGGATCGTTTCGTGATAAAAGGAAATATCTATTGATCTTATTGATTAATTAATATGTTGTAAATGATAAAAATTATGTTTTGGCATGACATCATCGTTTTTTGTTGAGCAACACATTGAAAACTCAAAGTACACGTAAGCTTATATATAGCTTACTAGCTTCTGCCCGCGACTTCGTCCGCGTAGAAATGATACTCCGTTACGTAGTTTTAAAATATAATAATCATAAATAGGGATAGACAGACAGACAGACAGCGGAAAGCGACTTAGTTTTATCCTATGTAATGATATATTTTTATATAATTAACTAACATAGTGTTTAAGTTGTATTACTAACCCGATATGGATCCCGATGTCCGAAATAAATGATTTTTATTTAAATAGACTTAAGCACTGATGTTGAGAGTATATTCTGCAATCATTGTTTACGTTGCGACTCTAACTAGCTACGCCCTTTGAAATGTTTATCGCTATCCTGCGGGAACTATGCAATTTTTTTGGCCTAGCCGTTCTTGAGCTATAAATTGTGTTAATAGCCGGACTTTGTTTCGTAAATAAAAAAACAGTCATTATATTTAATACATAGAGTTTCGTCCGCACAGAATTGAAATTTGTATTCTAGGCAGTTTGACTTTTCTAGACACTTATAAAAATTGTCGTTATATAATCAACCAATATTGTTCATTACACAAAACCTTAACAACAAACTATCTAAACCCTCCTTGTGAATCTCTATATCGATTGTTGAAAACCGCATGAAAATCTGTTAATTAGTTCTTGAGTTTATTGCGAACAGACATACAGACACACGCGGTGTAGGACTTAGAATAAAACAGAAGAATAGATAATCTTATAGATCACCACTTTATGAAAAACCCAAGATAAATTCCCAATGAACGAATCCAAATTAGTTATCTCAAGATAATCTTAAAACAGAATACACTATAAAATGCCGAAGATATTTGATTTTGTCATTATCAAGTTGGGACTCGGGAAAAAATGATGTTCTATACATTGGTCCTTGCTTTTCTCGTGTCCGAGTGTATTGGAGCAGTTCCTCGACTAGATCCTGTGGTGGACAGCAATGTGGGGCGGATTCGAGGACTGCGAGCGACCGATGGAGACTACTCCATGTTCCTGGGTATCCCGTATGGGAAGGTCGACGAGAACAACCTGTTTGGAGTAAGTTTATTTATAAATGTCACTCACTTGGCGACGCTATGGCAACGTCTGGGGGACTTCTCCGAAACTCGATTTTCGAAGTTCGTGACATGCCGTCCCTCTCGCTCCAAAATGAATGACTATTAGTGTGAGCGGAACGGCACGAAACGAACTTCGAAAATCGAATTTCGGAGTACAAGACCTGATTTGTACAGGATACGTAGCTGGCGATGTCACCATGGCTCTCGGTGAGACTGAGCTTTTTTTAAACATTTTATCCAGAATTTAACTATTTTGGATTTTTCTTACTCAGAATCGTTACTACTTACTCTATTAACCCTTATACCTGCAAAAAAATGTGTCTCAGATTTTACTAAGCATGGATTTTTTCCCTGTTCGTCACGTTCCATAGATATAAAAATCGACGAACAAAAAAGTGACGAACTGGGATGAAAGTTATGGAACACATTTCTTCTTGTATAAGGGTCGATAGGGTAAACGATTCTGAGTATTTTTAATACAAGATTTTTTTTTTCTGATGTTAATTGATTATTGCATTAAAAAAGCCGTGGTAGCGTAGAGGCTTGACCTGTGGCCTCTCAAGCAGAGGGTCGCGGGTTCGGATTCTGGGCTTGCACCCCTGAGTTTTTCGGAATTACCCTTGTGGGTTGGAAGGTCAGATGGCAGTCGCTGCTGTAAAAACTAATGCCTACGCCAAATCTTGGGATTAGGTTGTCAAAGCAGACCCCATGCTCACAAAATGCCCGAAAAACGATAGGAAGATGACTTGATTATTGCATTGTCATTAGGCTTGATGAAATAATAACATGGGAACATTAAGGGAAACATTTAATCATCTCCATCCCATATACGTCCCACTTTTGAGCACAGGCCTACTCTTATGATAAGAAAGATTAGACTGAGCGCAGATTGAGAGCTTTACACACACTACACCATTGTATTGCCTCGCAGATGTATGCAGGTTTTCTCACAAAGTTTTCCTTCACTGAACAACTCATTACAAATATCAAATACATATTCACACATTAGTTCCAAAAACTCAGAGGTGCGAGCTTAGATACGAACCCACGACCCTTTGCTTGAGAGGCCACAAGTCAAACCATTGGGCTAGGTACCACGGCTTTTAGATACTATGCTTCCACGGTTATTAATCAATACATAGTATAGAATAAAGTCGTTTTCCGCTGTCTGTCTGTCTGTCCCTATTTATGCTTAGATTTTTAAAACTCCGCAACGGATTTTGATGCGTTTTTTTAATAGATACTGATTCGAGAGGAACGTTTATATGTATAACTAGCTTCTGCCCGCGACTTCGTCTAAGTAGAATTAGCAATTATTAGGGTAGTATTGTTAGGGTAACAGCTATCTTCGTTCCAAAATTTATCCAAATCCGTCCAGTCGTCTTAGCGTGAAGAAGGAACAAACATACACACTCTCTCACTCTCATCGTTACATCGTCATATCCTTACAAACTTTCGCATTTATAATATTAGTAGGACAGGATTCTATGCAGACGAAGTCGCGGGCAGAAGCTTAAATACAAAAATATTTAAAATAAAAAAATATATCTAGCTAACTCGATTACAAAGAGGAAGAGATCTGATCATTCTGTAGACGAAAAAAAAAACATTTTTTTGAAGCGTCAAATTTGCTTGTTGTGTTAGCACAGGCACTTTTTTTTCTTGTGTCTTTTTCATTTGAACAAAGCTCTATATAGCAGTGTTTCCCAACCTGTGGTCCGCGGACCCCCGGGGGTCAGGGGGTCATCTCAGGGAGTCATCTCTGGACCATACGTAAATGCTCATACGTCCCGTAATCCATTTTTTTTGCTGTTTATTTTATTAAGGGGGTCCGTGAAAACTGTGCTTGATTTCCTAGGGGTCCGTGGCTGAAAAAGGTTGGGAAACGCTGCTCTATAGGTACAAGAAAACATTACAGACAGCGAGCGAACCTAAGCTGAATCGGAATTGAATCGTATTCAGACGTCATGGTAACCCCATTGTTAAAAAGTTAATAAAGTCATTTTAATTTTACAGGACTCAGTTCCCCAACCAAAGTTTGAAGAAATTTTTGACGCATTTGATGACTCAGCGGTATGCCCTCAATTAGCAGAGGACACAACTTTCCATACTGTCGACTGCTTGCATCTAAACGTATATACTCCCACTTCTGCTAGCTCCGAAAACCGTTTGCCAGTGATGGTTTGGATATATGGAGGTGGATTCAACTATGGGAGTAACGAAAAATTGGAGTACGCACCACGGTATTTGGTCAGACATGACGTCATCTTCGTAGCGGTCAACTACCGTTTAGGACCGTACGGATTCATGTGCCTGGATAACCCAATTGTACCTGGGAACCAGGGCTTGAAAGACCAACGATTGGCTTTACGATGGGTAAAAAATAATATAGAGGCTTTCGGTGGTGATTCTAACAAAATAACTATTTTCGGAGAAAGCGCTGGTTCGGCGTCTGTTGATTTCCAACTTCATTGACCTCAAGAAAATCTCTTTAATCAAGCTATTTTGCAAAGTGGAACCATTCTCAATCCCTGGGCCGTATTAAACTCTGGTAACGAAGCACCCCTAAAATTAGCAGAATTTTTCGGTTTAACAACAACTGACGTTACAGAAGCCGTGTCATTTTTATCCACAATCAAACCACCAAGTCTGATTATTAACGCCGCAAACCAGTTAGGCTTGGCGTTCTTGACGTGCGTCGAAAAGACCTTTGAAAACGTTGAACCGTTTTTGTTAACCCATCCTGTTAATTTACCAACACCAATTGCTAAAGAAATTCCAATTTTGATTGGCTTTAATGATGACGAAGGAGTTGCTTTCTACGGTGATACTTTAAATACAGCGGATTTAGAACAGCTCGATATCATCGGTGAAAATGTAGAGGAAAGTTTCAATTTCGATGACAATCTTTATGAAGAAATGACGGAAATTCTTAGACAGTTCTACTTTGGTGACAAAGAAGTCAATGAAGAAACGAGGCGATCAGTTATAAACGTCAGCACGGATTTCGGTTTCGCACATCCAACGCAGAGGAGCATTAGAAAATATTTCGAAGGCGGTGCTGAATCCGTGTACTCGTATGTGTTTTCATACGTTGGACAAAGGAATTACTGGAAATACTCGGCAAATATTACTATGGGGGGAGCAGCTCACGCTGACGACATAGGTTATTTGTTTGACGTATCGTTTTTGAAAGACATCATGCCGGACGAAGATCAAGTCATTGTCGACAGAATGACCACTTTGTGGACAAACTTTGCAAAATATGGGTACGTAGGTATTTCATGTTTTTATTAATGTTGATGTAATGGTCACTACCATTTCGACTTAAATATACTTTTTTGCACATAACTATGATATAAAATAATTTTAAAATCACACAATCTACATTTTAAAGAGTCCATATTTACCAATTATAATTTAGGTAGATAAAGTACTCAATTCTGCCTCATTTCAAGTTTTATAAAATTACTACGAAAGTACAAGCTTTGCTCCATAAGAATACTATTTTTAATTAAGTAGGTACCCTGACATTCCTATTTTTTTTGTGTCTACTATTACTATAAAAGTAACTTTAATCTTTCAGAAACCCTACTCCTGAGAAGTCGGAACTGCTGCCGATAACGTGGGTGCCAGCGACCAGAGACCGATGGAACTACCTGAACATAGACTCGGAGCTGAGCATGGAGACCAGACCCTTCAACGACAGGATGGCTTTCCTAGAGCTTTTCTATAGGATGTACGAGAGAAACCAAATAGGCTATCGCGATAATAATGCCTGAAATGATCCAGGCCCTTCCCTTACTGTGGCGTGACGATATGTGGCCTGTTTTCCTCGTTCGCAATAAAATAATTGAGCATTACTATTTCTTTAATTTTCCAATAAATTTAAGACTTTTTGATACACCATGAGCAGAGTATAACTTTAATTTCATCGTCATCATCATCCTCATCATTAGCTAAGATATGTCCCATGCTAAACATAGGCCTCGTCTATAGAGCGCCATAAAGGCCGGTCTTGCACGGCCCTCATCCAGCGGACTCTTATAATCTTCAACTGTTCATAAGTCCATCTCGAGGGAGTTATCCTACGCTGCGTTTTCCAGTAGCAAGTATGTTACTTTTTAGGATTCCGTAGCCAACATGGTCGAAACGGAACCCTTATAGTATATTGCTATAAATTTGAAGAGGATTAAAATAATTTCTTAAACATGGACGATGACAATACTAAATATCTATTGACTATCAATACTATCTATTGATCTCTTAATTAATTAATATCTTGTAGGTACATTAATGATAAAAATTATGTTTTAGGTAAATTACATCGTATTTTTAGGATCCCATAGCTAAAATGGCAGTGGCAGCAAAATTCAGTAGATGAGCCAGGCCAACCTTTTAGAATAAAACATAGCAACGCTGCTGTGCAGAGTAAAAACTGACCGAGTCGCGTTTTATTGAAAAATAACTATGACGTATACATAATAAATGAGGACATAACTACATAAACGTATGTATACATCCGCGCCAAACGCATAAACCTCCTTTTAGACATCGCCGTATTCGGGTAAAGAAACGTTCGTCTAGCCACCCACGTTGTCCTAAAAAAAAACAGAATTAATGTGTTCCATGCTAACATCAAAGATAATCTAAACTATTTTTATCTGAAGATAAACATACCACTCTGTGAGAGACACTCTTGAGTACACCAATGTCAAGTTGCATCTGAGAAGAAAATGACGATCTTTAAGTTCATTTTTGGTGTAGTTATTTTACTCCAATATGTTGGAGCAGTTCCGCGGGTAGATCCGCTGGTGGACAGCAAGGCGGGGTTGATCCGAGGACAGGCGGCCGATGACGGAGATTACTCCATGTTCCTGGGTATCCCTTACGCTAAAGTCGATGAGGCGAACCCGTTCGGGGTAAGTAAGTTAATTGATATAATAAACGTCATAGAATGGATACCTATAGAATATTTTTGTTTCGTACTAGGGAAATATTGTTAACAGATAAGGATATTATTGAAAGGGCTTGTCAGGGACTGCGGTTACATAACAATAAACACTTTATTGTCATTTGCGTTACCTACGGCTTTACATTTATCTTTTCCTAAATAATAAATAAAAAAATATTACAAAAAGATTTACTACTAGATCAAATTATTATTTCAGCCATCGATTCCTTATCCACCCTTCGAAGACACATTCGGCGCTTTTGACGATTCGGCGATTTGCCCTCAAGTGGAAGAATTTAACAATACTATAGTCGGGACTCTGGACTGCCTGCATCTGAACGTATACGTTCCTACTGCCGCTTCCTCCAGAAACCGTTTGCCTGTCCTTGTTTGAATCTACGGTGGTGGTTTTGAAATTGGATTTGCAGGAAGATACGTCTATGGTCCAAAGTTTTTGGTCAGACATGATATCGTCTTGGTTACACTCAACTACCGTCTTGGCCCGTACGGTTTCATGTGCCTCGATATGCCGGTAGCACCTGGCAATCAGGGACTCAAAGACCAACAACTGGCTCTGAGATGGGTAAAAGACAACATAGAAGCTTTTGGTGGCGACGTTGATAAAATAACTATATCTGGTGAAAGTGCAGGGTCGGCGTCAGTAGATTTCCACATTCACCAAGCACAAGAAAATTTATTCCAACAAGCTATATTGCAGAGCGGGACTATTTTGAACCCTTGGGTAATGAGAAACCCTGGTAATGAAGGACCATTAAAATTGGCTGAACATCTTGGTGTTGTCACTAGCGATGTAAATGAGGCACTGTCATTTTTATCCTCAGTTGACACAAAGCTTGTTATAGCTGCTACAAGTGAACTAGGCATGTCATTTAGACCGTGTGTCGAGAACACTTTTGATGATGAAGTACCATTTTTAACAGAGCATCCAATCAATTTGCCTGTACCAAATGCCCGAACTGTTAAACTATTCATCGGATTCAATAACGATGAAGGACTATATTACTATGGGAACGCAAATGGTGACTCCTTGATTGACTTAGATATCGTAGGTCTATTGATTACTGAGAATTTTGATTTCGACAGTCACACTTTCGACGAAATGTCTGAAATTCTAAGACATTTCTATTTCGGTGATAAAGATGTTAGTGTAGAAACTTTACGTCAAGTTATAGATATAACCTCAGATATGCGTTATGGGCATCCAACGCAGAGAAGTCTGCAAAAATACTACGACAATGGAGCTACCGACATATTCTCATACGTATTCTCATACGTCAGCGAAAGAAATTTAATAAAATATGAAAAAAACATTTCTATTGGTGGCGCATCTCACGCAGATGAATTAAGTTATTTATTCGACGTGACTTACATGAAACAGATTATGTCAGAAGAAGAACATATCGTCGTGGACAGGATGACAACATTGTGGACCAATTTCGTGAAACATGGGTAAGTTTTTTTTTACACAAGCAAATAATATAAAAATACAAAAGGAAATTTTTATAACCACACATTATTCATTTTTAAGCACACGGCTCAGTTTGTCTTTTCTGCGTCTTGTGATTATTTTTTTAACTTTCAGAGACCCTACTCCTGAGACCACAGATTTGTTGCCAGTTAAATGGGTGCCAGCGACAAGAGACCGGTGGAACTACCTGAACATAGATTCAAAGTTGACCATGGAAACCAGACCCTTCAACGACAGAATGGCTTTCCTGGATCTGTTCTATAAGATGAATGAGAACAACCAAAAAGGCGTACACAGGAATGACTTTTGAAAATACAAATATTATATTGCGGTAATTTTGACAATAATTATCATGAATGTACATAGTAAGAAGTAAACCGAAACTTACATACAATGAATGTTAAAAAACATACTAAGCAATACAGAAAATGTCGTAGTTAAATAGAACTCAGTGTTTTAATTCAAACCATAAATCGACACCTTAGTTCACACTTGTACTAATTACAGTTTTACTAATTTTACAGGAGAGCATTTTTAATGTTTGCATGTGAATAACTTTTCGACAGTGGGGGAAAAATGACAATTTATGGATTTTTATCTTAGAATAGGTCTTTGAGATTATGTATTTCAAATATTTATTTACAAATTATAAAATCTTGATAGTGAAATTTGGTCTTTAAGTAGCCCGACACCTCAGTTAATACAAGTGTGCACATCAATTCTACGAAATCAATGCAGTTAAGACATTCGTGACTATAATTTGTTTTATTTCAAAAATATTTTATTAATCAGGCAAAATAAATTGAAGACACAGTTTTGTGAAATAGTTTTATTGCTGTTAAAATATAAAAACAGAAAGAAACTTAAACTTAAAAATTCTGAAATAAACTAATGTGAACATCACTGATGTGATGTGTACAAAGATACTAAGTACTGTTAGCACAAAATAATTCTTATAGAAACACTAGCTTTTTCCCGCGACTTCGTCCGCGTAGACTTCATTTATTGACAAATAGCTTTTGGCCACGGCTTCGCTTGTGTGTACCAGGAGTACTTATTTCAATCCCGTTTTTTTCCCGTTCCCATAAGAATTTCGTGAAATGCTCTCTTAATGCTCCCTACACTCCCCAAAGAACCCACTTGCCAAATTTCAGCTTTCTACGGCCAGTAAAACGAAAAATCCCGTTTTTTCCCGTTCCCGGGGGAATTTTGGAAATTTCTCTCTTAATGCTTCTTTATACTCTCCAAACAACCTAAATGCCGAATTTCAGCGTTCTACAACCAGTAAAAAGAAAAGTTCCGTTTTCCCGTTCCCGTGGTAATTTTGAAAAATGATCTTTTATAGCTTCTCTACACTCTTCAAGCAACCTACATGCCAAGTTTCAGCTTTCTACGAGGAATAAGACGAAAATCCCGTTTTTTCCCGTTCCCGTGGGAATTTTGGAAAGTCCTCTCTTAACACTTCTCTACACTCCCCAAACAACCTACATTTCGAATTTCAGCTTTCTACAACCAGTATAACGAAAAGTCCCGTTTTTCCCGTTCCCGTGGGAATTTCAGGAAATTGTCTCTTAGTGCTTCCCTACACTCATCAAGCAACCTACATGCCAAGTTTCAGCTTTCTACGACCAGTAAAACGAAAAATCCAGTTTTTCCCGTTCCCGTGGGAATTTTGGAAAGTCCTCTCTAAATGCTTCTCTACAATAACACTCCCCAAGCAACCTACATGTCGAATTTCAGCTTTCTACAACCTGCACTGCAGTATAGCAAAAAATCCCGTTCTTTCCCGTTCATTTCCGTCAGAATTTTGGGAAATCCTTTCGGTAGTGCTGCCCTATACTCCCCAAGGAACCTGAAGACCAAATTTCAGTTTTCTACGATCATTAAAACAAAAAATCGATCCCGTAGATCTGAATATAAATCTTGTTTTTTTCTTATCCTGTTGGAATTTTCGAAAATCCTTAAAACTGTTTTTTACTTTTATAATCACCTACTTCTATGCCAAATTTGAAGTCTAGTAATTATAGTTCATAGGATTTCGTTGAACTGAATATATAAATCCCGTTTTTTCCTTATCCCGTGAGAATTTCCAAAAATCCTGAAATTATTTTCTTAGTTTTGTAATCATCTACTTGTGTACGAAATTTTAGATAGGGTCACTCGGAATCGAATATAATAAATCCCGTTTTTTCCCGTTCCCGTGGAAATTTGTGTGTGTGTGTGTGTGTGTGTGTGTGTGTGTGTGTGTGTGTCAGGTAGGTATGTGTGTTGTTGTTTTCGTAATCAGCGACCCGATAAACCGTACAAACAATACTACCCACTATAATATAATAATAATAATACCCACGTTGATTTTCAGACTTTGTCACCCCCTATCCCCTTTTAGGGGTTGAATTTTCAAAAAACCTGAAACAGGTGTTTACTCATTTATTGTTAGGATTACTCCTGTGAAGTTTCGAATAAAATAGTCTAACTAATCGTGTTTCCCCATACAAACTTTGGACCCCCATTTAACCCCTTTAGAGGTCGAATTTTGAAAAATCCTTTCTTAGTGCACCCCTAGACCTTATAAGGAACCTACGTGCCAAATTTGGAATCTCTAGAACCAGCGGTTTGGGCTGTGCGTTGATATGTCAGTCAGTCAGTCAGTCAGTCAGTCAGTCAGTCAGTCAGTCAGTCAGTCAGTCAGTCAGTCAGTCAGTCAGTCAGTCAGTCAGTTTCTTCTTTTATATATTTTGATTAAAATGTTCTTGCACAACTATATTAGCCGTATGTGTAGCATCACTAAACAGTACCAACGTGCAGTTTTCAAAGGCAGCTTGCAGTTTGTAGGCTTCAAAATTATACACAAATAATTTAATTAACTTTACAGCAGATAATTTTACATATTATTATCAAATAAACGTTCCACTTACTTTCATCCGGGTTTTGTGAAGAAATCTTAGTCAACGTCGATCTTGCTCTATTGATAGCACTGCATGAAGATGCTTCGCGTTGTTGATCTTTCTGCTTCACTAAATTGACTAACTTTCGGCCTTTACTAAACATTTTAACATACTACTTAGAAATGTTCTCCATTAAAAAGACGGACCACATTGTTGCCTGCAATGGGCTCATTCGGCTCAATGACGGGAGCTATAGACCGACGCGGGGTAGGACGACAAAGGGGACCGAGAGAGGTGCGGTGGTCTATCTATAGTAATATGCTCCTACGGACGGAGTGTCCGACAAAGACAGATAATATTAAAGACACCGTGTGCTGCTTGAAGCCGGCGGCAGCGCGTGGCGCTGCGCCCGCGCCCTCTGTTAGGTAGATTAACACTATACCTAGGCAGGTATGATTCAGTAAAGAATAATGACGTGTCAAAAATACATTTTAGCAAGAAAATAATCCTCGCAATATGTCACTATATTGGACGAAATCGTATTAAAATCCATAAACGCATAAAGCTTAGTAAAAAATAATGGATACAGTTGAATTATCAACACTAAACACAATTGTATCTTCAATACATTTCAAAACAAATTGTATTAAAATAGCTTAACATGTTAAAAAGTTTCTGCTTCGGTGTCAATTAAAAGCACTTATGACAAACATGTTACAATTTTTTTGTACTAAAACTACTTAATTCATAATCGCAGACAAAAAAGTTAACTTGTCAATGGAATTAAGTGTTCTTAGAATGAATGTACAATGTCTTTGAATTTAAAGTATTTAAACCTATCAACCTTAAAGCACTTAAAGTATACGTACATGATTTTTTTTTTAAATATGGGCGTTTAGTGTAATATTACACGCATCCGTCGCACTTAGTATTATTGTGTCACGTTGTTTTTAATAGAAGGAGAAGGCTTTTCAGATTTCGGATACAAGCAAACGACGCAGAATTTTATATCATATACATGGCAATAAAAAAGTAAAAAAAAAAATTTTTGTAATTAGTACGAGTGTGAATTTCTGAAGGACACTGAAAATTAGAACACAGAAAAATCTAAGAAAAAAAAAATATGGCCAGGAATCGTACGTGGATCTTCTCATTTGATGGTTACTTATACTATTTTTGTTGAAGACTTGTTTTGGTAATGTTCTGATATTTTTACTGGCTGAAAAAGGAGGTTCTATGTTCTGCTGAATAGTTTTTTAACCCTCGACGCAAAAACAGGGGTGTTACAAGTTTGACGTCGATGTCTCTCTCTGTTTGTGCTTGTATGTGTGTGTGTGTGTGTGTGTGTATCAGTCTGTGGCATCGTAACTCTCAAGCGGATGGACTGATCTGAAGGTGTTTTTTTTTATTGGCAAGCCAGTTTCCTTGCCGATGGTTCTTAGTTACGTTTGGTAAAAATCTGTTCAGCAGTTTTGGGAGTACCAGCTCTTCCAAAATGATGTAAGTACTTATGGCATTTTTGGCATCAAATTTAATATTATTTTATTTACGTACGATTACTCGAGCGAGGGAGTGAGTGGGGTTTACAAAACTTTTAAAATAATTAATGTTATTTTTGTATGTTTATCGACTTCTGTGTCAATTACAGGGAGAGTTAAAAAAATTGTATTTTTTTAATTTGAAAGTGTCGTTGTTATACTAATTGAGGATCGAGTGATGGTACCCCAGGCAAATCGAGGAAACTTCTTTATTTGTATACTTAAGCATACCTGTAGTGATTTGTTTTCTCTATTTAACCAATGAGTTTATCTGTCATTAAGCTATTGCAAGTAAAATAAATGACTAAGTGACGCGTTAAAAAAATTAGATATATTTTGTTTAACTAAAAATAAGTGTTTGCAATAACAATAACTGAAAAGAGCGAAATAAAATCGATTATTTTGGTACGTCTAAAAACGAACTGGTTTATTTTAAGATAAAGCAAATTCAAAAATAATTTTAACCAACAAAACCATAGGTAACATTTTCTTTACTGAGCTATTCTTTAGTAGGTATCTTCCTTATTTAGCAACTAAAGTAATATATTTTACATACAGACAAAAGTTGTCGTAAAAAAAATGGTTCTTATAAAATATTTACTACATACGTAAATATAACTATCAGCAAAGTTTCAATAACATCTGATCTAGCCAGCCATGGTGTGCAGAAACAGATAAAAATAAAGTGTTTCAAAGTAACATCTAAGATAGTAATCTGAACTGTATGTATTTATCTCATGATAAACGTACCACTCTATGCGAGACACTCGAAGCCACCAATGTCAAGTTGCATCTGAGGCGAAAATGACGTTCCGTAGATTTATTTTTGCAACAATATTGTATTTCCAATATGTTGGAGCAATTCCGCGGGTGGATCCCCTGGTGGACAGCAAGGCGGGGCTGATCCGAGGACAGGCGGCCTCTGACGGAGACTACTCCATGTTCCTGGGTATCCCTTACGCTAAAGTCGATGACGCGAACCCGTTCGGGGTAAGTAAATTAGTCGATAAGATAAGACAATCGTTAAAAGTATATTATTATTATGAGTTTGGTTTTGCTTAGCAATGGCACGACATAATGTATAGAGCAATTTTGAGTTCGCATTCTTCTTCTTATGGTGCCTCTCCAACTAGTGAAGGTTGGCAATCAGCTCCGCATACTACACACGGGCTCTGGCCAGGTTGAAAAGCTCCGCCGCACTTATGATTCCAGTCCATTCCCTGATATTTCGCAGCCAGGATTTCTTCCTGCGCCCAACAGCTCTTTTTCCAGCCACTTTGCCCATAATTATAAGTTGTAAAAGCTCGTATCTTTTGTGTCTAAGCACATGACCTAGCAACCTTTCTTCCTTTGATGGTCTGCATCAGTTCACATTCCTTCCCAACTCGACGCAGGACCTCCACATTCCTCACCCGATCTGTCCGTCTCATGGCCAACATGTGTCTATATGCCCACATTTCAAATGCTTCTATACGTTTAGACTTCACATCCGTATAGAATTCGGATTCTTCATTTTCACTTAACTTTATTTCGTACCGAAGCCTCTGGTCCAGAGGAAGATTATTGATTGATAAGATGCAATTAAAAGGGATTAACAGAGACTGCGGTTATGTAACATTGTACACTTTGTTGTCATTTGTGTTATCTACGGTGTTTAAATTATCTTTGCATAAACAAAATTTAAATATTATAATCTATGCCGTAAAAAGAATACTAGTATTTTCATGGTATTGTACTGTATAATTTAAAATTAATTTCTTCTTCCCTTTATCATATTATGCCATTAAATGAAAGAGACTGCACCCAATAACATATTTTTTTTGTTCGTCATTATTGCTAAGGGCGAAGCCTCAGGCAACAGCTAGTATAGTATAAAAAGTAATGAAACTATGTTTTCGAACTAAGTTTTGCTGTCAATATTTCCTAGAGATTAACTACTAGTTCAAATTATTATTTCAGCCATCGACCCCTTATCCACCTTTCGAAAACACATTCGCTGCCTTTGATGATTCGGCGATTTGCCCTCAAGTAGAAGAATTTAACAACACTATAGTCGGGACTCTGGACTGCCTGCATCTGAACGTATACGTTCCTACTGCCGCTTCCTCCAGAAACCGTTTGCCTGTCCTTGTTTGGATCTACGGTGGTGGTTTTGAAATTGGATTTGCAGGAAGATACGTCTATGGTCCAAAGTTTTTGGTCAGACATGACATCGTCTTGGTTACACTCAACTACCGTCTTGGCCCGTACGGTTTCATGTGCCTCGATACGCCCGCAGCACCTGGCAATCAGGGACTCAAAGATCAACAACTGGCTCTGAGATGGGTAAAAGACAACATAGAAGCATTTGGCGGTGATATTAATAAAATAACTATATTTGGTGAAAGTGCTGGATCAGCGTCAGTGGATTTCCACGTTCACCAAGCACAAGAAAATTTGTTCCAACAAGCTATATTGCAGAGTGGGACTATTTTGAACCCCTGGGTAGTCACAAACCCTGGTAACGAAGGACCATTAAAATTGGCTGAACATCTTGGTGTTGTCACTACCGATGTAAATGAGGCACTGTCATTTTTATCCTCAGTAGACTCAAAGCTTGTTATAGCTGCTACAAGTGAACTAGGCATATCATTTAGACCGTGTGTAGAGAACACTTTTGATGACGAAGTACCATTTTTAACAGAGCATCCAATCAATTGGCCTGTACCAAATGCCCGAACTGTTAAATTATTCATCGGATTCAATAACGATGAAGGACTAGCTTATTATGGGAACGCAAATGCTGACTCCTTGATAGGCTCAGATATCGTCGGTGAATCGATTAATGAAAGTTTTGATTTTGACAGCCAAACTTTTGATGAAATGTCAGAAATTCTTAGACATTTCTATTTCGGTGACAAAGATGTTAGTGAAGAAACTCTACGTCAAGTTATAAATTTATGCTCAGATATGCGTTTTGGACATCCTACGCAGAGAAGTCTGCGAAAATACTACGACAATGGAGCTACTGACATATTTTCATACGTATTCTCATACGCTAGTGAAAGAAATTTTGTAAAATATAATAATAAGATAACTATTGGAGGCGCATCTCACGCAGATGAAATAAGTTATTTATTCGACGTAGCTTACATGAAACAGATCATGTCAGACGAAGAACAAATTATTGTTGACAGGATGACAACTTTGTGGGCCAACTTTGTAAAATATGGGTAAGTTTTTTTACTTAAGTAAATCACATAAAAAAAAATGTTTTTTTTTTAATCAATCAACATTGTTAACTTGACACAGACTTTTACACTTGTATTAGATTATTTATTTGATATTAATAATGTTAAATTTGGTTGAATTGATTTTTTTTTGCTAGCGTACTGTTAATTGTTTTTTTTTTAACTTTCAGAGACCCTACTCCTGAGACCACAGATTTGTTGCCAGTTAAATGGGTGCCAGCGACAAGAGACCGGTGGAACTACCTGAACATAGACTCGGAGCTGACCATGGAGACCAGACCCTTCAACGACAGAATGGCTTTCCTGGATCTGTTCTATAAGATGAATGAGAACAATCAAAAAGGCGTACACAAAAGTGACGCTTAGAAATTCTTGGATATACAAATTTGATTTTGTAATATTTAATAGGTACAATAATTATTTTCGATGTGTAGGTACCTAATAAGTTAATAGGTGCAAACAAAAGGATGCAATTTAATCCTGCATATTACATAACTGCATATTAAGCAATGCAGAAAAAATATAGAGCATAGTGATATACCTATAAAAAAACTAATAGAGACACCAAGTGCAAAATGAATAACGTTAATAGAAGAAAGTGTATCATTTCAAAAATATAATATATTTCGTGAAAGATTTGTTTGATTACGTTCTGGTTTTAATGTTCAACCTTAGGCTCTGTCTACCCCGTAAGGGATAAAGACGTGATTTATGTAAGTATGTATGTATGTCACCAAAGATGATTCTTTATCATCATACATTATTTTTGTTTTACTGTTCAAGATAATTAAATTTAGGGCCTATTTCGCCATTTCTGATAAGTATCCTGTTTTATGTACAATAAAAAATATTCAAGCTGATACATGGCTCAAAGAGTATCCTGTTAATCTTAAGTGTCAGATATCTATGATGCTTGTCCATATTTTTCATACTAATAATGGTACTATAGATATCGAAACTAAGATAAGCATAAACAAAGTGATAAACCAAACTAATAATATTGCCGATTGTTTCACTATTTTCGAGTTCGCCCCCTGCTAGGTAATTTATTTGGATAACTTTCAACGTTCACAGATATTTCTGATAAATCAATAAATCAACATACGCAACACAACTATAAAATTTTCCATAATTTCAACTCATCAAGATAATGCTGAGGTAATTTGAAGTAATTCATCAAGATAAAAAAGTTTCATATTCGTGATCATACTTTTTGCACATTTCTAATTTATATGCCAATAGAAAATGACGTGCTCTAAATTGGTTATTGCAATCGTCTTGTTATTCCAATATAATGTTGGAGCGGTATTACGGGAAGATCTTGTGGTGGACAGCAAGGCGGGGCTGATCCGAGGACAGGCGGCCGCCGACGGAGACTACAACATGTTCCTGGGTATCCCTTACGCTAAAGTCGATGAGGCGAACCCGTTTGGAGTGAGTACATCTGTCTTGAAGAATGATTGTGACTTGAATAAAGTGAAACTGTGAAGGTTTTCAAAAATACTATATAATAATGAATTCAACAAAGGCTATAAGGATAACAATGCAAAAGATAACATTCACGAGAATATAATGTTTGATAATGGTACACAGTTCAATACTAAATAAAAAGTCTACTGAATAAGTGTTTTTATTATAAGTAACGTCACATTATTATTAGTCCGCCTTTGAGCATGTATCTCATTGTTTGTCAATTGTATTTGTCTTGTTTATTTTGCACAATAAAGAGTTTACATACATACATACATTATTTTTGTCAAAATATTCAAATCTATAGTTAAACAGCTAACAGGTTTTAAATGGGAAAATTGTAATTAAATTAAAATTAAAAATAATTAAATTATACGCAGTAAAGTTAAAAACAAGATAGGTACATTTCTTATTTCTTAATATCAAAGAGGCGCCACTTTCTACGTAACTATAATTTATGACAAGAGATGCTTTAAGAGATGTATCATTTTTGTATGAATTTGGATACTTCCATTTTCAGTTCTTTTCTAATTTTACTGCTGTATGTGATAAGTAGAGTAATTTTGAGTGGGTGACTTATTGCTTGATTTAATAAATATATACTTTGTTTCAGCCTGCAGCTCCAATGCCCATCTTTGACGAGGTTTTTGACGCCTCTGACGATTCAGCAATGTGTCCACAAACAGAAGGAACTGCTGTAGGGACCCTCGACTGCTTGCATCTTAACGTTTACGTACCAACCTCAGCATCTTCCAGCAATCCCCTGCCGGTTCTAGTCTGGATCTTCGGTGGTGCATACACAACCGGATATGCGGGACGTGAAGTTTACGGCCCAAAATTCTTAGTCAGACATGATATAATCTTAGTAACGATGAACTACCGTTTGGGTCCGTACGGATTCTTGTGCCTTGACATACCTGCCGTTCCTGGCAACCAAGGACTCAAGGATCAGCAGATGGCGTTAAGATGGATCAAAGATAACATTGAGGCTTTTGGTGGCAACGCAAACAAAATAACAATATTCGGACAGAGCGCTGGGGCTAAATCGATAGATTTTCACATTCACTTGTCTGAAGATAATTTGTTTCAGCAGGCTATTTTACAGAGTGGCTCAATCTTGACCCCGGGATTAATAAGTAACCCTGGCAATGACGCGGCTTTCAAATTAGCTGAGCATCTTGGTTACGTCACGAATAATGTCGCCGATGCACTGTCGTTCATAAACACAATTGATTCAAATACGATCGTTACTAGTGTAAATGAACTAAATTTACATTTTGAAATATGCGTTGAGGAAAAATTTGATGGTGTTGAAACGTTTGTAGTAGATCATCCCATAAACATGAAATTACCGACTGATAAAAAAATATCGATGCTCATTGGATGTAACAATGACGAGGAGCTCATTGGGTCTGGTCGTGCGAACTTTAGCAACCCGGAAATAGTTCATAATATCCTTAGGAGAAGTTTTGACTTCGATGACGACATGTTGTCCGAAATGACGAAATTTGTTAAACAATTTTACTACGGAGATAAAGATATGACCGAAGAACATATAAGAGAAGGTTTAAATATAGGATCAGATACTCGGGCTGTTGAGCCTCTACAAAGAACTATTAGAAAATACTTTGAAAATGTAGAAAACATTTTTTATTATATGTTTTCATACGTTGGAGAAAGAAATTATATAAGACATACGTTTAATATCAACTTTGGCGGAGCAGCTCATACTGATGAGATCGGCTATTTGTTTGACGTCTCCGAGTTACAATATATGATGCCACAAGAAGATCAGATTATGGTCGACAGGTTAACAACTATGTGGACAAACTTTGTGAAATATGGGTATGCATATAAACGTTACTTATATATTAGTTTCTTTTGGGAATTCATAGAAATAGTGTCAAATAAAATGTAGTCACTTGTCGTCTATTCTTGGTCTTACTATTGTTGATGTCAGGTCACGTAGCTTGTCATTTGTTTCACTTTCACCAGTTTTGTTATATTTTCCAGTTATACATCATCCATGTATTTAATTTTGTCCTTACCTCTGATCTGAGTTTAATAAACTACAAGGAGGTTAGATAAAGTCACTTTTTAGTTTGATGATACTAAGATAACTCCCGCGCAAATATATTTGAAATTTTTTGCACTCATGACATTAAGAGCAATGCGAGGAAATCAAGTAAAAATTGTTTAATTAGCCGCATTTTTAATTTTTGAAACATGCCATTTGAACAAACTATTGCTCGCGCCATGTTCCCCGCGCACCCGCCACCGCGCCGCCGCACCGCGCCGACCGCACCCGCCGACCGCGCCACATTACTTCTTGGCCTAGGCCGTAAATGTGAAACTTCTTGGCTTCATTTCGACCGCACCACATTACTTCTTGGCCTAGGCCGTAAATGTGAAACTTCTTGGCTTCATTTCGACCGCACCACATTACTTCTTGGCCTAGGCCGTAAATGTGAAACTTCTTGGTTTAATTTCGCGACATTAACGCGTACATTTCCGAGCATGCTTGAGAAAACGTTATTTTCAAGAGTTTAGAAACTTCAGTATGTAGACTTCTTTGTGATATTTTTTTAAAAACCTATCTTTTACCTATCTTTTACACGAAACTTTATTTTGATTATCTTTTATTGATATGATGCTTAATGATGAGTAGTTTTTATGTTGCATTCGACGATTCTTCGTTCGCAATTTTCTATTGGTATTTCTATCATATTTAATGACATACGTTGAAAGTTCTGCCTTATGTCACATTAGCTGACTTTTTAAATACAATCATTATAAACCTAGCCTTGAATTCGTCTGTCTTTGGCTGCCAGACTCTAGCGTTACTCTAAGTGACTCTGACAAGGGTGACTTCAGGGTGATATAAGGATATTTTTGATAACCTTTACCAAAACCTCCAAAACTACCCAGGCTAAATTATGTTAAATTCTGTATTCCAGAGACCCGACTCCAGCACAGACAGAGCTAGTTCCCATTCACTGGCCTCCGGTGACCCGGGACAAATGGCACTACTTGGAGCTGAATACTGAACTCCGAGTGTCCACCCGACCCTTTCAGGAGCGCATGGCCTTCCTTGATCTCTTCTACAAGAAGAATGAACGGTTACAACATGGCTTTGAAGATGAACAGGAACCTTCTTCTGCAAGGAACATTGTGTTGGACATTAGCTTGCCTTTAGTGATTGCTATTCGATATCTTTTGTAGTTGACTTTCGTGATATTTTTATGAATGAAAACAGAAGATACGTTTTTGGGTGAAGCCGCGCTTGTTACTTATTACCTACCAATAAAATTGACAAATTTAATGTGCTCCATGTTAGAAGCAATTGCATAGCTGCTATGAAGACGACCACAAACCTGTTTCTAAGTAACTCTCTACTTCTTAACAGTTGCAGTCGCATTGAAGTATGGTATAACTATACTTAGTTGGTTTTAGTGGACAAAATCACAGATTTTAGTTTCATAAAGCTGAGGCGTTGCAACGCTTCATAAACTCTATATCGACAGATTTCTAGACATTTTTGATTTATTTTATTTTGTAACTATAATTACAATTGTTAACATCTATTATTCTTCAAAAGGAATAAGTATTTGAAAATTTAATGATTAATACTAAAAGACATCTGACTCGAAAAACTTTGTTGTAAGTACTGCGGAAACATAATTCTTAAACCAAACCTATTTTCTATAATTTAGCCATTCCTTTCGAAAACTAGGTCTTGCAGCCTCTTAATCCTCACAAACAATACCCCAGATGGAACCGTTTAATAGTTTAATGCATTCCAAACGCCATAATTATGGCAGATGGCTTGAGACAGCTAATGAGCGTATGATGTCTAATTGCCTGGGCCATTACGGTCGTTCGTATGCATCGTATGTCACGATGGCTTTCTTTGTTGGGTTTCGGCTAACGCGTTGGAAATACTAATGGATTGCTTTAAACAGTTAATTAACTAGCGGGAGGATTCAAATTAACTATGCTTTAGGCAATTACATCTATACATTTTGATGATTTGGCACTGTTAATATTTGGTTCATCATCATCATCTCCAGCCTATATACGTCCCACTGCTGGGCACAGGCCTCCTCTCAGAATGAGAGGGCTTGGGCTATAGTTCCCACGCGGGCCCAGTGCGGATTGGGAACTTCACACACACCATTGAATTGCTTCGCAGTTGTGTGCAGGTTTCCTCACGATGTTTTTCCTTCACCGAAAAGCTCATGGTAAATTTCAAATGAGATATCGCACATAAATTCCGAAAAACTCAGAGGTGCAAGCCCGGGATTCGAACCCACGACCCTCTGCTTGAGAGGCCACAGTTCAAACCACTAGGCTACCACGGCTTTTTCATAATAATATTCATTAATATTTGGTTAACTATAGAATACTATACTCACGAGCAAAAATATCGGGACGCTTTTCATAGAAATTTGTATGAAAAGTGACCCGTTATTATTGCTCGTCAGTGTATCAAGACATAGTATCTAACATAGTATAAGACTATAATCAAAATTTATTGATTACTAGCTGTTGCCTGCGACTTCGTCTGCGAAGAATTCGTTTATTGCTATCCCGTTGGAATTTTCCGGGATAAAAAGTAGCCTATGTGCTATTCAAGACTTTTCTCTATCTATGTGCCGAATTTCATCCAGATTCGTTGGGCCGTTCTGGCGTGATTGAGTAACAAACAAACATCCATCCATCCATCTATCCATCCATCCATCCATCAATACTTTTGCATTTACAATATTAGTTAGAGTTAGATTAGATGAATAAGAAACAAAGGGTAACATTATATTAAAAGTAACACATAAAGAAATAATACCAAATGGGAATTAAAAATCAATTAAATATTTTTATGATTAAATTAAAAACTAAACTAAACTAAAACGAATCTTAAAATAAAATAATTTAAAAGACTATAATCCATGTTCTTATCGGAGTCGATCTTTAAACTTACATTAGCCCATCCAAATGCAGCGCCCCAAAATCTCTAATCTTCAAAATCATCAAACAGCAATCTGGAATCTTTGCCAATAAAATGAAGTGAAAATGAGCTGTGAGCGCAATTAGCTAAATGGACCAAAGTGAGGGAAAAATCCCGCGAATCCCGGAGTCGGGCGCCGATCGTCCTTTATCGCCCCCACATTGGTAGACAATTTGCGGGAATGGCCGGCGTGGTTACACAGCTTACCAAAGACAGATGTCGCAACGCAAAACCACTGTTAATTTTTAACTCCTGATGGAAAATGTGTTTCAGTTTCAGTTTCTTTATTTGCAATAAATTGTATGTGATACATAAGCGTGTTACAAATATAAATAAGTCTCAACACAATTTTACCATTACGGCGTAGCAATTTAAGAGATACAACATAAACTTAAAACTACTCATGCAATACTTTACGCAAGAACATTGAATTATACAAAATATTCATTGAGGTCATGTGGCGTGTTATAAGTTTGACGTCGATCTCTGTCTCTCTCTCTCTCTCTCAATCTGTGTGTGTGTATGTGTCTGCCTTTCTGTATATAGCATCGCAGCTATTAAACGGATGGACCGTTTTTTATGCGCTTTTTCATTCGAAAGCTTCTTCTTGCGGTGGTTTTTAGCTATCTTTGGTAAAAATCGGTCCAGCTGTTTGAAGAGTATTAGTTCTTTTCCAAAATGATAATGATGTGTGATTTTATTAGCCACTCTTCATCTAAGTGGCTTTCCAACATTGAAGTTGGCAGTCAGACTCTTAAACTTTTCCTAGGCTAGCGCAAAGAGTTGCTCTACGGTTTATACCGTTCCATTCCGTGATGTTTCTTAGCCAATACATTTTACGTCCCACTTTCTTATTTCCTTGTAACTTCCCTCATCATAATGCAGCCACTGTACTGTCAGTATTTAGCTGTCCACTCGAAACAGTTCGAATGTCCACCGTAGAATTATTCATGCAAATTCCATCCAATGATAGGGACGTTGCACTTTACTTTAAAATCAGGATTGGAAGCCAAAAATTAAATTCGAATGAACAGTCAAATTTATACGATGAACTCATTTCCATTTTTAGGGTTGCGTACCTTAAAAGGAAAAATTGGAACCCTTATATGATAATCGTTGTTTGTCTATCCGTCTGTCTCTCTGTCTTGACCCTTTTTATCAGGATCGCGTGAAGATATAACATTTAAATTGTTACCAAAATGTAGAAGTCTGCGGTACCTTAAAGCTGTGAAAAAATTAAACTTCTAAGTCGACGCAATCAAAAGATATGGCCGTTTACGTCGCATTTCCGAAGCATTCGTAAAGGGAACAAAAACCTATACAGGGTATTTCACGTTGGCCTAGAATCATGAAATTTGGTATGAAGATAGCTCTTATAGCACAACTTATGAAATAAATCTAAAGAGAATATTTTTATTTGTCTGTCTTTGTAAGTAACCAATATAAAATGACCCCACACTGCCTACATTTTGCTTAGAAGTCAAGGCTCTTCTAACACTGGATTATATTCACTTGCCAGATTTGTACGGTGCCTTCGGTGCTCGAGTCCGACTCGCTCTTGGCCGGTTTTTGTACATAAATTAAAGTTTCCACGGCTCAAAGGCTTTAGAGATTTAGTTGATTGAATATTGAATAATAGAAGAGTTGGTCTGATTGATTAATTGTTGATCCCTCTAAGCGTAAATTAATTATGATGCGAGTGGAAAATTAATTTTGTACATTTGCATATTATAAAGTTATGGATTATTTTGACCTTTATGATTAAATATGGTGCTTACGATTGCCAATAACGTTTATAATACGACATTAGTAAGTGAGTATTGATCTGTAGGCTTATTGTCTAACTCGCTCGCAATCGCCATCGTATTCATTTTGACAGTTCGTGTATGGGCTGACAATTGGCATCGGAATTAACTAGCTGTCACATTCATACAAGAACTGTCAAAATGAACACGATGGCGATTGCGAGCGAGTTAGACGATAAGCCTACTGATACAGAGCCTCTAGTGTAAGTTTTCGCATATAAAAACGTCTCGAACGCGTTCACGTAACCGTCTCAATTACTATGGAAAAATTGGCAGCGCCACTTGCGGAACGAAACGGCAACTAAAATTTCTCATAGTATTTGACATTGTTTTTTTTTTTTTTTATGCGAATAGGAAGGCAAACGAGCAAGTGGGTCACCTGATGGTAAGCGATCACCACTGCCCATAGACACCCGCAACCCCGGAGGGGTTGCAGATGCGTTGCCAACCTAGAGGGCTAAGATGAAATGCCTCTTGTGCCCGTAATTTCCCCGGCTGTCTTACTCTCCACACCGGAACACAGCAGTGCAAGCACTGCTGCTTAGCGGCAGGATTAGCGAGTAAGATGGTGGTAGCTATCCGGACGGACCTTGCACAAGGCCCTACCACCCGCAAATTTTAACGCAAACGCGGTCGCGACGTATTTTGTGACCGAAAACCTACACTAAGCATACTGGTTTAAGTAAGTGGTGAACCGTTTGGCTCTTGTAAATTGCTGACTAAACCTGACGAGGCAATGATTGTTAATCGACCACTATCCTATCTAACAGTAATTTCACTCCAAGATTAGAATATTGTCATAATGATAATACGCCATTTGATAACCTTTTAACAAGCTTAGTTTACTGTAATATGAAATAAAAAATATTTTTCTTTCTTTCTTTCAAATTGAGGTTTTAGGGTGACTCGGAAATCTAATTAGCTGATAGTACGAGTGTTGAAGTCATACAGATTTTCTGACTCATTTTGATCTTACGAGGCATTTTTTTCTATTTATTATCGATTTTTTTCTTGAATAAAATATAGTTTTAACACCGCACTGGGCCCGCGTGGAAACTATATAGCCCCAGCCATTTCGTTTTGAGAGGAGGTCTGTGCCCAGCAGTGGGACGTAAATAGGCTGAAGATGAGATCTAGTAGTTCGATCGCCTTGAAAGGTATACTTGTGTTGCGATCAGCGATACACAAAAAGTACAGTCATCAAAAACGCTACAATTAATATGACATTTCAAATGATGGTTCATTGATTCGTCTCTGCTCAGTAACATTGCTCTATTCAACTCTGCCAAAGTACGAAAAGCATTCAACTTGGCTCCTGTCCGCAGTAAACAACGTATAAACAGTTGAGCTTGAGCGCTGCTTAGTACAATAAACAGTTCTCCGGCTGAAATCTCTTACAAATTCCCGCTACATTAGTATAATGACATGTGCAAAATGCATGAAAAGCATGCCGAGCCGCAACCGCTGTCACAGTAAACAGTAAACAGACAGTAAACCAAGTAAAGTTTTCTTGAGTTTTCCGGAACAGTCTTGAAAGTGTCTCGTTGTAATAGCTACCCCCACCGTTAACTTTGCTTTGTAAAAGAATAAGAGCGTAAATTAACCACGAATACCTCTTTTATGCAGCAAATAAGGGATAGGAATGAATATGCCAAAATTTCAACGTTACATAGATTCATTGTTACATGGAATTTATCTCTCTAAAGAAACGACTCAAAATTTCCGTTTTTGTACCAAATGTAAGATAGAGATTAGAGATTAGAATTGATTGATTGTAATTATTTGAAAAGTTAATACATACTAAGAGTAATCTAAGATAATAAAGGCCGCATATATTTTACAAGAGAAGTACACAAATAAATTTTATTGAATATGTATCTCAGTAAATCTTTTTATATTATTAATAGTTTTAAGCAGTAAGTACACCGTATGTATGTATTAGATTTTATTGTACTTACATAAAGGACATGAAAAAGATGAATAGTTTTAAACACAAAATCTATTCGTACTTGTGTATAGTGCCAGAATTGGACCAGAGCAGAATTGTTTAATTCATTTTCAGATAAAATCCACGTCACACATCACAATTACAATGGGAGCTATACGAGATAAGAGCATACGCTTACTGTTCCAATTGGAGCACTGTTCTCAGCAGGGAACATGCATTTACAGAACGTAATATATGAAAAATAAAACACACAGAATAACGTTTAAGAAAAAGAACAAAACGTGAGTCATAAACACATGCTGCTCGGAAGTATCCGGTTGTCTGTTTGCTCTACTTGAAAACTAGGAAGGTTGCTTTCTGTTTTATCATCAAGAATAAAGGATCATTTAATAGGGTTTCATAATTCAAAAGGCAAAAACAGTATGTATAAGTTTTCGGTAACAAAATACGTCTCGAACGCGTTTGCGTTAAATGTCAAATATGAGAAGAGATTTTCTGCCGTTTCGATCCGCAAGTGGCGCTGTCAACTTTTGAGCCTGTAGTGTAAAGTATTCACCCAAAAAAAAAACGTTTCGAACGCGTTTATGTAAACGTCTCAATTACTATGGAAGAATTAGCAGCGCCACTTGCGGATCGAAACAGCAATTAAAATTTCTCATAGTATTGGACATTTTAACGCGAAACGCGGTCGCGGTCGAGACGTATTTTGTGACCGAAACCTCACACTAAGCGTACTGTTCTCATAAAACTTACACTCAGTATGCAAAACCCTTATAGCATTACTTTGTACTGTTGCATCAATCGTCTTACGCGTTTGCGTTGAAGTGCTGACTACTATGAATGTTTTTTCCATATTGATTAATACCGCGTTCCATTCCGGGCTCGCGTTACACTAGGGATTTTGGTCATTGTAACATGCAATAGTTACAGTTCATAGATGAGAACCCGGCTGAAATGCTAAAGAAAGATTTGTAGAAGATTTTTGTGCCAATAACATACACTAGGGGCTCTAGCTGTCGTATTTTGAGACTTGAAAGTAAACAAAGGACAGAATTATGCAATTTGGTATGATGCACGGTCTTTCAATGTAGAAACCATCTCCTCAAGTGCCTTGGATTACTCTAACCGCTATGTTAGGATCGTAAATTCTAAATAATAAAGGGTCACTTTTTATGCAACTTTGTATGGGAAGTGAGCCGTATTTTTGCTCATCAGTGTAGAAACAAAACGCGCTCTAAGCCCAAATTAAAATAACCTAGAGTTAAACTTAAACAAAGGCGAACACCTAACACTCTTTTGCGGAATTTCAAATAGTTTTTTTAGCGGTCAGCGGAACGACCCACTGAAAGTAAGTACCGTTAACATTTTTCTTCACATTAGCTGAAAGGAAATGCGAATAACAACAAAAATTTCCCTTGTTCGCGTACCGGAAGATAATTAGTATTAATTAACCGGAGACTCGGGGACTTATTCCGATCTGATCCCCGAAACTGATCTCACACAAATTTTTGTAATATTTTATTCTTGTCAGATAACACTCGCATTTTTTTATTACCTAAGTTCAATTCAAAGAACTAGGTAATTACCCCCTCGGGGGTAAAATTGGTTTTACGCGGGTGTCATGAGCTGTTTGGCTGGATGATTTCTTTGCCTTAAGA
The DNA here is from genome assembly GCA_963854515.1 of Pandemis heparana. Classification (NCBI taxonomy): domain Eukaryota; kingdom Metazoa; phylum Arthropoda; class Insecta; order Lepidoptera; family Tortricidae; genus Pandemis; species Pandemis heparana. Next base: position 15,709,520 of record OY978012.1, on the reverse strand, counting down.
GCGGATAAGCTAATCCGTAAGGGGTACAATCCGTGACCCCAGTTAGGTTATTAGTGTAACGGAACTGAAAGATTAGGAATCACTGGCACAGAATAAATAATACTACCACTGGTTTAGAGCGATCGCCGTTGGCACGAGTACGCGCGAGAGCAGAGTCGCGCGCAGGATCTATTCGTCTCTTTTTAGAACGAACATTATGAAAAAGACAGGTACTCGTGCTACCCGTGCAGTTCAGGGGATCGCATCGGAATAAACTGGCTCAGGTGGGGAAAAAGCAAGGAAAACCCTTTAATTAGTGCAGCTGTTTTTGTTAGTTACAGTTTTAACAATGCGCCCGGGGGTTTTGAGCAAAATTTGTTCATAGAAAAGGTTTTAATGCAGATCTGTAGCACTGTGGTGGTTTATCTCGCTTGTTAAGGCTTTTCAGTTGATTCAAATCAAAATTTGGTTGTCCTTATCCGTCGCTTTGTCATTTGCCTCCGTCAGACAAAGAGGAAGCGATGTTGCTATAACAGGGTTAAATTTTTGAATGTGCCACGTCTGTCGGACGGAAATAAGTTGGAAAATATGCGAAACTGAAACAGCAATTTAATTTTTAACGTACCTACGCATGAATTTGTACAGAATCTTCAGTGCGCAAGTCCAACTCGCAGCAGACCGGTTTTTTTGTATAGATAATGCTTCCATGCTGTCCTGGGAGCGAAGAAAACAGAATGTGCCAGTTGCATCTCTTCCCGCGCAGATGGTAAAAGTCCATCGAGGGAATGGGCGAAAATCTTAGGAATTATGTTAAAGGCGATGCGGCTAGCAACCCATCACTATTTTGATTCCCCTTAAAGACATGTTTTATGTATGTATGTATGTCACTTAAGCATTATACTTCACAGGCAACTATTTAGGAATAAGGACTGCAATGAATAAAGTCTGAAATGAAGACAAAGTCACGACTGTAAGCCGGTTATTCAATAGCAGAGGTTAATGGCACGATGCCAGCCATTACCCCGTCTCGATTCATTAACAATCTTCTTAATTTATCCACTCGTTCATTTACAATTAGCTTTATAGAATAATTGCCGGGCTTTTTTTCTTAAGTAGGTACCCATAAAAAAAAATATATATATATTTTTGTCGAATGTGTCAAAAAAGTTCTCTCTCCCCCTCTCTCTCTCTCTCTCTCTCTCTGTGTGTGTGTGTGTCTCTTTATACTTTTCTCTATAGCGTAGGCAAAAATGATACCAAAATTAAACCCTTGTTGGGTGATACAGTAGACTGTCGCGTCTTTTATGCCTAAAATTTTTTTTAAATTATAAAGTTGTCACATTCTGAGAGGAGGTCTATGTCCAACAGTAGGATTTATGTATGCTCAGGTTGAATATGATGACGATGATGAACGCTCGCGACTCTTGACTAGAAAGCCGAAAAAAGATTGAGTTTTAGTAAATACTAGAAATAGAACAAAAATGGTCCAATTATGTCATGTTACATGACATGTTATAGGAACACAAAAATATAATCTAAAACAAAAAAAAACAAGTGAGGTTATGTTTGAATTTATATGGTCACTAAACGCCAAAAACTAATAACATTAAGTAAATACATTTGAAATTGCTGAACCGATGTTTACCAAAAACCTCTAAAGGAAACTGGCTTTCGGTTGAAAAAACCGCATCGAAGGTGGTCCATCCGCTTGAGAGCTACGATGCTACAGACAGACACGACCACACAGACAATGACGTCAAATTTATAACACCCCTCTTTGTGTTGGGAGTTAAAAACTAAAAAGCACTATAATCGATTTACGCGCCGTACCGAAGAAGTTGGCCAGTGTTCGTGCCAAATAAAGAACCTGCAATTGAATTAAACTTGATAAAGATTTGTACAAGAGCTAATGTTAATTCCTACAGCGAACTTGCAAGTGACTTAGCTACTCGCGGCGGTGTTTTCGTACTTTACTAATTGCTTACTGTTTGGTTCTGTGAACTGTGATTGTTGAGTCAACAAAAAAATATTTATTACAATCAACGATGCTGACAACAGTAATACACTTTCAACATGAAACTACCGTGTGACTCATACATAGTTACATAAACCGGATATCTCACGTATAAAAATACTATACTTACTTATATACTTACTTACTACACACTACTACACTTACCACACTTACTACACTTACCACACTTACTACACTTACCACACTTACTACACTTACCACACTTACTACACTTACCATACTTACTATACTTACCACACTTACTATACTTACTTTGGCTTTTTATACGTGAGTTATCCGGTTTGTTGTAATTATAGAAAGAAAGAAAGAAAGAAAGAAAACATTTATTGACACAAAACGACACACAAAAAATAAAATAAAAAACAAAAAAAGAACATTTCAAAAAACAAATCAAGTGCCGCAAGTGCCAAAAGGGCCACACTCAGCATATTGCTGCGGCAGGCCGCAGCGCTGATTTTCAGTGTGACCCTTTTGCCTAAAACTAAACCTAAAAACTAAAAATTCCGACGACGTCACGAACGTCAGAGACAGTGGGAAAGAAAAACAAATCTGTGTGGCAACACTTGGGTGGTCCAATTGTTTATAATACAATAAAACCCCACAAGTCGACCAGCTGTTACTTTAGTTATTAGTATTGTATCATTACCAATTTAAAATAAAAATTGTAATAATAGCAAACAACCGACAATAATAATATATGTACATTAAACATCATAATATTAAAGTAACGACCATGACTATCCGGCGAGCTTGACAAGTATGAGGGTGCGCTCAGCCAGTGTACCGTGTGTATAATAACAGTAATACAGTATCATTAAATTAAAAAATTGATGAACCCCCCAATGCCTTGCATAATTTTGGAAAAGAGCTGCTGTTCAACTACTGGGCCGATGATTTTTACCAAACATGGCTAAGAATCACCGCAACAAAACTGGTTTCCGAATGAAAAAACCCCATCCTAATCGGTTCATTCTTTTGAGACCTACGATGTCAGACAGATACACACACAGAGACATCGACGTCAAACTTATAACACCCCTCTTTTTGCGTCGGGGGTTAATTTTATAAGCCTTTTTTTTTTTTTTAAAGGGGTTAATAAAGGCTATTAAATCGATAACTATACAAACTCAGCATTCGCATTGTTTTTTAGAGTACAAGGTACATACACAATATCACATTTATATCCCCTACGCGGTAGACAGAGCCCAGGGTAAAGGCCACGTTTAAGAGCGTGCATCCCTACTGAGCTGGCAACGTCGCATTGTTGGTGATTTATTGCGATTATTTCACGGAAATTGAATGAAAGTTTCAAATGTTTGTCTGTAGTGCACTTAGTTTTTAGTATATTAATGTGTCTAATGCAATGATTAATCGTGATGGGCTTTTATTTTCGTATCAAAGAGATTGTAGACGACGCATGTAGCTTGCACTTATTTTTTGTTATTTTGTTAAGTTTTCTATTTCATTTACTATGTTGTTTGTTATACTTAAGTTTATTCGCAAAAAACTATTTAGCCTAGATTCTATCCATCCCATTTGAAAAGTAGGTCGTTTAGCTACATATGCAGCTAAACACATGTTATTTTTACGTAGTATTAAGCCAATTTCGCACATAGTAACGCCATCTGTGATTTCCCTGTGTAAACGTTGCAAATAAAGACGCAAGGGGGCGCTCGTGTCTTCGTGGTTTTATAATTTACCTTAAAACTAAAAATTATTAAGCTGTTCCTTTGTTCTCTAGACACGCGGACGCGAGCCTTCTCAGTTTTTGGCTAAAATCGTTGTTTTTAATTCCACAGTCGGTCCCTATACGTTACATTAAGCTGGTCCTTCGAACCGGATAACAATAATCAGTGCGCGTTAATGTTCCACACGCCGACGAAAATGGTGTTAACCCGAAAACGGTACCGCGACTTGGCCGGCCAGGTGGTATCGAAGTCAGAATCGGAGCTGAACAACATAGTAGCAGATCCACCACCGATCGTCGAACCAATCAGCGAGCCAAAAGTTCCAAAGGCAAACCCAGATCCAAATTTTAACGCCCAGCCCACGATGTCCGTCGGTAGCACACATAAATCAAAGCGGTCGACGGCATCATCGACGGCAAGACGCAAACAATTGGAACTCGAAGCAGCCGAGGCTAAGGCTCGGATTCAAATAGAGCTCATAGACAAGCGTCTTGCAGCTGACCTCGCTTTTATTGAAGCTGGCGAGGACGCCCAATCCGAAGTCAAGAGCCAAATCGACGCGTCTGATCGAGTCTCGGAATGGTTTAGCAAATTCCAAAATCAACATCAGGATGATGAACACCGTCCGCCTGCGCAACCTGAGCCGATCGCACCTCTTTTCGATCGTGCAGCACCAGCGCAGCCAACGGACACAGCTGACAGCATCCTGCAGCTAGCCAGCACGTTGAAGCATATGATGGACCAGTCGACATCTCATCGCGAGGACCGCTTGCTAAGCCGGCTCGCGACACCACGCGATTTGCCAGTGTTTAGTGGTGACTGCATAGAGTGGTTGCATTTTAAAAATGCTTACGAAGAGGCGACATCTGCATGTACGTTCACAGATCATGAAAACCTCTCCAGGTTAAGACGAGCATTACGAGGCGACGCCCGAGAGTGTGTGATGGACTTGTTGATAGGTAACACTTCACCTAAAACTGTCATGGAAGCCCTCGAATTAAAGTTTGGCCGAGCCGAAACAATTATAATCAATATCACAACGCAATTACGTAAGTTACCACCTTTACCAACTTATTATCAGCACGACTTAATTAATTTTGCTATGAAAGTGAACAATAGCATAGCAACTATCCGTGCTCTGAACCAGCATGAGCATTTGCGCAACCCCGAACTCGCGTCAGCTGTTGTATCAAAACTACCGAGCACACTCCTGGGGAAATGGACTGATTTCGCTTATAGCAAGCTAAAAGCAGGCGAGTCGAAGCTGCAACTGCTGGGACAATTTCTCAAGAAAGAAGCGGAGATGGTTTCGCTTGCAGGAGTAGTCCAACCGCGAGAGTTCAAAAAGCCGTTGCCGAGCGAGCCGCCTTTAAGGCGACCTGATGATAAAACTCGCCATTCTCGGCCCATGTTTACTACAATGCACACTGAATCAAATATGTGTAAGTTTTGCCGTAAAGGTGAACACCCATTACCCGAGTGCCGTATATTCAAACGCGCGATGCGTAAGGACAGGTGGAGGCATGTGAAAACCCAAAAACTGTGTTACAGATGCCTAATCGCGCGCCATGATCAAGAAACGTGCGCGGCACCCATGTGTGATATAGACAATTGTGGCCTAGCGCATCATTACCTACTACATTGGAAAGCGCCCCAAACACCGCACTCATCACGCGCAGCACGTGACAATACAATGAGTCAGCCGAGGCCGTCGGTCCCGCCAGGCGAGCCGGCGCGGCCGCCGAGCCCGCCAGCCAGCACATCGCGCGCCGCCGACGCCGACGCTACGGTGGCTCACGTCGCAACACCCGACGGTGGTGTTATGCTAAAAGTAGTTTCTGTGAAGTTACGCGGACCCGCTGGTGAAGTTCAAACCCACGCATTGCTTGACGATGGCGCATCCGTTTCAATTATAGACTCCGACTTAGCCGACGAATTAGGTCTGAAGTGTGAAAGTTCTAGTGCGATAAAGTTTATAGACGCATTTGGCCTTGAAATATTTCAATCCGACGCCCCGAAGGTGCGCGCTAATATAGCCGGAAATGATAACATATTTTACGACATAAATTTACGTAAAGTATCTAAGTTAAATTTGCCTGCACAAAACTTGTCTTTAGTTAATAAAATACAATGTACAAACTTATCTAAAGTTAAGGAATTTGTTTGTAAACAGCGTGTTGTTCCACGCCTGCTAATCGGTGAGGATAATTATTTTATTTTAGCGCCGCTTGAAGTGATCCACGGCAACAAAAATTCTCCATATGCAACCCGCTGTCGCCTGGGGTGGACAATACACGGCTACTGTGGTCGCGCTCGCTCCGCCGCGTCGCACGTAAGTCACCAAGTTTGCCATCTCGCTCACTCTAATTATGATGGGATCGACAGTACTGCTATTGATATGGATGCACTAAATGAATTAATTAAACATTCCTTTTCTTTGGAGTCAATAGGAATCTCGACCTTATGCCGAGAGAATACGGCGCATTCACGCGCTATCGAAGTTTTAGATGAATCTGCACGTCTAGTGGGTAATCGGTGGGAAGTAGGATTACCTTTTAAACAGGATTGTTTTGATATGCCTAATACGTATAACTATGCGAAATCTCGGATGCAAACATTGCAAATTCGAGAAAGATTGCATCTACGCCGATAGGTACAACACGGAAATAAATAAATTATTAGCCGAGGGCTATGCGCGAGAGTTGCAGAAAAATGAACCTTCCAGTAAACACATATGGTACATTCCGCACTTTGGGGTTCAAAATCCAAATAAGCCAGGTAAATTGCGATTGGTATTTGACGCTGCAGCTAAAGTTAATAACAAATGTTTAAATGATTATTTACTTACTGGGCCCGACTTGTACAACTCATTATTAGGTATCATGCTTAGGTTTCGTGAGAACGAATTCGTTATTATAGGCGACATTAAAGACATGTTTTTGCGCATTAAAATTCGTCCGGAAGATCAACATGTGTTTAGATTTTTATGGCAACAATCTTCAAAGTCGCCCCTTAAAACCTATGTCATGCAAAGCCTGATTTTCGGTGCCACTTGTTCTCCGTTTGTGGCACAGCATATTAAAAATAAGAACGCGCTAAAGTATGACGACCAATATCCGGAAGCCGTTCAAGCTATAGTTAATTCTCACTACATGGACGACTGCTATTATTCCACATCAAGTGAGCAAAACGCAATCAAATTAATTAAAGACATAACATACATACATAAACAAGGCGGTTTTGAGATTCGCAATTGGTCAAGTAATAGTAAACACGTATTGCAAGCGATCCCGGCCGACGCGCTCGCGCAGTCAGCAGTACGGTTTAAGGACGGAGCTACGAACATGACTGAGCGCACTCTCGGTTTGATGTGGCATCCCGCCGATGATACATTTAGTATAAAAGTGTCCGTTGATCAAATTCCTATTGATATTTTAAATGGTAGCGTACCGCCGACGAAAGCCAAAATGCTCAGTATAATAATGTCAGTTTATGATATACATGGTTTTTTATCACCATTTACAATTAAAAGTAAAATCTTATTACAAGATGTGCATCGGAGCGGTATCGATTGGAAGTGCCGCATCCAATCCGAAGAGCATACTCGCTGGGTGCAATGGCTCGCCGAGTTAAAACAGTTGGAAGCGCTGCGCATTCCACGCTGGTACCTGCGCGCCGGCGCTTGGACACCGTGCTATTCTATGCCCTCGACATCTACATGTGACAAAGTTGTGGATATTCAACTTCACGTATTTAGTGACTCATCTTTAAAAGCATTTGCTGCGGCAGTGTATTAGCGACTTACTCGTGCAGACGGCAGTGTTCTTGTGTGCTTGGCTGCCAGCAAAAGCCGCGTAACCCCGCTTCGGCCGGTGTCAGTTCCGAGGCTGGAACTGCAAGGCGCGCTGCTGGGCTCCCGCCTAGCTAAAACTATCGTTGCGGAACAAAAGGATCTAAAGCCAGGTAAGCGCTTCTTTTGGACGGACTCGAGTACGGTTTTACAATGGATTAGAAGTGACCCTAGAAGCTATAAAGCTTACGTTGCCCATAGATTAGGTGAGATTGACGAACTCACAAATATCAATGAATGGCGTTACGTGCCATCCCGTTTAAACGTAGCAGATGTAGCAACGAAAACTGAATCTCCCCCACTTACCTACGATGACGTGTGGTTTCAGGGACCGGCATTCTTACGCCAACCTGAAGAACAGTGGCCGGTGGAATTGAAGAACGTGAAACTGGCTAAGGAGGCAACCTGCGAAGTAAGACATGTTAACTTATTAACTAAAGAAAAGGTGTACTTACCCATACCTGACGAAGAACGTTTCTCCTCCTGGATCCGGCTCGTGCGTACCGCTGCAACAGTAATGCTATTTATAGAAAGGTGCAAACTAAAATGTAAACAAAATAAAGAACGTAGAAAGAAAAATGATAACGTTTCGATACAAGTAAACACGGAAATGATGAAGATTGCTGAGAAGAATATTATTAAAAAGTGTCAAAGCAATACCTTTGCTATAGAGATTGATTGTTTGAGACATGGCCGACCTTTGCCCTCAAATAGTCGCCTGCTGAAGCTCTCGCCATATCTGGACGACGACTCCGTGTTGCGTGTGGGTGGGCGTATAGACAGGACTGTTGGTATCGAATATTCTGCAAGGCGGCCAATAATATTAGACGGTAAACACAAAATCACTCAATTGTTGGTCGAGTATTATCACCGTCGAGCATTACATATGGCACACGAGCATGTGATCAATGAATTGAGACAATTATATTGGATTGTGAACCTGCGGCCGACGGTACGTGGCGTCGCGGCGCGATGCTTGTTTTGCCGTTACCGTCGGGCTAAGCCACAGCCCCAACGCATGGGCGATCTACCTGCTGAACGCTTACAGCACAACCGACGACCATTTTCTTACACCGGAGTTGACTTCTTCGGCCCGATGGAGACAACAATCGGTCGCGCAAGGAAGAAAAGGTACGGCATGCTGTTTACATGTCTGACTGTACGTGCTGTCCATATTGAGATTACTGAGTCGCTTAGTACGGATTCTGCGATAATGGCGCTCCGACGAATGTCCGCCCGACGTGGTACGCCTAAAGTAATACTCTCCGATAACGGAACAAACCTACGAGGAGCGAGCAATGAGCTTAAGAAGAGCCTGATGGAACTTAATGCGGACAAGTTACAGGAGGATGGGACTGTGCATGGGATCGAATGGCGATTTATACCTCCTGCAAGCCCTGAGATGGCTGGGGCGTGGGAGCGACTTATTCGGTCGGTAAAGGCAGCACTGAAGGTCGTACTGAAAGAACGTGCCCCACATCCTGAAACTTTGTCAACATTAATGGCGGAAGTAGAAGCCCTGATAAACAGTCGCCCCATCACGTACGTATCGATGGACCCAAGCTATCCTGAAGCACTCACTCCTAACCATTTTTTAATCGGCAGTTCATCGTCAGGTACCTCGTATGGAAAATATGACGACATGGACTTATGCCTACGAAAAAAATGGCGCGTAGCTCAACGGCTTACGGATATGTTTTGGGCTAGGTGGACTAAAGAATACTTACCTACTCTGCTCCCTAGACAAAAGTGGACAAAAGAAAGTAGGTCTTTGCAGGCAGGTGATTACGTAGTATTGATCGATCCCAATTTAGAGCGTGGTTCTTGGCGACATGGTGTAGTGAGCGCGGCACACCCAGGGCGTGATGGGCGCGTTCGAGTGGTAGACGTGCGCACGAGCTCAGGGCTGATGCGACGGCCAGCCACACGCGTCGCCTTACTGTCCCCAGTAGCTAATTAGTGCTTTGTCAGCACTAAGGGGGCGGATTGTAGACGACGCATGTAGCTTGCACTTATTTTTTGTTATTTTGTTAAGTTTTCTATTTCATTTACTATGTTGTTTGTTATACTTAAGTTTATTCGCAAAAAACTATTTAGCCTAGATTCTATCCATCCCATTTGAAAAGTAGGTCGTTTAGCTACATATGCAGCTAAACACATGTTATTTTTACGTAGTATTAAGCCAATTTCGCACATAGTAACGCCATCTGTGATTTCCCTGTGTAAACGTTGCAAATAAAGACGCAAGGGGGCGCTCGTGTCTTCGTGGTTTTATAATTTACCTTAAAACTAAAAATTATTAAGCTGTTCCTTTGTTCTCTAGACACGCGGACGCGAGCCTTCTCAGTTTTTGGCTAAAATCGTTGTTTTTAATTCCACAGTCGGTCCCTATACGTTACAGAGATAAAATAATATATCTCGTTTAATAAGAAAATAAAAGCCCATCATGATCAATTATTGCATTAGACACATTAACACACTAAAAACGAAGTGCACTACAGACGGATATTTGAAACTTTCATTCAATTTCTGTGAAATAATCGTAAAATATCACAAAAAATGCGACGTTGCCAGCTCAGTAGGGATGCACCCTCTTAAGATAATTGTGGGCTTCAATCAACAATACAACTAGATTCAAGGTCCCATACAAAATCAAAGCGAAAAAGTGGCTGTGTCGCTTATACTTATAGCTATATCTGTTTTAATGCTCAATACTCAATACTTTATTGCAAATAATGGTTTTACAGGTGTTATGATTTAAAGTTAGATATCACATTATGTACCCTGTTGGGCGCACGAATTAATTTAAATTAAAATTACAATTACAATTATTGAAACATAGAACATTTTATACATATGAGGAGGCAAACTAGAAGCTTGAGGCAGATGTCGCCCCAAGCGACTGTACCTTGTTTACGTTTCGTGTCAAATGTCTGGTTGCGATTTAATGAGTTATTTCTGCAATTTAACTGGCAAAATGTACTCTTTTATGACTGTGCGTGAACTTCAAGCTGAGCTTTGGAGGAGACATGCATCGATGGCTGGTAAAAAGGCTGATTTGATAAAAAAGTAACCACTTCAAATATTTAAGGTTATGTTCCGTATTTCTATTTTAATTTGAATTCTGGAGGCTTATGTGCAGTTCTTTCTTTTAGGTTAGAGGCGTATGATCGGAACCAAAACTTTGGTGCTGAATTAGATGTCCAAAAAGACCTTTTATATAATTGTCCACACTCGGATTCTTTGAAAGACGTGAACGCCGATTCACCTATTCCAAACATCAGCAAACAAGAAATACAACAATCGTCTTTGAAATGCAGTGAACACAAACGTGCTGTATCACTTGCTTGAAAGTTTTTAATACGTAAAGCATTTTCCCATTGTTTTCTGCGCTTTGGGTCATTAGGAAATAGATGAACTCCCCTGTTTTTACAGTTTAGCGCGCTACATTGAGGCATCTTTGAATAAAATGCAAAAGTTTAAAACTATTCATAAAAAATGTACTGGATTTGACAGTTCTTATGTCATAACAAGGTACAGTCGCTTATGCGCCATCTGACGGGATAAAATGTCAGTTTTCCTCCCAATTCGAGTTGCTTACACAACTACGATTAGCATGCATTACAGTACAGACTACTTATCTCCGACTATACTATGTTATTGATTAGTAAGTACATTTGTATTATAAATTATCTTGTCTTCTAGATATTCTTTAACAGTATAATAGGCTTTTTCAGTTACCTTCTAAATTAACTTAAAATTAACCTTAAGTCTAAGCAACATAGATCCAAATAGATAAAAAGAGACGAGCTAACTACCTTCGTTTCAAAAAGATATAATTCTAGGAACAGGGTAGTAATGAAGTCAGATCATTGGCGAGATGGTTGACCAACTTTGGCCAAACAATAATTTATTGATGTTTAACCCCCTTATTCATAAACGCACTATAGGCCTCTGTTAACTTAGTAATCGTTTGTCCTTATCTGTCACTTTGACATTTACCTTTCACAGATAAGGACAAACGATTACTAACTTAGCAGAGGCCTATAGTGCGTTTATGAATAAGGGGGTAAATATATAAACTGCAATTTTTTATGAACTTTAAACGAAATACTGACTTGTACTTATCTAAAGAAAGACATTCCTTCTGAAACCTTAACGTTACGGTGGCTGTTTTCGCAATGTTAAAACGCACATTGTGACATTGTAACACGTCTTCACGTTTGTTGTGATTGGCGCGTACCTGTCAGAAATAAGAGCACAAATTTATTTTGTGCTCTTATTTCTCTGGCCGTTTTCAGAGCTGTCTCGTGGAATCTAGTTGTATTGTTGATCGAAGATTGTGGGCGTAAAGGTGGAAAAGAGAATCAAAATAGTGGTGGGTTGTAAGCCGCATCGCCTGTAATAATAGGGTAATAGATAAAGTAATACGGATTCCGACTCGCACTTGGCCGATCTTCATCCTTGAGCGCTTTTATCTACGACATAAATTCCAAGATAAAAATTGAATACAATGCAATCGGACGGCGGAGAGCCAAGGGAACAATCGGATCCCAATATCGGAATAATCGAATTCGGCTAAACTTTCCGGCCAAATGTTTCGGGCGAAATATGAAAACACGGGCCGATAACAAAACGCAATCTCAACCCTTCGGCATCGAAGTCCGTGTACATAAAAAAGTTAATACAAAAGATATGGGACGTTTTTTTTTTATTGTGCCCGAGACGTGTATTCTTCGGCGACGCTTTTCGGTGGACGAGTTTGGGTTTAAAAATCAGTTACGTTTGTTTGGGAACATTGTTTGCTCGACCTTATACCTTACTGGCTGTTGCCCGCAACTCCCAGCATTCGGTGGTTGCTATCCCGTGGGAACTTTTCGCGGGAAGTTTTCCGGGATAAAACTATCTTATGGCCTTGCCCGGGAATGAAACTATCTGTGTACCAAATTCTGGCTAAAAATTAATACGAATTGGACGTTGCATTTGTCTTTAAGTATTTGGTACCTATTGATATTTCAATATCACCTTTATACGTCTACGCGTTCCTTAGAAAAAGGGTCTTGACAGACAGACGGAAAAATTGATCCTACAAGGGTTCCGTTGTTTCCTTTTGAGGTACGGAACCCTGAGAATGCACCTAACGAACGTCTTTGGCAGCTAATCGGCATTCCAAGCCGCGCTGAAACAAAAAACTTAACTTTTCTAAACTTTTTCCTTACAAGGCGGAAGGTTCTTGCGAACAACGAAGATGCATTAAAATTCACTTTAGAGTTAGCCCGCTAATGAAACGTTGGATTGGAGCAGCTCGGATGTTTTGAAGATGCGGCTGACTGGTTTATAGCACATTTTGATCCTACTAATATATTATAAATGCGAAAGTTTGTGACGATGTGACGATAACAGTGAGTGAGTGTGTATGTTTGTTCCTTCTTCAAGCTAAAACTACTGGACGGATTTGGATAAAATTTGGTACGAAGATAGCTGGTACCCTAGATTAAAACATAAGCTACTTTTTATCCCGGAAAATTTTATAGTTCCCGCGGGATAGCGATAAATATATCAAGTCCTAATTCTACGCGGACGAAGTTGCGGGCAGAAGCTAGTGATAAATAAAGGCTAAGATTAGTTACGAGTTTTCAATGATTCACGGTTAAGTGCATTCGAAATATTATAGACGGGATATGAACCGCGATTACCTTTATTGAGCTCCCGATATTTCGACGCAGTTGCATGCATCATGATCACGGGCAGACTGAACAAATTGCGGGTGGATGTTATTGTTGGGTAGACCGAGCTCTGTCTACCCTCATTCTTGTTCGTCGACTGCGTGAACTCTCGTTACCACTGGAACTGGGATTGGAAGGAGAAAGACAACCCTTTCGAGCAAGTGAGGTGAAAAAGTATTTCATTGAATCAGGCGTTACTTCGCGGAAGTCCATTTCAATTAACAAAAAATCGAACAAGAATTTTTGTTCATTGGCTAAAAATAAGTGAAGGAAAAATGCCCTTTTTAATCCACAACGCAAAAGAGTGTTGTGTGTACCTAAGTCTCATTTTGCGTTGGGAGTTTTTAAAATTTAAATTAACATTTTACTTGTTCTGAGAATCCAATCCATAGTTCCAATCTTTTTCAACTAAAGACGCGTGAACAGAATTTATATCACTGCGACCACCATCCGCCCACAATTCACGGGGAAGTAGACAATGTGGTAAAAACTGCAACAACGCGCTGGCTTGATGCCGAGGAGTTATTCAAATCGGAGCCAAGTCGGTTTAGTAACGAGAACGATCCCAGTTAGTAAAGTTGAAGACTGTTAGATTAGTGTATTATAACTATTAAATAAAAAAAAACACCGGGTAGCACTCCGGGAGTGCCGGCAGAAATGAAAACTACTCACACGCACACTCGCGCAAAAAAAAAAACTTTTTTTTACACGAGATTCGAACTGCGGTCACTTGAGAGAACGCACTGGTTGGTATTACAAACCTTATATCACTAGACAAAACGCACATACGTTAAAGCGACGAAATCAACGTACACTTCAAAAATCGAACGCGACTCTAGTTTTATTAGTATTTCAAAATAAGCTTAGAGGATCCGGATATCCTGGTACTTAAACTCTCCGTGCGAATTAGCCTGACGCGAGTTTAACATTTTTTACCCATCCCAAAAACGCAACGCCGTTAAAGAAGTTTTCACTTCAATTAAAACCACCCACGCAAACTAGGTACGGTCGCCCAAATAAGTGGTCTACCACTTTTCATCCAACTTCCTATCAAATGAAAATGTAGCTAAAGTCGAACTTTCAAGTTGACAGCCTGTCTTATCGACATTATATATTGTGACGTGCAAAGGAATTTTAACCTTAAGGTGTTAAACCACACAGTGGCTGATGGTACGTTGACGAGCAAAAACAGACAATAAGACTCCGTTTGGTCTTCTAGGGTACGGAGTGCTAAAATCCGCAGAAATTACATAAGAAACCCTTTAATTTCCTCAACATTTAGCATTTCGAAACGTTTCGCGGAGCGAAGCGGCTTGTAAATTAAAGGAAACTCTCAATCTTGTATCTGGTTACTTGTTAGCGGGCATAAGTGAGATGCCCCATTTAAGTATCGTATAAAAATCCAGCCTGTTACGGTCTGGTGTCGGGTTCGAGCCTCCGGAGAAACGTTGAGGTTTCAGAGCATCATCATTAGAATTTTATTTTATTTTATTTTAGACCGAACGGCTTGTAGTGTTGTAGTGTAACGTGAAAGGTTGAAGAGTAAGTAGGATTGCTACCAACATCTTCATTGCTAATTCTGCCGCTAAGCTAGCTAGCTAAACTAGTTTCTACCCGCGTCTTCGTCCACGTAGCATTATGCATCTAATCTAATCTGATCTAACTAATATTATAATACGAAAGTATGGATATGGATGGATGAATGGATGGATGGATGGATGTTTGTTTGTTACTCATCAACCACGCCAGAACGACCAAAATGAAATTCGGCACATAGTATATAGTGAAAAGTCTGGAATAGCACATAGGCTACTTTTTATCCCGGAAAATTCCCGCGGGATAGCGATAAATGAATTCTTTGCTGACGAAGCTGCGGGCAACAGCTAGTAATATTATAAACCCTCCTCTTGAATCAGTCTAGCTATTAAAAAAAGCCGCATCAAAATCCGTTGCGTAGTTTTAAAGATCTAAGCACACATAGGGACAGACAGCGGAAAGCGACTTTGTTTAATACTAACTATAATAGAGTAGTGATTATGCTATGTAGTGATACCATTCTTAAGTCTTATTCTACGCGGACGAAGTCGCAGGCAGATGCTAGTGTACGAATGTGCCTCTGTTGGTAAATAAATGTATTTGTTGGAGCCCCGTTGTCCCGTGAGTCGAATTGTCAAGTTAACGCCAACTTAAGGACGTGTCGATAAGTGGAAAGTAAGTTAGCACTTAGCGGGTCACAAGTTGGGAGTAGGCGAAGCATGACAGTCTGTCAAATGTTTGCGACGTTTGATCGCGTGACTACGTTTTTCCCAATTTACTTTTTAACTAGCCATGTATTGAGCGTATATGGCATATAACCTAAAATTAACCTTTTTTTTAATGTGAATAAAAATGAAAAAAGGCCAAGTGCGAAGTGCGGCGCACCTAGGATTCTTTGGCAAGTGAATTATTACCAGTGTTGTCAGCTAGTCCTGCCTTCTGAGCAAAATGTAGGCAGTGTTAGGTCATTTGATATTAGCTATAGACGGAGTAAAAAGTATATTTTTTTAGAATTTGTTGTTATAGCAGCAACAGAATACATCATCTGTAAAGATTTCAACTGGTGACAGAAAGACAGGATAAAAAATAGGATAGGATGATCATATGAATCATTTTCCACCTTAATTTTATATAAAAAAAGGATAGTTAACTTGAAATATTTTTACATACAGCAAAATTTCCAACTAAGTTGCTCCACATGCTAAATAAACGCCTAGGTAGGATATAGATAGTGGTGTACAGTACATAAATAAGGCCATCGTAAATAAGACCGGCCGCGGACAGGTGAGAGAGAATTAGAAAAAATATAGAGATACCCCGGTCTCGCGAGGGCCGTTAATGAATTGGCCCGGCCGTTTCAGAGCTCTATATCCTTGTTCTTGATATATCGAACTACGAAAAGGATCCGATGACCTTAGGCTAGGTAAGAACCGTGAATTGTTGCAGACCGTCAAAAAACCGGCCAAGTGCGAGTCGGACTCGCGCACCGAGGGTTCTGTATCATTATCTATGAATATCTATAAACCAGTGTAGTGCTCCAAAGCAAAATGTACGCAGTGTGGGGTCACTTCATATTGATCACTGATATTATTATTATAGAGACATACATACATATTTACGGTTTTCGCAATTATTCCTTAATCTGTGCTATAAGACCTACCTTCATACCGAATTTCAAGACTGCGTTCACGGGAAGGTACCCTGTAGGTTTTGATTCCCTTGAGAGTTGGGGAAATCTGCGGCATAAACGGCCGTATCTTTTGATTGCGTTGGCTTAGAAGTTTGATTTTTTCACAGCTCCAAGGGGCAGTGAACTTGAGTATTTGATATAAATTTCAGCTTGATACCTCCACGTGTTCCTGAGAAAAAGGGCCTTGACAGACGGACGGACGGACGGACGGACGGACAACAAAGTGATCCTATAAGGGTTCCGTTTTTTCCTTTTGAGGTACGGAACCCTAAAAAACGTAAAGTTGCGTATCTAGGCCACGTACTTCGTCACGAACGATACGAGCTTCTCCAACTCATCATGATGGGCAAGATCGAAGCAAACGGCGCGCTGGACGGAAGGAAAAGTCCTGGCTTAGGAACATCTGCGAGTGGACGAGCATTGCCACTTGCCAGCGCAGAAGAGCTGTTTCGCCTGGCACAAGACAGGGATAGGTTCGCTAAGCTAACGGCTAACCTCCAGTAATGGAGAGGCACCATGAGAAGAAGAAGACCTTAGGCTTGGGCTCACATAGGGTCTCAAAATTGTTCCCGAACATTTCAGCAGTCCTTACTATGAAGTCTTAATGCGATTCAGTTAAGATTTCACTCGCTGTCAGATTCATACTAAAAGTGACAGCTAAAACTTGAACTGAGACGGAATTAGGACGTCATGGTAAGGCCCCAGATGGGGTTAGTTTGACTCAATAGCCCACGGGCCTTACCATGACGTCTTGATGTGATTCAATCCCGACTCAGTTCAGATTTTAGCTGTCATTTTTAGTACGGATCTGACAGCGAGCGAATCTAAACTGAATTGGGATTGAATCGCATTAAGAAGACATCATGGCAAAGCCCTAGATTTTTGAATAGTGACAAAATGTTTCCGTACATTGATTGAGGCGACCAAACCGCCGCGTATACGCAGTGACGTGTCATATGCGTCCCGTTTTCTCACCGTTTCTTCATACATTTTGTTGCGATTCCGTAACGTCACCGTTTTTTAAGCGGCGGTGTGGTGTTTAAAGCGAACCGAGGCGAGACTAAATCATCATCATCACCATCATCAGCCTTTGTTCGTCCACTGCTGGACATAGGCCTCTCCCATGGCACGCCACTGAGCACGATCCTCGGCCACTCTCATCCAGCTCTTGCCAGCCGCCTTGCGAAGATCCTCGCTCCACCGAGTCTGAGGACGTCCGACACTACGTTTGCCGATTCGTGGTCTCCACTCAAGAACTCGTCTACCCCAACGGTTATCGGTTCTTCGGGTTAGATGACCGGCCCATTGCCACTTCAGCGTGCTAATGCGATGGGCTTTGTCGATAACTTTGGTTCTCTGTCGGATCACTTCGTTACGAATTCGATCTTATCGAGACTAAATATTGGATCGAAAATTTACTTAAATGAAAAATATCAGTAGGGGTCAGTCGAATTAACCCAAGCTGCTGAAATATTCCTAAACAATTTCTGAAAGACTTTTGATCTGGAATACTCAGCGCGCGTTTTGTTGTAGTATTTGTTGTCATAGCGGCAACAGAAATAAATCTCTGTGAAGATTTTAACTGTCTAGCTATCACGCTTCATGAGTAAACCTTCGCCTGGTGACAAACGGACAGACAGAGAGGTCATAGTAATAGGGTCCCGTTTTTATCCTTTGGGTACGGAACCCTAAAAAGGTTAAAAATTGTGCCCATATTGTGTTATGATGCTGACGGTACTGAAATGTTATTGATATGCTGTGTGTTTAATACCCAATGACCACAAACCTCTGTCACCATCCTTAACGAGATTGCGTAATAACTAGTCCGTTTATAACATTGTCCGGAAGCTCTCTACGTAAGCTCTCTGAATTAACTCAAGCTTTCGTTGCCAGGAGCTTAACCTTTGTAAACAACAATTTCTAGGAAGCGGTTTATTTTAAGCTCGTTTCGAAGCTGCGTTAATCAACTTCAGAGGAAATACGGTTTGGTTTCGGGATTTGGCTTCAAAGCCTTATTGCTTCTGCTTCATCATCATCTCCAGCCTGTCGTCCCACTGCTGGGTAGAGGCCTCTCAGAATAAGAGGGCATATACTATAGTTCCCACGCGGACCCAATGCGGATTGGAAATTTCACACACACCATTGACTTGCAATATTTTACTTCAAAAAGTTCATGGTTAAAACGTAATTTCGTTCAATGATTTTTTTTAATCGCCTTTTATAGTATCCCACTGCTGGGCAATGGGTTTGACAAGTACGAGTTCCAGAATTTCGTTCATAAATTCAGAAAAACTTAGAAGTGTGAGCCCGGGATTCAAACCCACGACCCTCTGCTTAAGAGCCAAGGCACTAGGTATTACGCTGTTACGGCTTTTTAATTATCAATAACTAGCGACCCGCCCCGGCTTCGCACGGTATATTATGCATGTATTATACATATAAACCTTCCTCTATCTATTAAAAAAACCGCATCAAAATCCGTTGCGTAGTTTTAAAGATTTAAGCATACAAAGGGACATAGGGACAGAAAAAGCGACTTTGTTTTATACTATGTAGTGATATTGAGAGAAAAATAATTAGTTTTATTCATACTGCTTTACGTCCAAGGAACTTGTGGCATATCGTAAAATAGGGTGAGAAGAAATTGCGGGGGAGTTGGGATACAACTAATATAATTATATATTTTGTGTTTTCACTAGCTATATAGGTACTTAAAATTTCTGGCTTAGCTTCCTCTAGAAATAATTTAGTTAGGTACATTTTATAGACATATTATTAGGTACCTATCTCCTTTTTTTCTGGTAATTTGTTATCGTCATTTATTATTTTTTTGCTACCCCTTCTGACCCCTCTACGAATTGAGCTGGTATTTGCCTAAATTTTAGTAAGTACCTAAATATTTATTGTTTAAATTATGAAACTAAACGACAGAATAATCATTACTAAACTAAAATAATATACCACTGGAACATTTTTTATCTATAAAAATCAACTTGCCACATATCACAATGTTTTTGTGTGTGTTGTGTTGTTTGTGTTTTGTTTTGTTTTGTTTTTGTTTGGCGACCGAATAGCCTAGTGGTTAGAGAACCTGACTATGGCGAGGACCTGTGGACGTCCTTCATGGTTGATGATACTCTGTTTTATTTGTGTGCAGTGTACATTCCGCCTAACTCTTCTGATAGTGTTTACATGCAGTTTTTTCAAAAAGTGGAATCCTTTATAAACAATATCGGTGTGGTTGTAATTGTTGGGGACTTAAACCTCAATCCTAAGTATACTTCTTCTTCTGTCCTAAGTTACTATTGTTATTTCACTACTGTTTGTAATTTGATAGAGATGAATGAGGTAACAAATGTGTATGGAGGAGTGTTAGACGTGGTGTTGGTGCGAGGGCGCACCCGTGGTGCTCTAGTCAGTGAAATTACGGAGAGCAGCCTAGTTCCGCATATTGACGCGTATCACCCCCCCCTCGAAATCTCCATCCCGCGTACAAATGCTATGGGTCAGTCCCCCAGAATTGAGCCCAGTAATCTTGATGCAAAGCGTGATTGGAATTTCTGTAAAGGTAATTATGAGCTTCTTTATCAACTGATCGCTGACGAGTCCTGGAAGGATGTATTGGAGGCTCGTGATGTCAATGTTGCTGTGGATAATTTTTATGGGATAATCTATGGTATTTTCGACTCTAGTATACCTGGGAAGATAAGATCTCGTAAGCGCTGTAGATCTTATCCGGTCTGGTTTACAGCGGATCTCATCAAAGATATTAAAATGAAAGCTCTCCTCCATCGTGAGTGGAAGCGCTCTGGAAATAGGGAGGTTTATACTAGGTTTTCTAAGCTCAGAGCAGATATTAAGCTGGAAACGTCTAGAAGCTACGATGATTATATTAGCTATATTCAAACTAAAATCGCAGGGAATCCTCGAATATTTTGGCAACACATAAGTAGCCTAAAATCCAAAGGTGGGTTCGCGAATCAGGTGTTGTACAATGGAGTTCTGCATGAAGGCAAAGAGACAGCTCGGGCCTTTGCGGACTTCTTCTCGAGTGTCTTTCTTCCCTGCGCGCCTTTGCTTGACCATGCAAAGATTATTCAGGAGTGTATTATATTTAATAAAAGATTGTTTGCGAGATCTTTGAGGGTTTATTTTAAAAGTAAAACTTTACAAATAATATTTTAATATTATTGGAATCTATCGGAGATGCGTCACCCGTGTTCATGTATGAGCAAGAGGGAGAGAGGGGCGATGATAGAAAGAGAGGTTACAAATAATGACAGCTTAGGCTGCGTTCCGTTACTACATCTTCCCCTTTTCCATAAAAAAAAACAATATTTATATAATTCCAAATTTTAAACTAGCTATGTGACATTAATGACATTATAGGTACAGTGTGACACATCTAATAGAAATTAAGTTATACATTCTTAACTTATATTTATACTTATATTTATTATCCCCTTTAATACAAAACAACAAAAAAACTAAGTAGCTCTCACATAGTAGGCCTATGTTCCTATGTAGCTACACATTCAACCAGCAGCAGCGAGGTCATCACTGGTGCAACACCAAGTCTATGCACTACGAATATGGAAAGAGGTTCTTGTGTAATTTACATTATTCTTACATAAGATATCATATGATCTAAAACCATTGTATTTAACTACTTTACCTTCCAACCATACATTTTTATTAATATCTTTTTTGAACCAAACATTTTGTCCAATCTCAAATCCTGTTTTATTTCTAGCAGTCTTATTGTAATTTCTTATATTTCTACTCACAGTCTTATCAAATTGCGGTTTGACATTGTCATTAAGTTTTGGTTTCAAATAATTATAGGTAACAACAAGTTTCGTTTTTAAGTTCCTATTCATTAGTAATTCACTAGGAGAAAAATTTGTGCCAGAAACAGGTGAGGCTCTATACTGGAGTAAAGCTACTCTAAAATCTGTCTTATCCTCGTGACATTTTAATAACATTTTTTTACCAATTTGGACTCCACGTTCAGCCATGCCATTAGCCTGAGCATATCGGGGACTAGTATAGGTGAATTTAAAGCCCCATTCCTCAGCAAATAGTTTGCATTCTCTTGAATCAAATGGCACATGGTCTGAGACTATTTCTCCTGGTATGCCAAAGTTACAAAATACATCTATAAGAGCGTTTATTACAGACTTAGCACTTTTACTACTTAATAATTTAATATCCAACCATTTTGAAAAATAATCATAGATCACTAAATAACTTTTACTTCTGAAGTCCATTATATCAATGGCAAGTTTCCAAAATGGCAAGGTAGGTATATCGTGTGGCAATAACGGCTCTTTAACATTACTATTGTGATAAGTTTGACAGGTAAAACATTTTCTTACAAATTCTTCGATGTGACTATCCATTTGAGGCCAGTAATATAATTTTCGGGCAAGCTGTTTCATTTTAGACATGCCTAAATGCCCTTCATGTAACTTTCTCATAAAACATAGTCTCAAACTTCTTGGTAAAATTAACCTGTCGTTCAAAAATACTAATTTACTGTCTTCTGAAAGTTCACCTCTTAATTTATAGTAATTATTTAAATAATCTGGAATATTCTTAGTATCCTTAGGCCATCCATTTTTTATAAATTCAGTTAACTTTGACAACTCAACATCTTGTGAACTTTCTGAAATTAATTCTTTTTTCTGCTCTTCGGTACATTCTAAATATGGAGCTAAGCCAACACAATGTATGACTTCATACATGTAGGTATCATCAGTGTCTTTACAATCCTGATATGAGCGTGACAGTAAATCCGCAATATACATAAATTTTCCTTGTAGGTATTTAAACTCAATATTATATTTAAGTAATTTTAATTTTAGTCTCTGTAATCTTGGAGAGGGAACCTCATGCAAATGTTTTCTTAATAAACTTTCTAGTGGCTTGTGATCATTCACTACCGTTACTTTATGCCCATATATAAAGTAATGAAATTTGCGTGTTGCCCATACTACACTTAGTAATTCTTTTTCTATTTGAGAGAAGTGTCTTTCTGATGGAGATAAACTTCTCGAAGCAAAGCACACTGGTTGACCATTTTGGAGGAGACAACAACCAATACCATTTTGAGACGCGTCACTCTGAATAACGATGGGCAATTTAGTATCAAAATTCTGTAAGATTGGTGCTTCACTTATTTTGTTTTTAATATTATTGAAAACATTCTCATGAGTCTCCGTCCACAGCCATGTAACATCTTTTTTTAATAATAATTGCAGAGGTGATGCAATATCAGCCAGATTGGGTACAAATTTTCTTAAATAATTAACCATTCCCAGAAATACTTGAAGTTCTTTTTTAGTATTAGGACTTTTAATATTAATAATGGCATTGACCCGCTCTGGGTCTATTTTCATGCCTTTTTCTGAGAATATGTGACCAAAATATTTTACTTCTTTTAATTTGTATTGGAATTTGTTTTTGTTAAAGCGAACATTATGTATTTTAGCACGTTCAAAAACTTGATTCAATATTGCATCATGCTCTTCTTCTGTCTCACCACATATTAGTAAATCGTCACAGTAAACAATTACACCTGGTATGTCTCCAAAAGCAGTTTCACTGTACTTTTGGAAGACTTCCGGGGCGACTGAGATTCCAAAGGGACATCTAAGAAATTTATAGCACCCAAAGGGGCTATTGAATGTGCACAACTTACTAGAATCCTCAGTTAATTTAATGTTGTAGAACCCATCTGATAAATCTAGCACAGAGAAAATTTTCTTTTTACACAATTGTGGAATGATTTCATCTAAGGTTGGAATTAGGTGGTATTCTCTAATTAAAACATTGTTTAAATCCTTTGGGTCTAGGCAAATTCTGAGTGAACCATCTTTCTTTTCAATTATTACCAAATTACTAACAAAACTCTCAGGGTGATCTACCTTCGCTATGACTTGGTGTTCCACCAGTGCTTCCAACTTGTCTGCGAGGCGCGTGTTATATTATTAAGACACTTCACGTAAAGTTAACTAGATTATAAGAATTCGTTTAACTGTGTATAGGTTCTAAGAATACTTAATCTCTGTGCACCGGCGACGTACCGGAGGCGCTGCAGACGCTACGTTGCGAATTCCTTTAGATAGCTCGCCTCGCGACGGCTCCGATGCACAGTTCGAGAGTTAAAGATAAGTCAGATCTAAAATATTATTCAGACGGTTCGGACCTGAACTTTCAAACATTATAATTAAATTGTGAATTGAACTTTTACATACAGTTTACACTATAAAGTGAACTATTACCCAAAGTGTTGTCAAATCGATCAATATTGATTATTTACTGTTTACACTAAAAGGTGGACTTTTGTACGTATTTTGTGTTAAATCGAATAAAAACATTTGAAAGTGATAAAATAAACTTTATTTATTAACTCCACGTCCGAATCGCATATTTGGCGCAGTCTTGATAGGTGCACTAAGCCGGTTGCACAAAAATTGGTATCCGGTATCCGTTTTAACGGTTAATTAGTGTATTTACGAACTCCCGGAAGTGAACTGTTCATATCTGTGGAAGCTGCGACGTCCAGAAGGAGCAAATATTCTTCAACGGGACCAGTTAAGAAGAAAATGATAATTTCTTTAATTATCACGATACTGTGAGTACGCTTGGAATTTTATTTAAAGGTTCGCAAACAGATAAATTTCCCAAACTCCTCGATCGTTGTATTTTTATTATTAATTAAAGTTAAATCGTGTTTACAAGTGTTTGCATAGTGAATATTGTACAATATGAATCAAATTCAATTATTTGATATTGCATTAAAAGTTGTACCTACCTATGATGGTGATGTTAATTCTTTGTACCGATTTATATCAGCCGCATCCTCTGTAGCTGACCAGTATTACGATAGAGATAATCCAGATAATTTTCAAAATGTTATTGTTACAAATGGAATAATCGGTAAACTACAAGGTAAAGCCTTGGAAATAATTGACATTAATGGCGCTAGAAATTGGGATGAAATAAAAGATGTTTTGATTCAAAACTTTGCCGACCAAAGAGATGAAAATTCCTTGAATCGTGATTTGATCAATTTACACCAAAATAATGAGACACCGCAGCATTATTACGATCGCTGCTTACGTTTGCTTAACACTATAATAAATTATGTGAATTTACACAATGATGATGCGGAAGTAATAAGCTGTAAGAGATCCTTTTTCACAACGCAAACTTTAAAAACCTTCTTAGCCGGATTGAAGGAACCGTTAGGGTCAACTATCAGAGCAATGCGCCCCAGTTCTCTGCCAGAGGCGTTGCAGTTTATAAAAGAAGAAAGCAATACTTTATACTTGCAAAAACGTAACCAAAATAACTCGTTTGCCAATAACCAAAATAAATTTGAGCAACAAAAAAGTACGTTTACAAATACTCAGAGATTCCCCGTTCCCGTTTGGAACCGTAATAAACCTTACACACAAAGACCTGGTTTCAGCCAAGTTCAGCCTCATTTTAGCCAAAATCGAAGCAATATTCTACAAAACAACCCAAACGCTTTTTACCAAGATCCAAGAACATATAGAGCTCCTAGGCCAGTGCCCATGAGCGGTGTATCTCACGGCAATGCAACAAATAATATTCCGCGTCCAGGCAACAATACCACAGCGAACGCCCAGCCAAGATTTGTCCCCTTCCAAAATAATAGTCCCCAGCAGGCTTATGCAAATAGGCAAAATACATTCCAAAATATCGGTCATTACCCTGATTATCAGTTCGAGGAACTACATCAACACGAGACCCTGAATGAACCCGAAGTGCATGACTTACCTGCTTCCTTTGAATCTGAAGAAATGCCAAATCCACAGATAGCATTTGAAAACGAAAATGAAAATTTTTACTTGGGCCAGGATTCCGAAAACGAAACGTAATACAAATTAACGCTCACCTTAAACGTCAGCTTCCTTTCATTCAAATAAGTAACCCACCAATGAAACTACTTATCGATACGGGCTCAAACCAATCATTTTTGTCTCCTGAAATTGTAAAATATTTCTATAGAAACTACAAAGTAAATTACGAGCCATTCACTGTGACAAATATACATTCTACTTCTCAGCACAAATATACTATTGACATTCCGATATTTGACGAATTCAACCTAGAAGGCATGTATAAGTTTCACATATTTAAATTTCATAATGTGTTCGACGGATTGATAGGACTAGATTTATTACAAAAACTCGGTGCATCCGTTGACTTATCCAAAGGGCAGCTCGTTACTCAAAGAGCTACGAACAATCTACAAATGTTAGAATCAGGGATTCACAATCTGTTGGAAATCCTCATAAAAGCTAACACTTCAAATATTTTCAAAGTACCCGTAAATCAAAAATGTGGCGAGATTTACATTCCCGAAAAGAAAATTAATCAGTGCATACTGCCTTCTGTAGTTACAATGGCAAACGATGGATATGCATTTGTTGAGATTAACAATCCAACGTGCAATGACGTCATCATTAGTTTCACAGACCCCATTTCCTGTTCGCGATTAAAGAATAATTTTGAATGCCACAATTTTGAATCAGCTCTGCCAAAAGTTCACGACACTGAAAATTTAATTAGAACAGATCATTTAAATTTTGAAGAAAGAGAATCAATTCTAAATTTATGCAAAGAATATAGCGACATTTTTTACCGTGACGGAGATCCCCTTACTTTTACAAATAAAATCAAACACAAGATTCGTACTACAGATGAAGTACCGGTATATACCAAATCTTACAGATACCCCCACGTTCACAAAACAGAAGTTGAATCCCAAATAAAAAAAATGCTTCACCAAAAAATAATCCAGCCTTCAGAATCTCCATGGTCTTCTCCTATATGGATCGTGCCTAAAAAATTGGATTTATCAGGAAAACAAAAATGGCGCCTCGTTGTCGATTACCGCAAACTTAATGAAAAAACCATTAGTGATAAATACCCAATTCCGAACATTACTGATGTGCTCGACAAACTAGGCCGCTGCCAATACTTTACCACCCTTGACCTTGCCAGTGGGTTTCACCAAATCGAGATGCACCCCAGCGACATCGAAAAAACTGCATTCACAATAGACAACGGCCATTATGAATACTGCAGAATGCCTTTCGGTCTCAAAAATGCGCCATCCACGTTCCAAAGGACAATGGAAAATGTTTTGAGAGGCTTAATTAACTCAATTTGCGTCGTCTATATGGATGACATCATCATATTTTCCACCTCATTACAAGAGCACATCCTCAACCTTCAAACAGTCTTCCAACGCCTTCGAGAAGCGAATTTCAAGATACAATTAGACAAGTCCGAATTTTTGAAACACGAAACAGCTTACCTTGGTCACATTGTCACTTCTGATGGTATTAAACCGAATCCTGACAAAATCGCGGCTATTAGACAATTTCCAATTCCCACAACCCAAAAGGAAATTAAGTCATTTCTTGGATTGATAGGTTATTACAGGAAGTTCATTCCAAATTTTTCTAAATTAACGAAACCCTTAACCTCCTGCTTGAAAAAAGGTGCAAATATTGATCCAGACCATCCAAAGTACATTAATGCGTTCAAAACCTGTCAAGAAATCCTGATGAACGATCCCATTCTCCAATACCCCGATTTTGATAAAGAGTTTAACTTAACCACCGATGCCTCAAATTTCGCAATAGGCGCGGTTTTATCCCAAGGGCAGATCGGATCTGATAAACCAATAGCATTTGCTTCCAGAACCCTTAACGAAAGCGAGATAAATTACAGTGTTATCGAAAAAGAGTTATTGGCCATCATTTGGGCCACAAAATATTTTCGTCCATATCTTTACGGACGAAAATTCAACATTATCACTGATCATAAGCCTCTTCAATGGCTTATGTCGTTGAAAGAACCAAATTCACGCCTAACTAGATGGAGACTAAAATTAGAAGAATTTGATTATAAAATATCTTACAAAAAAGGAAACGCTAATACAAATGCCGACGCTCTATCTAGGGTGCAAATTAACATTAATGAAACAGCAAACAGCCTTCACGAAGTTGGCAATGACAATCTGTCAATGATTGGCAATGCTTCTGAATTTCCCCGCATAAATGATATCATCGTGCGCGAAGGCACCGAAACTATACACACAAACTATGAAAACCCAGTTCTTGAAATACCCATTGTAGAAAAACCTGTAAATATATATAAAAACCAACTAGAAATAAAATTCGTTCTGCACTCTCCCCACAATCCTGTAACTAAAGAAGTACATCCTGGGAAAAACCGCACGACGGCTCAAATCAGCTTGAACAATTTTAAAGAGGATACTATTAACCTCTTTAAACACCATGTACGACCCAATATTCAATATGGCATTTGGCTCACAGATTTTAAATACATTCCCGAAATCACAACTACTTTACAACAAGTTTTCAAAAACTCTGCGTATAACCTAATCATCTGTAAAGAAAAGCTAAACGATGTTACCGATATAGACGAACAACTCAGGCTAGTGAAAGCGTTTCATGATGGTAAAACGAATCATAGGGGCGTGCAAGAAACCGAAAAACAATTAAAAAGAACTTATTATTGGCCTAATATCACAAAAATGATAACAGAACACATTAATAATTGCAATGCGTGTCAAACAAATAAATATGAACGCCGACCAAACAAGCAACAACTACAAATTACTCCAACTCCCATAAAACCATTCGAGGTGGTTCATGTCGACACATTTACCGTAAAAGGTCACAAATTTTTTACCATTATCGACACGTTTTCAAAGTATGCCCAAGCATATCCCATCGAGAGCGTAACAGGTGTGAATGTTATAAATGCCCTTTCTATATACATGACTCATCACGGATTGCCTTTAAGTATTACAGCCGACCAAGGGACGGAATTTAAGAATCTACCCTTGAAAGAATTTGCCGAATTACATAAAATCAATTTACATTTCACCAGTGTCAGTAACCCACAGTCCAACGGTGCCATAGAAAAATTCCATTCCACTATATTGGAACACATACGGTTACTACAAATAAAACATCCTCAATCTGCTGTAACCGAACTCATGCTCTTTGCAGTGTTGGCCTACAACAAT
This sequence comes from Pandemis heparana, assembly GCA_963854515.1. Taxonomy (NCBI): domain Eukaryota; kingdom Metazoa; phylum Arthropoda; class Insecta; order Lepidoptera; family Tortricidae; genus Pandemis; species Pandemis heparana. The sequence goes on along the minus strand of OY978012.1, from coordinate 15,680,913 downwards.
TCTATACACTCAGCAACAGATAAAAAGCCAATAGAAATCATTAATGGTCATTTGGACAACCGCGACCCCTTCGATCTATTATTAGAAAAAACATGTCTTCAAAATTATGTTAATAAGCATAAAGAAATTACTACAGACTTGTACACGAAAATTAACGAACATTTAAGCGTTAAACATACCGCAACTATAAATAAACACAATGAAACTTTAGAAGAACCTCTTGAATATATAGAAGGCGAAGCTTGCTACATAAAAAATCCTTTAGCTGCGCGACATAAAGAGAAACCCCGCTATATAACTAGAAATGTTGCCAAAAATTTAGGTATAAAAATAATTGATCAAAAAGACCAAGAATACCATAAACGCAGAGTTCGTAGACCGTTAAATTTGCAACATAACTTGTTACAGGGCGACGGTCTGCAGGCCGACATGGGCCGAAGAAGCGACGCTGATACGTCTGAATAAAAGTCCAGGCATATTGCCATTCAAACTAGACCCAGCAAAAATTCGTCAATCCGATCATATATTCTTACACTACATACAGTTAAATGATTTTAAAGAGCAAATTCGTACCATAGAAGACCAAACTCAAACGTTAGAAGCCTTGTATAAGGACTTTGATAGTGGTTTTAGGTTTAAATTTAGTGTATTTTATAAGCACATTAGTACTAAGTTAGAACTTGCTATAGATAAATATAATTCTGTAGCAAAAAATAGATACAAACGAGGTCTTATCGATGGCATGGGTGCTATAATTCGTAGTATTACAGGTAATCTCGATCAAACTGACGCTAAAAAGTATGATAAAGCAATATCCATTCTCGAAACAAATCAGGCTGAAATAGCAAAACATTTTAACAAGGACGTTACACTGAATCACTACTTTCTTAACAGTTACAATGAAACCGTATCAACATTGTCTCAAAATCAGAACCAAATCACCAATAAAATAACAGAAATACTTCGAGAAATAAATTACACTAAACTGGAACTATCTGACTATTTAAAAATAGATACCTCCTTCAAACTAGTTGAAATAAATTTGCAACTCGTTCTCGAAGCACTCTCTAATCTAGAAACAGCCCTCTCATTTTCAATTAAAGGAATAGCCGACCACAATATCATCACTTTTGAAAATTTACAGTATTTCATCCAATTTCTGAGCAAGCATTATGACCCCAAACAATTAATAACTACTGATGTTAAAGAATCTCGTATATTTTATAATTTCGTAGAATTAAGTTCTTATTTTAGTAACGATAGGATAGTCTTTGTTATTAAGGTGCCAATTCTATATAAGTCCACCTTCGACTACTACCAATTGTTCCCCATACCTACCCTGAACTATAATATCCTTGTGCCTCCCAAACCTTATCTGATTGCGGACGACAATGCGTACCAGTATCTAGAGGAGGAATGCCAACATTACGGAAAGATGTACTACTGCCAAAAATCAATAAAACTATATAACGCAATGCAACAAGATGACTGTCTATATAAGCTAATAAGATCCCAAATTGTATCTTCATCATGCAGTTTCCACAACATAAAAATTATGGAAGAGATATTCGAGCAAATCAATGACAATTATTATCTACTATTCTGTCCGAAGCCTACTAAATTTCACCTACGTTGCCACAATGAAGAATATACCACTGTCAATGGGTCTTACTTACTGAATCTTCCCGAAAACTGTACTGCATCAACTGAGACGACTTCTTTTACAAACGAAAAGAGTATTAACAAAGGAACTCCTATAAAGCTGTATTCTCTCAATCTCCAGGACATTCGTGTCAAGAATCCTATAGAACCATTAAAAATTGACAAAATTTCAATGAATCAGCTATATAACTCAATTGGATTCATACAGAAAGAACAACAAAAAATACAACTCATCAGTTCTGATACCCAACAACTACACATATATTGGACCACACCACTCTACATTGTCTTAACGATCGCCGCAGCATATTTTGCATTTACTAGAATAAAAGCACGAAAGCTTACACGTTCACCTGCCGAGACTGGAGGGCAAACTCCACCAACCGAAGGATGTCCGAGGTCTTTCTGCAGTTAAACAACTACGAAAAAGACCTCTATCTGGTAGGGAAGGTGTTATATTATTAAGACACTTCACGTAAAGTTAACTAGATTATAAGAATTCGTTTAACTGTGTATAGGTTCTAAGAATACTTAATCTCTGTGCACCGGCGACGTACCGGAGGCGCTGCAGACGCTACGTTGCGAATTCCTTTAGATAGCTCGCCTCGCGACGGCTCCGATGCACAGTTCGAGAGTTAAAGATAAGTCAGATCTAAAATATTATTCAGACGGTTCGGACCTGAACTTTCAAACATTATAATTAAATTGTGAATTGAACTTTTACATACAGTTTACACTATAAAGTGAACTATTACCCAAAGTGTTGTCAAATCGATCAATATTGATTATTTACTGTTTACACTAAAAGGTGGACTTTTGTACGTATTTTGTGTTAAATCGAATAAAAACATTTGAAAGTGATAAAATAAACTTTATTTATTAACTCCACGTCCGAATCGCATATTTCGCGTCAGGAGTGCATTCGGCACCCGACGGGGGGGACGCACCACTGGCTCCACTCCAGGTTGAATGCGTAACTTCAGAGGATTTTTAAACTCCCCCACACCCTGAAACAGTTTAATATTATTATTAACAATGGTATCTTTAGAATTATTTGAGCGACTAGCATTTATCTCATTAATATTATTATTACTTAACAATTTTAATTGCACTAGTGAACCTATCCCAAGGATCGGCCTCACTTTTTCTTTGATAATTATAAACTCAGTATTAAAAGTTTCATCATTGATACTAGAAAACACTTTAAGTGCAACTTTCCCTATTGGCATAATTTTGCCACCCCCAAAGACCTCTATTAATGTTCTTGTCTCAGACAACTTTATGTTGTTATCATCATTGACAATTTTCTTAAGGTCGCTTAGTGAGATCACATTGATCTGAGCCCCCGTATCACATTTAAAACAAACTTTCTTATTCTCCACCCTTAAAAACTCGGTCCACTCCTTCTTATTTAAATCTATTGAGCAGACTAGTCACAAATCATGTATGTTATTGCTACCATCTTCCTCATTAATATTATGCACTTGCCTTTTTGAAAAGCTATTATAAAAAGTGCAGCCAACACTGAAATGGTTCATCTTATTACATTTCTGACATACTTTTCCATAAGCAGGACAACTCTGTGGTCCGTGCTCTGTGTTACATTTTTTACACAAATAATAATTTCTGTTATAATTGTGATTCTGAGTATATTTAGTATTATTATTATTGCTCATACTATTGGGAAACTTGTTCTTATTATTTTGGTACTTAGCTTTAGATTCCCAGGTTGTAGCATGCTGCTGTTGATGCTGGGATGAAGTCTTCGCCTGGACTGCATGCACCTCCGGGTTGTTCAATCGCTTCACGTGGTTCATGGAGAGCTCCGCAGACCTGCAGATATCGACTGCCTTCTCCAGACTCAGGTCCTTTATTTCCAGAAGCTTCTGCTGCATTCGCTGATCCCGAATCCCAATCACAATTCTATCCCGGAGCATTCTGTTCTTCTGTTGCTCGAAATTGCAGTTTTCCGCCAATTTTCTAATAGCAGTGTAAAACGCGTCGAAAGTCTCCCCTTCTTCTTGATTTCGTTTGTTCAAATTATAACTGTTTATGACCTCGTTTTGTTTGGGCTTGAAGTAGTTGTCAAAAATGGCCATGATTTCTTCCAATTTAACCTTGTCCGTGTCTTCTGTTTTCAGTGTGTTTAAATACAAATCCTGCGCTTGCTGGCCGATGCAATTTAGTAGCATTGCCGCTTTTCTTGTTTCTGCTAACCTTTCGTAACCGGCCGCCATCATGTAAATTTTAAAAGATTGTTTGAATCGTTGCCATCTTGGCCAACAATCCTCGATGTCATCCAAAAACATCTCCTGGGGCATTCTACATTCGCCCGCACAAACATTGTCCATTTCCACCTTTTGTCCTTGTGATTCCACCGTTGTTCCTTGTGGATTGTCTGGCATTCTTAATAGTTTTTGAAGGTGGCGGCCATACACTTTTAGGTTACCTTACTTAATCCGTTTTAATCTTGTTGGAACTCGTTCTTCTTCGACTGCGCCATGTATTATATTTAATAAAAGATTGTTTGCGAGATCTTTGAGGGTTTATTTTAAAAGTAAAACTTTACAAATAATATTTTAATATTATTGGAATCTATCGGAGATGCGTCACCCGTGTTCATGTATGAGCAAGAGGGAGAGAGGGGCGATGATAGAAAGAGAGGTTACAAATAATGACAGCTTAGGCTGCGTTCCGTTACTACAAGGAGGACATCTCTTCTAATGCAAACTATGTTGATGTTGACTCAATCTCCCCTCGGGATGTGGAAAATGGCATAGCTCGACTGAAACCCCAAAGCTCTCAGGGTCCTGACAGTCTTCCGGCTTATATCTTAAAGGGCTGTAAAGATTGGCTGGTATTGCCGTTGACTCATATCTTCAACTTGTCTCTGAGTACTGGAGTGTATCCTTGTCGCTGGAAGCTCACGCGTGTGCGCCCTATTCCCAAGTCGTCTGAGGGGGCTAGTGTTGAGGATCATCGTCCCATAGCTATCCTCTCCGCGGTTGCCAAGCTGTTTGAGTCCATTATAAACAAACTTGTTGCCCCTCAAGTTAAACCATATCTGTGTGACTCTCAGCATGGTTTCAGGCCGGGGCGATCGGTGGAAACTAATCTCTTGACACTGGTTGACTCTATTTCTCAACATTTAGACCAGGGTGTACAGGTGGACGTGCTGTACTTTGACTTCAAAAAGGCATTTGATCGCGTAGATAACGACATACTATTAAGCAAGTTATGCAAAATCGGCTTCTCGCCTAAACTGCTTCGGTTTTTTGCTAGTTACCTACGCGACAGGCAGCAGTACGTGCGGCATGGGTATTTCGTTTCTGAATCCTATCACACCCGTTCGGGGGTCAGCCAGGGTTCGATTCTAGGCCCATTTCTATTCGGGATCATGATAAACGACTTGGCTTCTGTCCCTAAGCATGCTAGGTGCCTCCTCTATGCCGATGACTTGAAACTCGTCTATGGCGTGCAACAACTTTCTGATTGCGAGTCACTTCAGGAGGATATCGGCCGAATATATCATTGGAGCATAAACAATAAACTCTTGTTCAACATTGGAAAGTGTTCCGTTATGTCTTTTAGCCGCGCTCATGGTTCCCTTCTATCCGCAAACTACCTCCTGGGAACGGAACCCATTGCACGTGTTCATACTATTAAGGACTTAGGTGTAATTTTCGATGCACGTCTTAACTTCCATGCCCACATGAAGTCCCTAGCATTTGACTGCTACCGGAGACTGGGATTTGTTATCCGCAACACCCGTGACTTTGACGACCCCCGGGCCATCAAGCTTGTTTATACAGCCCTGGTCAGGAGCAAGCTTGAGGCAGCATCTATTGTGTGGAACCCTCACGAAGTCACTTATGCCTTGCTCGTCGAAAAAATTCAGAAGACTTTTCTGCGATTTCTTTATAAAAAAAGTTACGGGTACTATCCTTTCCGATACCCAACAAAGTTTCTGCTTGGCACATTGGGGCTAAGTTCTCTGGAGGTAAGGCGTAATTATGGGCTCTTGACCAGCGCTTGTCGAATATTGCGTGGTGATTCTGACTGTCCGGAGTTGGTGGCACTGTTAGTACGCCTATCAGCGCCCCCGCTGTCCCAATCCAGCTTCAATTTGCGCCCCCGCAACCGTGCTTTGCTGGCAGTTCCCAAGGCGCGCACTGTGTCACACAGGAATTCACCACTTCTTTGCGCCATGCGAAATCTTAACGCGCTTCTTGCATCAGCACCTGACTGTGATATATTTGCTAGTAGCTGGAGTTTTATATGCAGTGAGTGTATGAAGTTCTGTGAGGCGAAGGATGACCGTCCGTCTTCACTTAATTGTTTGTAAATGTTAATGCTGTTTCCTGTTTATTTTCTATACTACGTGTTATACATGTTGTTCTGCTATTATTAAGTTATGTGTATGAATTTCACAGTGCCTTGGCTTGTCTGTAATGCTGTGTAATTATTTCAATAAATAAATAAACATGAAATAAATAAATAAATGAAGCTCGAGGTCCCGGGTTCGATCCCCGGTCGGGGCAGATATTTGTATGAAAAATACGAATGTCTGTTCTCGAGTCTTGGATGTTTAATATGTATTTAAGTATGTTTATCCGTTGTCTAGTGCCCATATCACAAGCTTTGCTTAGTTTGGGACTAGGTCAATTGGTGTCAATTGTCCCAAGATATTTATTTATTTATTTTATTTATTTTTTTATCGAGGTTCGAACTTCAAATTTCTCCCTACCCACCCCACTTTACGGTACGTACCTATGGGTCATGAAACTTCGAGAATTTTCAACACCGTCGCTGAACTACATAGATACTGAATATTATTTTCTAGTACGCCACCAAGGCGAATAACTCGAGCGTTTTATGCCTTCCGCAGCGCGTTATTTTCAATTCCCGATATCAATATGCACAATTTTATAGCCGGCAGTGCTTATCAGGCGCTTTTTCTATACAGTTTATATCCTGCAGTGAGAAAAGTACACAATGGCTTTGCTTATACCATAGTTTGGATTTGTCCTGCCACTGTCGATCTGTTGCATTAGAAGATTATGAATACCTATAGATCAATAAGTTTTTCTTAAACAATCACTTCTGAATAAAGAGTTGTTGTTACTAATTTTATATAGTACCATTTTAAGTCATCGGACCAACAGCTGAAGAGTTCCCTCCTGCGGAGACGGTTCCAGCTGACTCAGTCATCAGAGTCCTACCAGATTTTTGTATTGTCATCCGACTTACAAAATAATGCAAACAGCTCAATCAAGGAAACATCGATACCTATTTTATTTCTTCTAAATAAGTAATATTATGAACATACACGTAACAAATTTGTAACTAAGCCGGTTCTCTTTCTCACAAAGCCTAAAAATCCAACAATTATAGTTAATTCTTCGCGTCCATCTTTAATTAATAGTCTTCTTTTGTAGCGGGGTACAATGACCATTCGTTATTATAGGGCCCATTGTCCGGCGTCTGTCCCGGACTTGTCCCGATAATTAATTAATAATTAAGGGCCACTCTACTATCCTTTAATTTCTGCCCTTCATTTCTTTAATGCTCGCCCATTGTGGCCGCGACGTGTGGGACACGGGTAATTTAAAAAGGAAATTTGACCTAAGTAATTTGCTTTTGAATAGCGTTCGGGTTTTAGGCGATTTGCTGGATGACGGTGGGGTTTTGGAAATGAAGTGTGTTACGAGAGGATTCCTGTCACTTCATTATTTTTAGTCCAGAGAACATTTCACGGGAAAAATTGTTGTAAGTAGGTAGGTACTTTAAATAGGTACTTTAAAATGGGATAAATAAGAACAGAACAGACATACAAACCTTGATGAAAGTTTTTTTTACATGTGAGACGCATCGCTACCACCCTCTTGCTTGCTTATCCCGCCGCCAAGCAGCAGTGCTTGCGCTGCTGTGTTCTGGCGTGGAAAGTAAGTCGGTGAAATTTACTGGTACACTGTGTCAAAGCTACTAGATCCTACCAAACTCCTGAAATTTCACAATTTCATGTGTTATGAGATTATTTTTTAACTAACAACTATACGATCAATGAACATTATGGGATAAAGAAGGACCCGGCCTGAAACACCTCGCATGCCTTTCTGTTCCACGACATAAAAACTTGTCCCCATTTCTAGCAGAAACAATAACCCCAATACTATCACCAATATCGCAAGCGCAAACGCAACTGCCCATAGAAATTAGCACACATCGCCTAGAAAATGGCAACACAATTTCCATTCACTGAATGAGCGCCCCAGTTTCTTCCAGCTTTTGTCTGGTCCACAAAGCTGTGGAACCCAATCAAGGATCTGTCCAAACGTCGCCCACTGGGCGGCGGAGGCTAGTTTTTCTTTTTCGCACTGTCTGGCATTCTGGATCGAAATTAAGGGTAGATTAGACGACGCAGAGTGTAACCCTCTAGCTATACTTCGAATTAGAAACCACAATAACATTATATTGCGTCTGGTCAACTATTTTTTACCTAGCAAACAGTACAGTGGAATAGTTTGGCAGCCGCAAAATAAAATTGTTTTAATGTCACTTCATTTGCGTGTCGTCAATTTGTTACTCTAGTGTTCACGAGCCGCAATATAATGTTGTTGTGGTTTCTAATTAAAAAAAAAACGACGTATACGTGGAGCAATCATTTGAAAATAACATTAACTAACAAAGTTTTTGAAACCCCCCAAGCATTAATCGAGTAATCATACGTAAATAAAAAATAGTTGAATTTTATGCCAAAAACGCTTTACCACATTTTGGAAAAGAGCTAATACTTCTCAAACTACTGGACCGATTTAACCAAACATGGCTAATAACCGCCGCAAAGAATGGTTTTCGAATGAAAAACTGCGTTGAAATTGGATAGACAGATATGTAGACACACACACAGAACACTACTCTTTTTGCGTCGGGGGATGGGATAAATATAGTCACACACATCATTGAATTGCTTCGCAGACGTGTGTTGAGCCTCTAGTGTAAGATTTCGCATATAAAAACGTATCGAACACGTTCACGTAAACATCTCAATTACTATGGAAAATTTGGCAGCGCCACTTGCGGATCGATATGATTGATGATCGGCAAGAAACGGTTCTCGTAGTATTTGACAGTTTAACGCAAACGCGGTCGAGACGTGTTCTGTGACCGAAAACCTTCACTAATAAGCATACAGGTTTCCTCATGATAATTTTCCTTCACCGAGAAGTTCTTGGTTTCAAATGTAACATAAATTCCGAAAACTCAGAGGTGCGAGCCCGGGATTCGATCCACCTCTGTTTAGAGGCCACTGGTCAAACCACTAAGCCACCAGAGTTACAGACCATCTGTTAGATTTAGTCTATAGCTCAAGGTAAATCGGTTAGGCTACGCAAGAATTGATTACAAAGGGCTTATTGAATACTCTTGCCGATTGGCATCCGGGATGTGAGCTCTATGAAAACGCCAACTTAGATAAATCTGACACGGCGCTGAGAACCGTAGAAGAGTCTATCCTACTACGGGGCCTTGACATGGCGTCCTAATTCCGGCTCAGTTCAAGTTTTAGCTGTCACTTTTAGTATGAATCTGACAGCGAGCGAACCTAAACTGAAGCGCATTAAGACGTCATGGTAAGGCCCCAGTAATAAATAAATAAATATCATGGGACAAATTACACCAATTGACCCAGTCTCAAACTAAGCAGCGCTTGTGTTATGGGTACCTACCAGGCTACGGATAAACATACTTATACATTATAATGTAGATAAATACATACAACAACTCGGGCACAAAAAATACAATACAATACAAATACTCTTTATTGAACACCACAAATCAGTACAAAACAATACAGAAACAAATAACAAAGTATACAATAGGCGGTCTTATCGCTTAATAGCGATCTCTACCAGACAACCATTAAGATAGATAAATAAGTACGAGACAGTTTAAGCAAACATTCGTATTCATCATACAAATGCCTGCCCCTACTGGGATTCGAACTTTTTGTATCCAAAATGAAGTTTTTAGTTTAGGTTATTTTTAGGATTCCGTACTTCAAAAGGAAAAAACGGAACCCTTATAGGATCACTTTGTTGTCCGTCCGCCCGTCTGTCAAAACCCTTTTTCTCAGTAACGCGTGGAGGTATCAAGCTGAAATTTATATCAAATACCTACTCAAGTCTATACTGTCCCTTGAAGCTGTGAAAAAATCAAACTTCTTAGCCAACGCAATCAAAAATACGGCAGTTTTCCGCAAATTTTCGAAACTTGCAAGGGAATCAAAACTACAGGGTACTTTCCGTGAACTCAGAATCTTGAAATTTGGTACAAAGCAACGTCTCATAGCACAGATAAGGAAAAAAATTGCGAAAACCGTAAATATGTATGTATGTCTGTATATATCAATGACTAATGTAAAGTGATCCCACACTGCGTACATTTTGCGTTAGAGCAGAGCTCTGCTTACACTGGTTTTAGATATTATAGATAATGTTACGGAACCCTTAGCATCTTCAGACTCGCACTTGGCCGGTTTTTTTGACACTACCGTACGCACTTCTATCATCATCATCATCTCTAGCCTGTATACCTACCTACCAGTGGCGTGGCGTCAAGTATATCAGAAGGCAAGCCGAAGGAAACTTAACTAGCCTTTTCCACTAATTCTGCACAATAAATTGCCCAACTGCCTTAAAATAGGCAAGCCGGTGGGAATCGAGTTCTATGGACGCCACGCCACTGCTACCTACGTCCCACTGCTGGGCTTAGGCCTCCTCTCAGAACAAGCCCATGTACCTGTATGTATCAAATAAATTGTATCTCTTCCGATTGTGATTCGCTCAACAGATGTCGACGTTGAAATTTTCTGAATTCGTTCCGTTGGTGGCTGGAGGAAATTTGTGATAAGTCCCCGCGGAACACCTAATGTTACTCCCATTGATGTAAGCTGAAAGAGACGGCGGGAGGCTATTCTAAAACACCTGAAAAATAAGAAAAAAAAACATAATTATTGCGCTGATTTTAAAAACGTCGCACTTTTGACTGACTGAAAACATCAAATGAATTTTGACAAATAATGTATTTTTTTTTTATTGAATTTTTTTTTGTCGATAGAATGAGACTTAAAGTTGGTGACATTATTTCTATTATATTTTATTGGTATAATTTTTTTTAATTTACATTCAATTTGTTTAAGCTGTTGCATATATTATACTAGCTTCTGCCCGCGAGTTCGTCTACGAAAAATTATATGTATAAACCTTCCTCTTTATTTACTCTATCTATTAAAAAAAAACCGCATCAAAATGGGTTGCATAGTTTTAAAAATATAAGCATACATACAGACAGACAGACAGACAGCGGAAAGTGACTTTGTTTAATATACTACTAGCTTCTGCCCACGGCTTTGTCTGCGTAGAATTATACTTATAAATTCTTCTTTTTGAATGACTCTATCTTTTAAAAAATCCGCATCAAAATCCGTTGCGTAGTTTTAAAGAAAGCATACATAGAGACAGACAGACAGACAGCGGAAAGCGATTTTGTTTTATACTATGTAGTGATGATGTATGGATCATGTAGGCTGTTCCTTGCGACTTCATCCGCCAAGACTCTGTCGCGAGCACTTGTAGAATGCCATTTGGGATTGCCTTGCTATCTCACTCACTCTTATGATGGATTTGATACTTGTATCGGAGGATTAGTCATGCCGGTCTGAGAGTCAAGAAAAAACATAGAATATAATTAGTTGCTTCTCTTTCCGCGCAGATGGTAATATCGAGGGAATGTGCAAAAATTTGGGAATCATGTTATAGGCGATGCGGCTAGCAGCTCATCACTTTTGATTTCGTTTTCCACCTATAAGCCCTCAATCTTGCTAAAAAGTATACTATTCAAATGTCGCATAAGAATGAATACCACCTGAAATATTTAAATCAATTTGAAATTATTTTGTTTGTATTTGTCGTATTTTGTGTGTATTTTGTATTTGTCGAGATCACATTATCTGCGACTGAAAGAAATCCACGGGCGTAATCTAGTTATTCTATAACTTTATTCATCACTAATGAATATTATTTACTACTACTTCAATTAAGGCGAAGGGATAGGCAAAAGCTCATAAATTGGTTGTTTTTGTGCATGTTTTATGGCGATAATACACAATTTGGAGTTTTGAAAACTGCACATTCTATAAAACATGTCTTGAATTAGAATTCACCGGCGAAAACATATTCCTTTATGTCGTAGTTAGTACAAAAATTCGTTTGCTCTAAGAGTCTCGACAATATTTTGTACAACTTTTGCTCGGGTGAAACAAATCTATTTGCTACCAATCTCGACGAGGTTACTCTAGTAACTCATAATTAAAATTCCACGGTGCGTTTGCTTCAATTAGCCAACACATAAGGCTTTAGAGAGTAGTACTGCCCTGAGCTTGTGAAAAGGGCGAACGCAATATTTGCCCGCACATTCAATCAGGCGCTTTTCAATGTACAAAAAAATTCGTAAACCAAAAAAATGTTAAAAAGATAATACAGTGAAATAAATTATTAAGATAAAACCAAATATGTTCATAAAAAAAAAATAAAAAAATAATAGATAAATAAATAAATAAATAATTTGGATAAGACGTATGAAAAAAATAAGGAAAAAGCAACGTTGCATGTTCGCTCGGTGGCGGCAGTGCGTAAGCGACGCGACGTTGCCAACATTCGCTTCGCGTTTTTTCATATTGGTTTGGCTAAGCATGTTGTTTGAGTCACAGAATAGGCGCGAAACAGTGCTTCAAAAAGTCGTACTCGTTCGCTTCGCACGTATAATACCTATATTAAGTTAAGTGATTATTTTCAATCCGTTTTTTGGGCAACTTAGTGGCAGGTTGGTTTGATACTTACTTGCTGTTTAGCGAACAAGCATGGGAAATAGGATTTTGGTTGGAATTACTGCATGAAAAATTTTGATATTTAGAATAGAATAGAATAGAATATATTTTATTTCTTAGAATATGGTAGGTACAAGGTATTGTGTATAATAATTATTCATTCACAGCATATTCTGCCAGTTTTGGCGTAGAAATATTAATTAATACATTACATTTAGGCAAGTAGTACTCCAATGTATGTATATGTCTATCATTAGAAAGAAAAAAAAAGATATCTGAAGGTCCAAGTGGTCCCCAAACATGGATCCGTTATCAAAATAAAAAAGACCGCCATATTGAAATCTTTAGTTTTTCGACCGATTAATTTCAAAATCAATATCTGAGGATCTGAGTTGTCTCCAAACACGTGTCGTATCCGTTATCAAAAATGTCAAATTAAAGTAGCCGCCATTTTGAAATCTTTGTTTTTGGGCCGATTATTTTCAAAATCGATATCTGAGGGTCCGAGTGGTCGTCAAAAATAAATCTGCTACTGAAAATGAAAAAACTGGCCGCCATTTTGAATTCTTTACTTTTTGGACCAATTGTTTTCAAAATTGATATCTGAGAATCCGAGTTGTCTCCAAACACGTATCCGTTCTCAAAAATGACAAAAGTGGCCGCCATTTTGAAATCTTTAGTTTTTGGACCGATTATTTTCAAAACCGATATCTGAGAGTCCGAGAGGTCCCCAAACATGAATCCGTTTTTAAAAATGAAAAAAGTGGCCGCCATTTTGAAATCTTTAAGTTTTGGACCGAGTATTTTCAAAATCGATATATGAGAGTCCGAGTGGTCGTGAAACACAAATTTGCTATAGAAAATGAAAAAACTGGCCGCCATTTTGAATTCTTTACTTTCTGGACCAATTGTTTTCAAAATCGATATCTGAGGATCCGAGTGGTCCCCAAACATGAATCCGTTGTCAAAAATGACAAAAGTGGCCGCCATCTTGAAATCTTTAGTTTTTGGACCGATTATTTTCAAAACCGATATCTGAGAGTCCGAGAGGTCCCCAAACATGAATCCGTTTTTAAAAATGAAAAAAGTGGCCGCCATTTTGAAATCTTTAAGTTTTGGACCGAGTATTTTCAAAATCGATATATGAGGGTCCGAGTGGTCGTGAAACACAAAGGGTCTGGCCGGAAGGTAATAGTAAAATCGCCCCTGGCTGTATTTGAAATATTGTTATGCACGATTGTTTGTTTTATTATAAGATATAATTTTACTGAATATTAAGACTTAAATGCTTACGGTTAGCGAAAAAATAAAAAAAATAAAAATTCAGTTTTTATTTTTTTTTAGCCAAACTACGTTACCGATTAACTTGCCCTTTGGATATTTTGTACATATATTTAAGATACATTTATGAAAAAAAAAAAAAAGTTCTAGCGTTTTTCAAAGTACACAATTTTGGCTGTTTTAGTTTTTCTTTTTTTTTTTTTTTTACTTGCAAGTTAGCGACACCTACCATATTTTGATATAATATGCGCAATTTTATATTCTATTACATATATTTTTTTCAAAATTATTCATTTGGATCAACAAAGTGAAAAAAAATGTTTTGTTTAAAAGGGTGGAAAAAAGTTCTTCCATATTGTTCAATCGTTCAAACATTCGTTCATAGTGTTAGTAACAATTATCTTATTAGCCATGTTAGTAACATGAAATAAAAACAGAAAATACGGATAAATCAGAAAAAAAAAATGATTTAAATACATTATTTAAAAAAATATATTTTGTAGTTGCAATTTTTTACTTATTTTGAAAAATCAAAAATAATTCATAACAATAATAATTATAATATAGCCCCTTTTATTTCGGATTCACTACAATTTCAGTAGACCCGGTATTTTTTTTTCAACCCCCTAAGCTAAAAAAAATATAAAAATTGGAGTTTATTCCAAAAAAATTTTTTTTAATATTTTCTATCTATAGCAATGATTACAGTATTTACAGTTAATACTACCATTCCTATACAAAAAAAAATTAATACAATTTTTTTTTTAATTTTTTTTTTAGCTTCTATAGCTATGGTTATATAACCCAGTGGATTATTGTTAGGGGGTGTCTTATACACCCTGTATATACTGTATTCTTACAAAAAATAATTTGAATTTTAGAAAAAAAAAAATTGCAACTACAAAACAAAATCCGATTGCTTGCATGACTCTCCTTAGCGTCCAAAGTCCGAGGTCGGCTCAATAGGAGCATCCTTTGGCAGCTAAGTAAAACTACCCTTTTGCTGAGCTGCCCGTCTGGCAGCTCGCCCTCTCTCCGGTAAGCTGTAAAAGCCGTCTGAGGCTAACGGCAGTCCATTCGAAAAAAAAAAATACAAAATATATTTTTTTAAATAATCTATTTAAATCTTTTTTTTTTCTTATTTATCCATATTTTCTGTTTTTATTTCATGTTACTAACATAGCAAATAAGATAATTGTTACTAACACTATGAACGAATGTTTGAACGATTGAACAATATGGAAGAACTTTTTTCCACCCTTTTAAACAAAAAATTTATTTTCACTTTGTTGATCCAAATAAATAATTTTGAAAAAAATATATGTAATAGAATATAAAATTGCGCATATTATATCAAAATATGGTAGGTGTCGCTAACTTGCAAGTAAAAAAAAAAACAAAAAGAAATACTAAAACAGCCAAAATTGTGTACTTTGAAAAACGCTAGAACTTTTATTTTTTTTCCATAAATGTATCTTAAATATATGTACAAAATATCCAAAGGGCAAGTTAATCGGTAACGTAGTTTGGCTAAAAAAAAATAAAAATTCAGTTTTTATTTTTTTTTAGCCAAACTACGTTACCGATTAACTTGCCCTTTGGATATTTTGTACATATATTTAAGATACATTTATGGAAAAAAAATAAAAGTTCTAGCGTTTTTCAAAGTACACAAATAAAAATTCAGTTTTTATTTTTTTTTAGCCAAACTACGTTACCGATTAACTTGCCCTTTGGATATTTTGTACATATATTTAAGATACATTTATGGAAAAAAAATAAAAGTTCTAGCGTTTTTCAAAGTACACAATTTTGGCTGTTTTAGTATTTCTTTTTGTTTTTTTTTTTACTTGCAAGTTAGCGACACCTACCATATTTTGATATAATATGCGCAATTTTATATTCTATTACATATATTTTTTTCAAAATTATTTATTTGGATCAACAAAGTGAAAATAAATTTTTTGTTTAAAAGGGTGGAAAAAAGTTCTTCCATATTGTTCAATCGTTCAAACATTCGTTCATAGTGTTAGTAACAATTATCTTATTTGCTATGTTAGTAACATGAAATAAAAACAGAAAATATGGATAAATAAGAAAAAAAAAGATTTAAATAGATTATTTAAAAAAATATATTTTGTATTTTTTTTTTTTTCGAATGGACTTCCGTTAGCCTCAGACGGCTTTTACAGCTTACCGGAGAGAGGGCGAGCTGCCAGACGGGCAGCTCAGCAAAAGGGTAGTTTTACTTAGCTGCCAAAGGATGCTCCTATTGAGCCGACCTCGGACTTTGGACGCTAAGGAGAGTCATGCAAGCAATCGGATTTTGTTTTGTAGTTGCAATTTTTTTTTTTCAAAAATTCAAATTATTTTTTGTAAGAATACAGTATATACAGGGTGTATAAGACACCCCCTAACAATAATCCACTGGGTTATATAACCATAGCTATAGAAGCTAAAAAAAAAATTAAAAAAAAAATTGTAGTAATTTTTTTTTGTATAGGAATGGTAGTATTAACTGTAAATACTGTAATCATTGCTATAGATAGAAAATATTAAAAAAAATTTTTTTGGAATAAACTCCAATTTTTATATTTTTTTTTAGCTTAGGGGGTTGAAAAAAAAATACCGGGTCTACTGAAATTGTAGTGAATCCGAAATAAAAGGGGCTATATTATAATTATTATTGTTATGAATTATTTTTGATTTTTCAAAATAAGTAAAAAATTGCAACTAAAAAATATATTTTTTTAAATAATGTATTTAAATCATTTTTTTTTCTGATTTATCCGTATTTTCTGTTTTTATT
The DNA here is from genome assembly GCA_963854515.1 of Pandemis heparana. Classification (NCBI taxonomy): domain Eukaryota; kingdom Metazoa; phylum Arthropoda; class Insecta; order Lepidoptera; family Tortricidae; genus Pandemis; species Pandemis heparana. The sequence goes on along the minus strand of OY978012.1, from coordinate 15,664,276 downwards.
TCATGTTACTAACATGGCTAATAAGATAATTGTTACTAACACTATGAACGAATGTTTGAACGATTGAACAATATGGAAGAACTTTTTTCCACCCTTTTAAACAAAACATTTTTTTTCACTTTGTTGATCCAAATGAATAATTTTGAAAAAAATATATGTAATAGAATATAAAATTGCGCATATTATATCAAAATATGGTAGGTGTCGCTAACTTGCAAGTAAAAAAAAAAAAAAAAAAAAAACTAAAACAGCCAAAATTGTGTACTTTGAAAAACGCTAGAACTTTTTTTTTTTTTTCATAAATGTATCTTAAATATATGTACAAAATATCCAAAGGGCAAGTTAATCGGTAACGTAGTTTGGCAAAAAAAAAATAAAAACTGAATTTTTATTTTTTTTATTTTTTCGCTAACCGTAAGCATTTAAGTCTTAATATTCAGTAAAATTATATCTTATAATAAAACAAACAAACGTGCATAACAATATTTCAAATACAGCCAGGGGCGATTTTACTATTACCTTCCGGCCAGACCCTTTGCTATAGAAAATGAAAAAACTGGCCGCCATTTTGAAATCTTTAGTTTTCCGACCGATTGATTTCAAAATTGATATCTGAGAATCGGAGTTGTCTCCAAACACGTATCCGTTGTCAAAAATGATAAAAGTGGCCGCCATTTTGAAATCTTTAGTTTTCCGACCGATTGATTTCAAAATCGATATCTGAGAATCCGAGTTGTCTCCAAACACGAATCCGTTGTCAAAATGACAAAAGTGGCCGCCATTTTGAAATCTTTAGTTTTTGGACTGATTATTTTCAAAACCGATATCTGAGAGTCCGAGAGGTCCCCAAACATAAATCCGTTATCAAAAATGAAAAAAGTGGCCGCCATTTTGAAATCTTTAAGTTTTGGGCCGATTATTTTCAAAATCGATATCTGAGGGTCCGAGTGGTTGTCAATCACAAATCTGCTACCGAAAATGAAAAAACTGGCCGCCATTTTGAATTCCTTACTTTCTGGACCAATTGTTTTCAAAATCGATATCTGAAGATCCGAGTGGTCCCCAAACATGAATGCGTTTTTAAAAATGAAAAAAGTGGCCGCCATTTTGAAATTTTTAAGTTTTGGACCGAATATTTTCAAAATCGATATGTGATGGTCGGAGTGGTCGTGAAACACAAATTTGCTATCGAAAATGAAAAAAATGGCCGCCATTTTGAAATCTTTAGTTATCCGACCGATTGATTTCAAAATCGATATCTGAGAATCCGAGTTGTCTCCAAACACGAATCCGTTGTCAAAAATGACAAAAGTGGCCGCCATTTTGAAATCTTTAGTTTTTGGACTGATTATTTTCAAAACCGATATCTGAGAGTCCGAGAGGTCCCCAAACATAAATCCGTTATCAAAAATGAAAAAAGTGGCCGCCATTTTGAAATCTTTAAGTTTTGGGCCGATTATTTTCAAAATCGATATCTGAGGGTCCGAGTGGTTGTCAATCACAAATCTGCTACCGAAAATGAAAAAACTGGCCGCCATTTTGAATTCTTTACTTTCTGGACCAATTGTTTTCAAAATCGATATCTGAGGATCCGAGTGGTCCCCAAACATGAATCCGTTGTCAAAAATGACAAAAGTGGCCGCCATCTTGAAATCTTTAGTTTTTGGACCGATTATTTTCAAAACCGATATCTGAGAGTCCGAGAGGTCCCCAAACATGAATCCGTTTTTAAAAATGAAAAAAGTGGCCGCCATTTTGAAATCTTTAAGTTTTCGACCGAGTATTTTCAAAATCGATATATGAGGGTCCGAGTGGTCGTGAAACACAAATTTGCTATAGAAAATGAAAAAACTGGCCGCCATTTTGAAATCTTTAGTTTTCCGACCGATTGATTTCAAAATTGATATCTGAGAATCGGAGTTGTCTCCAAACACGTATCCGTTGTCAAAAATGATAAAAGTGGCCGCCATTTTGAAATCTTTAGTTTTCCGACCGATTGATTTCAAAATCGATATCTGAGAATCCGAGTTGTCTCCAAACACGAATCCGTTGTCAAAATGACAAAAGTGGCCGCCATTTTGAAATCTTTAGTTTTTGGACTGATTATTTTCAAAACCGATATCTGAGAGTCCGAGAGGTCCCCAAACATAAATCCGTTATCAAAAATGAAAAAAGTGGCCGCCATTTTGAAATCTTTAAGTTTTGGGCCGATTATTTTCAAAATCGATATCTGAGGGTCCGAGTGGTTGTCAATCACAAATCTGCTACCGAAAATGAAAAAACTGGCCGCCAATTTGAATTCCTTACTTTCTGGACCAATTGTTTTCAAAATCGATATCTGAAGATCCGAGTGCTCCCCAAACATGAATGCGTTTTTAAAAATTAAAAAAGTGGCCGCCATTTTGAAATTTTTAAGTTTTGGACCGAATATTTTCAAAATCGATATGTGATGGTCGGAGTGGTCGTGAAACACAAATTTGCTATCGAAAATGAAAAAAATGGCCGCCATTTTGAAATCTTTAGTTTTCCGACCGATTGATTTCAAAATCGATATCTGAGAATCCGAGTTGTCTCCAAACACGAATCCGTTGTCAAAAATGACAAAAGTGGCCGCCATTTTGAAATCTTTAGTTTTTGGACTGATTATTTTCAAAACCGATATCTGAGAGTCCGAGAGGTCCCCAAACATGAATCCGTTTTTAAAAATGAAAAAAGTGGCCGCCATTTTGAAATCTTTAAGTTTTGGGCCGAGTATTTTCAAAATCGATATATGAGGGTCCGAGTGGTCGTGAAACACAAATTTGCTATAGAAAATGAAAAAACTGGCCGCCATTTTGAAATCTTTAGTTTTCCGACCGATTGATTTCAAAATTGATATCTGAGAATCCGAGTTGTCTCCAAACACGTATCCGTTGTCAAAAATGATAAAAGTGGCTGCCATTTTGAAATCTTTAGTTTTCCGACCGATTGATTTCAAAATCGATATCTGAGAATCCGAGTTGTCTCCAAACACGAATCCGTTGTCAAAATGACAAAAGTGGCCGCCATTTTGAAATCTTTAGTTTTTGGACTGATTATTTTCAAAACCGATATCTGAGAGTCCGAGAGGTCCCCAAACATAAATCCGTTATCAAAAATGAAAAAAGTGGCCGCCATTTTGAAATCTTTAAGTTTTGGGCCGATTATTTTCAAAATCGATATCTGAGGGTCCGAGTGGTTGTCAATCACAAATCTGCTACCGAAAATGAAAAAACTGGCCGCCATTTTGAATTCTTTACTTTCTGGACCAATAGTTTTCAAAATCGATATCTGAGGATCCGAGTGGTCCCCAAACATGAATCCGTTGTCAAAAATGACAAAAGTGGCCGCCATCTTGAAATCTTTAGTTTTTGGACCGATTATTTTCAAAATTGATATCTGAGAATCCGAGTTGTCTCCAAACACGTATCCGTTGTCAAAAATGACAAAAGTGGCCGCCATTTTGAAATCTTTAGTTTTTGGACCGATTATTTTCAAAACCGATATCTGAGTCCGAGAGGTCCCCAAACATAAATCCGTTATCAAAAATGAAAAAAGTGGCTGCCATTTTGAAATCTTTAAGTTTTGGGCCGATTATTTTCAAAATCGATATCTGAGGGTCCGAGTGGTTGTCAAACACAAATCTGCTACCGAAAATGAAAAAACTGGCCGCCATTTTGAATTCCTTACTTTCTGGACCAATTGTTTTCAAAATCGATATCTGAAGATCCGAGTGGTCCCCAAACATGAATGCGTTTTTAAAAATGAAAAAAGTGGCCGCCATTTTGAAATTTTTAAGTTTTGGACCGAATATTTTCAAAATCGATATGTGATGGTCGGAGTGGTCGTGAAACACAAATTTGCTATCGAAAATGAAATAAAAATGGCCGCCATTTTGAAATCTTTAGTTTTCCGACCGATTGATTTCAAAACCGATATCTGAGGGTACGAGTGGTCGTCAAACACAAATCTGCTATCGAAAATAAAAAAAACTGGCTGCCATTCTGAATTCTCTACTTTTTGGACCGATTGTTTTCAAAATCGATATCTTACGATCCGAGTGGTTCCCAAACACGTATCCGTTATACAAAATAGAAAAGTGACCACCATTTTGAAATGTTTAGTTTTTGAACAGATTGTTTTCAAAATCGATATCTGAGCTGGCGGCCACTTTTTCCATTTTTGATAACGGGTTTATGTTTGGGGAACACTCGGATCCTCAGATATCGATTTTGAAAGCTATCAATCTAAAAACTAAAGATTTCAAAATGGCGGACACTTTTTTCATTTTTGATAACGGATTCATGTTTGGGAACCACTCGAACCCTCAGATATCGATTTTGAAAACAATCAGTTCAAAAACTAAGGATTTCAAAATGGCGGTCACTTTTTCCATTTTATATAACGGATACGTGTTTGGGAATCACTCGGATCGTCAGATATCGATTTTGAAAACAATCGTGACAAAAACAAAGGTTTTCAAAATGGCGGCCACTTTTTTCATTTTTAAAAACGGATTCATGTTTGGGGACCACTCGGATCCTCAGATATCGAGTTTTAAAACAATCGGTTCAAAAAGTAAAGATTTCAAAATAGCGGTCACTTTTTCCATTTTATATAACGGATACGTGTTTGGGAACCACTCGGATCGTCAGATATCGATTTTGAAAACAATCGGTCCAAAAACAAAAGTTTTCAAAATGGCGGCCACTTTTTTCATTTTTAAAAACGGATTCATGTTTGGGGACCACTCGGATCCTCAGATATCGAATTTTAAAACAATCGGTTCAAAAAGTAAAGATTTCAAAATGGCGGTCACTTTTTCCATTTTATATAACGGATACGTGTTTGGGAACCACTCGGATCGTCAGATATCGATTTTGAAAACAATCGGTCCAAAAACTAAAGATTTCAAAATGGCGGCCACTTTTTTCATTTTTGATAACGGATTCATGTTTGGGGACCACTCGGACCCTCAGATATCGATTTTGAAAAAAATCGGTTCAAAAACTAGAGATTTCAAAATGGCGGTCACTTTTTCCATTTTATATAACGGATACCTGTTTGGGAATCACTCGGACCCTCAGATATCAATTTTGAAAACAATCTGTTCAAAAACTAGAGATTTCAAAATGGCGGTCACTTTTTCCATTTTATATAACGGATACGTGTTTGGGAATTACTCGGATCGTCAGATATCGATTTTGAAATCAATCGGTCCAAAAACAAAAGTTTTTAAAATGGCGGTCACTTTTTTCATTTTTAAAAACGGATTCATGATTGGAGACCACTCGGATCCTCAGATATCGAATTTGAAAACAATCGGTTCAAAAAGTAAAGAATTCAAAATGGCGGTCAGTTTTTTTATTTTCAATAGCAGATTTGTGTTTGACGACCACTCGGACCCTCAGATATCGATTTTGAAAATAATCATTGGAAAAACTACACCTTATTCTGTACCTTTCCCGCACACGTTCAAGTTTTACTTTATTCTGCAATAATAATTTACGTTGCGACTCTAGACAGACCCTGGACACCTTTGACGTCACGTTCATTACTATCCCGCGGAAACTGCAATGTTCTGTGATAAAAAGTAGCCTGTTTTAATCTAGGGTACCAACTGTCTTCGTTCCAAATTTCATGCAGGCATTTCATCTAAGTCCTCTAGGTTGGCATGGCAACGCATCTGCAATCCCTCCGGGGTTGCGGGTGTCTATGGGCAGTGGTGATCGCTTACCATCAGGTGACCCGCTTGCTCGTTTACCTTCCTATTCACATAAAAAAAAGAAGAAACAAACATTACACACTCACTCACATCGTCACAAACTTTCTCATGTATAATATCACATACATACATAAATAACGTCTCTATTCCTTGCGGAGCAGACAGAGCCCAAGGTAACAAGACTTTAAGGCCACGTTACGAAAGCCGAAATGTTTCAATTTTTATTATTTTTGCGAAATCTGATTTGAACATTATGCTGTGTCTGTGTAAGGCAATCGGAAAACTGAAACAAGCGCCATCTACTAACATCACAGTGCAATATTTCAACCCATCAGCCCGCGCCCATTCGCATCGAGTTCACGCGTCGATTATTTAACAGATGTCGCGTTGATCGGACTGCTTGCCACGTCACAAACGGGCAAGGTCATTTGCCTATCCCTTCGCCTTAATAGCTCCAACCTAACTCAAAGCAGTGTAATACAAAACTAGGTACCCCACTCATTAAACTTCAGAGCGACAAGGACAAAGCTACCTCACCCACATCGATCAAAAACGACATCCACTTACCGCCATTACATATATTTATTACACACAAATTCACTCGTAAATTGTCGTTCAATTCGCCTAATAGACCCCTCCGTAGGGGTGACACAGGAGTTTGACATCGCGGGTCTCGTTACTTCTTTTATTGCGAGAAGTTTCGTCTTCGGGGATGTCGAGTGGGCTGATAATGTCGTTCACGCAACCGCGAATGATTTTGAGAATAGGCGCTTTGTGGATGTTTTATGCGTTTATTGATGGGCGAAGCGTAGCGGCGTGGAAATGTGGCTTCCTTATGTTGAGGGTGACGTATTTGCTGTTTTCTTGTCACTACATAGTATACAACTAAGTCGCTAAACGTTTTCCTGTCTGTCCCTATGTATGCTTAGATCTTTAAAACTACGCAACGGATTTTGATACGGTTTTTTTAAATAGATAGAGTGATTCAAGAGGAAGGTCTAATTTATCCCACACGGGCTAGACAGGGCCTAATGTAAAAATACCTAAATGGCTACGTTTAGCATGATACTTGACGAAAAATGAAATTTGATATACATATTTAAAAAAAAGATTTAAAAATGCAAATAAAAGGCTTATAATACACCACAAACTGATTCTAGACGTAAAGATAACGTCTTAGTTAACAACGACGTATACAAGCCTTTGGGCAAAGTTGTACACGTACATTAATGGCCGCGGCAACTTTGCCCGGACAAGGGCCTCGGTTAATCTTCGGTTAACTTGTAGTTTGCTTAAGCACTTTAGATATCTACGTATTCTGAGAATAACTTGAAAGGAAAATCGCTAGAATATTGACACGTTAAATAACTTTTCTCAAATAGCAATAAAATAACGATTTTATGTTCCTTATATTAGGTTGCGAAGTGTCACGTGCAACTAGACGTCAGGTCTTTAATGGCATTTCATACAACATTTCAGGCCAAGGCCGGCAATGTGGTCTTTTTTAATTTCCGTTCCACCATATTTTTGACACAGCATCTTGGCGTTCAGCCATTAAAAAAAAACCGGCCAAGTGCGAGTCGGACTCGCGTACCGAGGGTTCCGTATCATCTAACTAGTCTAATCTAACTTCTAACTAATATTATAAATGCGAAAGTATGGATGGATGGATGGATGGATGGATGGATGGATGGATGTTATGTATGTTTGTTTGTTACTCAATCACGCCAGAACGGCCCAATGGATCTGGATGAAATTGGGCACATAGATAGAGAAAAGTCTGGAATAGCACATAGGCTACTTTTTATCCCGGAAAATTGAGTGGTTCCCTTATCTTTATATTGGTCACTGAAATATACAGACATAGGTACATATTTAAGGTTTTCGCAATTATTTCTTAATCTGTGCTATAAGACCTACCTTCATACCAAATTTCAAGATTCTGCGTTCACGGGAACTACCCTGTAGGTTTTGATTCCCTTGAGAGTTGCGGAAATCTTCGGCATAAACGGCTGTATCTTTTGATTGCGTTGGCTTAGAAGTTTGATTTTTTCACAGCTCCAAGGGGGCAGTAGACGTGAGTATTTTGATATACATTTCAGCTTGATACCTCCACGCGTTCTTGAGAAAAAGGGTCTTGACGGACGGACGGACGGACAACAAAGTGATCCTATAAGGGTTCCGTTTTTTTCCTTTTGAGGTACGGAACCCTAAAAACAATAAGCAATACTCGCTTTCTGGCGTTACGAAAATGTGCTTTGTTAAGTAGCAAGTGCAGGTGTAAAGTGATTAGTAAAAACAACGTGCACGCTGTTAAGTAATTATGATAAGAAGTGTGAGTGCAAAGTGCGAAGTAGTGAAGTCGCTGGGTCTGCGCAATGTGACGGTCTCTTAACATTTAACACACATCTGCATCTTCATCATTTTAAACTTAAGAGCTAGGCTCTTGTCGGTGGAGCAATTTCCACGTGGTCCTTTCCAGGGCCTTTTCTTTGACTTTCTGATACGTCACGACTTCTACCCTCTCTTTCACCTGTTCCATAAATGTTCTAGGTCTTCCTCTCTTCCGCTTCCCTTCAACCTTTCCTTCAATTATGAGCTTAATGTATTCGTCGTGTCGTATCAGCTGTCCCAACATCTTTCCTCTTCTGCTCTCGATGGTCTTCAACAGGCACCTCTTCACACAAATATACACATGTAATATTAAATCACATCTTTATCCTACAAGGGTTAGACAGGGCCTAGGATAAACAAGATCCGTAGGCCACGTTTAGCGTGATTGTGAGCAGGGGCCTTACTATGACGTCTTAGTGCGATTCAGTTGTTCGGTCGCTGTCAGATTCATAAAAGTGACAGCTAAAACTTGAACTGAGTCAAAATTGAATCACTTCAAGATGTCATGGTTAGGCCCCAGGTGGAAAGAGGAATCAAAATAGTAATGTATTGCTAGTCGCATATATAACATTCCCTCGATAGCTGGTACATTATGTTTTTTTTTGCTCCCCTGACCTTGTAAGACATGGCACTAAGCCTTAACACTTAACATCGTAAAACAGTGTTAACTAATCACTTCTCACCTTCGCTTACTTAACAGTGTAACCTTTATAGAATACGTCGCTTAAGCAATACAAGTGCACTCCGCACTCAGAATCGCTTATTACTGCGGCTTGACAAACTATCAATGATCTCACCGCGACAATGATAGTTGAAACTTTGAGATGGTCAAAGAGGAACCATTAAGCCTGGAACTGTGAGGATTTGATGGTTATAGCATTAAGTTAAGGTCACTGACTGCAAAGGCCAGATAGCTTAGTAGTTAGAGAGCCTGACTATGAGGCTAGAGGGGTTCGAATCCCGGGCAGGCACTTGTAAGTAAGTAAGTAACTGATTTATTGTACAAATATAAAGAAACAGACACAAATCACAAAAAAAATACATTAGATATTATGCACAAAGACGAACTTATCTAGGATCTCTACCAGTTAACATTTGAAAAGATGAGAGAAGTATTAAGCGAGGGACCGACAAAGAGTGAGTTTAAAATATTAATATAGTGAAAGCCACAATAGAGCGTACATCTCAAAATATAACAAACAATTCATAAATTAACTAATACTAAATACTTGTGCAATGAATATGAATTTTTGAAATGAAAACTTGATGGGTAAAAAGTGTTCAGCTCGCGTCAGACGTAAGGCGGAGGGAGTTTAAATACCAGGACATCAGAATCCTCTAAGAGCTTATTTTGAAATACCTATGAATGAAGATAGAGTCGCGTTCGATTTTTGAAGTGTACGTTGATTTCGTCGCTTTAACGTATGTGCGTTTGGGCTAGTGGTATAAGGTGTGGAATAACATTGTGTAACATTGTGGAATAATATTGGATTCCAATTGGATTCCAATATAATTCTAAACATGTCATTTTTTATTAACTCCTTAACATAATAATCACAACAAATAATATTAATTGATGGCTGTAATTTTAATGTAATTTTATCTTATTTTAATTGGAAACATGTGTTAATTTTAATCTAATCTTAAGTACCATTGTGTGCCCTTACAGGGCGTCATGGACTTTTTTATTTATAAGCCTTATTATTCCGAATTCGCTACAATTTCAGTAAGAACATGTTGTTGTCATGGACTTACTTAAATATAATTATAACAATTATATGTACATGACATAAACAACGAATAAATTAATAAATGAATAACAGTGCGTTCTGTCAGGTGACAATTTCAAATCTCGTATAGAAAAAGTTTTTTACTTTTTCTTTTTTTTTCATTTTGCGCGAGTGTGCGTGTGTGTAGTTTTCACTTCTGCCGGCACTCCCAGAGTGCATGCTACCCGGTGTTTTTTTATTATTATTTTGATTCCCCTTTCTGACGCTTGGCTTAGCCTTGAAGTGCGAGTTCAGCAGTAGATAAACTTTTTCTTTTATTCAAAAACTTAATAGTATACAATAATCCCTGAAGCTACATTTTCCAGCGAAAATATTAAACCCATTTCCTACACTCCTACAGGATTGAATAAAAACTAAAACCGTAATTTCTAAAAACGCTCCACCATATAAAACTGAAGCTCGCTTCCAACACCGGCTTCCACACAACGAATCTGATATCTCATTAAATGCAACAGCATCTTTCTCAGGTTATAATTTGCAGCGTATCCCGCACAGTTATCCGCAGTGGCCGGGGCAAGTATCTATTAGGAACAGATAAGAGCGGGCTCCATTGGTAACGTTTAAGCTATCTATGGCCGCCCGTTAAGCGGTCATCGGTTATTTTTAAGTGATTTCTGAAATGGTTTGTTTGGCTGGCTTTATAGAATGTGAAACAGGAGAAAATTCTTGGTTTATTTCACAGTAGTTGGTTTATTTGGGTTCCGTACCTCAAAAGGAAAAAACGGAACCCTTAATAGGATCACTTTGTTGTCCGTCCGTCCGTCTGTCAAGACCCTTTTTCTCAGAAACGCGTGGAGGTATCAAGCTGAAATTTATATCAAATACTCGGATTGTATCTACTGGAATTGTGGTGAAGCAAATAAATGCTTTTTTAAAAGGCATTTTTGCCATAACATTGAATTATAATTGTTTTAGGTACGATCATTCGATTAATGCGTGGGAGTTTTTATTATTTTTATAATGAGATAGATCAGATAGTAACATGTATATTTATGGTCCGAAAAATTAAACTGGTACATTATACAACAGTTCAATTGGCTGTAGTAAATGCAAAGGTATCATCTCTCAGAGCTGCGCATACAGACGTTCTAAGACCGTCAGGTAAGTGCCTACATTTACCCGAAGTGTCACTTACCTGAGCGTGAGTGCAAGTGCAATCAATACCTCGACTGACGCGATCCATCGCCCACAGATTCAATTATATGCACGTGCCATAGAGGATGGAACTGGTAAATTGATTGGGTGTTCAGGATGTTCAGAATGTTGAGCTATCTTACAAATCTAACTAATATTATAATATAAAGTTTGGATAGATGGATGGATGTTTGTTACTCAATCACGCCATAATGGCGTAACGAATCTGGATGAAATTCGGCACATAGATAGAGAAAAGTCTGGAATAGCACATGGGCTACTTTTTATCCCGGAAAATTTCCGTGGGATAGCGATAAACGAATTCTTTGCAGACGGAGTTGCGGGCAACAGCTAGTATTATAAATGCGAAAGTTTGTGACGATGTGAATGTGTATGTTTGTTCCTTCTTCACGCTGAAACGACTGGATGGATTTGCTTCGAATTTGGAATGGAGATATCTGGTACCCTAGATTAAAACAAAGGCTACTTTTTATAACGGAAAATTGCATAGTTCCCGCGGTATAGCGATAAACATGTCATTTTGCTAATTCTACGCGGACGCAGTCACAGGTAGAAGCTAGTTTGTGAATAATACTGAGCCATTGTTATCATCATCATCATATATAAGACGTCCACTGTTGGACATAGGCTCCCATAGACCTCCAGTTCCCGTTGGAAGCGGCTTGCGTCCACCGTGAACCCGCGACTTTAACCAGCAGGCTTATTACGTAACTCGCTCGCGATCGTATTCGTTTTCATTTTGACAATTCATGTATAATCTGACAATTGGCATCGGAATCAGCTAGCTGTCACATTCATACAAGAACTGTCAAAATGAACACGATGGCGATTGCGAGCGAGTTACGTAATAAGCTAGCAGGTTATCCGTCCTCGTTGGTGGACGTCCTACGCTGCGCTTGCTGATCTTCGGTCCCTTTACCAAAATGATAAAAGCATCTTTTTTCCATGCTGGTCTGGGAGTAAAGAAAAAACATAGAATGTACAAGGTAGCTTCTCTTTCCGCGGAATAGTAAATAAATCATGTCTTTATCTCTAGAGGCTAAGGTGACAAGACCTAAAGGTCTAATTTAGCATGATTTTGGTTGTATAGATGGAAAGTGGGATCAAAATAGTGATTGGTGGCTAGCAACCGCCGATAATATGATTCCTAAGATTTTCGCCCATTCCCTCGACGGACTTATATCATTTGCGCGGAAAGAGAAGCAACGGTACATTCTATGTTTCTTCTTTGCTCCCAGACCAGTATGGAAGATATTTGCTTACTAGCTTCTTCCCGCGACTTCGTCAGCGTAGAATTAGACACGCAAACACACAAGATCAATGTTATCTTATAACACCCCTCTTTTTTGCGTCGGGGGTTAAAAATACTTCCGTGGACAAAAACTAGTTGGCTTATCGTCTAACTCGCTCGCAATCGCCATCGTATTCATTTTGACAGTTCATGTATGAATGTGACAGCTAGCTGATTCCGATGCCAATTGTCAGCCCATACATGAACTGTCAAAATGAACACGATGGCGATTGCGAGCGAGTTAGACAATAAGTCTACTGGTATGGTATAATGCTACATCTTGCAACCAGTATATCCCTGTTCCATAGATACCGCAGTACGTCTCATGCACAGATTGTGGAGCGCTCCGCTTCGCTGATCCAACATTAACTGGCTTTAATGTTGGAGCCAACGTTGGCGCCAAATCGAGTGTCAATGCCAACATTGCATATGCAACGTTGTTACTGGAAGTACGGGAAGGAAATGAAGACAGTTAAGAATTAAAGAACCGGCAAAGTGCGAGTAAGACTCGCACGCCGAAGGTTCCGTACAAATTCGAAAAGTTAATATAAAATCCAGTGTTAGCAGAGACCCTGCTCCTAAACAAAGTGAGTGAGGTCATTTTGGTTATTGGTTATTTACATAGACAGACGGACATAAATACATTCTGTTTTTTTTTTTTTTTTTTTTTTTTTTATGTGAATAGGAAGGCAAACGAGCGAGTGGATCACCTGATGGTAAGCGATCACCACTGCCCATAGACGCAACCCCGGAGGGATTGCAGATGCGTTGCCAACCTAGAGGACTTAGATGAAATGCCTCTTGTGCCCGTTATTTCCCTATATTTTGTTGTTATAGCGGCAACTGAAATACGCCTTCTGTGAAAATTTCAAACTGTCTAGCTATCACTGTTCATGAGATACAGCGTGGTGACAGACGGACAGGCAAACAGATAGACAGACAGACGGACGGACTAGCGAACAGCGAAATCTTAGTAATAAGGTCCCGTTTTTACCCTTCGGGCACGAAACCCTAAAAAAGACGGTGGTATTGCCCAGGCTTTAAAATTTGTATGGAAATCCATTAAGATCTCTTGTCTAGCCACAACTGCTAAGCAATATAACATCAAAATTTCATGGTCATTGTAGGTATATTGTTTTTTTTTAAACAGACCGAGAGACATGAAAATATTCTACCGTTCCGTTCTATTAATAGTCTACCCGTGATCATGATGCATTCAACTGTATCGAAATATCGGGTGCTCAATAAAGGTAATCGCGGTTCACATCCCGTTTATAATATTTCGAATGAACTTAACCGTGAATCATTAAAAACTCTTATGAAAATATTGTTTTTAGTATTTGTTTTTATAGCGGCCGCTGAAATACGTATTCTGTGAAAATTTCAACTGTCTAGCTATCCCGGTTCGTGAGATACAGCCTGGTAACAGTAGACAGACAGACGGACAGTGGAGTCTCAAAAATTATACCTACTATCTCTCGTTTGCCTAACCATAGGTACAAAGTATAAAGATTTATAGGTAAACGAACCAACAGACGAAACGGCCCGCGATAATTCAATCCCGAACTCAATCCTTGATCCTTTTTTTGTAAAGCCCTAATGGAAGGGAGAAAGTTTTAATTCGAAGATGCATTTTGTGAGTTGTTTTCTAAAAGTTTACTTTTTCGAGTCACCGAATGGCGTAAAACTCGTAAAAGTAAAGTTTTCACCCGTTTTGAAATATACGGATCATTTGTATCAAAATCGATATTATTATGTATCGGATTGATCAGTGGTGGTATATGTAACTCTTTATCCTACTAATATTATAAATGTGAAAGTTTGTGAGGATGGATGGATGGATAGATGGATGTGACGATGTGAGTGTGTATGTTTGTTTCTTCTTTACGCTGAAACGACTAGACGGATTTGGATTAAATTTGGAACGAAGATAGCTGGTACCCTAAATTAACACAAGGACTACTTTTTATTCCGGAAAATTGCATAGTTCCTGCGGGATAGCGATAAACATGTCAATTGCTAATTCTACGCGGACGAAGTCGCGGGCAACAGCTACTAGTTGTACATCAAACACATGAAAAATATGAAATACAGGACAAATAAAATACACAAAGGCGAACTTATCCCTATAAGAGGAGGAGGAGGATAGAAGGGGAGGGTAGGTAGTATTCCTTCTTCATTGAGAAAGAAAGAAAGAAGACATTTATTCATTTTGCAAGACACACAAATATAAGAGCCATACACACAATTTTATAGAAAGGAAACATCAAAAAAAAACGCAGACATGAAAATTAGATCATCAGCGTTGTGTGTCTCCGAAAAAGTGACGTTAAATTAACACACGTTCAGTTTTAACACATTAGATGCCAGCTGCCAAACCTGACACTTCTTCAGGTGCCTTAGACGCACATGTGCGTCTAAATGCCTGTAAAGTTATGACAGCGAAACTGCCTGAGAGTTGTCTGTCCGTTTGCCCGCCTAAGAGAATAGTCCGTCTATAAAAGGTACTTATAAAATGACCTCACACTGCCTACATTTTGCTTAGAAGTAATAAGGCCCTGCTAACACTGGATATTCACTTGCGGAATAAGCTCGGAACCCTCGGAGCGCGAAACTGACGCGCACTTTTTTTGCTACAAATAACTCTAGTGATAAAATACGCAAATTCCTTTATTGACAAATCAACGGATAGCAAAAAGTATGGTCAGGTCATAAAAATGTTTGCGCTGCTCACGAATTTGCCTGATTGAAATAATAATGGAGTCCCCTTTACCGAAGGGTAATAAAAACAATTAACATAGGATACGTGGCTACGTGTTTTTCTTCGTGCGCCAAACGTTTGTTTTTCAACGAAGATATCTATCGATTTCTGAGGAAATTGGATTTTGTCTTACCCTATTTTTATTCGATCGTCCTATTATCGCTCATCAGCTGCAACATTGCAAAGCAAAAGTCTGGGTTACTCCGAAAGTCGTTTTTAAAAGTTCGTATTAGTATCCCTGCATCAGTATACAAGCAAAGAAAAAACTAATAATGTATAGTAGGCAGCAAATAAGTAAAACGTGGAGGGGATATGCGCAGTATGAAAAACAACATCATTTAATACTGAGCTTATTCCCTTCACGTTTTACTTATTTGCCGCCTACTTTAAACTAGTTGCTTCTCTTCCCGCACAAAGGTAAAAGCCCATCGAGGGAACGGGCAAAAATATAGGGATCATTGTCATAGGCGATGCGGCTAGCTATTATACCCATCACTATTTTGATTCGACTTTCCACCTCTAAGACCACAATCATGCTTAACGTGGCCGTTAGGTGATACCATACGCTCTGTCTATTCTTACGGGCAGCGACCCGTATTCGTAACTATTATAGCGAGTTACGCATAAAAAATAATAATAATTAGGTACCAAACGAAACGATTGTTTGACCAAACTTTACATTAGGACAATTACACACGCTTTACTTTTTTCAACAATATTACATTTACAAATAAGCCGAGAAAAATTGTTTCCAAAGTCACTTACAATATCGCACACGAATATAACCTCTGTGCACATGCATAAAAAAAGCAAAGCTCGCTTCGTGGAACCACCGCGATAGCGCGGACTGGCACCGAAGAATCGCAGGCGTTCCAAATTCAAAAGCGTTCAGTGCAGCGCTCGGCTTTAGACATGTCGGTGACCAGAACCGTTGACAGATCAAAATGGCGGCGTAGAAAATGTATAAAACCACCGCCTGACGATGACAATGACTGCGCTAGCTTGGCTTGGTTGTTAAGCTTCAGGTTGGACGAAATAGTGAACGTGAAAGTACCTGATGACGAGCCTTACGTCATCGAACCTAGGCTGCCTGAGCCTCCACCTGCTGCGAGAAAGCCTCCGTATACATACCCAGAGCTCATAGAACGGGCGTTGAGGGAAAATGGAGAGCTGACGGTGTCTGCTATATACCAATGGATTTCGTGAGTAGCTTCAGATATTTACTTTATTTCATAAGTAAAATGAAAATACATGTTTAGTTGGATGGTTTATACATGTCAGAATGCTCAAAAACTTGTATTCATTGCTAACTTAAGTATGTTTGGCATGTGAAACTGTGCCGTCTTTGCTTTGTAGAAACTACATAACAATTTGGTATTCGTTTTTTTACCACCAAACTAAATGTCTGACTCTAAATTGAAAGAAAATCTCCATATTCCAGTACTTTGACAAGTTATTGTACCTATAGGTAAATGAAATTTAATACTTATTACAAATTCTTCATAGTTTTATATTTATATTAAATCTATAAAGCGTCACTTGGTTGGTATAAGAAATTTCGAAACGACTTATTACTTTTTATTTATTTAAATTTAAGCTTCATTGAAACAGCTTTAGAGTTTGAAATGGAACTGGCTTCATAAACATAAATCTCAAGCAAATCTAGTTGGTCTAGCGTATACAGCCAAAGTTTTAAATATTGCGTTTCTAGAACTTTGCTTTATGATAGAATCAATAAGCAATTTAAGTACCGATCAAGCGCACGTTTCATTTTCTGTACTTAGTAATAGATTCGATACTGATTTCATGAAAAATATTTAAATATGATTAATTTTCTCGCAACTGCGAAGCAATTCAATGGTGTGTGAAGTTTCCAATTCGCACTGGGCCCGCGTGGGAGCTATAGCCCAAGCCCATTCATTGTGAAAGGACTGTGCCCAGTAGTGGGACGTACCTATATAGACCGTACACGTGTTAGACGAAGCTCATGTTGGACCAAACACGTGTTTGACATAATAATATCAAAAGAAGCAAGAAATTTATTTCTTGCTTTTTTATGTTTACTTTTACAGTTTTACCTCTAGAAATTTAATTTCTAAACGACACTGAAAATTATACTCCTACACCACCCATAGCAGGTAAAAAACCCCTGCATCTACCTGGTACCTGCTATGGGTGGTGTAGGGGTATAGCACGCGTCACGGAATGACGAGGACCCGGGTTCGATTCCCGGCCATAGCTTTACCTTTCGAATTTTTCTGTGTTTTAATTTTCAGTGTCGTTTAGAAATTTACGTGTTGGACAAAATGAGTGTTAATTAACGACTTGGACGAAAAGCATAAATTGAGCCAACAGCTAACAAATCGATATTATGTTGATCTCACGTATTATCATAATTTTCTGTCTGTTTGTCTGTGTTTCTGACATCAGGCTGTATCTCAGAAATAAAAGCATAGCTAGACAGTTAAATTTTTCGCAGATAATGTATTTTCGTTGCCGCTATAAAACAATGTACAAAACGATATTTTTGTCTGTTTATGTAAGAAACCAATATAAAATGGCTTCACCACTGTCTTCATTTTGCTTATATGTATTATAGATTAAGTTTTAGACATTGTGTATATTCCATTCATATCGGTCTGGAAGCACAAAAAAACATAGAATGTACCAGTTGCTTCTCTTCCCGCGCAGATGATAAAAGCCCATCGAGGGAACGGGCAAAAATCTTAGGGATCATGTATGTTAGTATAGGCGATGCGGCTAGCAACCCACCACTATTTTGATTCCATTTTCCACCTATTACGTCCACAATCATGCCAAACGTGGCTATTAGGTCTTGTGTATGTATAATGTACATTAAGGTCTTTTCATTCTTAATAACTGTCCTATTTGGTAAACAAAATTCTAACCTCAATGTGCAAATTTTTGTAAAGAATTATGGTATATACATACATACATACATACATACATACCGTCACGCCTCTTTCCCACAGGGGTAGGCAGAGACTACATTGTTCCACTTGCTACGATCCTGACATACCTATTTCGCTTCATCCACATTCATCAATCAATTTTATTCATTTTATGGTATATTATGTTCTAACAAATAAACCTGAGGCAATATTTTGTACATAATTTTGCTGATATTATTATTTTATCTCCATTTCCTTTATTTACGATGAAATAGTTAAAAATAACATAAATGAGACGTTTTGTGGTTAGAATTTTGTTTACCAAATAGGACAGGTAGAATGAAAAGACATAGGTACATATATGAATCATGTCTTTCACGAGTGTTCTGTTTCTCTTCGGTTTTTCATTCGGTTCATTTTCATTTCATTTTCGGTTCATTTCAAGATGTAGCTACCTAACGAACCAAACTAAATTTTCGTATTTTTATGACAGTGGAGCCACGAGAACTGACCTCGCGAACGTGAACATACACTACGCGCTTCGTATCGTCTCTTTCCTCCACTGAACCCTAGAATCACTCGTGGGGGACCCCGTGTGATCGCCGTGGCGCGAATTACACGATATTACAATTGTAATCACGGTATAACCCGATAAGCTTACTATCGGGCTGATTTAATATTTGGATTTAGATTGTTATCCGAGCGGAAAGAGGGGCCTTTATTAACACTTAACTACATGGTTGGTACAATACAAGTAGCTGTGACTGGCTTTGGTGCCTATCTTGATTGGTTGGCACAATTTGTTTTTCCTCGTAAGGCCCGAACCCAAGTAATACATTAAGGCCTAAACGCCCACTGTACCATGACAAAGTAAAATTTCTGTACGTATAATGAGGCCCAAGACTTATTTTGTGTTTTTTTTGTGAAGATTTCTACTAGGTTTTTATATTTTATCCTTATCTGTCACTTTGTCATTTACATTTCATAGAATAAGGACAAACGTTTGCTAAGTTAGCTATAGAGTTATGAATATTATGTTTATGAATAAGAGGCTAATTGTAAAGTGACATTGTAAATCGTTTGGCTGAACCCCAAATTTAGTGCGTCTAGTGATTGAATCAAACATTGTTCATTGTTGTGTGAACAAAATCGTAATACAAATTTGACCGTCTCCCCCACACGTGACCTGCCCCGGCATGTCGTTGATAAACAGAGGGTAAACGGTGGCAAAGCGGCTCGATTAGTCTGCACAGGTGTATCACAGAACCCGTGTTTACAAGTTAGGGGATTGCATAATCGAACCAATTTAATCTAACTAATATTATAAATGCGAAAGTATGGATGGATGGATGGATGGACGGATGGATGTTTGTTTGTTACTCAATCACGCCAGAACGGCCCAACGGATCTGGATGAAATTTGGCACATGGATAGAGAAAAGTCTGGAATAGCACATAGGCTACTTTTTATACCGGAAAATTGCGTAGTTCCCGCGGGATAGCGAGAAACGAATTTTTTGCAGACGAAGTCGCTGGCAACAGCTAGTAGTTACATAACTTAGAACAGTCTTCAAATCTATTCTTCTACCGTGTCACTACATAATTATAAAACAAAGTCTTTGCCCACGTCTGTCTGTTTGTGATAGTAGAGTAATTCCATACATACATAAATCACTTCTATATCCATTACGGGGTAGACAGAGCCTAAGGTCACAAGATCTAAACGCCACGTTCAGCATGATTCTGAGCGTATAGGTGGAAATCCTACTAATATTATAAATGCGAAAGTTTGTGACAATGTGATGATGTGACGATGTGACGATGTGACGATGTGAGTGAGTGTGTATGTTTGTTCCGTCTTCACGCTAAAACTACTGGACGGATTTGGATAAAATTTGGAACGGAGATAGCTGGTACCCTAACATAGGCTACTTTTTATCCCGGAAAATAGCATAGTTCCCGAGGGATAGCCATAAACATGTCAATTGCTAATTCTACGCAGACGAAGTCGCGGGCAGAAGCTAGTGGTTACAATAAACAATAAACAAATAAACAAAATGGATTGCCGCATCGCCAGTAACATGATATCTAAGATTTTCGTCCATTCCCTCTACTATTTCCAATTATTTATACTAATTCTACTAAAAAATCAAAGCTTTATCACTTGAAGTGTTATCGTCTCCTCGGATATTAGCATATTTTAACCAATTTCCTGTTCTGAGCGTTATTTGGTTCCGCTTGCCGAGCAATCGATGGTGGCGTCGCCCGTGCCAGGCGCCGGGTGGCGTGCGCGGCGTTGTCATCACTGTTTTGAGGTAGGGTCATAAGACCCCGGATTTACAAGGCACGAGCAGAGCAGCCAAGCGCGAGTCGGACTCGCGTACCGAGGAGTCCTTGGCAAGTGAATGTTAATCCGGTGTTAACAGAGCTCTGCTCTTAGGTAAAATGTAGGCGGTGTAAGGTCATTTTATATTGGTTAGTTACATAGACGTTATTAGTTGTGCTTTAAGAGACATCTTAACGAAATTACAAGTTTCTAGGACTATTGGAAGTATCCGAATGGTTTTGGGAGCACAGCAAGTTGTAAGGATACAAACTGTAGGCTTATTGTCTAACTCGCTCGCAATCGCCATCGTGTTCATTTTGACAGTTCATGTATGGGCTGACAATTGGCATCGGAATCAGCTAGCTGTCACATTCATACAAGAACTGTCAAAATGAACACGATGGCGATTGCGAGCGAGTTAGACAATAAGCCTACAGGCTATTGCGTCGACTTAGAGTTTGGTGTTATCACAGCTTTAAGGGAGCGCTGTTTTAAAATAGGCAGTTCGTGGAAAATTAGTTCTATGGACACCTACTAGTGCTGCATTTATTACGTCTTAATTTTTTTTTCGGGTCCCTTTCTGTCCCATAATTTTCTTTGGTTATAATAATCGCTAGTCATAATTTTTTGGCCATAACACATGACTTTGGAAAAACTATCAGAATGTAGTAGATGAGATTAAGGTATTTTCATTCTTACCTGTCCTATTCGTTAAACACAATTCTAACCTCAAAACGTCTCATTTTTGTTATTTTTTAACTATTTCATCGTAAATAAAGGAACTGGAGTCAAAATATCAGCAAAATTATGTACAAAATATTGCCTCAGGTTTATTTGATAACATAATACACCTTATTCTTTACAAAAATTTGCACATTGAGGTTAGAAATTTGTGTAACAAATAGGACAGGTAAGAATGAAAATACCTTAGGTTAGTTTATTAATATCAGTTCTGAAAAAAAGACTTACAGCCTTATTCATAAAATGTTAGAGGCTCGCTATAAGCTCGCTATAGGACCGATGCAAAAAAACATGATTCATAAACGTCAATTAGCGCTAATCAGTTCATCAAGGCTCTGTTAAGTCTTCCGAAAGTTAGCGGACCGTAGACCCTACTTTATCTCTCTGCTAACTCACAAAATAGCCGCGACACATGTGAACAGCTGATTTTGGCAAGAGCAAAACCATACGCAAGACAGTTTTTTTTGTTTTAAATTTTTATTCCCTCCGTGAAAGGTAAAGGAAGCTAGATCCACACTGCCTAGTCTGTCGTGTTAATTCGCTGGTTTCCCGCTAATTCGCTGTCACTGTTGTCAATTTTTTTTTTAATTCACTAAAAGGCCGTTTTTGGTCTATGATTTGTCAAGGTGACAACATAACGCGTCTAATCCATTCATCAACAGCTCATTAGCTAACAGACTGCTAGCAAGCGTTTATGAATCATACTTTTTAACAACTGTCAAAAAAGCTTAATCAGTCTGTTAACTAATCGACTGATCAAACCTCAATTACGGATTTTTTATGAATAAGGCTGTTAGCTACTCCACCTCCACAATCTCCTTAACCATACATTCGTAAGTTAAATTTTATGGGACAAAATAATAGACCCAACACAAGAACTGCGTTGCGAGAGTTTGCATCTTACCTGTAACGTTTTTAATGGCATTTATTTTTCTTCGACAGCGACCGCTTCCCCTATTACAAGGCCAACGACGAGCGCTGGAAGAATTCCGTCCGCCACAACCTTTCGATCAACCCCCACTTTAGAAAGGGGGCGCGGGCCCCGCAAGGAGCTGGCCACCTCTGGTCTCTAGCTGCCAACGCCTTAGACCTGCTCCCCATGAGGGCTGAGATCATGATTGGAGACGAGGGCGAAATACACGAGGCGCAAATCTTTGAATGCCCCAAGGTAAGGTTTTAGGGCTTGCTCTATTCAAAAGGTACTCGAGTGGTTTTGGAAATAAGCAATATCAAGTATCTAATCTACGCCTTTTTCTCGTTGGTTCACAATTTTACTAAAACACTGATAATATGGTATGGCGTGTATGATCGTATGGATTGTATAGTTAGCGAAGGAATTAATTAACCACTCTTAAGTTTCAATGTTATTTCGGTGTATTAAATTTTATTAGAACATCAAAGATTACCTAATCAACCATAACCGTATCTCAACGATGTTGTGCTTTTTGTTTTCAAATTCCTTTGCCTGTATACATTTTATTGGCGATCGCAGTAGCAAGCTTTTGTTTACGCTCACGGCATTGTCTATTTATTACCCTTGTGCGTCAGATTCCCAAAATAATTTATAAAGTGACGTCATTTTGTGCCGATCGCGTCGGAAACTGCCTCGACAGCATTTAATTTTTAATTGGCCTTCGATGTACTTAAAACGTTTTTTTTTTAATTTTCAGGTCATAGTACTAGACGAGGCCGCGATCGCAGCGGCCAGTATCATTCCCGATCAAGATTTATTCTCGGGTAGTACAAGTGAGTTTTTTTTTTAAGTCTTATTTATTGCCGTCATCAATATGCGGCCTCATTGGAGGCCGATGTACCTGGCTGCCATGTTTGAAAAAGGTTTGCCGGGAAAGTGAGTAGGTACTTGGGTCGTGGGAAGGGTTTTTGAATTGTAAGATTGATTTTGAGATGGAGCGTTGGTTTGGTTCGTGTTACTTTTTTGAGAAAAAAATGTTTGAGGTTTTCTACTGAATCTTGGATGTTTGTTCGGGTCAAATTCAGGGTCGTTTCTATGCGAGGGAACTCTGGACGGTTGGTTCGATTGAACTGGAGCTTAGTAAGTACACTCGCGGATTTTAATTGTTGAGCCACGATAGAACCTTGTCGCAAAATGACAGTGTCAAAATACCTAAATGAAATTGTTTGTGGATTTACAACAGTAAATTCACTATGAAAGCGTTCCATCTATGCTCAACAATTGAAGTCCGCGAGTATATAGTCAAGGACATAAAGATCGATACAGCCATCATGTCAAACAGTACACCCCCTTGCAAAAAAACGGGCACCCATGGTTTTCATATTTTATGTGCATAAAAGCTTTACTTTCTAAGCTTTAACACCTAAAAATCTGAAAACCACAGGTTCCCGATTTTTTTGCAAGGGGGTATATATATGTGACACCGACCTTATTTTTTGTGTCAAAGGTGTAAAGATGTTTTTGATGTCTGACGCTCTTGACTGTAGCACATGACGAAAAGTAGGTACCAGTCGGTAAAAAAGCATGTTTAAACCTCGTCTCACTTTCATTAAGTACCCAAAAATCTAATTTAAGTGGATTTATTAATTTTTGATACTGTTTCAGTGTTTCTCAACCCGGTGTCGACTGAACAAGTGGTGCGTGAGTGCGGTCTTATAACTGCTGATTAGTTTGATAATATCAAGTAATTAATGGCACTGTTTAACTTTCAATTTGAAACTACCGAGAAACTCATAGTTACACAAATGGGTAACTCACGTGTAGAAGTCTAGTAATGATCACTGATGCTGCAGCCAACTCTCAAGGTAAAAAACGATCGACCGTCATATGAAACGAAGGCGAATTTTTTTACCTATCTAAGTTTGAAAGAACGTTGAAACCTACAAAGCAGTAGATTGACGACATTCGAATTAAGAGTTTTTAATGATTCACGGTTAAGTTCATTCGAAATATTATAAACGGGATGTGAACCGCTCATCAAATAATCGGGTGCTCAATAAAGGTAATCGCGGTTCACATCCCGTTTATAATAAATATTTCGAATGACATTCGAATTTAGGCGGGTTCGATTGTTTTCACCTGCGATTCATACTAATATGAATTCACGCTTTTTGTGTGGCACTCGCGTCTCTTAAAACGGTAGTGATTATATTCTCTTTGTGATGCTGAGTCGTGTATGTCGAACGCGAGAGGTTCGTTTCGCTGCCGCCGGGGTGAGCGCTCGAGGAAAGGCTATGTATTAGTACGAAACATGTCGAGCTTTATTCGATTTTTATATGCGAGTTATCCATTTGTGTAGCTATGGCACTGTTTAAGTTTTAAGCCTTAGGAAATAAAATAATTTTATGGAAATTTTAGTTTGTGTGCTGAGTCGACTCAGACCTTAAGAAGGTGCATCCGTGCTGAGCTGGCAACGTCGCATTTTTGGTGATTTTTTGCGATTATTTCACAGAAATTGAATGAAAGTATCAAATATCCGTATGTAGTGCACTTCGTTTTTAGTGTATTAATGTGTCTAATGCAATAATTCATCGTGATGGACTTTTATTTTCTTATTAAACGAGATATAGTATTTTATTACTTTAATACGAATAAAATTATACTTATTAAAGCGATAAAATACCATATCTCGTTTAATAAGAAAATAAAAGTCCATGACGATGAATTATTGAATTAGACACATGCATACACTAAAAACGAAGTGCACTACAGACGGATATTTAATACTTTCATTCAATTTCTGTGAAATAATCGCAAAAAATCACCAAAAATGCGACGTTGCGAGCTCAGCACGAATGCACCCTCGTAATACTTAACGCATTCGCTGCCAGCTGCCAAACCCCAGACTTCTTCAGGTGTCTCCTAACCCACCATGGAACCTTTTTATTGTAAGTGTCGTAATAATATTATGCGTTTGTCCTCACTGTGCCTGACAGCCGGTAGTGGATGCGTTAAAAATGTAAAACATGGGATCAGTTGCAAATTTTATGTTAAATAACAAAATGGAAGTTGTTTATTATTAGTTTAATTTAATCTGTTTTTGAAAAATTCGGATGACCGGACACCATTCTGTGAAAACATTTTGGAAATGACGATATTTTATGCATTGTTTGATTAAAGTCGTCACAATTTAAAAGGCCCGATTTGACAGTTCACGCCCATGAAGTTCTCTTATTTTTTACCGATCGAAATGTTCTGAAGGTAATTGCATTTTTCATTGATGCGTATCGCTCACTCAGCTAAGTGCTGCCGTGCATAACGATTTTTTCATATTGTCCACAGAATATTAATAATCGGTTAAGGACAAATAAATCGATCTAGATACATTTTTTAAGGCCGACTCGCACTTGGCCGGTTTCATTTATTTTATTATGACCAATTAATTACTGAATTATTATGACCTTCGAGCTCAAAGCCGTAAACAATGGCAACACTGATTTCAATACAATGGCTCGTCTTCATCATCTGAAGAAAATGATTGACTGAAGATTCACTTTCTAATCAGAACTTTAATCCAATGCCACTTTACAATACATAATTTAAATCGATCAAATATTCATGCAAACTTTAATCGATTTATCGTGAGTATCGAGTACCGAGTCGTACGGTGACATCACTAGTTACGTCGGGAAGACAAAATGTCAAAACGGGTCTTTTATTTTGCGACGACTCTAATGTCTATCCCCCTTATTCATAAACGCTCTATATAGGCTTCTGCTAACTTAACAATCGTTTGTCCTTATCTGTCACTTTGACATTTACCTTTCACAGATAAGGACAAACGATTACTAAGTTAGCAGAAGCCTATAGAGCGTTTATGAATAATGGGGTATATCATTTTCATTCTTACCTGTCCTATTTGGTAAACAAAATTCTAACCTCAATGTGCAAATTTTTGTAAAGAATAAGGTGTATTATGTTATCAAATAAACCTGAGGTAATATATTGTATTTTATCCCCAGTTCCTTTATTTACGATGAAATAGTTAAAAAATAACAAAAATTAGACGTTTTGAGGTTAGAAATTTGTTTAACAAAGAGGACAGGTAAGAATGAAAATGGTATTTATAATTTAACCCTTTCGCCGCCACGTCAAACACGAGACTGTATCGTTGGCGTCGAGAAGGTTAATACGGTGGTTATTACAACGACTATTTATTTTAAACTTCCAGGCTGTCTTGTGTCAATCTAGAATTACATTACAATACATTAATATTGTATCTAATATGATGTATATCATTAATATGTGTCCAGGTTAATGAGCCTAGGGTAAGAAAACCTAAATGCCACGTTTAGCATAAAATTGTGGGCGTATAGGTAGAAAAAGTCACTTCATAGCTAAAAGTTCAAAAGCAATCAAACCTAGTCATAGTTCATAGTTTATGAATATAGGGCCGGTTACACCATTCTCTGTTAAGTTCCTGTTATCTTAAGTGTCAGGTATCTCTCTACAAAACAGAGACGACATCATAGATAACTGACACTTATGATGTCAAGAACTTTAAAGAGAGTGGTGAGACAGGCCCTTAATCAATTAATTAATTAATTAATCAGTTACTTATCTACGGCAAAAGCTGTTTATTTTCGTTGATGTGATTTTACTTTGAAGAAATTGTATGATATAGTAGGTACTTAAGTTATAAGATTTGCTCAAATAAACAGTCAGAAAAACAGGCGTCTTAATATTTCTGTGATTTAAAGTTTAGTTAACCTGCTTTATTTTCTGCTTATATAGCCGGCTACTCACACGCCTGCCGCAGGGGCAATACCGGTCGCACGGCGGTCGGGGCAATTTCGGCTGTTCTAAAAATTGCCCCTGCTGGCCTATACACATCACAATTAAGGAGGCTCTGGCCCTGCTTCCAATATATATTGCCCCTGCGGCTGGTGTGTGTGTAGACACGGCTTATGCCATTAAATTGGCCGCCGATGGCTCAAAGGTTAGTAAAAATACAGCAATGGAAGTCTAGTCTATCTTGTCCATATCAACTGTTGATCGTGCCATAAAGTGAGCGAATATTTTGCATGCATGACTATTTCACCTAAATCTATACAAAATAATTTTCCTTTTCTTTATCAATGACACTAAGCGAAAGGTATGTTTTTTGCTGTCACTGACAAATCTTATAAAAAAACGTTTCTGCGAACTTTGTCGACTAGAATTTAGCGTATTTTAGCGTCTGTAAGGCTGGTGTAGTAACAAAACTGTAACTAAGGTGTTTTTTTACAATAAATAGAGTTAAAATCTGAACGTTTTGGTTTTTCATTTTCATGACCTACAGCCTGGCAAAAAAGAGTAGAAATTAAAAAGTGGCAATACAGTTGTGTCGTCCCGTTTTCTTATAAGTACTCATAGATTAGAAAGGGACGACACTACAGTAATGCCACTTTTTAATTTCTACTCATTTTTGCTAGGCTGTATGATATTCTCTAGACTCTTGTTTTAAGGTCCCTAATTATGTAACGGTTGCATAAAATACTACTCTATCACCGAGGTTGAAAGTTGTTCAAGAAGTTCCTTTTTGAAACCGATAAAAACTTGAAAAATGTAGCAAATCTGCAGACCCGTCGATAAATCACAGCTACGGAGTCACTATAATTCAAAATCTTCTCACAAAACATTTTCAAAGTTGGAATCCCCTTGTTTTATGACCGTTAGTGGCATTGCCTTGTGGGCGTGGCGCCATCTATTACACTAGGCGGTAAATTACAGCTCTAAGTCGTATGGCCTTCTCATGTAGGTTCGGCTTATGGGATCCTGGGAGAATTCTATTGTGGAGGTTATGTTCGGTGCGGATGTTTTATGGGAAGTATTTGTGCTTTAGAATATTGAAGCAATTAGGGGCGAAACAATAAAGACGTTTAATTCTATTGTTGGAACTTTCACTCGCATAGGTACCTACCGCTATTTAGGTACCTAAACATTAGCGGCCAAAGCATCCCTGATTTGGTTGGTCTCTTCTACAGTATGCTTGGTGTATGTTTTCGATCACACAAGACTCGACCACGTTTGCGTTAAAATGTGAAAGAATGGTATCTTCAGTAGCTGTTGTCCGAAGAGCAAAATACTCAGAAAACAGAACTTGGGCGGAGCTCCGTCGAAACCCAGGTGGACAAACTTAGGTAGAGCACGGGTAAGAAAGGAAGCCCATTTTCTCGTGGTACTACTGATTTGTCCTATTAGAAGGACTACGAGGGAGAACTATTTCTGTCTGACCTACTGTGTGCCTATGTAGCGGTTGCTAATTATTTAAGCCACCTGTATAATTCTCAGAAGCCTTGACATGGCCATCCTGTAGAACTGTATAGGTTAGGTTAGTTTTATAACAATCCTAAACAACATACATACAACCTATTGAGCCTAAGGGACACAGCTGTATGGCTGTATAACTGTGTCCCTTACGCTGAATAGAACATGTCACGCTAATGCGATTGTGGTACTTTCTTAAGAGGGTGCATCCGTGCTGAGCTGGCAACGTCGCATTTTTGGTGATTTTTGCGATTATTTCACAGAAATTGAATGAAAGTATCAAATATCCGTCTGTAGTGCACTTCGTTTTTAGTGTATTAATGTGTCTAATGCAATGATTAATGGCGATGGACTTTTATTTTCGTATTAAAGTAATAAAATACTATAAGTATCTCGTTTAATAATACAATAAAAGTCCATCACGATGAATTATTGCATTAGACACATTAATACACTAAAAACGAAGTGCACTACGGACGGATATTTGATACTTTCATTCAATTTCTGTGAAATAATCGCAAAAAATCACAAAAATGCAACGTTGCGAGCTCAGCACGGATGCACCCTCTTAACCGAACTCGTGAAATTTTATAAGCAATTGTTTGAATTCATACAACTTTCTCGTAGAGAGAATATTTTTTTAAAAGCGGATGGCTCAAAGATGTCAGAGATAACTTTATTTTTAAATCCTCAAGTAAATACAAGTTAAAATTCCAAAAAACACTGCGGGCGTTCGCCGTATCCCGTGTAATAAAAACTTTTTTCATCACCGTGTAGGCTTATTGAAAATAACAATGTCGCGGCTCTTTTTTATTGTAAATGACTTGCGGGACGCGGCCTGGGTTGTGATGTTCGAGCGAGTTCAAATTGTATAAATAACACTGACCAAACTGAAATTAGAATGGTTTGGCTTTGTAGTGTAAGACTACGTCACACTTCCTTATATGTTTAGCATAAGATCATATATATGTAACGTGTAGTAGGTAATTAGATTCAGTATTAAATGAGTGTATTCGAAACAACTTGTCTTTTCTGTTACCACCCAAATTCCCACATCGCATGGCAACCCTGCCAGTGGTTGTGACAGAGTTGGGTTGTAATTAAAAATGACTAATTAAAATTAAACGTTATACAATATGGGCAAGAGAAGGTTACTTGAGACTATAAGTACCAGAAGAGGGAACATGATGGGACACCTGATGCGACGCGACGAATTCTTTCTAAACCTGCTGGAAGGAAAAATGGAAGGGAGACGAGGCAGAGGAAGGCCAAGATTAACTTATTTTGACCAGGTGAAGGAGAGAGTGGGTGGCGCGTCGTATCGGGAGGTCAAGGCTGGCTGAGGACCGAGCGGAGTGGCGACTACTCCACCGACAAGAGCCTGGCTCTTAAATGCAAGAAGAAGAAGAAGAAGAAGAAGACAATATGGGCGCGCGAGATAACTCTCGGGAAATGCAGAATTTAGAGGACTTTTGCGTGAAGGTTGAATGTTACGCGATACATCGCAGCTTCGTGCTACGAGTCAGAATTCAGTCTCTAAAATAAAATTTAAATTGGCAGCGCCACTAGTGGATCGAAACGGCAACGTACGATTAGTGTAAGGTTTCGATAAATCTCTTTCCTTTCTTGTACTTACCGGGTAAAAAATAAGCAAACGAACATCAATTTTCTACCACTTAAACTCCTCATTAACACAAGCTTTCAGAACAAAGGTGTACATTAACTGACCGCTCCCTACCCGACTGCGAACGGAAGGGTTGAGCTCGCGGTCCATTCGAGCCGCTAATAGGCAGTTCACGTGATGGCCCCAATAAAGGATAGTAATTAATTCCGTTGCTAAATGGTTTAATGCGCCTTTGCCAGTCTCGGAATAAATTGACGTAGTTTTTTTGCAACCTTTTTATTACATACATCACGTCTACATACTTTCAACATGAAACTACAGTGAGACTCACACATAATTACAACAAACCGGATAACTCACGTATAAAAGCCGAAAGAATGCTCCGACAATTGTTTCGGACTATTCCGTAGTCCTTCATCAGGCGGGGCGAGCGCTCTCTGATGAAGGACTACGGAATAATCCGAAACAATGTCGGAGCATTCCTTCGGCTTTTATACGTGAGTTATCCGGTTTGTTGTAATTACACGTCTACATAATAATTATATCCCTTACGGTATACAGACAGAACCTAAAGGCCACGTTTAGCATAATTTTGGGCGTATAGGTGAAAAGGGGAATCAAAATAGTGATGGGTTGCTAGCCGCATCGCCTATAACAATCATTCCTAAGATTTTTGCCCGTTTCCTCGATGGGCTTTTATCATCAGCACGTGAAGAGAAGCAACTGGTGCATTCTAGGTAGACCAGCAAGGAAGAAAATAAAACTACAAAGATAATCAACAACTCACTGTCAGCTTGAGTGCACCCAGCTATTGTCTTTGTGTGCTACACACTCGCATACATTTACACACAGTGCAGCGAAGCACATTTGTCATCTTGCCTCTGTTACAAAGAGTATAATAACACTAAATATGGCTTGGGCGTATCTCTATGCCTTCATTCGAAACTTTTCAACCAATTTTTCATACAATGTCTGTTTAGCTACGGTGCGGAAGTTCAGGATGTCCAAGAAGTTGGGGTGGGAGATTGTTTTTATCTATAACTAGCTTCTGCCCGCGACTTCGTCCGCGTAGAATTAGCAATTGGTATGTTTATGGCTATCCCGCGGGAACTATACAATTATCCGGGATTAAAAGTAGCCTATGTTTCAATCTAGGGTACCAGCTATCTTCGTTCCGAATTTTATCCAAATCCGTCCAATAGTTTTAGCGTGAAGAAGGAACAAACATACACACTCACTCACATCGTCACAAACTTTCGCATTTATAATATTAGTAGGATTGTTCTTCTCAGTCGGATGCTCTTGATAGAGCAGTCGTGCATGACTATTACGTAACTCGCTCGCGATCACCATCATGTTAATTTTGACAGTTCATGTATGGGCCATTTGGCATCGGAATCAGCTAGCTGTCACATTCATACAAGAACTGTCAAAATGAACACGATGGCGATTGCGAGCGAGTTACGTAATTAGCCTGTCACGCAAGACGCCCGCCATTTTATCCTTAGCTGAGGCCTGTCTTGCGCAGTCTATAATTGTTATGATGTTGGTAATCCTTTTCCCTGCACAATTCGGTTTTTATCTGTCCCAATTTATATTTATTTTTATTTATTTGGATATTCATTAAAACAAACCCAACAAATGGTTTTTAAAAAGACTTGCTGCCTTTCTCACTCTTATGGGTTTGATATATGAATCGGTCGATGGTACCTGATAGCTATTGAGTGGACTGTATGAATGAAAAGGCTAAACTATTAGTGGAAACACGGGTTTAATGCAGAGTTTAAAATAATGCAACAAGACAAGATCAGCTCTACTTCACAACTGACATTGAGACGTAATAAAAAAACATACAAAGGCAATGTTGACAAGTAGGTTATAAAAAGGCCGCGCTGCAGCCAGTCGCCAACAGTACCCAAAGCCCAAATGATAATCTCGGATCTCACGGACCGTTACTCAGAATTAATTTTAAGACTCAGTTTATACAAACAAATGAAAATTATCACATAAAAATCGAGGGTATAGGCAAAAATCATACGAATCATGTTACAGGCGATGCGGTGAGCAAACCTATCATTATTTTGATTCAATTTCCATCTATACGCTCACAATCTTGCTAACCGTGGCCTGTAGGTCTTGTCACTTTAGGCTCTGTCTTCCCCGTAAGGGATAAAGACGTGATTTGTGTATGTATGTATGTATGAAATTTTTATTGGCTTGATGTCCGTTCCAGTGTTAAATGTTCTTTGGTTTAGGAACCAGCGAACTGTTCATAGATAATAATTATGAAGTGTGGCAAATACATACAACTTGCTGAATATAGGACTGAGGTCATTTTATGTCATGTCAGATAGAAAATATTAAATTGTGAATTGGGACGCTCGAAGAGTTCATTATCATCGGACAATATAATAAAATTGGGGTTGTTTAACGTGTATTATTTATTAAAAACTGTTTATAACTGTATTGCGGGCCGAATGATAAATAGTAAAAAATGCATTACTTAATTGAAAAAATAGTGAAGTACGTTTTTTATGCAAGTTCAAATTAAAAAAAGAACGAAAGAAAACATTTATTCGTGACACTACAAGCATAAGATACAAAAAAAAGAAGCACTGTATACTATGATAATTTTAATTGGGAAATTCAAATTTAAAAAAAAAGAGTGAACTTGATAATCAAACGGAACGCGTCGCAGCCATCGCGTTTAAACCAAACACGTCGCTGGCATCAAAAATGACTAAAATCAAACGCCCGAAACTAAAAAATCCTATAGAGAAACAGTTCAATGTAATAACACGGTACCACTACTTTTTATTCATCGTCATATTCTCAAGCAAACTACCAGGACTGTGGCACATTCTAAATCTAATATTTCTGTCTCCACCGATGACATACTACTGTAACTCTAACGACGTCAATTCCAACGAGTCAAATACGTGTCCGTGCGAAGATCCCTCTTGGGACCGGGCCGTGTTTTCGGAAACAGTGCAAACCAAATTTGGTATTTACTGTGAGACTTCGTGGCTCATTAGTTTCTCTGAAAGCATGTCGTATGTCGGCTTGTTGGTGGGATCATTATTATTTGGATTTCTATCCGACAGGTACTTTGAACATGATTGCGTATATTCTTACTGGAGCCCTAATGAGATAGCCTTTATAATTATCCTTGTTTCCTACCCTGTTATTAAACGAGCTATTTTTTACAAGCTTCATATTAACTTGCAATGCATGTAACATGGTAAATATGTATGTAGGTATGTAAGTATGTTGGTCCTTTTTAAAGCAGATATCTTTATCCGATTGAGCTGAAATCTTGCACATTTGAGTATCTAAATCAGATGACAATATAATAAACTGGTAATAGAATTCTGTTAGTCCAGCCAGGACCGTCTCCGCAGGAAGGAACTCTCAAAAATAGCACAAATTTCAATAAAATGTCAAGGGTGCCTTGTTTTGGATCCACAACATTTTGCGTGGAAGGCAAGTGTGCTCTATAACTACTTTCAGATAAATAAATGATGTTAATACAAAATAGACAATACAATTTCAGATACGGCCGACTCTCCGTATTCACAATGTGCTGCCTAGTGCTCGCGGTCGCAGGCTGCCTCGTCAGCGTAATGCCGGCAATGACGCCCTTCATCATCATGAGGTTCTTCGAAGGCATGGGAGCGGGAGGCGCCATCGTCACGGCATACGTCCTCTGCATCGAATACTGCGGGGTCCGCCACAGGGAAACCGTTACCGCCCTCTTCCATATCCCCATCAACCTGGGTCATATCACTTTAGCGGGGATGTCGTATCTCCTAAGGAACTGTGATGAGTTCCAGTTGGCTATATCGATACCGATGTTTATATTCGTGGCTGCGAGATGGCTGGTCATGGAGTCACCAAAATGGCTGCTGGATAACGACCACTGCGAAGAAGCTATAGCTGTTATGGAGAAGTTCTGTTCTTTGTGAGTGGCGTGGTTATTTACTTACCATTTAAACCTGTAGATACAATTGCACAATAGTAAGCTGAAGAGAAATGAACTCACATTAGATTGGTGATGAGTGACGTAACGATAATGTCGGGCCCGGGGCGAATTCATCAGATGGAGGTCGTTCCTTACCTAATATAGAAGCGCATCTTCATCCCTTCTCTGCTCTAGGCCACACCAGTTGGGGGCCAGGTAGCTAGGGGCCCGTGGCATTTTGCCAGTCCAGCTACCCTGTAGTTTTACTTACGCCAACGATTTATGATCATAACATAGGCAGGTTCTTTTCTCGGTAGTCAACTACCGACCTTACCCGCAGTTACAAGAAGCATTATGGGATAACATGTTTTAAACAAAACTGACCTTTCCTATTTGTTTCAGCAATAGAGGTTCATGTGAAACTATAAGAGCTGATATAGAAGCATACTTTGCGGAAATTAAGAACAAAAAGGAGCACAGAATCAAGTTCTATCAAATCTTCAAGTATAAGAAACTATGCTTGAACCTTGGTTGCATGTCAATCATTTATTTTGTGTGCGGTTTGGGCTATTACGGAGTCTCGCAGTTTATAGGCAAAATGAGTGGGAATATTCACATAAACGTAGCAATATCCGGAACATTGTTACTACCGGGAACAATAGCTAGCGTATTTCTACTCCAATGGTTAGCAAGACGACCATTTCTCATGGCAACTAGTTTCCTCTCAGGGTTGTTCATGATTATAGTTATAAGTTTACCTGAGAACTTTCCTTGGGTCAGGGTAATAGTGGCTTGCTTTTGCAACTGTTTCTTCTTCATGTCTTTTATTATTGTCTTTTTGTATGGCGTTGAATTGTTTCCCACTTCTGTACGCAACTCTGCGTTAGGTTTCCTATCGTTCCTGTCGAGGTTTGGGCAAATTGTTGCACCTCAAGTAAATGCCTTTACTCCTATCGTAGCTGGTAGTATATTTGCAAGCTTAGCTATACTGGGTGCTATAGTAACCTTTCCTCTACCTGAGACGAAAAACACGGAGTTGCCGTCGACTTTGGAAGATTCTAATACATTAAGTCGAAAAATTGTACGTTTGGAAGAAGACCCTGGACCAAAGTTTATTCCATCACAACCACAAACATCACAATGAATCGTAACATGTAAATACGCATTATGCTATTAAATTGTATGTCTACCTATTTTGATAAGATTATTGCGTTGCACCATTTTGAGTTTGAAACTTAAATACAGTTATTTATTTAACTGGGCGTTAATTCTTTTCTCATGAATCGGTTTCGCTTTAGCATAAAGTACATATTTTTACTTTTATTACCAGGGAAAGATTAAGTATCAGGGGCTTCACTCAAACAGATAGTATACTAGTGATTCCACTTACAGATTCTCAATCAGAGGATTGTGGGTTTGAATAATGGACTTGACGCTCTGAGTTTGACGAAAGGTATATTTTATGAGCAAATTTATTTTAAAATTCATCATCATCATCATCATGCCTGAAGACGTCCACTGTTGAACAAAGGCCTCGATCTTAGCACACCATAATGAACGACAACTCGCCACCTGCACCCACCGTTTTCCCGCAACTTTTACGATGTCGTCGGTCCACCTAATGGGAGGCCTGCCAACACTGCGTTTTCCGGTTCCTCTTCGTGTTCGTTCTTTTAAAATTAAAAAGCAAAACATCGTTAATGTTTGTGGAGTTCCCTACCTTCACAGGATCTTCGTGAAAGTGCAGTGGAACGTATAGGTATTTGTCGTCCCTCTAAAGCCAGAACTGCTAACCTGCATGTAGTAGTCATAGTAGATAAGCAGTTCTGGCTGTAAAGAAACGATGACTGTTGATGATGGTAATATTTTTTATATTTCAATAATTATACCAATTTTACTTTTATCTTCCTCAGCAAATAACATTTAGTTTATTATATCATCGACTGTTTAATCGACGTCATCACTTTTCAATCGCACCACAGTTTTCCGGCCGTGGAATTTATTACCAGTGTGCACTTTTAAATTTTTCACATAATAATTTACAATTTCGCGCGACTGTAGTGTAATAAACGGCGGGCGAATATGCCGAGTGGCCGATGCAAATGGATTCGGATGCACTCCTGAGGCCAACGAAACAAAGAGGATGGAAGTGGCTGCGACCAGGGCATTTAGCGTAAGTTTTTAAAACAAAAAAAAAGTCTCAAACGTGCTCGTGTAAACGTCTTAATGCTATGGGAAAATTAGCAGCGCCACTTGCGGATCGAAACGGCAACAAATTTTATTGTTCGCGTTCGCGTATTACCTATTTGACAACTCAACGCGAGTGCGTTTGTTACGTTTGTAGCAACAACAAACATAATCACTAACCCCTTTATTCATAAACGCTCTGTAGGCTTCTGCTAACTTAGCAATCGTTTGTTCTTATCTGTCACTTTGACATTTACCTTTCACAGATAAGGACAAACGATTGTTAAGTTAGCAGAGAGCGTTATATTAATCGTTACGGTGTTACTTTAGGTACGAAGGTCGGTATTATACTTTGCTTTAGGTCTAGTCATGCAAAACAACAAAACCCGTTGAATATTTTCTATTCACGCAGCGAATAATGTAAAAAATGAAACAATCAACGAAAAAGCAACCAATCCCATACTTAATCAAAACTACCGTCATAAAATAAAAATCAGAAAACCCCTTTGACCTACCGTCGTCGGAGTGTCAACATCCGCTGAAGATGTTTCGTAGAGAAGTGAATCACGTGTCCGGAGTACTTCTAAAGGTGGTAAGTTTCGATCGTGGGTTTGATTGCTTTTTCAACGTTAACTTCGTTTTCTAAAGCATTAACTGCAATCAGAAATAAAAAATATTCAACGGGAGCGTAGCTGTCTTGCGAAGAGACGTAAAGTTATCCATTTATTTTTTCTTGTCGGTACAGCTTAGTGCGTACGGGTGTAAACAGGTCTAGTAAAATTATATCCTTGTCCAACGTGTTCTGTTGTAAATTTATTGCCACTCATAATAGCAGTATTAAAAGGTAGAAACCGTTAATTCCATATAATTTACAATAGATTTGGTATACAATGGGCAACGCCGAAAACAATTCTGAATGTATTGCTTGCATTGTTGCAATATCAATTTCATCTTTGATCATTTTGTCGTATTTCGACACTTACGGTGACGAACGGATAGTTTTAACGGCCCTGTTAGTCCCAGGTTCGAATCTCGGTAGGGACGTGTTGTTTGATCAAAATGAATTTTTGTACCCGAGTTGGGTGCTATATGAACAGAAAAATAACCCCCAATTTCCAAAATTTGAAAACAAAATCTAGATATTTGCGTGTGCAAGATAACCAAGCCTGTGTGAAATATACATGCTTTTCATGCAATTCGTCCCTCCACTATTGCCACATAAAACACATTATTACAGTTGCACTCACTTTGAGAATGATCCCATAGAGGGATTGAAACGCGTCAGTGTTTGTGTGGTGTAGGGGATAGTTAAGTTTTTGGGATTTACATTATGTTTTATGTGGCAGTAGAATTTGGTCAGATTGAGTTACCTACGAGGTATGCGAATCAGGCTGACGAATAGCGTGTAGATTTGGTTATCTTGCACGTAAGCAGCGGAGTAGCATGTTAAATCGTCATTTTTATAACTTCCCAACTATATCAACAATAATTAGCAGCCAACTTAAACACAAAATCAAGTCTTTACTACCAGTAGTTAAACTTTGATTGCGATCTTTAAGTTTCCCTTCAGTTTTAAAGTAAGTATACAGAAAATTGAACTTTTGCTCGGTCGGAGGGGAACTAACGTAAATATTGTTATTACCAGCTTTCGGTTTGCCACGGGCTTTGATGGTAATATCAGAGTTTTAAGCTCGTGAAGTTAAGTACGTAAGTATTTGAGAAAAAAATAGAATAAAACTTTTCATTCAAAAGTCAGTTCCCTTGTTGCGGTTCTTAGAAAGCCATGTTTGGTTAAAGCCGGTCCAGTAGTTTGAGGAATATCTCTTCCCTAAAATGATGTAAGACATTTTTGCCATATTTTTTTTATTTACGTATGGTCATTCGATTAATGCGTGGGGGTTATTTTTTATTTAATGTTATTAATTATGTAACATAAATTTACTATGTGCTTTTCGGTGAAGGAAAAATATCGCGAGGAAACTGCCTACAACCTCCGAAGCAATTCAATGAAGTGGGTGAAGTTTAGTTTCCTCTGAGTTTTCGAAATTTATGTGCGAAATTAAATTTTTTGAAATTCACCATTGTCATGAATAAACCTTTTTTTCTTTTCTTTCTGTCTTGTTTTATATATTATACATATATAGGCTGGAGATGATGAGATGACGTAATCGTTTACATGGAACATACCGCTTTTTACTACGCCACTGCTGTTTTTTCTATTCTGAATAAACCTCAGCAGTTTAATGTAAAGGGTTCAACTTTCCGTGAATGAATGAGAACAGCTCAGGCCTGCAGCTGACGGCCACGTCATTCCATTAAAAGATAAGGCATTGTCTGCGGAAAAAATAGCCGTTTGTATGAAATATTTTATAGGCTGCGTATAAAAATTATGATGGTAAGCATTTGTTTACACGGCCATTTGTTTATGGAATTTACATACCTACATAAATTTAAATCACGTCTGTATATGGATTAAGGGCATATAGTTGAAAAGGAGAATCAAAATAGTGATGGGTTGCCAGTCGCATCGTTCCCTTTTGCTTTTGCTATCTGCACGGGGAGAGACCTCTAGATTTGTCAAAGTGAATATGTCAGCCATAGCCATAGCCATAGCCAGATATTCTAGAAAGAACAGTAAGAAAAATACGAGTGATATATCTCGCGCGCGACACAGTTCTCGCGCTAACTCTTGCTAGCCGTGCAGACACTAAAATTCCCTTGCGTCGATAGAGGCATCAAACTCGGAACACCTCGTGGTAGTTAAAAACGCACTCCGCGCAGCCATAAACCATACCAAGTTTAGATTAGAAAAGTTCCATTAAACACAACCCCAAATTACGGTAACGACTCGAAACAAAATCCACAAATCGTGGCAAAAAGTGCTGAGCACCAACAATAACAAAGTGTTAGGTCCCGGCCGTGCGAAACAATAAAACAGGCGTGACAGTTTAGCACTTAGCGTGGGGCCAGGGACACAGCGGAATCGGAAAGGGATAGCATATCTTCTTCTCAGTCGGATAGGTGTACTCCTGATTGACATACCTATGTACACCATACTGGATTATTGAAATGATATTAACTTCTTATGGGAGGATATACCGCTTCGTAACGTAACGCGTTACGGCGCTAGTCTGTCTGGCTTCCCTTTCTCTGACGCATACGGCAGCGGTAGGCAGGCTCTTCCTCTTTCACTCTAACACACAGCACTAGTCGTATTTCGGACAGATGCTTAACGAAGTGCGTTATAAAGTAAAATTCTGAATTTGTATTCACGTTTTTATAACACGACACGATCTTCTAAAATAGTTTTTTCAAAAGTTTACGCCAGAGTTATTTATCAAAGAAAATAAATTGTTTACAATATTTTTTTATTATATTGGCCTAATTAGGTGTCCCAAGGCTTTGTGCTGGACAAAAGCCTCCCCGTTTTTCCGCCACTCGTCCCGGTCGGGTGCATGCTCCTGCCACTTTGTTTGACATGCGTCCAAGTTATCCCGCCATCTTCTTCTGGGTCTGCCAACGCTTCGACGGCCGTCTCGCGGAACCCAACGGGTAATCAAGGCTTCGTTCACCGCTTAAAAGCTCTTAAGGTTCGTCTGTCTGACGATGACGTCGCTCAGTAGACCGCGTATTTCTCGGCCCTACACTGAAGGTTGTGTAATGAAAAAAGTACGCCCGTTTCGGACGACCGCGGCCACTCCGCCACTATTTCACGCTGCGCGATCGATACTTACACGGTATTCGAGGAAGTCACATCTTATTGTAGCTCAACATTATCATTATCTTAGCCATAGGACGTCCACTGTTGGACAAAGGCCCCCATAGACCTGCAGTTGACTAGGTTGAAAGCGGCTTGGATCCACCTTGAACCCGCGACTTTAACCAGGTCATCCGTCCTCGTTGGTGGACGTCCTACGCTGCGCTTGCCGATCCGCGGTCTCCACTCGAGAACCTTTCGGCCCCAATGACCATCTGTCGTCCGTGCTATACGGCCTGCCCATTGCCATTTCAACGAGATAAATACGAGATTGTAGCTAAAATACAACAGTAATATGAGAGCAATCTTTGCTTAATATTATAAATGATTCAAATAGATATTGGTATATTACGTAAGGTCAAAATATCCGAGCCCGAACAGCTGTAAGGCTACAATGACGTTTAATAATCCCACACAATCGCTGTACAAACAGTCTCGATCGCAATCATGCGACGCACGATCAACCTCCATGAGGAACGATTTCCTACCGCACCATAGAGCTTGATGTAGCGTTTGTGAAAAGCGGAGCGGTGAGCGGAGCGGTAAGCGGGGCCATAAGAGGAGCGGCGAGAGGGGTGACTAGTATTTATTATTGTATTCTTTTGACGTTAATCCACAATGAAAAGAAGTCATACTAATGTGATAGTTTCGATTTATATCGTATAACAGGGATGCGTAGACTTAAATAAAATGTATTTACTCTAAAATAATAAATAAGTAGTGTAAATAAAACATTGCATAATATACAAAAAAGGAGCATGAAAGTACTGTAGAATAAAATGCAGTAGAAATGAGAGCGTTAAGAAGTATGGAAGGTGTATCACGAAAGATAGAATAAGGTATAGTGAGATGATAAGGGAACGCGCTGGTGTAAAAAAAGATAAATATGTATAGTGACTAAATAGGATAGAAAAAAAGTATGCTTAGTTGGTTTGATCACCTAGAGAAGTTGGATGAAAGAAGATTTACAAAACAGGATGTATATGGGAAGTGTGAATGGGTACGTCGGGAGGGGAAGGCCGACGTTCCTGGACCAAATTTGTTCAAAAAGGTCCAAGTCAAGAGTACCCGAAACCGACGAGCATGTATGAAGAGATTAATGAATGTGGATAGAGCGAAAGAGGTATGTCAGGATCGTAGTAAGTGGAACAAAGTAGTCTCTTCCTACCCCTGTGTGAAAGAGGCGTGGCGGTGTGTAAGTATGAAAACAAAAATAAGGAAGTCGCTTGTTTACTGCTTAAGGCGATCCGCTCCTCTCATCACAAAGCGCCTTTACTAACATTTCATTGTCATATCTGCGGAAACTTAATACCCGCCAGAGATTGAGAGGCCATTGTTGGCGGCTCATCATACTGATATTACGGTTTAGTTGTGGGCTGAGATTAAATGCAGTCGCGTATGCCCAGCATAATTGGAGCTGTCATACAATAGGCTTAGGTCTGTTTGTTTGTGCATTCATAATTATGCTGTTATTTTTAACTTTATGGATGACTTTATCGCCCCTTTTTTCAATTAATAAGTTAGTAATTAAATCGTTTTGAATCTGACAAGCTGGCAACTTTTTAATTTGTACCTGGCTGAAAACATTGATTCCCTTGCGCAGAAAAAAGTAAAAGTTCGTGGTGGTTGGCTGGTGGTCATTTAGTATCAGGAGACCAACTTGTTTGCCTTCCTTGTGGTAAAAAAAAAATAACGCCTCATTTATGAAGCAAGGTCTTATTTAAAATAGTTGCTCTCAATAGTTTTTATTGTTCCTCACTCACTTCAATAGTCTAAAAAATCATCTCATTAACAGAACTATAAAAACCTATTTATATAATACGCTACTATAGCGCCATCTAGTAGCTCAGCTTGGCAGCAGTTGACAGACTGTCAAATCAAATTAGATTTAAGTGACGGTTTTGTTGCGCGCTCTCGCCGCGCGCGCCAAATTCGCGCGCCTACGCGCCATCCAATAGGATAAGTTTTCCTTTCCCCTCCCCCCTCTCTTGCTTCAGCCATTTTGTGTTAGACGCATATTTTCGGTACCTCATGTGAATCTGTTAAAATCTGACTTTTAATCTGTTAAAATCTGTTTAATCTACTGTATAACTGTTACATGTGAATAAGAGAATTAAAAAACAATTCAGTTTAACAAGTGAACGCATTTTAATTTGAGTTCTGTTCGACCGCACCGCTACACTACGAATTATATTTCCCTGCTGTCACCAGGTAGACACATCGTGTTTATCTTAAAGCATCCTTTATCCTTTATAAAATGGAAATAGAAAACATGTCTTCTGCACAGGAGATGAGATTGTTACTCTTGTTACATCCTGCTTACCATCGGCTTCTAATAAAAATATTTCTACGTTGTACACTTTAAATGTGATTGAGAAAAAGATTGGCGAAAAGAAATCCGGAAAGAAACCCGGGGTGACGTAAAAATCTTTGTACATGTTCAGTCAAACTAAATTAACTAGGTATCTGTAAATATCATCATCATATCTTCCTAGCGTTTTTCCCGGCATTTGCCACGGCTCCGTGAGCCTGGGGTCCGCTTTGACAACCTAATTCCAAGATTTGGCGTAAGCACTAGTTTTTACAGAAGCGACTGCCATCTGACCTTCTAACGCAGAAGGGTAACTAAGCCTTATTGGGATTGGTCCGGTTTCCTCATGATGTTTGCCTTCACCGAAAAGCTCATGGTAAATTTCAAATGTAATTTCGCACATAAATTCCGAAAACTCAGAGGTGAGCCCGGAATTCGAACCCGCGACTCTCTGCTTTAGAGGCCACAGGTCAAACCACTATGCTACCACGGCTTTTTTTCAACTATCTGAAAAAATATTACGTAATAATTTTGAGCACCTTGTATAGCGAAACTGTAAGGGCTCCATTAACAGTCTTCGGAACCCTAAAAACTGACTTTTCCCCACGATTTACTTCAAGCAAAAACGGGAAGATGCCTAAGTTTGTTACGGGATACCCTAATAAAGTTATACCAGGCAGGCGTGTTAGCAAAACTCCGACTTTCGGCTCCAATGGGATAAATAAGTTAGACACGATACCGGTCGGCCCTCAGTAAATGGGTACAACTACTTGGGAGTTGCATCCGGAATGAACTGGAAGACTTGAAAGCTTTTGAACTATATTGTTAATAACGCGCTTCCTTGTAATTTTCTGCCGGATACAGGACATAATGCTTTGTGCTAGCTAGTACTGTTACTTATTTCGTGCGGACGTATTAATACGCTAGTTCTCAGAAGACAGAAAATTCTATCTCCAGCTTAAATAACGTCCTACTGCTAGACACAGGCATCTTCTCAAACCAAATCGCTCGTAGAAAAGACAACCGTTGGTGGAGAAAAGTACTCGAGTGGCGA
Source organism: Pandemis heparana (assembly GCA_963854515.1). Classification (NCBI taxonomy): domain Eukaryota; kingdom Metazoa; phylum Arthropoda; class Insecta; order Lepidoptera; family Tortricidae; genus Pandemis; species Pandemis heparana. Next base: position 15,621,048 of record OY978012.1, on the reverse strand, counting down.
CCACGAACGGAGTAAATGTACCTACCCAAGAAGACGCTGCTGCCCATTTCCTGCTATTATCCCTCAGCCATTTGACTATGACTCTTAATCACTTAATCACACCCGATTCATTAATTACTTCAATTACCCATAGTTAAGTGGGTTATTAGACTTATTAGAAACATTAATTAGAATAGTACTTTCTGAATAATTAACTAATTACATATATTTTGTTGTTGTTGACATTGTATTTGCTATGATTAGATCATAACATCGACTGCTAGAAAAGTGAATGGTCGCATCCATCTCAATTTCGACAGTATTGATATTTACATGGTTCAAAGTGTACTTGATTACCTACTTAAAAAAAAATGTACACGTGTGTTTTTGGTGAAGTTTTTTTGTGAAACGAAAAGAAAGTGAGTTTAGTACTAAATTGTATTATAAACAAAATATCCATAAAGTTACTCAAAAAGAGGGGGTTATATGTTTCACGTCATTGTCTCTGTGTGTGCCTGTCTGTAGCATCGTATCTCTCAATCGGATGAACCGATTCGGATGCGGCTTTTTTCATTCGAAAGCCAGTTTCGGTGTGGTTCTTAGCCATGTTTAGTAAAAATCGGTCCAGGAGTTTGAAGAGTATATCAGCTCTTTTCCAAAATTATGTAAGGCATTGTTGACATAAAATTGAATATTTTTTATTGCCGTATGATTATAATTGACAATATTTTCATTTTTTTAGTGCTACTTTTTATTGTCTGGTTCGAAAGACCGCACAATTTTAAGACACCCATATTTTTTATATTTGTGAAATTTTGTGTATTTTCGTGGAAAAATCCATTTAAATCGTTGCTCGAGGAGAAAGGGCGAATGTTATAAACGTCAAGTATTAGCGGAATGAGGTCACTGCTTTGTTTCGTACACTTTAAAAAACGTTGAAATAATTACATTAATTGACCGACAAATCCTGTGCTTAAATAGTTTGACAGTGAATGCAGTTGTCAATGTCGATGAACGTCAAAACGAGTTGACAGACTCAAACAGAAAACCTCACGAAAAATATGGTTTTAAATGGAAACTTGCAAAAATATAATCATTATTGCCCGGCAAACAGTTATTTAGTGTTCCCGATGGCAACAAAGCCGAGTGGTGTGCGAATGAATTAACAGTCAACTGTCAGCAGTGTTGTGTTGTTGAAAGTTGTAAATGTCAAACGGAAACCCGGAAGACAAGGTTTTTTATGATGGCATTTATTGGACCGATTTTTAGACGTCATTTCCCATTTTACATATTTTGCTAATTTTTCCAAAAACTATTCTACAGAAAAAGCCAAAAATATTTTTTTGTGTTCTACAAACGTTTCTCTCGAAATGGTTTTTGATTTTGTCAATTGCTTTAACATGCTCAAATTAATGTTTGAATCCTAACAAATATTAAATTTTGTTTAAGGAGCTGACAAATATGCGACTGTGCCACTGGAATAAAGAAGACATGCTACAGTTTACCGTAACTATAACAATACGCATATCTGTAGTAGAATTCAAATTAGAATTTACCTACACATCGGGAAAGAAGATGAAGAAATTGAACAATAAATAAGTAAATTCATATGTTTGTTTCAATTTGTACAAGACGAGACCAGTACGAGAGTCATGAAAAACTAGTTGTTGATGTGGCGTGACCAGAGCCATCTATTAGTTGTGTAGCTAAATCATAGTTAACCTATTCGATACCTAGATGGCGCTAGGGTCGCCACATACTAAATAATTACTTTGAAAATGATCTCAAGACCAATCCTTCACCTAAACAGGTTGCTACATACTAATAACTTCCAAATTCTTATCCGCCCGGATGTCATGAGATAAAAATTTAGAAGTTATTGATACATCCTTAAGGCGCTGTCAACAGCAAATGACCTGGAGCAGCGCCACTCTTCACACATACGGTTCACGTGCCTGTTAGTGAAAGAGAAGAAACTATTCCGGCAGCTTGTCGCGCGTCTAAAATCTTGCAAATAAGACACAAATCATAAGAAATAAACAAAAGTATGGATTATTTGTGAAATATGACTCGTTAGCCGTTTAGGTATGAATATGTTGACTTTATGTTTTTAATTGCAGACCCATACGTCGAAAAAATAAAGACATAGAACCGTTTAATGATGATTTTAAGACCAATCTTTGCAATTATTTTCTATCGAGCCGATTTTGTTCAATTATGTATCGAGTCCGTCTAGCGTGTTTGAAATATGATTAAAATTAACATTATATTTTTTTGTATTTTTTTTGTGTGCAGTTTTTGTTAAAAAAGTGTTTAAGTAACATCAATTTCAACAAAATTAGGTGTTGTCAGCCTCTTAACCTAAAAAACTAACTTAAAACAAGGAACTGAAGAAGCTGGTAGTTCTGGTACTATTAAGTTAATTAAACACCGAAGCCGGCCAAATTAAGCTGCTTACATACGAGACGTTATCGGCCGGCGCCGCCCGCAGTGCATAAATCACTTGCACGCTTGATACTCGCCTTATATCTCGTGACGTAAGTACCTTAGATGTTTCCTAGGGTTGAACGTATCTGAACGATTCGTGTTTTTAACCGAACTGTAATAAAAATAATTCCATGCTGGGAACTTACCATGACGTTTATAGTGCGACTAAATGCGGTCCACTCGGCTATTCTCAGTGCCTTTCAGTCGCACTAAATATGTAGGTAACAAATGTTTGGCAAGAGCGTGCAAAATTTATAATGAAAAATACTGATTTGTTTCAACTCAACCATCGTAAATTTGCTTCTGCAATCAGGAGAGGAATTTTGGAATAGAAAACCGGTGTCTCTGTAGATGTTTTTTTTTTTTGAGTTCAGGTGCCGTTTGGTACTGTTCCAATATTATTGTCTTTTGTTTTCTTAAATTGTATTTTGTTTTCTTTTTCTTAATATTCTAATTTATAGTAAAAATTTAAAATTGATTTGGCATGATGTCTTTCTTTTCGAGCAAATAGATGTATGATTTATAAGTGGAAACTGTTTTGGCTTATGTATTTACTATATTCATTTAACTATACATGTAATTTGATGCTGTTTGTTTCCCATTTCAATAAATATAAAAAATATTAATATAAATTCCGATTCAAAGTTGGATCGCTCGCTATCGGATCCATATTAGAAGGATCAAAAATGACAGCTATAACGTAAAATTGAATCGCAATTGAATCGCTTTAACACGTCATGGTTATACCCCGGTCTAGGAGCAAAGAAAAAACATAGAATGCACCAGCCCGGCTAGCACGACAGCGCACAAGAGTAGCGTCGCGCGCGAGACAGATTACGCGTCCCTTTCTAGATCGAACAGTAAGAAAAAAAGGGGAAATCTATCTCGCGCGCGACGCGACTCTTGTGCGCTGTCGTGCTAGACGTGCTGCTGTTTCTTTTCCCTTACAGATGATAAACCGAGGGAATGGGCAAAAATCTTAGGAACCATTGTTATATTATAGGCGGTGTAACCCGACACTATATTGATTACCCATTCCATCTATACACTCACAATCACGCTTAGCGTGGCTTTTATGGTCTTAATACTCGGCTCTGTCTACCCCGTAAGGGATAAAGACGTGATTTATGTATATGACGGTGTAGAGGAATAGCAGTAAATTTCAAACGCTTGCATGCTAAACTCGCCACATAACATTCTGTTGGCGATGACAATCCTATCAAGAGCAGATAGCGTCTAACCCACCGCATGCAGCAGCCATTACGTCTACTGAGAGTCGTGTAATTTACTCGCATGTTACTTGATCCGTTCACAGTTGCTTTGTTGTGCAAATCCATAGAGAAAGTAACAATTAACCCCTTATTCATAAACGCTATAGGCTTCTGCTAACTTAGCAGTTTGTCCGTGTCTATGGAAGGTAAATGTCAAAGTGACATTAGGACAAACGATTGCTAAGTTAGCAGAAGCCTACAGAGCATCACTATAAGTATAAAACAAAATCGCTTTCCGCTTTCTGTCTGAAATGAAATGAAATGAAAATGAAATGAAATGAAAATTTATTCTGACCCTATGTATGCTTAGATCTTTAAAACTACGCAACGGATTTTGATGCGGTTTTTCTAATAGATAGAGTGATTCAAGAGGAAGGTTTATATGTATAATTCGACGCAGACGAAGTCGCGGGCAGAAGTTTATGAATAATGGGGTTAGAGTGGTAATAAAGGATCTCTAACTGTGGCATATATCAGCCATAGGACGTCCACTGTTGGACACAGGCTCCCATAGACCTCCAGTTGCCTCGGTTGGAAGCGGCTTGCATCAATCGTGAACCCGCGACTTTAACCAAGTCATCCGTCCACCTCGTCGGTGGAATTCCTACGCTGCGCTTAATACTAATAGAGTGACCATAACCTTCTCTTATATACTTATCTAACGGTAGAGTTTCGTTCAGAAACTTTTAAACATTCCGCTTCGCCTTTTCTCACATCAGTTTAGAATTTAAATGTTACAGTTTTAACGGAAATTTTGCGAGCGGAAAACAGTGCCACAGCTATGTAAATCCAGTGGTAGGTACAATAATAACTCTTCTTTTATAAAGATACAAGCTTCTGACCGCGACTTCGTCCACGTAGAATTTTAGCAAATCGTTAGCAAAATTATTTACGTTGCGCTGTTTATCGCTATCCCACTGGAACCACTGGAGCCTATATTTTATTTTAAAGTACCAACTATATCCGTTCCAAATTTGATCCAAATCCGTCCAGTGGTTTCAGCGTGAAGAAGGAACAAACATACACATTCACTCACTCACATCGTCACAAACTTTCGCATTTATAACATTAGTAGGATTTCCATCATCTTCCATGCCGGTCTGGGAGTAAAGAAAAAAACATAGAATGTACCAGTTGGTTCTCTTCCCTCGCAGATGGTAAAAGCCCATCGAGGGTACGGGCAAAAACCTTAGCAATCATGTTATAGGCTATGTGGCTAGCAACTCATCACTTTTGATTCCCCTTTCCACATATACGCCTACAATCACGATAAACGTAGCCGTACTTTATATCTTGGTCTCTGTCTACTCCGTGAGAGATAAATACGTGATGGAAATGTATATTATCTTTCCTAATATTGTCAAACGAATTATCTGGAAACTATAAACTATAATAAAAGTTAGCAACCAGAAACTAAAGGCGAAGTTAGAGTGTAGCCACAACTGATTCGCTGCGCCCAAAGCCCATTCGTAGGACTTCATACAACTTTTGCAACATAATATTTAGTATGTACTAGCTTCCTGCCCGCGACTTCGACCGCGTGAAATTAGACTTAACAATTGATGTTTACATTACAGTCAACTGGGGTGACTTTGATTTACGGGGTGACTTTAAAAAGTAGTTTTAATGACAAAACAATTATTTTTTATTTACGTTTACTGCTTCCAATCAATGTCTTCGTCGATCGCCTTTGCGTCTACATGCCAAACATTCACCGGATATGGATAATATTGATGTTATAGCAATTTTAAAACGATCAAAGTAGGCCCAAAATTACCAAAGTCACCCCCCAGTTGACGGTATATCCTGCAATAAATACACTCAAGAGCAAATACATAATAACGGGTCACTTATTTTATCATACAACTTTCTATGGGAAGTGACCCTATAATATTGTTGTTTTTTAGTAATAGTAATTTAGCTGTAAGTTTTTTTGTTTTGTTTTTGTTTTTGGTTGCCCTGAAAACCAGCGTCAGACATAGGTGCCTTTGTCTGACACATGCTGAGCGGCAGCCTTTTTGGTGTGTGTTTTCATTTTATGGTTATTTTTGTACGGTTTTTGTTTTTATATTGCACCAAATAAACCTTTTTCTTTCTTTCTTTTCTTTCTTTTCTATATTTTTGTTCCTTAGTGTATTCACGTTACGACAAGACAGCTACGACCTTTGACATGTTTATCGCTATCCCGCAGAAACTATACAATTTTCCTGGATAAACAGTACCTAGCCTATGTTTTAAAGGTCAGGGTCAAGAGTACCCGAAACCGAGCATGTATGAAGAGATTGATGAAAATGGATGAAGCGAAAGAGGTATGTCAGGATCGTAGCAAGTGGAACGAAGTAGTCTCTGCCTACCCTTGTAGGAAAGAGGTGTGACGGTATATATGTATGTATGTTTTAATCTAGTGCGTCAGTTATCTCTGTTCCAAATTTGATCCAAATTCGTCGAGTCGTTTCAGCGTGAAGAAGGGACAAACATACACACTCATTCACATCGTCACATCGTCACATACTTTCGCATTTATAACATTAGAGGTAGTGGGATTGGCCAATTGTAATCGGCTATAATATTGTCGAGCTGGTGGAGTAGGGGCCGAATACAAATATTAACGAAGTCGCGGGAAACACCTAGTATAAATAAGTAGTCAGCTTTTTGCTGATACAGTCTTCCTGTCAACCGGAGCATAAACAACTCAGCGCATCACTCTTCTAGCTGATGTTTCCCAAATATCAGTGAGGTGATAAACATATTTTTTTCAAGCCCGAACATTAGTCACTGCCGCTGATACGAGGAGTGCGGTGCTCAGGAACGTATCAATCAATTCTCTCACGTGAAGCGTACTGGAAGTTGTCGGGAGGTGAATGAGAAAGTTCTTGTACAAATCAGAGGCCTTACCATGACGTCTTAATGCGATTCAGTTTAGGTTCGCTCGCTGTCAGATCCATACTAAAAGTGACAGCTAAAACTTGAACCGAGTCGGAATTAGGACGTCATGGTAAGACCCCAGTGATCGTAGACTTAAGAGCGTGCATCCCTACTGAGCTGGCAACGTCGCATTTTTGTACATTTTTTGCAAACAAGTACAAGTTTTTAAAGTAAACATAAAAATTAAGAAATAAAAATTTCTTGATTCATTTGATATTTCCTATCATTTGAAAAACAGCGCCATCTCTCGTCCCTGGTGAGCAGTAGATGTTCCACGGGAGTTTGTAATTGTGTCGTACAGACACATCATTCAAATAGATGACGCTTCGCGACAAATAATCGTATAGTAACAAGGTCACGTGACAGTTAGTAATAGATAGAAAAATTCGAACGCTTACTCACCTGCTATGGGTGGTGTAGGGGTATAGCACGCGTCACGGAATGACGAGGACCCGGGTTCGATTCCCGGCCATAGCTTTACTTTTCGGATTTTTCTATGTGTTCTAATTTTCAGTGTCGTTTAGAAATTAAATTTCTAACGGTAAAACCGTAAAAAGTAAACATAAAAATTAAGAAATAAAAATTTCTTGATTCATTTGATATTTCCTATCATTTGAAAAACAGCGCCATCTCTCGTCCCTGGTGAGCAGTAGATGTTCCACGGGAGTTTGTAATTGTGTCGTACAGACACATCATTCAAATAGATGACGCTTCGCGACAAATAATCGTATAGTAACAAGGTCACGTGACAGTTAGTAATAGATAGAAAAATTCGAACGCTTACTCACCTGCTATGGGTGGTGTAGGGGTATAGCACGCGTCACGGAATGACGAGGACCCGGGTTCGATTCCCGGCCATAGCTTTACTTTTCGGATTTTTCTATGTGTTCTAATTTTCAGTGTCGTTTAGAAATTAAATTTCTAACGGTAAAACCGTAAAAAGTAAACATAAAAATTAAGAAATAAAAATTTCTTGATTCATTTGATATTTCCTATCATTTGAAAAACAGCGCCATCTCTCGTCCCTGGTGAGCAGTAGATGTTCCACGGGAGTTTGTAATTGTGTCGTACAGACACATCATTCAAATAGATGACGCTTCGCGACAAATAATCGTATAGTAACAAGGTCACGTGACAGTTAGTAATAGATAGAAAAATTCGAACGCTTACTCACCTGCTATGGGTGGTGTAGGGGTATAGCACGCGTCACGGAATGACGAGGACCCGGGTTCGATTCCCGGCCATAGCTTTACTTTTCGGATTTTTCTATGTGTTCTAATTTTCAGTGTCGTTTAGAAATTAAATTTCTAACGGTAAAACCGTAAAAAGTAAACATAAAAATTAAGAAATAAAAATTTCTTGATTCATTTGATATTTCCTATCATTTGAAAAACAGCGCCATCTCTCGTCCCTGGTGAGCAGTAGATGTTCCACGGGAGTTTGTAATTGTGTCGTACAGACACATCATTCAAATAGATGACGCTTCGCGACAAATAATCGTATAGTAACAAGGTCACGTGACAGTTAGTAATAGATAGAAAAATTCGAACGCTTACTCACCTGCTATGGGTGGTGTAGGGGTATAGCACGCGTCACGGAATGACGAGGACCCGGGTTCGATTCCCGGCCATAGCTTTACTTTTCGGATTTTTCTATGTGTTCTAATTTTCAGTGTCGTTTAGAAATTAAATTTCTAACGGTAAAACCGTAAAAAGTAAACATAAAAATTAAGAAATAAAAATTTCTTGATTCATTTGATATTTCCTATCATTTGAAAAACAGCGCCATCTCTCGTCCCTGGTGAGCAGTAGATGTTCCACGGGAGTTTGTAATTGTGTCGTACAGACACATCATTCAAATAGATGACGCTTCGCGACAAATAATCGTATAGTAACAAGGTCACGTGACAGTTAGTAATAGATAGAAAAATTCGAACGCTTACTCACCTGCTATGGGTGGTGTAGGGGTATAGCACGCGTCACGGAATGACGAGGACCCGGGTTCGATTCCCGGCCATAGCTTTACTTTTCGGATTTTTCTATGTGTTCTAATTTTCAGTGTCGTTTAGAAATTAAATTTCTAACGGTAAAACCGTAAAAAGTAAACATAAAAATTAAGAAATAAAAATTTCTTGATTCATTTGATATTTCCTATCATTTGAAAAACAGCGCCATCTCTCGTCCCTGGTGAGCAGTAGATGTTCCACGGGAGTTTGTAATTGTGTCGTACAGACACATCATTCAAATAGATGACGCTTCGCGACAAATAATCGTATAGTAACAAGGTCACGTGACAGTTAGTAATAGATAGAAAAATTCGAACGCTTACTCACCTGCTATGGGTGGTGTAGGGGTATAGCACGCGTCACGGAATGACGAGGACCCGGGTTCGATTCCCGGCCATAGCTTTACTTTTCGGATTTTTCTATGTGTTCTAATTTTCAGTGTCGTTTAGAAATTAAATTTCTAACGGTAAAACCGTAAAAAGTAAACATAAAAATTAAGAAATAAAAATTTCTTGATTCATTTGATATTTCCTATCATTTGAAAAACAGCGCCATCTCTCGTCCCTGGTGAGCAGTAGATGTTCCACGGGAGTTTGTAATTGTGTCGTACAGACACATCATTCAAATAGATGACGCTTCGCGACAAATAATCGTATAGTAACAAGGTCACGTGACAGTTAGTAATAGATAGAAAAATTCGAACGCTTACTCACCTGCTATGGGTGGTGTAGGGGTATAGCACGCGTCACGGAATGACGAGGACCCGGGTTCGATTCCCGGCCATAGCTTTACTTTTCGGATTTTTCTATGTGTTCTAATTTTCAGTGTCGTTTAGAAATTAAATTTCTAACGGTAAAACCGTAAAAAGTAAACATAAAAATTAAGAAATAAAAATTTCTTGATTCATTTGATATTTCCTATCATTTGAAAAACAGCGCCATCTCTCGTCCCTGGTGAGCAGTAGATGTTCCACGGGAGTTTGTAATTGTGTCGTACAGACACATCATTCAAATAGATGACGCTTCGCGACAAATAATCGTATAGTAACAAGGTCACGTGACAGTTAGTAATAGATAGAAAAATTCGAACGCTTACTCACCTGCTATGGGTGGTGTAGGGGTATAGCACGCGTCACGGAATGACGAGGACCCGGGTTCGATTCCCGGCCATAGCTTTACTTTTCGGATTTTTCTATGTGTTCTAATTTTCAGTGTCGTTTAGAAATTAAATTTCTAACGGTAAAACCGTAAAAAGTAAACATAAAAATTAAGAAATAAAAATTTCTTGATTCATTTGATATTTCCTATCATTTGAAAAACAGCGCCATCTCTCGTCCCTGGTGAGCAGTAGATGTTCCACGGGAGTTTGTAATTGTGTCGTACAGACACATCATTCAAATAGATGACGCTTCGCGACAAATAATCGTATAGTAACAAGGTCACGTGACAGTTAGTAATAGATAGAAAAATTCGAACGCTTACTCACCTGCTATGGGTGGTGTAGGGGTATAGCACGCGTCACGGAATGACGAGGACCCGGGTTCGATTCCCGGCCATAGCTTTACTTTTCGGATTTTTCTATGTGTTCTAATTTTCAGTGTCGTTTAGAAATTAAATTTCTAACGGTAAAACCGTAAAAAGTAAACATAAAAATTAAGAAATAAAAATTTCTTGATTCATTTGATATTTCCTATCATTTGAAAAACAGCGCCATCTCTCGTCCCTGGTGAGCAGTAGATGTTCCACGGGAGTTTGTAATTGTGTCGTACAGACACATCATTCAAATAGATGACGCTTCGCGACAAATAATCGTATAGTAACAAGGTCACGTGACAGTTAGTAATAGATAGAAAAATTCGAACGCTTACTCACCTGCTATGGGTGGTGTAGGGGTATAGCACGCGTCACGGAATGACGAGGACCCGGGTTCGATTCCCGGCCATAGCTTTACTTTTCGGATTTTTCTATGTGTTCTAATTTTCAGTGTCGTTTAGAAATTAAATTTCTAACGGTAAAACCGTAAAAAGTAAACATAAAAATTAAGAAATAAAAATTTCTTGATTCATTTGATATTTCCTATCATTTGAAAAACAGCGCCATCTCTCGTCCCTGGTGAGCAGTAGATGTTCCACGGGAGTTTGTAATTGTGTCGTACAGACACATCATTCAAATAGATGACGCTTCGCGACAAATAATCGTATAGTAACAAGGTCACGTGACAGTTAGTAATAGATAGAAAAATTCGAACGCTTACTCACCTGCTATGGGTGGTGTAGGGGTATAGCACGCGTCACGGAATGACGAGGACCCGGGTTCGATTCCCGGCCATAGCTTTACTTTTCGGATTTTTCTATGTGTTCTAATTTTCAGTGTCGTTTAGAAATTAAATTTCTAACGGTAAAACCGTAAAAAGTAAACATAAAAATTAAGAAATAAAAATTTCTTGATTCATTTGATATTTCCTATCATTTGAAAAACAGCGCCATCTCTCGTCCCTGGTGAGCAGTAGATGTTCCACGGGAGTTTGTAATTGTGTCGTACAGACACATCATTCAAATAGATGACGCTTCGCGACAAATAATCGTATAGTAACAAGGTCACGTGACAGTTAGTAATAGATAGAAAAATTCGAACGCTTACTCACCTGCTATGGGTGGTGTAGGGGTATAGCACGCGTCACGGAATGACGAGGACCCGGGTTCGATTCCCGGCCATAGCTTTACTTTTCGGATTTTTCTATGTGTTCTAATTTTCAGTGTCGTTTAGAAATTAAATTTCTAACGGTAAAACCGTAAAAAGTAAACATAAAAATTAAGAAATAAAAATTTCTTGATTCATTTGATATTTCCTATCATTTGAAAAACAGCGCCATCTCTCGTCCCTGGTGAGCAGTAGATGTTCCACGGGAGTTTGTAATTGTGTCGTACAGACACATCATTCAAATAGATGACGCTTCGCGACAAATAATCGTATAGTAACAAGGTCACGTGACAGTTAGTAATAGATAGAAAAATTCGAACGCTTACTCACCTGCTATGGGTGGTGTAGGGGTATAGCACGCGTCACGGAATGACGAGGACCCGGGTTCGATTCCCGGCCATAGCTTTACTTTTCGGATTTTTCTATGTGTTCTAATTTTCAGTGTCGTTTAGAAATTAAATTTCTAACGGTAAAACCGTAAAAAGTAAACATAAAAATTAAGAAATAAAAATTTCTTGATTCATTTGATATTTCCTATCATTTGAAAAACAGCGCCATCTCTCGTCCCTGGTGAGCAGTAGATGTTCCACGGGAGTTTGTAATTGTGTCGTACAGACACATCATTCAAATAGATGACGCTTCGCGACAAATAATCGTATAGTAACAAGGTCACGTGACAGTTAGTAATAGATAGAAAAATTCGAACGCTTACTCACCTGCTATGGGTGGTGTAGGGGTATAGCACGCGTCACGGAATGACGAGGACCCGGGTTCGATTCCCGGCCATAGCTTTACTTTTCGGATTTTTCTATGTGTTCTAATTTTCAGTGTCGTTTAGAAATTAAATTTCTAACGGTAAAACCGTAAAAAGTAAACATAAAAATTAAGAAATAAAAATTTCTTGATTCATTTGATATTTCCTATCATTTGAAAAACAGCGCCATCTCTCGTCCCTGGTGAGCAGTAGATGTTCCACGGGAGTTTGTAATTGTGTCGTACAGACACATCATTCAAATAGATGACGCTTCGCGACAAATAATCGTATAGTAACAAGGTCACGTGACAGTTAGTAATAGATAGAAAAATTCGAACGCTTACTCACCTGCTATGGGTGGTGTAGGGGTATAGCACGCGTCACGGAATGACGAGGACCCGGGTTCGATTCCCGGCCATAGCTTTACTTTTCGGATTTTTCTATGTGTTCTAATTTTCAGTGTCGTTTAGAAATTACATTTTTTGCGATTATTTCACAGAAAATGAATGAAAATTTCAAATGTCCGTCTGTAGTGCACTTCGTTTTGAGTGTATTAATGTGTCCAATGCAATGATCAATCGTGATGGACTTTTATTTTCGTATTAAAGGGATAAAACGCTATATCTCGTTTAATAAGAAAATAAAAGTCCAGCTCAGTAGGGATGCACGCTCTTAAATAGTAGCAAAAAGGTGGAATGACGTCACAATGACGAACGACAGTTATTACCTAAATAATAATAATAATAATAATAATACCAGACCTATAGCCCTTTTATTCCGATTTCACAATTTTTTTTTTTTTTTTATAAATTTATCGCGTAATTCGGCGTGCCTCTAATAGGCCTCATTTATTGCAGGGTTTGGGCTATAGTTCCCACGTGGGCCCAGTGCGGATTGTTCACTTCACACACACCATTGAATTGCTTCGCAGATGTATGCAGGTTTTCTCACGATGTTTTTCTTTCACCGAAAAGCTCATGGCAAATTTCAAATGTAATTCCGCACATAAATTCTGAAAAACTCAGAGGTGCGAGCCCGGGATTCGAAACCACGACCCTCTGCTTGAGACGCCACAGGTCAAACCACTAGGCTACCACAGTTACCTAGTGATTAGTTGGTGATTACACAAAAGATCCACGAATAGGTTAAAGTGTATCCGAATGTCCCCTAGATTAAGATAAGACCTATTGATTAGAGTGATAAACGTTTATAATCCTATTTCACTACATAGTGTAAAACGAAGTCGCTTTCCGCTGTCTGTCTTGAACTTTGTATGCTTAGATCTTTAAAACTACGCAACGGATTTTGATGCAGTTTTATTTAATAGACATAAAGTGATTCAAGAGGAAGGTTTGTATGTGGGTATAATAATATGTATTATACATAATTATACAGTTATGCGTATAGTATAGGAACACTGATTGCACCCATGCGAAACCAGGGCGGGTCGTTAGTCTAACTTCTAACTAATATTATAAATGCGAAAGTATGGATGGATGGATAGATGGATGGATGGATGGATGGATGGATGTTTTGTTTGTTACTCAATCACGCCAGAACGGCCCAACGAATCTGGATGAAATTCGGCACATAGATAGAGAAAAGTCTGGAATAGCACATAGGACTTTTTATCCCGGAAAATTGCGTAAACGCGGATAGCGATAGCGATAAACGAATTATTTGCAGACGAAGTGACGATGTGAGTGAGTGAGTGTGTTTATTTGTTCCTTCTTCATGCACGCTAAACGACTGGACGGATTTGGATCAAATTAGGAACGGAGATAGCTGGTACCCTAAATTAAAACATCGGCTGCTTTAAACACCGGAAAATTTCAAAGTTCCCGCGGGATAGCAATAAACATTGTAATTGCTAACTACGAGGACGAATTCGCAGGCAGGAGCTAGCTCCTGCCTGCGAATGCGTTGAATCTAACTAATATTATCTAACTAATATTATAAATGCGAAAGTATGGATGGATAGATGGATGGATGGATGGATGGATGGATGGATGTTTGTTTGTTACTCAATCACGCCAGAACGGCCCAACGAATCTGGATGAAATTCGGCACATAGATAGAGAAAAGTCTGGAATAGCACATAGGCTACTTTTTATCCTGAAAAATTGCATAGTTCCCGCGGGATAGCGATAAACGAATTCTTTGCAGACGAAGTCGCTGGCAACAGCTAGTATTTAATACTTTGCGTAAGTGCAAATTGTTTGCCACAGTAAAATACTGATCAGCGCGAGTAAACACAGCGTTCATGAATACAGTATGTAAAGTGAAAACAATCGAGCCACCTTTACGCCTCAAGTTTGTATTCAATGTGGAAGGAAAATATTATGTTGCTGGTAAGTTGAAATGTCTGGGTTTCGCGGAAAAGGCTGGAAAGTACAAAACAAAACACATTTACCTTGCTACTGCGCCATGTGCACGACAGTCTGGCCCCTATTTCACTAACTTGACAATTGTCGGCGACATTATGACAATTCGAAATGCAAGGCGTAGTCAATTTCAAGCCAACCGGCGATAGATACTGGTCGAGTTTGTAATGTAAACAGATTTGCCGCCTGTCACCGATTGTTGCGAACTCTTTGCCTTTTGTATGTCATTTTATGTATTTTTCTATGTCGTCGCTGTGCCTGCACGAATCGCTATGTGTTTTTGACCAACTTTTCAGGAGACACAAAAAACTGGTTTACTCATAACATATTGAAAGTAGGTAAATATTTTTTTTTGTGCTAATGTTAAATAATTTCTTACGTAATATGATAATATTTTTAAAAAAATACAGTGAAAACTGAATTTTATACGAGCAGAAAACCGGTAATTTGTTACATAGCGATAAATATTTGAGTCCTGAATACCCGGTATGTGTGTTAGTCGTACACTTAGATATATTAAATTACTATAGAGGTTGTTTGAATTGTGGTTTCAAACAGCACATAGGTATTTTGTAAAAAGAGGTTTGGTCTATAATGAAACAAAGTACCAAAACAATTATAATTAAATGAAAATTTGACAAAACATGCGTAATAATCATAATAATGCAATTTAAAACATATGTCAAGTAAGTTCTTGTAACAATACAATATTAAACATAAAAAAATATCTTTAAATGAGAATAGAATCGTTTTTACTTAACTTTTGTTAAGTTATAAAGTTTAACAATCATGATAATCAGTCGAAATATTATAGACGGGATATGAACCACGATTACCTTTATTGAACTCCCGATATTTCGACGCAGTTGCATGGTCTACCCGCGTGATCATGATGCATGCAACTGCGTCGAAATATCGGGAGCTCAATAAATGTAATCGCGGTTTATATCCCGTCTATAATATTTCGAATGAACTTAACCGTGAACCATTGAAAACTCTTATGATAATCAGTAATGATAAACAAGGTATGGGCTGTATGTGTCTGGTCATCGGAAAATCATGAAGTTAGAGAGGTTTCAACTCGTATACAAAAATATCGCTAAGTACCAAAAAACACATAAATCGGGCGCGAACGACTCGATTGAACTAGTTCAATTAATTCGCTATGTGCACCGAAACACATATCGGACCAAACTTTCGCGTGGTGTATGAATATTAAATGGTCGAGCTATGTGATTAGTGACACTTAGTTATTATAAGAGGAACATTCAATGTATGAACTTCACATGGTTATTTTTACATATCGAGAAATAGTAAAGATAGCTCCACGCTGTTTTTGGAGCATATGTATATTGACATAAGGTTCAAAATGGCATAAAAAACCAAAAATCGAAAAATAACACATAGCGATTTTTGCAGGCACAGCGACGATGTGTCCTTCCATTTGACCTAAAAATTTTGAACAAAAGCATCGTTTTACAAAATGAACATTTGACAAAATTTAAATATGTAATAAACCGTGAAGTTTTTAAAAATCTAAAAACCTTTATGCGTGGCTCACATAAGGTTAGGTTAGGTTTGTTTTATAAGTTTTAAGAAAAGTTAACGGTTTATCAGATATTTAAAGTTTGTCAAATGATCATTTTGTCAATAATTTTTAGGTCAAACGTTAGTGAACCAGTTTTCAAATTTTGATATGTCCCTTTTGTTTTTATGAGTCAGTGTCAATATTACTAGTCCTGAGCTGAGGAGCTGCCTTTTATTGTGATACGATTTCTAAACTAATACAGTGCACTCATTATCCGCTTCAGTGATAGTTATTATGTTAGTATAAATAACGGATAACTCACGTTCTATTACGTCGGAAAAGGTCCGACAGTTTCGAATCTTTCGAGATTCTTAGTCATGGTGCGACGATGGTGCCCGTCGCGCCTTGGCCCCCGTCGCACCATGACTAAAAATCTCCAAAGATTCGAAACTGTCGGACCTTTTCCGACGTAATAGACCGTGAGTTATCCGTTATTTACATTAATATGTCTAAGCCTCACGGTAGTTTTATTTTTAAAAAAGTTATTATGTTGATGAAATAGGGGCTAAGCTTATGCTAAATAATTCATAAAAACATATATATAATACATACATACATACATACATATCGTCACGCCTCTTTCCCACAGGGGTAGGCAGAGACTACTTTGTTCCACTTGCTACGATCCTGACATACCTCTTTCGCTTCATCCACATTCATCAATCTCTTCATACATGCTCGTCGGTTTCGGGGTCATATATATAATATGTATATGTATATATACATTTTTTATGCAATTCCACTCTCCTCGGCTCGTTTCACTTTTGTGGAGACACACAACGCTGATGATCTAATTTTCATATGTGTTTTTTGTTTTTGTTGTTTCTTTTCTATAAAATTGTGTGTATGCTCTTATATTTGTGTGTCTTGCAAAATGAATAAATGTCTTCTTTCTTTCTTTCTTTTTCTTTACATAAAACATTACATATCCCACAAACTTTACTTAAATTCTTCCATGCTGGTCTGGGAGTAAAAAAAAACTGAATGTACCTACCCACCAATTGCTTCTTCCCGGGCAGATGGTAAAATCCCATCGAGGGAACAGGCGAAAATCTCAGGAACCATGATGTTATAAGCGATGTGGCTAGCAACCCATCACTATTTTGATTCCCCTTTCATACTCCCATAATCATGCTAAACGTGGCCTTTATGGCCGGTATGTAGGATTGTTATGTATGTATCACACACAGTGTACTGCAGTGACGTCATATGTTACAACACTATGAGTACCATAAATAATTCAGTCAGGGTACTATTAAATGCATTCGTCATTGCGACGATAGCTCATGACAATCCACGTCAGCATCAACTCTGTGTACACTCTGAGCGAGCCCTGACTTAAAGGATGATTTAATGATCCCCATTAATGTACTGATATTTCAGAATTCGCCGAACGAGCGATCACGTTCGTTTTCATAACATTCTTGTACATCTCGGTAGTATCTTTGTTGGAATTACGAGTATACTCGTAAGCGTTTGACAAAAAAAATTGAAACCCACGACGGAAAGAGTAAAGTAACACAGTCCAGAGTTAAAAAATTAAATAGTTAACTCGGGGTTAGGTTTTACAGTTCCATACAGTCATTTTGACACTACTTAGCCCCGGGTTAGCATCTAACACGGGATTAAGTCGCTAAGCCTGGTCCGTGCAATTGGCCCTAAGAATAAAATAGTTACAGCTCCCTGGGTGGCCTATAAACGTACCTAAACTTTGTCTAAGAACATGCGCTGATACAATATTAAATGCAAAAAACCTGCATTACAATAGACACAAACAAACTCCTTTCCGTCCGTTGTGAGTGAAAAATCTGTAAAAACATTCTAAAAATTCTTCCAACCTTGACACAAGCAACGTTGTCCCATTGGTCAGAAGACATAAAAATCAACAAAGTGAGCAGCTGATCGCGTTTTGAAACTAGTCGTATTTTAGCCGTTTAATCAGTACCTACAATAATGTTATGTATGTAGGTAGGTGTGTATGTTTGTCTTATTTCATTTTATTTATTTAGCCATGTATTTATGTTTGTATTGTTGTTCTTTTGTTTTTATTATCCCTGCGTTTCTCCTGTCTATTTGTTTCCGCCACCCTACTCAAACTGTCTCCAAGTTATTTCTCTGACTTATTGGTTGTCTGGAAGAGATCGCTACTAAGCGATAAGACCACCTATTGTATACTTTATTCTTTGTTTCCGTATTGTTTTGTACTGATTTGTGGTGTTCAATAAAGACAACAAATATGTATTGTATTGCATTGCATACCAAATTTAGACGAATATGTAAATGGCTTACGCCCTATAACTCCCGCAGCATGGTCGTGAGATTGAAATAAAAGAGAATTCTTTGTTTGCCCGATCGGCATCGATTGTAAATATTTGAAATAAGTTAGCTGTTGTTTGAAAATGAAATTGTGCAAATAGATACGGGCCTCGTAGAGCGTGCTGTAGTGTCTCTGTGTGATAGGATAGGAATTCATGCAAACATTAAAAAACCGGCCAGGTGCGAGTCGGACTCGCGCACCGAGGGTTCCGGAAAAATACGCCAAGTTATTATAAAATCCGGTGTTAGCAAAGCCCTGCTCTTAAGCAAAATGTAGGCAGTGTGAGGTCATTTTATTTTGCTTACTTATATAGACACAAATATTAAATAAAAAAAACTACTTACTAGATCTCGGACGGACGGACAGACAGACAGACCGATATGACGAATCTATACGGGTTCCGTTTTTTGCCATTTGGCTACGGAACCCTAAAAAGGATACCTTCTCGTAACACCTAATACAAAAAGTTGCTGCCAAAAATGACATCTTTAAAACAATCTTTCTTGCTGACCGTCCTCCTTTTTTAACTATACTTGCGTTGACATCCATTTTAAATTGTGTATACCTATCAAATTTCAAGACAGTAGCACCAACATTGTTGAAGAGTTCCCTCCTGCGGAGACGGTCCTGACCGCGCCACCATTGTTGTATTGTCATTCAATTTACACAAGGATGCAAAATTTGCTCAATCGGTTGAAGATATCTGCTTCAAAATTATTGAGTTGCAAGCTTGCAAGATTTCACCCGGCCAAATAAATAAAAAGAAATAAATATCTTGGGACAAATTGACCTAGCCCCTAACTAAGCAAAGCTTGTAATATGGGCACTAGACAACTGATAAACATACTTATATAGATACTTAAATACCTACATATTAAACATCCAAGACTCGAGAACAAACATTCGTATTTTCATACAAATATCTACCCCGATCGGGGATCGAACCCGGAAGCTCAAGCTTCATAATAATAATAATAATAATAATAAGTTTATTGCCAGAACATAGTCAATACAAAAAGGTCTTATAGTCAGGTTCTCTAACCACTAGGCCATTCGGTCGTCCAAACCAGACACATAAACATACACACATACGCACATGGTAGGTACATTGTATAAATTTATAAATAAAACACACGCAAATATATATAAACAAAAGATCTTCGCCTTAGGGATACCCAATTATGAAAGATACGTAAAGATAGAAGGAAAGTTTACATTATGTTTCATAACTACAAAGATACAGAACACGTATAAGCTTTCAAATAACTTCACAAGATTTGTTAGAGCAACATTACGTTGAAATAAATAGCCGATGACGGATCTGTGTCCATCCATCATTCCCAATTTACACGTTTAAATGTGGTAATGCATACAAAGCAGGAATAAAAATAGAAAGTGTCAAGAGAAATACTTCTACATTTTGAGTCATACGCCGTAAGAAACAAAAGTAGTCTCTCCTGTGGGCATAAAATTAGCGACTCCGAGTCGGCAAACTTAAGGTTTATTTAAATGGGCCGAAAGTTGGCCAGGCGTCCCAGACGCCGATGTACGACTTAAAAATATTGACTATAGACCCTTAACAAAATATAGATTATTGTAAAAAATTGTCTGAAATAAATTATTATTATTAGGTTTATTAACTTTTGCCATGTCCAGAGGAGAGACGCGAACAAAAAAATGTGTATGACCCTTTTACGCTGTGACTTCAAGAGAATCGGAACACTGGAAATGTCACACCCTCGCGAGATTGGCTGTTTTACTACTTTGTTAAGTTGAAGTTATGTTAAGTGTCAGTTATCTATGATGACGTCTGTCTGTTTCTTAGTACCTAATAAAATAAATAGAGACGGAATATATATACCTGACACTTAAGATAACTGGAACTTAACAACGGAATCATAGATACCTAACTGACACTTAGATAATAAAAATTATTATGATTTTTTTAGGGTAACTGTTGAAACATGTACTAATTATTAAGTTCCAACTTTGTATTTTACACAGTTATACAATAAAATTTATTCTATTCTATTCTATTCTAATTGGAACATAACAGAGAAGGGTGAAACAGGCCCTAAATATCAAAATCTATGTATACAAGGTCTCTTAAAATAAATTGGATTTTAATGTTGTAACTTCCATGACACTCAAGACGCGTGCCGTACTGGCCGCTTACAAAAAAAACGTACGTATTATCTATATTGACATCCCTCTAACAATGTGCTGATGCCCTAGTACAGTGGTGGGCAAACTTTTTTCATGGCGGGCCAGAAAATCACAGATATTTCAAAGAAGGGCCAAAATTATACTAAAATACAATTTTTTTGACACATGACGCATGAACTACGTGGCTAGTCTAGCTGGCTCCTTTGCCTTTGCATCTATTATTCTATTTTATACAGCAGCACCGTCTACATATCGTCATCCTGTGCCATAACACTCCAATTCGAAGGAACGCCGGCGGGCCGCATTAAATTCTTTCGTGGGCCGGAGTTGGCCCGCGGGCCGTAGTTTGCCCATCACTGCCCTAGTACTTACTTTTGCTCCACGGCTCAACAAAAAAACACGTCAAAAATCTAACGCGATTCATTCGTATTTCAAAATAAGCTCTTAGAGGATCTGATATCGTGGTACTTAAACTCTCCCTCCGTCTTACGCCTGACGCGAGTTTAACATTTTTTACCCATCCCAAAAAGCGCCGCTAAAGATGTTTTCACTTTAAAAATTGCTCCGGATTGTGATAATGATCTTTCTGAAAACGCTGGTAGTTTCAAAAAAAGACGGCCTATTTGCAAAATTAACTTTTAGTTTTAATTTTGATGATTTTTCCATACAACGATCGCTGCTTTCGAGATACAAACATACCTTGAACCGTCCACACGCATTAGTTACACGTAATCAGGTGTCTTACTATTTGGGCTCGGCTGCCAGTGACAGAAGACACGTGACTGACTCCGCGTTATATCTTCGAGGGTGCAGGTCGAGTTATGATTGTCTGCCGGTGCGGTGATTACTTCACGAACTTTTTAGTTAGAACGCAATGGGGCGAGTCCTTTTTGGATGGCTCCCAAGTCTAGCTGCACAGGTCGATAACGCACTGTATGAAAACAATGGCGAATTGTTCTTTTTAAAGCTCTTCCGTCGAAAATTTCTTCTAAACAACGTTTAAACAATGATATCAAAAGTCAAGATACGCCTGTCCGAACAATTCGCTTACTGCGCAATTGGGCATTTTCTCTGACGCACTGACAGCTGAACGATACGGCGACCTGTCACAGACTAAGACGCAGTGGTCTTTTAGAACCACCGCATGGGACAAATTACTCGTGAGCGTTGGGTCTATCTTTACGAAGTAATATATATATCTATGCGTTTAAAAGAACATTATATTTATACACAAAAAAATATTGCGTAGCCGAAATATTGTATGTTATTTTTTTAGTAGATCCAGAGTTCCTTACAACGTCACAAACTGACTAACTTCTCTTTACCTCTATATGTATGTATAATATTTATCGCTACATAGTATAAAACAAAGTCGCTTTCCGCTGTGTCTTTCCCTGTGTATGCTTAGACCTTTAAAATTACGCTACGTGTATTGACGCGGTTTCTTTTAATAGATAGAGTGATTCAAGAGGAAGGTTTATATGTATAATACATGCATAATATACCGTGCGAAGCCGGGGCGGGTCGCTAGTACATAATATATAAATGTATAATACATGCATAATTTATTATTACCTATAAGAAAAACGGGACTATTAAGTAACTAAAAATGTATCGCCGGATGTTGTGAGTGTTGTGTGAAGAAACTAATAATAAAGACCAAGTGCGGGTAGTTAGGAAAACCCGTTGTATAGTAGGCGGCAAATAAGTAAAACGTGGAGGGGACATGCGAAATATGAAAATGATGTTGTTTTTCATACTGTGCATATCCCCTCCACGTTTTACTTATTTATCGCCTACTATAGCTAGAAGATGTTGATACCCGCCTCTTCAGTCCTCTCGAGACCATGGATGCAAAGTCGCGTCCAAAACGTCGAGGTATTTACAAAAATACGTTTTATATACAGTCCCGTTTTTCTTATAGTGTGAAAATCGCGAAAGTTTAAATCGATGCATAATATAGTAGAGAAACTCTGATTGCAGCCGTGTGAAGCCAAGGCTAGTTTATTATAGCCCCACTTTAAAAGCAATGCAGCTTGATGGATCAAAATAATCCCAACTTGACTGTAGATACATACTAGTTGTAATCTTCTCGTTGCTGATACAAACGGGACCTTTGTTCCATGATACAGGATTACAATACTGATCACAAAGGATTGTATTAACTATTCATGCATTTAATAGTACATTATGATCCTAACACGAACATTCATAGAGGGATTACATACATTAGTTAATTCTGCAACATTATACTCCAAAAAGCCGTGGTAGCCTAGTGGTTTGACCTGTGGCCTCTCAAGCAGAGCGTCGTGGGTTCAAATCCCGGGCTCGCACCTTTGAGTATTTCGGAATTTATGTGCCAAAATTACATTTGAAATTTGCCATGAGCTTTTCGGTGAAGGAAAACATCGTGAGGAAACCTGCACACATCTGCGAAGAAATTCAATGGCGTGTGTTAAGTTCCCAATCCGCACTGGGCGCGCGTGGGAACTATAGCCCAAACCCTCCCATACACGGAGGAGACCTATGCCGTGGGGCACGCCGAATTGCGCGACAATTTAATAAAATAAATATCAACAACAATGACATGTAAATTGAACTGAAATTGTAGCGAATTCGGAATAAATAGGCTTATAAAAAAAAAACTCCACTACTCCAGTATATAACCAGACAGACAGAAAAACGGTTCTTCGTAGTGCAATTTTCAAAATGGCATTTCAATAAGGTAACACTCGGATCATGCTGCGAATTTGCGGAGATACCATTTTGTTTCACTGTTGTACGTAATAAAAACTATCCTTATGTCCTTCTTCAGAACCCAGACTCGCTCTGTACCAAATTTAATTAAAATGGGTTCAGTAGTTTAGGCGTGAAAGCATAACAGACAGATAGAGTTACTTTCGCAATCATAATAATTAAGTAGGAATTTTACCACAAAAATGCCAAAAAAGATACCCCGAAGTTGTAAGAAAAATATTTAGAATACAGTAAGATATTTTAATAATTTTACATCAACAAGAAGGAAGAATGTTGAAGAAAGTTGAATAAACAAAGTTTTGAAATTAGTTATAGACATTGAACTGACAATTTATAGAGCGCCAATTTTATAGTGCTATACCGTGATATACGCGCCATTATATTGCCAGATAGTGTAAGCTAATTACAGAGATACCATCTCAATGCCAAATAGGAAGTTGTCAGGCAATAAATACTGGAATAAATTCTAAATACAAACCCAGTCACCAGCCAGTTGGCAGTATCAAACTTTAATACATAAATCACGTCTTTATCCCTTACAGGGTAGACAGAGCCTAAGGTAGACCTAAAAGCCACGTTTAGTATGATTGTGGGCGTATAAGTAGAAAGGGGAATCAAAATAGTCCTAAGATTTTCGCCCGGATTCCCTCGATGCGCTTTTACCAGTTGTCAGTATCAAATTTCAATACTTGTTTTATGTTTCAATAAACAGCGAACCGAACATCCCACAAAACTCGGAGATAAAGTGAAGTCAAATAAAACACCGTAAGGGGACGGGCACACAGTTCCTTTACAATGAGAAGATAAATATAAAACTATACGGTGGCGAAAATGTAGAATTTCGAGAGCGCAAAGGCGGCTAAAGCAGAGGAAATTGTATGTAAACGTGGTGCCAGCGGTGCTTGCTTTGATGTGGGCGAGTTACTTGCACGGGAACTGTTACTGGAAAATGAAAGGGCCTGTCCGGAAGGCTATAGGAAAATCGCTCCTAGCTGGTTTATTTGTTTTAGGGCCGATTTTTCAATCCCCAGATTCCCATACAGATAGACTTGTTCGTCGAATAAGGGCCTATCTGAACTGAATCGGCCCTTTTTATAAGATAAATAATTTTACTGAATAATAATATTATGCTTACGGTTAGCGACAAAATAAAAAGGTTCAGCTTTTTTAGCCAAACTATTTATTTACGTTACCGATTAATTTGTCCTTCGGATACTTCGTACATATAATAATATATTTAAGATACATTTTTATATAAAAAATAAGATAAATTTGTGTACTTTTTTGTTTCAAAGAAGAAATATTAAATTAACATTTTCAAAGTACCATTAGCACTTTTATAAATTTGCATTAGCAGACTTGAAGCATTCTACTTTTTATATTATATTACTTTTTAAATTATGACGAAGCTTGTGGCAGATAATACTTGTTTATTTTGATGAAGCTTAGTGCGGATGTGTTTTTTTTTTGTATTTTTATTTGTAATAGATTTGAAACTGTTGATTGTATACTGTATATTGTTGCTTTTTATAGTAACTTCTTCGCTTCGGCAACTGATTATTAAATTTCAAGTGCTGGTCAATTTTATAGTAGATCCAGTGAGTCAAGCAACTCGTTCCACTCTACTCGCCCGTTCGAACCTATCCTCAAAGAAAAAGGAAATACTAAGGGAAAACTGCAGCGCATCAGAAAAGTGGAACTTATAATGGTTGCTAACACCACTTTATACGTGGAACTTGAAGCCTTGTCTCCTGGACTATGTATGTAGTCTAAGAGTCTATTATAGTTTTAATCTAGAGTTTAGTTCACTGAAGAGTTTGTAATCTGTTTGAAACGGTTGTGAATAGTGTACCAATGCAGTTAAAAAATATCAAAAGATCTTTTATTTTCTCTATAGTTAATTTTCTATAACATTGAGTCGAGTGATGCTCGACATGTCCTTCTTCTTCCGCCAGGGCGAGCGCTCCAAGAGGAAGGACTACGAACTAGTGCGAAACATGTCAAGCGTTACTCGATTTTTATACGTGAGTTATCCGTTTGTGTAGTTATGATTAGTCTCACGGTAGTTTCACGTTGAAATCCCGAAGCTTCGTTTACATACATACATACATACATATCGTCACGCCTCTTTCCTACAGGGGTAGACAGAGACTACTTTGTTCCACTTGCTACGATCCTGACATTCCTCTTTCGCTTCATCCACATTCATCAATCTCTTTATACATGCTCGTCGGTTTCGGGTACTCTTGACCTGGCCTTTTTCCAGAACGTCCTCAATTTGATCACGGAACGTCCGTCTAGGCCTTCCCCTCCCAACGCACCCATTCACACTTCCCATATAAATCTGTTTAGTTAATCTTCTTTCATCCGGTGGTTGACTAAGCATACTTTTTTCTATCCTAGTTACTATATCTTCTTTCACAAGCTTCTTTCACAAACTTCTTTTCTAAGCTTCGTTTAGTTTGAGGATAGGTCGATTGGCGTAAATTGTTCAATGATATTTCATCATCATCATCATCATCAGCCTGAATACGTCCACTGCTGAACAAAGGCCTCCCCCTTAGCACACCATAATGAAACAACTCGCCACCTGCATCCACTGGTTTCCAGCAACTTTCACGATGTCGTCGATCCTAGTGGGAGGCCTCCCAACACTGCGTCTTCCGGTGACATGGTATAATAATACTATAATTACAAAAACGGATAACTCACGTATAAAAGCCGAATAAAGCTCGACACAAATGTTTTTGTAATTATCTGTTTTTGTTAACAATTATTGTTTTTGTGAGTATCGCGGTAGTTTCATATTGAAATATATAATATTTACTATTTAATTTTCGTTGTCTAGTGCCCATATTACGAGCTTTGCTTAGTTTGGGACTAGGTCAATTGGTGTCAATTGTCCCAAGATATTTATTTTTTCATTTTTTTTAATAGGAAAAAATAACATGAACTTGGGTACTGAAATTGTAGCAATTTCGGAATAAATAGGGCTATATTATTATTATTATAATTTAATAGAGTGATTTTAAACCAAATAGATCAGTGTTCCCTTATTCCTCGGTCCCTACTGACATCATACACTGGATAAAATACACCATTTGAAAGCAACATTCTATTGCGCACGGTACTTAGAGATGTGATAGTTAAAATACGGATACGGATTCGGATTGCCACTACCTAGGTCAGCAGATACGGATACTGTTAGCACAGCGTGGATTTGGTCAATTAGTAGACCGTTGCTATATTAGTAAATAAAATGTTAGGAGCATGTGGTTTCAAGAAATGAAATTTAATGTTAATTGTTTTGGAATTAATAGCATGTAAAAAAAAATACTGACTTACCTCCTTATTCTTAAACGCTCTATAGGCTTCTGCTAACTTAGCAATCGTTTGTCCTTATCTGTGAAAGGTAAATGTCAAAGTGACAGATAAGGACAAACGATTGCTAATTTAGCAGAAAAAAAGCGTTTATGAATAAGGGGGAAAGTATTTTCTTAACTTACAGACACGTCCGAATCTTTGTGAAGATAGATGTGTAGTCTTATCTCGAAATCAGGATGATATCGATAAAGGTTTACTTTTAGATAGGGCAGACATATTTTTAGGGTTCCGCAGTCAACAAGGAACTCTTATAGTTTCGCTAAGTCCCGTCTGTCTGTCTGTCCGCGGCTTAGCTCGAGATTCTTAGTAATGTACTAGAAAGCTAAGGAATACTAGAAAACGGATTGGAGATATTTTTATAAGCCTTTTTATTCGGAATTCGCTACAATTTCAGTAAGTACATGTTGTTATTATTGTCGTTTATTTATTAACTTGTCGCGTAATTCGGCATGCCTCGTGGCATAGGCCTCCTCCGTGTATTGGAGGGTTTGGGCTATAGTTCCCACGCGCGCCCAGTGCGGATTGGGAACTTAACACACACCATTGAATCTCTTCGCAGATGTGTGCAGGTTTCCTCACGATGTTTTCCTTCACCGAAAAGCTCATGGCAAATTACAAATGTAATTTTCGCACATAAATTCCGAAAAACTCAGAGGTGCGAGCCAGGATTTGAACCCACGACGCTCTGCTTGAGAGGCCACAGGTCAAACCATTAGGCTACCACGACTTTTTTTTTAACGAAGTTTAAAAGAAAACTATCACAGCTAGGTTGGTTTTACAAATAAGCGAGTAAAATCTAGTCGACCAACTTTTAAAATGTAATTTGAGAAGTAAAAAAGAAAATTTCATACAAATTACATTGACTTGGATGGCGTTGTTAGACAGGCAACTACAGAACCCTACACTGCGCGTGGCCCGACACGCACTTGGCCGGTTTTTAATTAAATATGGACGGATACGGATTCGGATAGCCACATCACTACAAATAAACAGGTAAGACCTAAGAGACGTCGCGACTTCCAAACGATACAAACGGAATGCGAAATTTACACAAGAAAAATTCCATGTCTACCTTTCGATTTGGGATATACATTCGAAAATGTACCTTAGACCTGCTGTTTAAAGAGTCGATATTTAATCTTCATTTCGCAGGCGTAAATTCGTAAAGGCATTCAAAGAAAGGCTGGATGTTGGCTCGAGTTACTCCATCGCGGCTGTCGTTTGTTTTTTATTTTAACCCGAGACTTTAGATAAATACGTTTAAGATTAAAATGTAAATTTACACTCTAAAAAAAAATTGGTTGGCCCTATCAATATCTTGATAGTCATAATCAAGCATCTTGATTCCATACGAGCCTAACAAGGACTTAGACACATCAAATAACACACACGCAAAGCTCTGGAACGAGGTTCCTGCTACGGTGTTCCCAGACCGTTATGACCTTCAAACTTTCAAAAAAAGAGCCTACTCCTACCTAAAAGGCCGGCAATGCACTTGTGACTCTTCTGGTGTTGCAGGTGTCCATGGGCGACGGTAATCGTTTTCCATCAGGCGATCCGTCTAAAAAAAAAAAAAAAAAATAAGGTAATTCTGATTGCTCTTACTATTGCTATGTAACTGAGCCAATTAAGATCTTGTTCGATATTTACATGAAAATTAATCTTATGTAAATCAACAAAGACAAAAATAATGAAATAAACTATGAAAATGTTCATAACCGTCAACATACTTATCTGTGATAATGAATTTGTTAAGGATTGAATCAATCTACGTTACATAACTATGCCAACAAAGTCAATAACAGATGCAAGGTATACAACTGTTAGGATTAATAACATACCTACTTTATTAGTTCAATCACAGATACACTTATTGTTTTAAGTGATCAGCTTTCTTTGATTCATATAAAATCTTAATTATTGTAATTAACTTAACCTCAACTAAGAGAAAACTGCTCTTAGTTGGTCTTCATTTTTTAGAGTGTACATATAGATACATGCATACCAGTGGCGTGGCGTCAAATATATCAGAAGGCAAGCCGAAGGGAACTTAACTAGCCTTTTCCTCTAATTCTGCACAATAAATTGCCCAACTGCCTTAAAATAGGCAAGCCAGTGGGAATCGAGTTCTATGGACGCCACGCCACTGATGCATAGAGTCATTATCCCTTACGGAGTAGCCAGAGCCTAAGGCAACAAGACATAAAGGCCAGCATGATTGTGGGCGTAGGGAATCAAAATAGTGATGGGTTGCTAATCGCTTCGCCTATAATGATTCGTACGATACCCTAAAAAGGAATTACGTTACCGGTTTTTTAAGTAACTAACCCAAACGGGGCGCGGATCAGAATGTATAAAGTTTAAAATGTATAATGGTTAAAATGCATAATGGTTCAAAATATAAAAATGCCATTTTCTGTGAAACTACTAGCTAGATTTACTTTTTTGATAGTGTAATCTATAGATTGGTTTAGGTTAGGTTAGGTTTAGTTTATAACAATTTTTTCCTGCCGCTAAGCAGCAGTGCTTGCACTACTGTGTTCCGGTGTGGAGAGTAAGACAGCCGGGGAAATTACGGGCACAAGAGGCATTTCATCTAAGTCCTCTAGGTTGGCAACGCATCTGCTATCCCTCCGGGGTTGCGGGTGTCTATGGGCAATGGTGATCGCTTACCATCAGGTGACCCTCTTGCTCGTTTTCCTTCCTATTCACATAAAAAAAAATGTTAATTTGCAATTTCCTGAGAAAATCGCTTTATGTATTTTGAACCAATATGTATTTTAACCCATTATACATTTTAAACTTTATGTATTTTAATACGTACCTACCGAAACGGTGTCAACTTTATCTATTATTGGAAAGTACGAAAATTCCCTTTGTAAAGTCGCTACGGGAATGGAGGCGAGTCCACGCCCACGTCTACGGCGTAGCGCTTGCTACGAAGGCAACGTTAAACGTAGCAGCAACTTAAGAACTTTTGGTTTGAAAGTTAGTTTAGTTTTTAACCATTTTTTATATGACAAAGATGGCAAACAAGTAAGTGGATCGCCTGGCAGTGAGATGTGCAATAATTTCTCCTTTTTTGCTTTATTCTCCACGCCATAACACAGCAGTGCAAGCAAGATAGGAGTAAATAAAAAAAAAAACATTCAGAAGCTTAGTGTAAGTTTTTTGTAATTTCTAAACGACACTGAAGTCAAAAGTCAAAAGTTTATTTTGCAAATGCCAAGGGATACATGTATTTTTTTTGAATCTACCAGCGCATTCGGAAAGACCATCATTGCCAAGAAGAATGAAAATTAGACTGAAAATTAGAACACATAAAAATACGAGAAGTAAAGCTATGGCCGGGAATTGAACCCGGATCCTCTTCATTCCGTGACGCGTGCTTTACCCTTACACCACCCATAGCAGGTAAAAACCTTACTTTTTGTAATAAAACCGATACTGTTAGTAATTTAGATTCAGTTTAAAAGCCGTGGTAGCCTAGTGGTTTCACCTGTGGCCTCTCAAGCAGAGCGTCGTGGGTTCAAATCCCGGGCTCGCACCTCTGAGTTTTTCGGAATTTATGTGCGAAAATTGCATTTGTAATTTGCCATGAGCTTTTCGATGAAGGAAAACATCGTGAGGAAACCTGCACACATCTGCGAAGAAATTCAATGGTGTGTGTTAAGTTCCCAATCCGCACTGGGCACTCCAATACACGGAGGAGGCCTATGCCATGAGGCACGCCGAATTACGCGACAATTTAATAAAAAAATAAAAAAATATATATAAAAAAAACCACAATAACAACAACAACAACATGTACTTACTTACTGAAATTGTAGCGAATTCGGAATAAAAAGGCTTATAAAAAAAAAAAAAAGTTATCACTTCTGTCGGGCGTCCCGAGACGCACACGTTTCTTTTTTTCTTTTGCTTAAAAAAATACAAGTTCGACAACCCACACTTAAACTATTCAAACAATATTAAGCACTATCTCACAACACAGGCAGTAATCCAGACTGCAAACATATATCATTCGTCACGTAACAGACGTGAGCTTCGAAAGCTCCGTGCGTAAAGTACAGTTAATTCAATGTCAAACAAGGACACAATGAAACTCCGAGGGGAACGGAAAAAGTTGCCAGATTCTCGCGCAGTGGAAGCTTAAACAGTAGGCCAGATACACTATTTTTAACTAGTCATAAAGTTCTTATTTGTGGGGGGAATAAAATAAGTTTTTCACACCTCTCATACAGAAAAGTAAGCTTTGCTCCCTGTCGAGAGGGATCAAAGTGCAACTTTTCTGTTCAAGGTTTTTCTAAGTATTTTTTTGCAAATGCAATTTTTTAAACTTGATAATTGTAAAACCACGCCATTCTCTATGCTTGTAGCTCTTTAATTATATTTAGAATTATTTTTAAGTTTTTTAATGTTCTGTGTGAAAAGTGGTATGAGCCACACGGGAGCAAAATTATTTTCATCTTGGGCGTTAGTACTTGAATCCCTCATTACGCTCTAGATTCTACTTTAGAATTCCTCGCTACGCTCAGGATTCTATTGTAGAATCCTTCGCTACATTCTGGATTCAATGTAGCGCCCTCGCCGTAAATACATGATTTTGCTCCCTTGTGACACAAATAACTATTAACACCCTAGCTAGCGTGTAAAGATTTTGTCTAAAAACAAGGCAACAGCTCCAAATACCGGAACTTTATAGAATAAAATTTTTAATGTATTTTTTTTGGATTACTTAAGTGTTTTATAATACCAGGGGGGGGGGGGGTTATTATGACGTCTTAATGCAATACAATAACTCAATTCCGATTCAGTTTTGGTTCGCACGCCGTTAGATCCATACTAAAAATGACAGCTACAACTTGCGTATACTTTTGCGTGGGCGGTCGCCGTACAACTAAACTTACATACAAAAACCTCCATCTATCTACAAACTTTGATTATTTAATCTCTTACGATGTATGTATGTACGGTATCGTACAGTAGTCATGTGGTGAAGCCCCGGTAAACGCAAATAAAACCAATACAATGGAACCAATACAATCGGTTTTTGAAGGAAGTGGGGCGCCGTCTGCGTGGGAGAGGTTTTGACCCTCGCTCCGGGTCTTTTCTGGTGCAAAGGTTGTCCATCGCTGTACAGCGTGGTAATGCTGCGAGTGTGATGGGCACCTTTGCGCCGGGAATGACGCGGGGCGGGTTGTTTGATTGATTGTTTTTTTTTTTTTTTTGTTTATTTATTGTTTGTTATTTATTTGATTGTTTTTTTTTTGACGTATTTGTTAATGCAATGTGAGTTCATCATCAACCTACTTTTTATAGCACAGGGGCCTTACCATGACTTCCTAATGAGATTCGATTCCGACTCAGTTAAGATTTTAGCTGTCATTTTTAGTATGGATCTGACAGCGAGCGAACCTATACTGAATCGGGATTGAATCGCATCAAGACGTCATGGTAAGGCTCCTGAAGTTCCAATTCTCCCAGCAGCAGAGCCTACTGTTGCTTTCTCCCTCTTCCCCTCCGTGTCTCGGGTGACAAGGCGGCCGGCACTTATCGGGACACTTCGCAAAAACGGAACGAGCTGCTAATGTGACAAAGCTCGAGGTGAGACGTTTGAAGTTCCCGTTTTATTCCGAGCGAAGTGTGAGCGCATTAAATTTAAGTGATTTAAGTCGTTTTTTAGAAAAAAAGTGTGTTTTGATCGTTATAAGTAAAGTTGAAACAAATTGCATGTAATTTCATTAAACCACACGGGAGTAAAGTTTGTTATTGTGTCGTACAGACACATCATTCAAACAGTTGACGCTTAGCGACAAATATTCGCATAGTAACAAGGTCACGTGACAGTTGGTAACAGATAGAAAAATTCGAAGGCTTACTCACCTGCTATGGGTGGTGTAGGGGTATAGCACGCGTCACGGAAGGACGAGGACCCGGGTTCAATGCCCCGCCATAGCTTTACTTTTCGGATTTTTCTGTGTTCTAATTTTCAGTGTCGTTTAGAAATTACATTAAACCATTCATTCATAAGATAAATCACGTCTATGTCCCTAATGGGGTAGACAGAGTCTAAGGTAACAAAACCTAAAGGCCGCCTTTAGCAAGGGTGTGGGAGTTTAGGCGGAAAGAGAAATCAAAACTGTGGTGGGTTGCTAGCTGCATCGTATGTCACACAATTTATTACGCCCAATTTATTATTATTATTATTTTTCTATTTTTTTAAAATTCAATATTCTTTATTCACATAAAATATGGTACGGTCGACCAAGGAAGTGGTCTACCACTTTTCATCCAACATCCTATCAAACAAAAATGTCGCTAAAGTCGAACTTTCAAGTTGACAGCCTGTCTTATCGACCTTATTATATTGTAACGTGCAAAGGAATTTTAACCTTAGGGTGGTAGACCACATATTTGGCTGATGGTACAATAGGTGATAAAAAAAAAAAATGTAAAATGTGTATAATGTGTAGGTATGTGTATGTGTGTGTGCGTACGTGTGCGTGCGTGCGTGCGTGCGTGTGTGTGTGTGTGTGTGTGTGTGTGTGTGTGTGTGTGTGTGTGTGTCTGTGTGTGTGTGTGTGTGTGTGTGTGTGTGTGTGTGTGTGTGTGTGTGTGTGTGTGTGTGTGTGTGTGTGTGTGTGTGTGTGTAATGTGTATGTAATGGTAAATTTATTTGTATTTTATTTTTTTAATATGTACCTAAGATTTTCCCCCATTCAGATTATGCGCGGGAAGAGAAGCAGCTGGTACATCTAGCCCCCTTATTCATAAACGCTCTGTATAGGCTCTACTAACTTAGCAATCATTTGTCCTTATCTGTGGAAGGTAAATGTCAATGTGACAGATAAGGACTAACGATTGCTAAGTTAGTAGAAGCCTATAGAGCGTTTATGAACAAGGGGGTATGTGTTTTCTTTACCAGACCAGCATGGCAATCTCGGCATAACCCACATAACCATGAACGAACCCAATAGTTTCTTAAAGCGGCAAACTTGTCTCCAAAATCATTCCCTAATCATTCCACAGACGCATAATAAAAAACCACAATATCTTCGGCTCCGTCATATTGTGTTTTTTCCTCGCATCGTAACGCTTGACCTCCCCCAATGAATAAAACATCACGTTCGACATCATCGGATGCCGCGGCGAATATTGAAAACGGAAATGTGATAACAAAAAAATGTGATATGGAAAAAAAATGATATGAAAAAATAGTGAGCCACCAAATCAAATCGGGACGTGTGTTGACGAATAATCTTGGGCTCGAAGGCTTCGACCTCTTGGAATATACTTGGTTACGAATTGCTGAGAAAAATTGGCGTTCATTTTATATAAAGTTCGTTTGTTCAACAATTCTATAATTAGTAGGGTATCTAATAAAGGCAGTGTCTGATAATTTGACTGACACAAATTACGCAAATATTTTGTTCGGCAAGTAATTAAAGTAAAATTCAAAACCTCTGCGTGGCTTTCGTTAAGTTAAGGTTTTGTTATATAAGTTTCCCAATAAGTTACTCTACTTCCAATAAATTACTCCGGCTATCTTGCTTGGTCATCATCACAGCCATAGGACGTTCACTGTCGGAAATGCCCCCATCCCCCCCTCTATAGACCTCCAGTTGCCTCGAGTTGCCTCCAATTGGTTGGAAGACTCTTTCATAAAACATTGTTTTTTGCTTTTTTCCTAAAGACGTAATTTTTGCCCAGCACACCACATGAGAGAAAACGAGGGCTGCGTCACACGCGAGATAGATTACCCGTCTTTTTCTTACTATATGTTCTAGAAAGAGAGGTAGAGAGAAGAGAGGTCTATGTCACGGCACAGTCCTCATGTTAGCCGTGCAGTGTCCGTTGGTTGGAGTTTTACTTTCTCTGTAATTTTGTATTTTATTGCCTGTTCTAAGAAATACAAACTCGCACACAATCAATCATTTTTATTTGACGACTTAACGGCCACAGGTAAGGCCACCAAAACCAAGATTCAATTAGGAATCGATGTTCAAATTAAATCTCTAAATCTCCATGTTTACGCGCCAACTTGGATGTAAAATTAATTTCTCCGACCCAAAGATAAGTGGTTCCGACGGTTTATAATAGGCTACGGGCCTATTTCACCGCTTACTATTAAGTTCCGGTTAAGTGTCAGTTATCTATGATTCAGTCTACATGTTCAGCTTGTATAGTTCAACTATGCGTCGACAGATGGAGCTATACGACTTTGAAACATGGTATCGAAGTGTCGCTCTGTAAATTATAAATGCGGCCAGTTTTAAATTGTAATGTGAGAATCTTTAGCAGTAAGAGTAACTGTTTTGATTAGTAAAACATAGAGTTTGATTCAAAGTACGACTTTTCATTCAGTTACCATAGTCCTTTCTCAAACATGGTCCCTTG
Organism: Pandemis heparana; assembly: GCA_963854515.1. Lineage (NCBI taxonomy): Eukaryota > Metazoa > Arthropoda > Insecta > Lepidoptera > Tortricidae > Pandemis > Pandemis heparana. The sequence goes on along the minus strand of OY978012.1, from coordinate 15,585,932 downwards.
AACCGGATCCGGCTCTTCGCTCTACCTCTTTCGCTTCATCCACATTCATCAATTTCTTCATACATGCTCGTCGGTTTCGGGTACTTTTGACCTGGTCTTTTTCCAAAACGTCTCCAATTTGATCATGAAACGTCCGCCTAGGCCTTCCCCTCCCAACGCACCCATTCACACTCCCCATATTAATCTGTTTAGTTAATCTACGTGTTATGGTGGGTATGGCAAAAGAAGCATGAAAGCAGAATAAATGCAGTAGAAATGAGAGCGTTAAGAAATATGGAAGGTGTATCACTGAAAGATAGAATAAGGAATAGTGTGATAAGGGAACGTGCTGGTGTGAAAGAAGATATAGTGACTAGGATAGAAAAAAGTATGTTTAGTTGGTTTGGTCACGTAGAGAGGATGGATGAAAGAAGATTAACTAAACTGTTATCTTAAGTGTCAGTTATATAATAATTATAATTCCGCCTCTACTTATTACTACGAAACAGACAGAGACGTCATCGTAGGTAACTGGGACTTAACAGAGATTGGTGAAACGGGCCCTTTAGCTATTTACGACACTAAGTTTCACGTTACTTTATCATGTAGGGTTATAAGTAAGAAACTTCTTAATGTACTAGTCGGGTTTTGGATTACAGGTATCAATTATAGTATTAGATTCTTGGTTTAAATGCAGATGCTCAAATATAGTATTATCTGTACGTTAATAATATCCACAATTAGACGAGGAATTACGTCGCCAGTAAAACATACAAACATTAGACATTTTTGATGTATGTATAAAGTAATACTATTTGTATTTTGTAATTAACAGACTAGGTGTGTTGGTCTTAACTGTACCTAAACCTATCCTTGTATTTTAAATAAATAAGTAAAGACAAAAAATCGAGAAGTAAAATCCTTGATTTATTTTATAGTACTTTGTAGTTAAAAGTGTTTGTTTCACACAGTACACATGGATATGAATACCACATACAACCACATCTTCAATCCCCCGAGGCTTGTAGCTTGATACGCTATCTCAAAGGCTCCACGCTATGTTAACTACAATTTTCAGTTTTGACTCGGCGGCGTCTGGCACAAACCGGTTGGAACCGCTGCAAACTGGACACTCAGGGCAGTGGTTATGCAACCAAAAAGATCTATGCGTTCACTTTCAAAATTACACTTTCGTACACACAGTAGGACGGATAACAATGAAACCAGTCGGTTTCAACGTTAATAATAGGTAGGTACCTAATGTCTTTTTTTTTTTTTTTTTATTATTTTGTTTTATTGAATTTTATTTTGTTGTAATTATGAAACCAGTCTGCAATAAAAGCTTGTATTCAAAATGGTTTGTTTAACAAAACCTTGTTTGTATAGTAGGTACTCTTTTCACCTATACGCCCATAATCCTGCTACCATAATGCTGCTGTGTTCCGATGTGGAGAGTTAGACAGCCGGGGAAACTACGAGCACAAGAGGCATTTCATCTTAGCCCTCTAGGTTGGCAACGCATTTGCGATCCCTCAGAGGTTGCGGGTGTCTATGGGCAGTGAGGAAGATCGCCTATGAGGTGGACTGACCAAATAAAAGCGGCAGTAAATGACTCATCATCACTGCATGAATGCACGAGGAAGGCGGCCATCAGAGAGGAGTGGCGGCGTGTTGTGAAGCTTGCCACCAATACCTGAAGTGGTGACCACGACCACTCTGTCAAGAGTGATAACGAAAAAAGGAAGATGGGCAGTGGTGATCTCTTACCATCAGATGACTCACTTGCTCGTTTGCCTTCCTATTCATATAAAAAAGTGGCCTTTAGGTCTTGTTACCTTAGGCTCTGTCTGCAATAATCTAGACGTTAATTATCGCCGTTTTTAATCCGTAGTTGTATCATCAAAAAGCTTATAAAAGTATTTACTTTAAGTTCAAAAGTCACGTCCGAAGTGGTCTTTGGTTTGTTTTAACGAGGTGTTTGTCACAAACTGGAGTTAGTTGCAGTTAAAATATCTCGAGAGATTTGGAATTCCGACGGCACGTTGGTGCGGCGGTCATTAAAGAGATGAATAATTAGTAAGGGTAAAAAACTTCATCTAACTAATCCTACTACTATTATAAAGGCGAAAGTTTGTAAGTATGGATGTATGGATGTATGGATGTTTGTTACTCTTTCACGCCAGTACGGCTTAACGGATCTGGATAAAATTTGGAACAGACATAGTTTATGATTTGGAATAACACATAAGCTACTTTTTATCCCGGAAAATTGCGTAGTTCCCGCGGGATAGCGATAAACGAATTCTTTGCAGACGAAGTCGCGGGCAACAGCTAGTATTATAAATGTGAAAGTATGGATGGATGGATGGATGTTTGTTTGTTACTCAATCACGTCAGAACTGCCCAACGGATCTTGATGAAATTCGGCACATAGATAGAGAAAAGTCTGGAATAGCACATAGGCTACTTTTTATCCCGGAAAATTGCATAGTTCCCGCGGGATAGCGATAAACGAATTCTTTGGAGACGAAGTCGCTGGCAACAGCTAGTCTGACATAATCTGCGCAATCGTGGTTACATTGTTATTGGCTTTATATAACACTAGCTTCTGCCCGCGACTTCGACTGCGTAGAATTAGCAAATTGACATGTCTATCGCTAACCCCCGGGAACTATGCAATTTTCCGGGATAAAAATTAGCCTATGTTTTAATCTAGGGTACCAGCTATTTCTATTACAAATTCAATCTATATCCGTCCAGTAGTTGTAGCGTGAAGAAGGAACAAACATACCTACACACTCACTCACGTCGTCACAAACTTTCGCATTTATAATATTAGGTAAGATATCTTTGGGTGGTATGGAATTTGGAGGTATGTCAGGATCGTAGCAAGTGGAACAAAGTAGTCTCTGCCTACCCCTGTGGGAAAGAGGCGTGACGATATGTATGTATGTTTGTGTGGAATTTAGACGATTCTATATTGTAAAATAAGTAAGTAAGTAAATCTAACTAATATTATAAATGCGAAAGTATGGATGGATGGATAGATGGATGGATGGATGGATGTTTGTTTGTTACTCAATCACGCCAGAACTGCCCAACGGATCTTGATGAAATTCGGCACATAGATAGAGAAAAGTCTGGAATAGCACATAGGCTACTTTTTATCCCGGAAAATTGCGTTGTTCTCGCGGGATAGCGATAAACAAATTCTTAGCAGACGAAGTCGCTAGCAACAGCTACACGTAGTACTAAATAGGTAGCGATAAACATGTCAAAGGAAGTAGCTGCCTAGAGTCGCGACTTTAATAATTATTGCAGAATATACTATTAACATCAGCTCTTAAGTCTACTTCTACGCGGACGAAGTCGCGGACAGAAGCTAGTTAATAATAAAACTGTCAATGATAACATTAACTTGGAACAGCTTAAAATAGTTGGAATTAATTACTACCTGGCCTAAGCCGACCGACAAATATGTCTTTCGGTCAACTCGCGGCGGGTATGAATTTATAATAAATTGAATGCTAAACCCGCCCCGGGCAGCAGGAGGCAAATTTATTCAGAAATATGAGGGGCTCTGGGTTGCCAGGGATATAAAATTTACTGGAAACGGTGTTCGAAGTTCGAACAGAAAAACTACAGTAGCTCATTACAGCTACTCGCGCTGCCACAAATATTATCTTATTTCAATCCCTTAACTCTATCAAATATTATCTATCTAAACCTTTTAAAAGAGACTAAAACTAAAATTATAAAGTAAATACCTCGTTAAAATATTTCGGCACAGGTATCGACCCCAAGACGCTGGCCGCATTGCAAACACAAATACATTTGCCTCTCTGAACTACTAGTCCTAGCCTTTGAGAGAGGTAAACGCCAGAACTAAACGTGTTGAAAGGTCTTTTATACAAATGAGTTGTTTCCTTGGGTGGTAGTGATCTGAACAGAGTGAAAACCACTAACTTCACTAATCCTACCACCAAGCAGCAGTGCTTGCGCCTTGGGATAACAAGACGAGGCTCCTATTTCACCAACGCGACGATTGTCGGTGACAAGTTACAATTCTCTTTACATTACAAACTCGACGAGAATCTACGTTTGGCTTCATATTGAATACGCATTGCATTTAGAATTGTCAATGGTCACCGACAATTGTTAAGTGGGTGAAATAAGGGGCCTGAAGGCAACGTTTATCATGATTGGGGGCGTATATGTGGTAAGGGGAATCAAAATAGCGATGGGTTGCTATATACAATACAACAACAATACAAATACTCTTTATTGAACACCACAAATCAGTACAAAACAGTAAATCAGTATATAACATGATTCCTAAGATTTTTACCCAATTTCGCGACGGCCTTTTACCATCTGCGCGGGAAGAGAAGCAGCTAGTACATCTGGGGGCACGGCAGTGCCTACGCCAAGTCGAGCATAAAAGCGACACGGCCGTATCATCCTTTTCTCGAAACAGTTCAGGCCATTTTCGACCATTTTTTTTTTGCTTCCAGACCAGCACGAAAGAAACGCGGGCAATCATCCAACAAAATACCTTTTTTTAAGTAAAAAAAGTGTACCCACTAATACTAAATAAATAATACTAGTTACATCTAGTAAACTAATGGTGTAAGCCAGATAAGTCCGTAAAGCGAAAACAATACAGCCACCGCAGCTATAAGGTAAGCGGCCAGCCTGTGCCCAACCTTTTAAAAATACACTGGCAACGTGGTTCCTTTCAGTGGCCACTTTACCTTCGTGAAACGGAGAACTTTGCGCAGTACTGGCCAGTAATAATATTTAAAGGAAAGACGAGTAAAAAAACTATTTTAAATTTAAAAACGGAATAAAAAAGTGGCCAGTCCTGTAGAGTTAACGACTGTCTTCACCATGGACGTAGTACTTATCCAAACAGGACAGAGTACTCTAAAAATTAGTATTTACGAATTGCAAGGTGAGACGACCGCGGGAGCCGAGAGAAGTGCGGGCGGCAGGCGCACTGCCCGCCCGCACCTCTCTCGGTCCCCTTTGTCGTCCCACCCCGCGCCCCTGTGCCGCGCGGGCAAGGACTCATTTAAGCGGTTGGTCTATACATAAATAATAATAACAAATACCTAAATATCATGGGACAAATTACATCAGTCCAATTGACCCAGTCCCAAACTAAGCAAAGATTGTGCTATGGGTACCAGACGACGGATAAACATTCTTATATAATGTAGATAAATACATACTTAAATACATACAACATCCATGACTCTGGCACAAACATCCGTATTCATCATATACGGATGTTTGTGCCATGTTTGTGTATAATATTGTTTGTTTGCGACTGACATTATCCTTCAATTTAAATCTTCATTTAAATGTAGTATTAACATAGACTTAGGGACATACTATGTAACTAACAAAATGAATCTCTGTTGTTCAAAATAAATGCATTAATTATTATTATCTAACTAATATTATAAATGCGAAAGTATGGATGGATGGATGGATGGATGGATGGATAGATGGATAGATGTTTGTTTGTTACTCAATCACGCCAGAACGACCCAACGGATCTAGATGAAATTCGGCACATAGATAGAGGAAAGTCTGAAATAGCACATAGGCTACTTTTTATCCCGGAAAATTGCATAGTTCCCGCGGGATAACGATAAACGAATTCTTTGCAGACGAAGTCGCTGGCAACAGCTACTTATTATATAAATGCCTGCCGCTACCGTGATTCGAACCCGGGACCTCTAGCTTCATAGTCAGGGTCACTAACTACTAGGCTATTTCGGTCGTCGAGACATACATAGATACAAACATTGCAAGTTAATATAAAGCTTGTAACTTGTAAAAAAACTCCCACCACATCCAAACTGACAGCGCAAGTCATAGCCACAAACATGGCCGAATAAGAAACCTCTGGCACGCATGAATATCAAATGATCCGACATCACACGAGACGCCGTTGCCGTTGATATGCAGATATCAATCTTGCCTAAACACGGTTGTTCGTGGAACGTTTTTATTAAAAATAAACGCGCCCTTGTCTTGGCTGGAATACCAGAATGTATTACACGGTCGGCGGAGCGCGGTAGGCTTAGAACTACTACGAACCTTCTCTATCCTACAGTATTATAAAGTCAAAGTCAAAGTGATTTATTTGCAAACATAGGTAAAACATAGGTGGTGATAGGTCAGTTCAAGAGTACCCGAAACCGACGAGCATTGAATGAAGAGATTGATGAATGTGGATGAAGCGGAAGAGGTATGACAGGATCGTAGCAAGTGGAACAAAGTAGTCCCTGTGGGAAAGAGGCGTGATGGTATGTATGTATAAGTGAAACTGGTTACAGTGATGGTCAAAATATAATCTAATCTAAAGCTATGCGCTATTCTATAAATGCGAAAGTTTGTGACGATGTGAGATGTGAGTGAGTGTGTTTTGTTTCTTCTTCACGCTGCGACGACTAAACGGATTTGGATAAAATTTGGAACGGAGTTAGGTAGTAATCTATTTCGAAACGGAGGCTACTTTTTATCACGGAAAATTGCATAGTTCCTGCGGGATAACGATAAACATGTCAAAGGTCATAGCTGCCTAGAATCCCAACGTAAATAACTTATTGCAGAATATTATACTCTCAATATCAGTGCCTAAGTCTTATTCTACGCAGACGAAGTCGCGGGCAGAAGCTAGTATATAAATAAAATTATATAAAAAACTCCACATACGCATTAATCAAGTACTCGTACGTAAATAAATAAGAATTCAATATTATGCCAAAAATTCCTTACAGTATTTTGAAAATGAGCTGATAAATAAACACTTTACACACGCACACACATACACACACACATGCACAGAAAGAGAGAGAGAGAGAGAGAGAGATCGCGTATTTATCTCTTAGAGGGTAGACAGAGCCTAAGTTAACAAGACCTACAGACCACGTGGAAAGGGGAATGTAATTAATGATGGGTTGCTAAGTACCAGGATATCAAATTCTCTAAGAGCTTATTTTGAAATACGAATGAATCGCGTTCGATTTTTGTTGAATCGTGGAGAAAAAGTACTAAGGCATCAGCACAGCACATTTTTAGAGGTCTGTACGTTTTTTTTGTAAGCTGCCAGTACGGTACGTGTCTTGAGCTCCATGAAGGTTACAACAAATCTAATCTAAGCTGCTGTTTTCACTTCTGCCGCCACTCCCGGCTACTCGTCGCTTTTTTTATTACATTTATTCCGTGTTCATATTTATACGTAAAATAATTTGAGTGTTGATGACTCAGGACTTCTCTTTGTATACACCTATTAAGAAGATCGCAACTCGTTACAAACTCGCCCTTATCCTATAGAGTTTCAAAGGTAACGCTCCGTTTAATGCCCGTTCATTTCGCCCTGTCATTTGTCAGTGCACTCTTACTTTAAGACGCTAAGAGCTCAAACGTCAAACGTTATACGAGATGTGAGACAACTGAATACAACATACATACAGACGTAAATCACGTCTTTATCCCTTACGGGGTAGACAGAGCCTAAGGCAACAAGACCTAAAGGCCACGTTTAGCATGATTGTGGGTGTATACAGGGTGTATCAGATAGCCCCTCAGAATAATCAACTGAGGTATATAACCATAGCTACAGAAGCTAAAAAATATAAAAAAAAATTGGAGTAATTTTTTTTTATATTTTCTATAGGAATGGTAGTATTAACTGCAATCATTCCTATAGAAAATATAAAAAAAAATTACTCCAATTTTTTTTTTAATTTTTTTTTTTAGCTTCTATAGCTATGGTTATATACCCCAGTTGATTATTGTTAGGGGCTATCTGATACACCGTGTAGATGAAAAACGGAATTAAAATAGTGATGGGTGCTTTCCGCACCGCTTATTACTATGATTCCTATGATTTTCACCCATTCCCTCGATGGGCTGCGAGGGACTGGTACATTCTATGTTTTTTCTTTGCTCTCAGACCAGTATGGAAGAACAATTGAAGATACACAACACACATAATTATAATGTTATTGTGGTTTCTAATTAAAAAAAATAGAGGTAATATTATAGTAGTTTCATTCACATTTTTTTTCTTTTGATCCTTAAAGGTTTCGTGATTAGTCCTGTATGAATGAGGTTCTTAGTTTACAAAAGGATCAAGATTATGTTTATAACAAACAAAAAGTTCGCGTTTCTGCGTCAGCGAAGTATAAAAGAGTTAAACGATTAACATCTCTTTGAAGTTTTGAAGAAAAAAAGTGCAGGGGACTTGAAATAAATATTCAAGTTTGATTCTCCGCAAAGTGTTTTTTGGCAATTCTTTTCGGTAGGTATATAACGAGGACATAAAATAGAGAGTATTTATGTTTTTTTTGCTGTAACTAAAACTCATTTCAAAGAATAAAATTACTATTATATTATTCTTCTTCTTCTATCTAATCTCTATTTATCTATCAACGCGCATAATTTCCAAATGACTGCACCGAATTGGATAATTATTTTTTAGCTGTGTTTGTTACTGTTTGGACAAGGTTCGTAAAAAAATTATATTTAAAAAAAAAAATTGCATCGGGGGCGAAGCCCCGGGCAACAAAAAGCAAAGGGCTAGTAAAATTATAAAAAAATATATATTTCAAAATAAAAAAAGCCGTGGTAGCCTAGTGGTTTGACCTGTGGCCTCTCAAGCAGAGCGTCGTGGGTCAAATCCCGGGCTCGCACCTCTGAGTTTTTCGGAATTTATGCGCGAAAATTACATTTGTAATTTGCCATGAGCTTTTCGGTGAAGGAAAACATCGTGAGGAAACCTGCACACATCTGCGAAGAAATTCAATGGTGTGTGTTAAGTTCCCAATCCGCACTGGGCGCGCGTGGGAACTATAGCCCAAACCCTCCAGTACCCGGAGGAGGCCTATGCCATGAGGCACGCCGAATTATGCGACAATTTAACAAAAAAAACAAAAAAACAATAAAAACGACAATAACAACAACAACATGTACTTACTGAAATTGTAGCGAATTCGGAATAAAAAGTCTTATAAATAAATAAATAAATAAATATTTCTAATAAATAAAAAGTATCCGAGACTATAATCTGTCAAAGATTTGTGTCTCTCTTTCCAGAAAAACAGAATTCAATTATGGAGTACATAAGGACATGGTATTTTTGATTTCACATGACGTATCAGATCTCTCTATCTTAATCACTGTCCAATTAGTAGTTCAAAATTTTTATGCTTTCAGTACCTATTTGTTTGTCCGATGTTACATTTAATTTTACTTTTTGTCATTTTTTCTATGATATTTTGTGTGTATGTAGTTACATGGCCTCGGTCCGACAAAGCTCAAAGACGAAGAATAAGTTTTAACGTCTGCAAACGCATTCCTGTCTAGGGAATTTCCACAGAAATTATGTAAGACACATTTCTGAAAGTCTGTAGACAGCCACATACTCGAGAATACTCTTTGTTTCTTACCATAATATTATTATGGTGGGTATCGTACAAACTATTATATCAAAGAATCGAACATTTTACTTTCCAATTTTTTACTTTATTTATACGGTTTACTCGTTAGAAATTATTTTTCTTAACAATACTGAAAACTAGAACAAATGAAAAATACGAAAAGTAAAGCTATAGGTGGAAATCGAACCCGTTGTCCCTAAGTAAAAAAAAAAAGATCAACATCCACCATCTGCTATGGGTGGTGTAGGGGTAAAAGCACGTATCACAGATTTCTGAGAATCCGGGTTCGATTCCCGGCCTTCCCTTTACGTTTTGAATTTTTCCATGTGTTCCAATTTTCAGTATTGTTTAGAAACATACTAATTATATTTGTTAATTAGGTTGGTCCGTTGGTCTTTAGGTAAGGCCCGTATACGTGATTTATGATTAACGTATGTTAAGTCATCATCGTCATCATCATCAGCCTAATTTACTTCCCACTGCTGGGCACAGGCCTCCTCTCAGAATGAGAGGGCTTAGGCTATGGTTCCTACGCGGGCCCAATGCGGATTGGGAACTTCACACACACCATTGAATTGCTTCGCAGGAGTGTGCAGGTTTCCTCAAGATGTTTTATTGTTGTTGGTTTATGTTAAGTAAGCCTTAATATACTTAAGAGCAGATATAACGGGTCGCTTTCTGTAGAAAATTGTTTAAAAACCGACGCGTTATTTTTGTTCGTGAGTGTATATAGGTACTCATTTCAAAAAAGACTAAGAACTGGCCAGCGAAACGCCACGAACAGCTCGCAAGATAAACGAAAATATTTATATTTGAATTTGGAATCATGCCGACAAAGACATGTTCCGCCAAGGACCCAAAGGAGAGCTCGGGAGCCTTTTATAGTTCTGTAAACGAAGTCGTCTACAGACTGATATAATCATATTTGAATACACTATTCTAAGTGTACGGGTAATACCAGGTAGGTAACTTAAACTGCGTTGAGGTTGAGACACGTATACGTAAAATGTAACCTAGCACTTACTTTATTTTTATCAAAATAAAAACAAGTGAAGGGCGAACAAAAATAATTTCATTTGAAACACGAAGTCGAAATTAAACGAAGAAATACTAAGAGCTAAGTCAAAGTGCGGGATTAAATTAAAAGGAAATAAAACCTGCGGTATTCCTTGACCTCACTTTGAAGTGCATTTCTAATTTGTACCCGCCAGGGTTCCGTATACATTATTTTAATTCGAAACGTCGAAAACTTAAAAAAACCGATTGTCTATAAAGTCGGTTTACCGACGATAGTTTTACGTGATAACGTCGTAAAGAAACATCCGAACTGCTAGTTCTGACGTCACGCGAGAAGATCGTGCCTCTCCATCGCTTGTTCCGCGCTCTCGCTTGCACACTCTGACGTCACGCGGAACGTGACATTGAGTCATGATTTTTCGTGAGTGCAACCGGCGTTCGTTGATTTATAAGACGTTATCACGTCAAAAACCATCTTACTCAGTACTAGTTGTTCCTCCATTGCTGTATTTAGTATGCACAAAAATCACGTCTATTCATAAAAAGTTCGCTCGCTATAGGCTCGCTATAGAACCGATGCAAATAAACATGATTCATAAAGTCAGTTAACGCTGATCAGTCCATCAAGGCTCTGTTAAGTCTTCCGAAAGTTAACGGACCGTAGACCCTACTTTATCTCTCTGCTAACACATAAAATGGCCGCCACAAATGTGAACAGCTGATTTTGGCAAGAGCAAAACCATACGCAAAACAACTTTTTTTGTTTTAAGTTTATCCCCTCCGGGAAAGGTAACTAAAGGAAACTAGATCCACACTGCCTCGTCTGTCGTATTAGGCTAAAGCCATGTTTTCGGTTTCCCGCTAATTTGCTGCCACGGCTGTCAATTTTTTTTTTTAATTCACTAACAGGCCACTTTTGGTCTATGATTTGTCAAGGTGACAAAATAACGCGCCTAATCCATCCATCAGCAGCTCATTAGCTAACAGACTGCTAGCAAGCGTTTATGAATCATACTTTTTAACAACTGTCAAATAAGCTTAATCAGTCTGTTAACTAATAGACCGATCAAACCTCAATTAAGGATTTTTTTATGAATAAGGCTGTATATCTCTTACGGTAGACGGAGCCTAAGAAACAAGACCTAAAGGCCACGTTTAGCATGACTTAAGGCGTATAGGTGGAAAGGGGAATCAAAAATAGTGATGGGTAGCCGCATCGCCTATAACGTACTAATTCCTAAGTTTTTCACCCATTCCCTAGGTACTACGTTCGTATGTCGAATAGTTTCAGACTCTCCCATACTGACCGATCTATATCTACCTAACTCTGTTCCAAATTTAATCCAAATCCGTCCCGGCATCGCAGCGTGAAGAAAGAACAAAACACACTCACTCACATCGTCACAAACTTTCGCATTTATAGCAAGCGCATAGCGTTTGATTATATTGTATCTTGACCATCACTGTAACCAGTTTCACTTGCATACATATATACATACCGTCACGCCTCTTTCCCACAGGGGTAGGCTGAGACTACTTTGTTCCACTTGCTACGATCCTGACATAACTCTTATTTATATGTGCTACAGATTGTAAAAAAAAATTATGGCCTTTAGGTCTTGTTACGTTAGCCTTTGTCTACCCCGTAAGGGATAAAGACGTGACTTATGTATGTATCTATATATGTATAAGATAATTCGAATATGTCTTCCAACCTTCGGAACCTTTTTAAAGGCTATGCCTTTTTAATTCTTGCATGAAAGTCAGGTTCACTCTTCAACCGTCTCGTAATACGGTGAATTATATGACAGAATAAAAATCCAGGCCACATTTAATTACTCAAACAATTTTATGTACCATTCGCCTTTGAGCGTTCCAAGTCATAGTAATTAACGCTCGGTTGAGAAGCGCGAGCAAAACTATAGCGTTAAAGTCCACTTCTTAGCTTTTAAGGTGAAGTTTATGTTGGGTTTCATAACTCTACAGGAAAAAAAGTAGTAGGTAAATTAAAACCCAACTATGCCAAAAAAGAGCGACGGGTAGCACCCCGGGAGTGCCGGCAAAAGTGAAAACAGCAGCTTAGATTAGATTTTAATGTTGTAACCTCAATACGCGTACCTTACTGGCCACTTACAAAAAAACGTACGTATTATCTATATTGACAGACCTTTAACAATGTGCTGATGCTCTAGTACTTTTGCTCCACGACTCAACAGAAAACACTTCAAAAATCGAACGCGATTCATTCGTATTTCAAAATAAGCTCTCAGAGGATCTGATATCCTGGTACTTAAAGAGTTTTACGGTAGGTATCTATGCACCATAAACCAAAAATAAACTGGCACTAAAGGCTCTGTCCCACAAAGCATGAAAGTGAATATACCATAATAGCTTAATTGAATAAGATCCAGCCGATTCACACCACCGTCGGCTATCACGAAGACATAAATAAAATAATGACCCAAAAACTTTCAACTTAGACAAACACATAAATTGTTTCAAGAGAGGAATCCTTAGGGCGTAACAAAGCGATAACTTTCTTGACTACAATACCGACCTTGTAACCAATAGGAAAAGTCCATTTTCCGTCATCGGAAAGTAACAAAATTCAACCATCACGCTTGCTACGTACAACATTAAGCGTACATGTAACGAAGGTTCTATTTCTAAAGGGTTACGGCTGTCTTTTGTTTTTGGGTGGCATTATTTGCTTTTGCCAGTGGTATATTTGTTACCCTCTTCTTTGGAACGACGAGATAATTTATAGAGGGACGGTGACCACTTTTTTCTCACCCTTTACTCTGTCTGTAAGTAGTGTTCGTCTTGTATTTAGCTCGTAAAAAGTTTTGCGAAGTGTTTCGGATGGCCTGAGGGAATTTATACATTTTGAAACTCAATTAATTTGTTTACTGGGCGGGCTTTCGAGCGTGAAGATGTTATTAATAACTCCGTATTTATTGAGTTTTTATTTTTATTTTTAAAGTCATTTTCGGGGCTCCGTACTAGTCAACGTAATAAAACGGAATCCAGTTTTGCTATACCTGTCTGTTTGTCTGTCTGTTTTCGGATTAGTTCAGTCTGAGAGTCTTAGTATGTAGAAGAAGAATGTAATTTGGCATGATCATTTTGTTAATTTATGTCAACAAAGTAATCATAGTAAAAGTTGTAAACAGGTATGAATGCAATGACGGTTTTTTCATGAATATGTATACAAGTCAAAATTGTCTAGAACGGATTTCGAGTGACGACATTACTAAATTCTTAAAATCTTTCACTGTAAACCGAAAAGGATCTTTTTAATTGTATCAAAAGCAAACATTTCTAAGAAACTTTTGCTGCACTTTTTCAATTTATAAAGAAAAGTTTGATAAAATTTAGAAGGTTGTATCATGCTATGATGAGTAATCCAATCACTTCCCGTTTCAAAACAAAGGATTTTTTTTTAATAAAAAGTCACGTTAAAAAAGCTGCCAGTTCTGATAAAATATGGGCCATGTGATACGCAAGTTACAGGACACTGGCTGTTTGCCAGCTTTTTTCAATTTTGGAACTGTTTTAATCAGGCGGGGAATGTTGAAGCGGCGAATTTGTTTTTAAATTTCGATGGCCAGTGTTAATTGTGTGGGGTTTAGAAAAAAAACGTACACGCATTGCATTGCATGGCTAATTTTTTGAAGATAAAATTTCTTTAGCGGCGTTGAACACGTTTTGGGATGGGAAAAAAATGTTAAAACTCGCGTCAGGCGTAAGACGGAAGGAGAGTTTAAATAGCAGGATATCAGATCCTATAAGACCTTATTTTGAATTACGAATGAATCACGTTCGATTTTTAAAGCGTTTTTTTTGCTGACCCGTGGAGCAAAAATACGGCATCAGCACATTGTTAGAGGTCTGTCAATATAGATAGTACGTACTTACGTTTTTTTTCGTAAGCGGCCAGTACGGTACGCGTCTTGAAGCGTCATGGAGGTTACATTAAAACCTAATCTAAGCTGCTGTTTTCACTTCTGCCGCCACTCGCGGAGTGTGGTACCCGTCGCTTTTTTATCGGAACGTTCAATTCATTACATAGTAGTTCATAAACAGTAGCTTATTCTATTTAGATTGCACTTACTTGAATTTGAATGAAGTTCTTGTTTTTAATTATTATAAAAAGCAGTTTATTAGTCAATTTTAAGTACCGAAAAGAGTTGACTGTCCTGTATAGTCCAAGAAAATGTTTTATCATTTTTTATGACAAAAATCAGAAAAAAGCAATAAAGCAGTTTGTCACATTGACTTGTTAGTGAACGGCTTTGATGTTTTAAGCTGTACAAACGACATTGAACCCTATGGGAGGTAAAGGACTTTCTTGGTCGACTATACAACAAGCAAGAACATTCACCCGTATTTGTCTTGATAAAAGGTTTTAATCGCTTTCCGACTGTTTTCATCGCTAAAAATATTTTTTTTTGAGATAATAGTCTATGTATAAGAGCAGGCACGTAAGTCTTACGATGACGAGTCACGTGGAGAGGATCTGCGAATCCACGGATACCGTATTTTATACTTATGCGCATACAAGGTCAGATTAGACTTATGTGCCGGCACTTATAGGTATTGTAGTAATTTTGTCCTTATCAACTTGTCTTGTTTTGATTTCAAGCAATAAATGAATCTGAATCTGAATCTAAATCTGAATCACTTCCTGCTGCGTAATTGAATTGTCAGTTTTTAATTTTATTTCATTATTTTATTAAGAGCGTGCATCCCTACTGAGCTGGCAACGTCGCATTTTTGGTGAATTTTTGCGATTATTTCACAGAAAATGAATGAAAGTTTCAAATGTCCGTCTGTAGTGCACTTCGTTTTTAGTGTATTAATGTGTCTAATGCAATAATTGATCGTGATGGACTTTTATTTTCTTATTAAACGAGATATAGTATTTTATTCCTTTAATACGAAAATAAAAGTCCATCACGATTAATCGTTGCATTGGACACATTAATACACTCAAAACGAAGTGCACTACAGACGCACATTTGAAACTTTCATTCATTTTCTGTGAAAAAATCGCAATAAAAACACCAAAAATGCTACGTTGCCAGCTCAGCAGGGATGCACGCTCTTAATCAGACATATATTTTTTTGACATTACGCAAAGATATAGCTGAAAACTTGCAGTAGACTACACCTTTTTTGCATCGCAGCATTTGTGCCAAAACACTTAAGCTTCTTTTGTTAATAATCGTATCTAACTAATATTATGAATGCGAAAGTATGGATGGATGGATAGATGGATGGATGGATGGATGGATGGATGGATGGATGGATGGATGGATGTTTGTTTGTTTGTTTGTTACTCAATCACGCCAGAACGGCCCAACGGATCTGGATGAAATTCGGCACATAAATAGAGAAAAGTCATAACACATAGGCTACTTTTTATCCCGGAAAGTTGCGTAGTTCCCGCGGGATAACGATAAACGAATTCTTTGCAGACGAAGTCGCTGGCAACAGCTAGTAATAATATATTTTCTCATTTTGTGTAGCTACTCAACTATTCTGGTCGACCTAACACCGTCAAGCCAGTAGGCCTGGCGCGAAGCCAGCGAAGTCGCAATTAGCAGGAACTACCGCTGCATACTAAATTGTGAAACAAAGACTAAACTTTGAAGCAAAAACGTTTAACTTCATCCTGCTGCTATTGTCTACACTGTTCCAATCGGGTTCGGTTGTTTTTCTGGGACGTTCGATTTGCGAAAAGTTGAATCCGGACGCTACATTGCGTCGTTCGTCAATTGTTTTAAATTTATTATTTTAATTGAATGAAATATCACTGGCTTACCATGACGTCTTGATGTGATTCAATTCCGACTCAGTTCAGGTTTTAGCTGTAATTTTTAGTAAGTCTGCTGTTGGCTACTGGCTGGTTTGCGGCCTATTTTACGTTTTGATACTTGTCAATGTACTTCCCTTCAGATCTGTCTGCCTTGTGCCACGATTGCATTGTGTTCTACTCTTTTGCCTTATAATTAAATATATTGATTCATTAGAAGGTGTTTCCATCATCCTCATTCACCCATTATACAGTCCACCTCCAGTAGCTATCATCTGCCGTGGTATAACTAAAATGCCGTTAACTGACATCCGGGCGATTTTCAACTTTGGATGGTACAGTAATAAGAAAAAAAATCTAACGAGCTTCTGCCCGCGACTTCGTCTACGTAGAATTAGACACATTAGGCAGCTATGACCTTTAAGGCTCGGTATTCCTGCGAAAATAGGCATTTAGCGCTGTCCCGGCCGTCCGCGCGATAGTTCGCGCGGACTCAGATTTTGTGAACTCGCATGACCTCGCCAGCGTCACAGTATAGAAAAGAAATAGTATAACCTTAGTATGACTTTACAAATGCATTTATTGTGATCAAACTTAAATAAGTATACCTACTTACTATGAATTTGAATAGATAAATAGGTGATAAAAAATAATTAATAGTCAATCGTTTCATTCTTCATCATCGTGTTAAATATACCCGATATATTCGGGTTCTTTATTTCAAAGAACTTTTGGAAAAAAAGACAAATAAACAGGTAAGGTTACAAATAAAACTATGAATTAAAAATATAATTAAGACAACGGCAGGTATTACCGTGGTACTTAAGTAAGTTTTCAAAAGAGTCCATATAATTACGGGTATCAAAGCTTCTTAACGACCAAGTATTTTTTTTAATTGAAAAGCGTTTATTGAACTTTCAGCCTCGTAAGTTTTTGGACTCATTTTACTTCTTATTATTTGGTAAAATTATTATTGAAACTGAAATGTGCATTTCTTCTGATACCGTGGTAATGTACAGTCTGTGACTCTTTCACCGCGAATTGAACTTTCATTTCAGAGGGTATAAAAATCAGGAATTTTCTACCATCGGTAATAGAAACCAGATTCACGATTTGGAACCTAATACCGAATGTTAAGAAACATAATTATGGCTTGGGTTCTGTATATTATTTTTTCTTTCGTCCATGGTGGTCTTGGAGTATAGAATAAAACATAGAATGTACCAGTTACTTCTCTTCCCGCGCAGATGGTAAAAGCCCAACGAGGGAATGTGCGTAAATCTTAAGAATCATGTTATAGGCGATGAGGCTAGCAACCCATCACTATTTTGATTCCCCTTTCCATCTATACACCCACAATCATGCTAAACGTGGCCTTTAGGTCTTGTTACTTTAGACGTGGTTTGTGTATGTATATGTACGTATATTATTTTTGTACCTGCATCAATTTTTTTAAGTAGTTTAGTATAAACGGATGCATTTCCAATTGATAAGTAAAAGTCAAAATTTTATCTAAAAAGTATACACTTACAGTACCATAAATGTTCATATTTTAATAGAAAATTAAAATGTCACTCGGTAATAGATACTTCTTTAAGAACCTATAACCGAGCCAAACAAATATTGAATGGGTCGGTAATAATAGTCCCATACATAATATTTAAAAAAAAATTGGAGTATTTTTTTATATTTTCTATAGGAATGATTACAGTTATTAATACTACCATTCCTATAGAAAATATAAAAAAAATACTCAATTTTTTTTAAAATATTTTTGTTAGCTTCTATAGCTATGGTTATATACCCCAGTGGATTATTGTTAGGGGGTGTTTGATACACCCTGTATAGTTACTATATAAAATAACTTGAAAAATAGGATCTTAACATTCAAAATGAACTACAAGTATCAACTTGATCGATTCCTACTAACAAGTTAAATTTGCCACCCGCTTATAATTTAAGATTGCGTTAGGGATCCTTCACTTTCTTCACAAATTTGGTTGTAAACATTGAACACAATGTTTCGCAATTGTGCACGGAGAGGTTTCTTCGACATTTTCACGATAATAATAATTGAAATTTTATTAAAACAGTCGAGCAGCAAGTCGTTATGACAATGAACGTACTGATATTAGACAGTGACAGTTTGACATTGCCATATCAAAAACTCTTTTTTTTTCTATGCCATGAGATTCTGGTAGACCTATGCAAATTCAGTACTGAAGTTTTTGCTAAAAATTAAGGGTTTGTTGAATACTTTCCATACCACGGAAATAGTTCTTTAATAGCGTGAATAGATCAAGATTGAAATAACTTTAAGAAAGGATATAACCGATCATATATACCAAAAATAAAAGTCAAAAGTTAAAAGTTTATTTTGCAAATAGGCCGCCAAGGGCTCTTTTACATGTCTTTTTTTTAATCTACCAGCGCATTCGGAAAAATCATCATTGCCAAGAAGAATGCGCCGCAAGAAACTTGGCAGAAAGTCATTTTTTCAGAATAAAATGTCCTTGTATACATTAATAATTTTATTATAAAAATAAAAATATTACTAAAGTAATAAATTACAAAGTAATTAACATATCTAGGTACAGCCTGGCAAAAAAGAGCATAAAGAACCAAAATAACCACTTAAACTATTAGTTTACGCGACACACCAGGGAAGTAAGATACACAGCAAAAAATAAGTTCTATCACCGCCGTATTTTATTTTCCATTTTTAACGCCATTCGAGCTCAAAAAACATATAAAGAATATTTTAAGGTTGTGCAGAAAACTATAAACAACCACTTAAAAACCATATTATTAGTTCGATTGTCTGAACCATTACGTAAAGCACTACATAAAATTAGAGTTCTCTTACATGTGATGTGGCGTCACGCGTTAGTATGGTACACCTCTTCCCACGCCCCCGTTGCGGAAACTGACGAATTGTGAGCTCTATATTCCAATTCGCACACACTAGCGCTAATAGATCCGTTGGTCAATGAAATAAGTTTCGTTCGTGTATAATTCATTTTTTAGGAAATCGATCGGTTTGATTATAAAATGCGTATTTGAAAATACCGCGGTAAATGACACTGATTTTGATACCCTCGGTAATACCCGCCGTTACCTTATAATCTCAAGATTCTTCGTAATTTATTTGTCGTGTGCTTATATCTGTACTTAGCCGCAAACATGATGATGATTTAGAAACCTTATTTAGTAAAGTGTAATCGCGTTTAGGAAGTAAGGATCCTAAAAATATTTATATAATTTGGTTTACAACATATTGAAATTAAATAAGAAAAGTTAGATTTCATTTTATTTGAAGATATTGATGAATGTGGATTAAGCGAAAGAGGTATGTCAGGATCGTAGCAAGTGGAACAAAGCAGTCTCTGCCTACCCCTGTGGGAAAGAGGCGTGACGGTATGTATGTATGTCATTTTATTTCCATCTTTGATTGGTACGTAATTTATAAAATTATTATTCGTAAAATTTCGGTCATAGTGCCATAGTATAAAAATATCAGTATAACATCTGAAAATAGCTACAATTTTTGATAATCCATATTTTGTATATATCGGTCGGTATCTCTGCCTCCCGTTTGCAAAATGTACCTTATTCCATTTACTTGTTATTGTAGGTCAACAGGGTAGCCTCAGAAAACAGACAATGACATTGCTGCTGTAATAAATCTGTTTGTTTAGTGCACGAACATGTCGCGGATAAAACTGACACAGGTCCGTCGTCCGTAAGCGCCAGCGCGCGACTGATCGGGCCTACCGAGGCTCTGCGCTCGCACATTTTGTAGGTATTTAAACATAGTAATTAAGACAATCATTTTATATATTCAAACTCTGCGAATTTGTCTATAAATATTTAATGGCTTTAGTTGAGTACAAAATTTTAATTTAAAATATTAATAGTTTAGTCATAATATTGAAAAAACTTTACAAAAAGGAGTAACTTTGGGATTTCTTTCTATCGAGGGAAGTTTATCGGATCGTGTAACTGAATGCGATTTTGACTAGACTAGATCCTTAAGTAAGACATAACTTTTTTTCAGATTTTTAAACCCTATTTTCTACGTCTGAGATGGTTTTTAAAAACTCTAAAAGCGGCCTCTTTAAGCCTACCTCGCCTTAACATGTATATCGCTATCCCGCGGGAACTACGCAATTTTCCGGGATAAAAAGTAGCCTATGTTTTAATCTAGGGTACCAGCTATCTTCGTTCCAAATTTTATCCAAATCCGTTCAGTCATTTTAGCCTGAAGAAGGAACAAACATACACACTCACTCACTCACATCGTCACGTCGTCACAAACTTTCGCATTTATAATATTAGTAGGTAGGATATATTTATATATAGCTGTCATTTTTAGTAGGGTATGGATCTGACAGCAAGCGAACCTTAACTGTCTCATCCGAGTACCGCACGCCGAAGCTACCGAACAACGGCTGATTAAAAAAAAAAAAAAAAAAGTGCCTTCTTCAACTTTGACATTGGCGGAATCATCGATAGTGTCGATGGAGCTATATTACCAAAAATTGAATTAAATTGAATTGAACCTTAACTGAATCGCATTAAGACGTCATTGTAAGGCCCCAAGGGTTTTTAAGAGCAACCGGGATTTCGTTATGTACCCCATTTTCCATAAAAAGTTACGAATCTGTTTTAAAAAATCTAATCTTCGTAGAGTCTAGTATAATATATGTAAATGTAAGGTTATAGTTTAAAGTAAAAGTCCGTTAAGGAACAAGCAAACTTTCACGTTTACAATTTTACTTCAATCAGGTAATTAGAATAAAATTCCGTAAGTATACAAAATTATTGCAATCCCCAACCTCCAAATTCACAAACACTGTACCCTAACGAACAATCTAATTGCAAATGGGTTCTAAAATATCGCATCGCGCAAAATTGTCATTCTACACCACAACATTACAGCTTCCAAATCCCGATCACGCACACCATATTTGTCTGTAAAATTGCCGCTCAACAAAAATATGAACATTATAATCTTGCCAGAGTTACTCAACCGTAATTGGTTTATAATTCATTCGCCTACTTTGCAGGGTTCCGCGCGTCCGAAAAGGAAAAACTCTTATTTTTCTCTACTACATTTCATCATCATCACCATCATCATCATCATGTCCTCCTTGACGTATCTATCCGTCAACGGCGAAACATACACATTCTACATCATTCTACTACATTTATTTTGTCCTTCTTGTCAGTTATTTTGCGTCATGTATGCATCTGCCAAAGACTATTAGGTACACCTAAGTCATTCTACTGGGCTTGAACGGGTCCCTTCGACGTGGCATTCTGCCTAACAAATAAAAAAACCCTAATCACAAGTAAGTAAATAAAAAGTAATTCAATTTTGTGTCAAAAATACCTTCCATCATTTTGGAAAAGAGCTGATATGTGATATGCTTCAAACTTCTGGACAGATTTTTGCCAAGCATGGCTACGAACCAACGCAAGGAGGCTTTCTGGAATGGACGCCCACAGACGGACACACACACACACTCACAAACGTCGATGTCAAACTTATAAACTCCTCTTTTTGCACAGAAAAGACAAAATATAGACCCCACTTTATCTGCTGTGGAGAAGGTAATGTTAATGTTTTATTGTTAGGTGTGGAACCTTTGATGGCAAATTCCGACTTGGAATTTACTAACTTGTTTAATACATACATACATACAGTCACGCCTCTTTCCCATAGGGGTGGGCAGAGACTACTTTGTTCCACTGGCTACGATTTTGACATACCTCTTTCGCTTCATCCACATTCATCAATCCTGAACTTTTTTAATGTTATATTGGGATATACGGAACCCTTGGTGGGTTAACCTGACTGGCACTTTGCCGGTTTTTACTTTTCCGCCTCGCGAAATCTTATTTCCGTGTTTTGATAAAGGTGGGTCGCTACAAGACAGCAATGCTAATAAGGGGGGTTTTAATGTATTTAATTTTGAATTCATGAATTGTATTTTCACACGGTATTATAACCTCTCTAACCAAATAAAGAGTTAATGCTTACTGAGCTCTGAGCTGCATAGTTGGGGCTATACGCCTTAGTGCCTTGAGCGTGTGTGCGTAACTCAGTTAGTTGGTGGTGTTTGCTTGCATGTATGTGTATGTGTTACAGTGATGGCCGGATAAATTATTCCTAAGATTTTTGGCCATTCCCTCGATGGAGTTTTACCATCTGCGTAGATAGAGAAGCAACAGGTACCTACATTTTATGTTTTTTCTCTGCTCCCATACCACACAGACATGACTTAACTTCACTATAACGCGGGATAGCAAATTAAAAAGCTAGTAGCAGATAAAAGTCAAAACAAAACTTATGCATGCTGTTTTCATGTGAGTCGACACAGAAACTTTACATCCTCCTTTTTAACCTACACTTTATCTTCAATCTTTCGACGCAAGAGACACTATGATATTACGGGAACGTACTCAGCGAAAACGTAAAACGGTAGCATATTTCCCGACGGACACTATCTCAGTAGAAGTCTTAAAACTGTTACATATCACAATAGCAAGTCTTTTTCACAAACCGAGACTGTAAGTCCATAATCTATGAAGCGTATCTTTGTATCCTGGGATGCTTATATCAACATCGAACAATATTAATTGAAGAATCATACAAAATCAAGTGCTCGTGATTCTGAGCAGAACTGCCGTCGAAGATCCACAGCCCCACTGCAGGGTGGACCCTGAAAAAAATCTTCCAAAAAAAAAAAGACAGATATAATCCTGAAAAATTAATTAATTCATGAAACCACTGTCTTTTCCATTGAAAAAAGAACATTAGTGCAGACGGAACTGTAAGGGTGCGACCACACCGCCGCTTAAAAAACGGTGACGTTACGGAATCGCAACAAAATGTATGAAGAAACGGTGAGAAAACGTGACGCATACGACACGTCACTGCGTATACGCGGCGGTTTGATCGCACCCTAATAAAACACCGACAAAGTTCGTTACCGTTCGTTAACATTTTACAAACCGTGTTTCGATTTAAAAATGCTAACTCTGTTCCAAATTTGAATAATGCAAGCTTAGCGTATTGTCGTGTGCTTAAATACATTTTGTTCAAATACAATAATAGATAATTTGTGAGGACGGTTAGCACAAGATTTGACTGTCTAGACACGATTTGATAGGTTGTTCTCTTCTGGTAATACTGCTTAGTATTTAATCGTTGGTGTACCTATACTGTTTTACATGTTTATACATATACAAAAATCACGTCTTTTTCCCTTACGGGGATGACAGAGCCTTAGGTAATAACACCTACACAAGCAATGTTTAGCAAGATTGTGGACGTATAGATGGAAAGTGGATTCAAAATAATGTCCGGTTGCTAGCCGCGTTATACCCACTGCATTTTTTGTTTATTTTTTTCCTTTTGACTTTACTACAGTTAATAGTTTTTAGGGTTCCGTACCCAAAGGGTAAAAACAGGACCCTATTAACTAAGACTTTGCTGTCCGCCCGTTCGTCTGTCTGTTTGTCTGTCCGTCTGTCGCCAGGCTGTATCTCATGAACCGTGATAGCTAGACAGTTGAAGTTGTCACCAAATGAAATGATGTCACACTTCACACATTTTGCTTAAGAGCAGGGCTCTGCTAACTGGATTTTATAAGAACTCGCCGAATAAGCACGGAACCCTCGGTGCGCGAGTCGCTTCAAAATTGAGTCGCAAGATTCCATCCGGACTAACGTACTTACTTAGTACCTACATACGTTACAATTTAATAAAAAACTTGTAATAAAGATACAACTCACGTCTGAGCTTACATATTAATGTAACAACCCACTTCAAACAAGCCAAATGAAACATTTCTAAGATCAAAGCTATGTCTATCTGTCTGTCCATCATAGTCGATTTTCCAACAAACATTTTCACCGTGATAGTTTGCACGTTTTCTTTGTTAGCTCTGAAATTACATTTAAGACTAGGTACCTTTGTAACTGTCTGTCAAACAAATAGGTAGAGTTTATTAAATCGGGGTCCGTAAGATTGTGCCAGGGGTCCACAGCAATACAACTCACCCATAACATAAATTACTTAGCGATTTTATTTAACAATATACTTTGTTTTCTTTAAGTATACTACATTAACAATAACAATATACTTTGTTTAACAATATATTTTGTATGAACACAAAATATTTACCTTGCTACTCCGCTACTTACGTGCAAGATAACCAAGCCTGTGCGAAATATGTACGTTTTGCATGCAAGCCCTCCCACCACTACTACCACACAAAACGCACACAAATCCCACAAACTTAATTAATCCTAACACCACACAAACACTGACGCGCGTTTCGATCCCTCTACGGGATCATTCTCAAAGTTAGAGCACAACCGATGCACATGCGAACCACCGTCGTACTAATTTGTAAAACTATAAATAAACTAAATGTACCCACATTCGTATATTATCAAACTACCCTCTTATTTATAATTTTAATTAGCCATCAACAACTACCTTCATAAATTTTTTCCGACTACAACAAAAACAAAGAGGGTTATGTATTTAACAAAACAATTTTACTATTCATCAAAATGGACACGCAACAAAGGTGACGACACCAAGTTCACCTGTTCGTTAATTATTGAAGCACTATTGTTGTACCTAATTATTTCCAACTGCTCTAAAACATCCAACCGTAAACCCTTTTCACAAAAATGCAAAACATCAAATGCTGCTGAATCTGACAATGAATGATTTGATTCTAATAAGTGTTTTGCAAAATTTGATCTATCTGGATGATTAAGCCTAAACGAGGCAACATGTTCCTTAAATCTTGTACTAAAACTACGACCCGTTTGCCCCACATACACACTATTGCAATCATTACATGTTAGCTTATAGACCCCAGATCTACTTCCTTTATCTACCCTCTCTTTGTTATTGCATAGCCTCGCACGCAAAGAATTATTTGTCTTAAAGGCAACATTAATGTTTTTTGACTTCATAACACTATAGATCTTATCTGACAAATAACCTACATAAGTAATACTAGATCTGTAATTGTCAGTAATCTGCGTAGGTTCTGCGGCGTAAAGCAAGCTATCCGCTATCCGCTTCCGCTTCTTTCTAACTAAACCGTTAACCATTGCTACACTGTAACCATTTGAAACTGCAATTTGATAAATAGTACTTAATTCCGAACTGTAATGTTCTTCAGAAAGAGGAACTGTTAATAATCTATGTACATAGCAATGGAAAGCAGCCAATTTATGCTGCCAAGGGTGAGTGGAAGCAGCCGGGATCACAGCATCTGTCTGCGTAGGCTTACGGTAAATTTGAAAAATATGCTTGTTATCTACTCTAGTTATTGTCAAATCCAAAAAATTTAATGAATTGTTCTCCTCTAATTCTCTCTTGAACTTTATCCTTGGATGCTTACCATTCAAGCCATTAACAAATGAATCGAGCTGTCTCATACTTCCCTTCCAGCAAATAATCAAATCATCAACATACCTATAATAATAAATAATATTATTATTACCAACAATGTACCGAGTTTCAAAATTATCCATAAAAATATCTGCCATTAGTGGACTAAGAGGAGAACCCATTGCCAATCCATCATTCTGTAAATAAAACTGCCCATCAAATCTAAAGTAGTTCTGTTTCATGCAAACAGTTATTAAATCTATTAATTCTACTACCTCCCCCGGATGTAAGCGCTTCCTTTCCAAATGATCTCTAAGAATATTTAAAGTTTCAGTGTAAGGTACATTAGTAAACAAACTATCCACATCCAAGGAAAGCAAAGTTGCATTAGGTGGCACGTTGATGTCTTTGATTTTTTCTATTAAATCGGAACTATTTCTCAATGAATAACGTGGCTTAAAAGAAGATTTTACCCTAACAATTTCATTAAGTTTCTTTGCTAATTTGTATGCTGGAGCCCCCAAGTATGAGACAACTGGGCGAACCGGAATGTTATCCTTGTGAATTTTTGGTAGGCCATAAAGAATTGGTGCCTGCGGATTCATAGGTATAACATAGCTCTTTCTTTGGTCCGTTTCAAAGTTAAACGAAGTATTTTTAACAATGTTTTTTACATCTTTATGAAACCCTGCGGTAGGGTCCTTACGCAATATAGAAAAACCATCTCCTTGAATTATCTTCACTGCTTCGTCTTCTAGATTAGATTTATAAACACATGTAGTACCACGTACGGTGTCGCCAATTACACACTGAATTTTGAGAGTTAGGTAGATTTTTTTTTTTTTTTTTTAAGGAGGGTATGCTGCCGTCTTGTTCCAACGGGTCTCTCCGGTCATCATTCACGTTACAGTGCTCCGCCAGTTAACACGTCTAAATTATTTTAATAGGGAAATAGTTATAATTTAGTGCATTATGGGAAAAAGGATAGCGTTGAGGATTATAGCGTATAAGATAAAGAAGACGGAAAGACAATTGAAACGCGGGCGACGTCGCTATCGGCAAGATTCTAATTCGGAGCCATATCAGTATCGTCAAAACACTCACCGTCAAACACGGAAGGCTAATAGCTACCTCAAATTACACTTATTAGATTTGGTGCAATATATCACCACAATACGAAGAAAAAATAGAGTGGTTTCTACTTTAAAGAACTTTCACGTGTATGGTTAATAATGCGGGCAGTTTTTGGGACTGTCACTTTATTTTCTGACGTGGTATCATGCGAGTGATGCGGGCAACCTGTGGGGTTGTCACTTCACCGCGATCGTGTTCTTTGACATCATTAATATGTGAGCGAATAATAAACGATGGATTCATCAGTATTTATCACGTAGAAAGTCAATATTGCGGGCTGTCTTTGGGACAGTCACTTTATTGACTAGCGTGAACCTATATAGTGTTGCGGGCAACTGGAACGGGTTGTCACTTCACTATTAAATAATACGTATACATAAAATAAATTAGTCGTTTTCTTACAAAGAAGATAGATGGATAATAGACAACGAAAACTACGTTAACAGTGTTGCGGGTAGTTTTGGGACTACCGCTCATTTTTAATTCTACAATCGATTACGTCACTTACAGACAATGAATATCCATTGGAATACTCGGACATCGCGTCCACGGCAGAGGAGGTTGAGGCGGACGAGCATGCGGTACGCTCAGTGGTGATCGAGCCGGGCCCGTCCACCAGCGCCGCCAGCGCAATCGATCAATTATGTGATCGTGTTCCTCAAGCCCAGCTATTGCCACCTGAAGGACAGGAACCCTTAGAACCTTCGGAACCTGTTACGGAGCTAGATAAGTAGTACTATTCTAGAAATATTCGGTGATGTGATGACCCTTCAGTAGTTAAACAGTATGGTAAAGAAATTCAGGCCGATCTCGCAGTGAAGTTACAACACATTGCTCCTAATGGTCTCTCTAAAGAAACACACAAAGAAAATAAAGATACGTCAGTTGTAAAACTACTGATGAATGCTTATCGCTTATTTTGCGATAGTCAAAATCTCGACTCGGCTACTTGACGAAACTTTGTCCTCTTTAACCTAAAAAATGAAATGAAGGATCAAATACAAAAGACAAAAATCGATAAGCTTTTATTTGGTGCAGATCTTGCAGAGACCCTTAAAACCGCGAAGTCAATCACGAAATCCGGAGATGTGCTTAAATCATCGGCACCGCCTAGTAACAAACTAGCGGCTCCTAAGAATAAGACCCCACTGCAACCGAGTACTACCTTGCCACAAAGAAACAATTTAAACCGGGAGGCTCCTCCCCAGAACCGCAGGCTTCAGGGGAGCCAGCGGGGCAAGGGCCCTGCTCCGAGGACGCAGCACGCCAACTGTTCGCGGACGTCGTATGGAGCGCATCAACAACAACACCGATACAACAGCCGCCGCTAGAAGACGAATCGGTGAGTTACGCGGGTTGACTTTCCCGGTTTTACCACCAATGGTCATTATTGACTAATGACCCTGTTATATTATCATGGATAAGTGGGTATGAGATTACTATATCTCGTCCGATCGTACAGGCTCAACCTCCAATAAACAATAATCACACAATAAGAGTTTTTAATGATTCACGGTTATTCGGTTCGAATAATCACACAAACCAAGATAAATTCCACATTAAAAAATGTATTACCGATACCGATTTTGTAAGATACGGTGCTATTGTCTTGAAAATCTGAGTGTGAGCCTTGCGACGGACAGTACCTGTCAAGTATGTTTTTAGTTCCGAAGCCGAACGGTGAACATAGATTCATTCTTAATTTAAAAAAAAAAAAAAAAAAGTTCAACGAAATCATTAATACCGAACACTTTAAACTTGAGGACTTGCGCACTGCCCTAAAACTGGTTTCAGAAGGCTGTTATATGATCACTTTAGATTTAAAAGACTCCTATTTTTTTGTACCTTTTCATAATAATTCGCGCAAATATCTTCGGTTTGAATTTAATAACAGGTTGTATGAATTTACGGTTTTACCATTTGGCCTCAGTACAGTAGTTTTCACAAAATGAAACCGGTCGTAAAACTACTCAGATTATGTAATTACCTATCTACTGTCTATTTAAGATGACATCTTTTTGATACGTAACACATATGAATCCTGTTTAGACAACATTCTAGCCAGTAAACAATTGTTAACAGCACTAGGCTTCATTATTAATAAAAAAAAATAATAATAATAATAATAATAATAATAATATTGTAAAAACCTAACTTAAGATAAAAGATAAATATACATAATAATAATAATAATAATAATAATAATAATACCATGTAAAACATGTAAGTTTATGGGCTTCATAATAGATACGAAAAAATTCTAAATCAGCTTGCCAGTAGAAAAACATTAAAAATAAATAAAGAATTAAGTAGATCAGTTTAAAAACATTGATCGATGCAAAATCAGGGATTTTGCTCATTTAGTTGGTCTACTTATTCTGCATGCCCTGCCATAGAATACGGATGGCTCTATACTAAATAGTTTGAAAGGCATAAATATCTTAACTTTAAAGATTACCCAGATAATTATGAGAAGTATATGATCTTGCCCCAATCTCTGGTTTCTGAATTCGATTGGTGGTGTAAGGCTATCGATCAACCGGCAAATAAGATCAAATACGATGACTATTGTCTTGAAATTTTCAGCGACGCTTCTACTACGGGGTGGGGAACCGCCTGTGGTGGGGAGACTGCAAGTGGCCCCTGGTCTGCGGAAGAAGGCAGCAAGCATATCAATCACTTGGAAATATTAGCTGCTTTCTTCGGCCTAAAAGTGTTTGCCAAAACATTGTCGAATCACCAAATTTTACTTCGTGTTGATAACACTACCGCGATTTCTTACATAAATCGAATGGGGGGCGTGCAGTTTCTTGACCTGACGCGAGCTGCAAAGGATTTATAATAATAATAATAATAATAATTTATTTCAGACTGAGTCCATAAAATGGTTAGTGGTACAATAAATCAATTATGATTATGGCAATGGTGCGAATCCAGGAACATAATTGCATATGCATCATATATTAAGTCCGCTGACAATAGCGTGGCTGATACTGTCACGTCGTTCACACCCAGACATTGAGTGGGAACGGAGCAATGTAGTTTTTCAGAAAATTATTGATAAATTTGGAATTCCAGATATAGACCTCTTTGCCAGTCGACTGAATAGTAAATGCGATAAGTATGTGTCCTAGTATCGGGATCCCGACAGATCCCGACGCGTTTGCCACTAATGCCTTATCATGGTCGAAGTTTTTCTTTTACGCGTTTCCTCTTTTTACAGTGATTTTGAAATCATTAAGGAAAATCATTAGAGATTTATAACGCTACATGAATCCCTTTATGGCCAACCTAGCCATGGTATCCCTTATATAAAAGGATGCTTGTATCGAAACCTTTGTTTTTTGAACCTAGAAACGATTTGATTTTGTGTCATTCCAGCAACCGCAGTATACACCACCGGCTTACCCTGTCTTGTCCGCGAGTCACTACTAAGAAAAAACGTCCCAGCAGAGTATATCAATATTATGCTAGCTTCTCTTTCAGAAAGTTCCATCAAGCAATACGATTCATGTCTAAGAAAGTGGTATCAATATTGTAATTTACCTACACGGTATTCAGTTATTCGAAACATCAATTTCTCAAATAATATTTTTCCTGACAGAGCTATTCCACGCTGGGGCTCAATATAGTACTTTAAATAGTTATAGATCGGCAATATCCCTTATTCTTGAAATGCAGGTAGGCAGCGATGAACGCATTAAACGCTTCTTCAAAGGTTTTTACAGACTGCGCCCACCGTTGCCGAAATATAATTACACCTGGAATACCTCCATTGTTTTGGATTCATTAACTTCTTGGTATCCCAACGAAGATCTAACTTTAGATAAAATCACTAGTAAATTAGTTACTCTTCTTGCTCTTGTCACTGCTCACAGAGCACAAAAACATTGAGTAAGGTTCTCGTTAGCAACATTGAGTTTCAGTCAGACAGAGAACTTATTAAAGTCCCTGATTTTATAAAGACTTTTATAAAGATTTTATCTTGCCTTACTTTAAAGAAAAACCGGAAATCTGCCCGGTAAAAACATTAAATGTTTACCTGGCTAAGACAAAGTTGCTACGCGGTGATCATCTGCCCCTTTTCGTAATACTTAAGAAACCTCATAAATCGGTGACTTCTCAGACGATAAGCCACTAGATTAAATTGACCTTAAAAGAATGTGGTATAGACATCACAATGTTTACCGCCCATAGCACGCGTCACGCTGCAACCTCCAAGGACACAGCTTGGGAGTAAACTTAGACCTCATTAGAAAAACCGCGCGTTCTTCTCACACATTTCGTAAATTCTACGATAAATGTATAAAAGAGACTGATTATTCATCCTTTGCTAGAAGTATTATGTCTACCCAATGACTTAAAGGATTGATTAAGCTATAACTAAATAATTAGTATTATTACATATATGGTAGAAGTTCGAATATTTACTTTTCCTAAATTAGTAAAGTACAGTAAGTGTTTGTGTGGATAAATGATTTTTATACTTACGATATTTTATGGGACCTCTCAAGATCTACATGTGTTTATAAATCTAATCTAGAAGACGAAGCAGTGAAGATAATTATTGATTAAACGAACTTACCCTACGTGAAGTTCTATCATAATTATCTGAGCTGCTTCGTCGAATAGATTAGACTCCCACCCTCCCATTTACTGTTACCCAAAGCATAAAATATCTTAAAAATCATTACAGAAACTCTAAACTAAATGATGACCGGAGAGACCCGTTGGAACAAGACGGCAGCATACCCTCCTTAAAAAAAAAAAAAAAAAATCTACCTAACTCTCAAAATTCAGTGTGTAATTGGCGACACCGTACGTGGTACTACATATGTTTATAAATCTAATCTATTCGACGAAGCAGCTCAGATAATTATGATAGAACTTCACGTAGGGTAAGTTCGTTTAATCAATAATTATATCTAACACTTTTTGTTTATATTGATCTCTTTCCAAAATTACAACGCAATTACCCTTATCGGCCTTTGAAACTACCAAATCATTGTCACAGACTTTTTGCTGAATGGAACGCACTGCACAAAAATCCCCCGTATCCACAACCCTCCCTGTATCACCCACATTCTTAAGTGCATCAGCTACCAATACCTTAGTTCCAAAGTCACCCCCATTACGAACAATAGCAACCTCAGAATCTACCGCCAAACCTTCCACTAACTTTTGATTAATTTTGGAGGGTAGATTGTATTTCAAACCCTTCTCTAACAAACGAACTTCTTGCTCATCAAAATCTACATTACTTAAATTTTTTACTCGAGGGTAGAAAGAATGGACGTTAGCAGATTCCAAATTATAACTGTTCAATTGAGAAAAAGATTCAACACCCTGTCGTGTTAGCCTACGCAATTTACCGCATTGAATTATGTACTTCTTATGGGCCTCACGTGAAGCGAAATATCTAGCTCTCTGATCTAAACTATCAAATTCTATGTAATGTAATTTATACGACAACTCTGATTGTAAAACTCTTAAATGTAATTTTAAATTATCTCTCACCCAAAACCAATAACGGGATTCCTCACATAGCCAAATACGTTTAGCCCTATTTATCGCAATTCTAGCCGCCCTACTATTGTTATTACATCGCAATTGAATATAACTCGGTACAACATTCAAACTTTTACAACGTTGATTAAACCAGATATTCTGTACAGCTAAACGGTGCTGTTTCATTAATTTGTTATATAATCGTGCCTGTACGGCTACGCATGCCGATTTTAAATATTTTATTGAATCAGGCGTTACTTTGCGGAGGTCCATTTCAATGAACACAAAATATTTACCTTGCTACTCCGCTACTTACGTGCAAGATAACCAAGCCTGTGCGAAATATGTACGTTTTGCATGCAAGCCCTCCCACCACTACTACCACACAAAACGCACACAAATCCCACAAACTTAATTAATCCTAACACCACACAAACACTGACGCGCGTTTCGATCCCTCTACGGGATCATTCTCAAAGTTAGAGCACAACCGATGCACATGCGAACCACCGTCGTACTAATTTGTAAAACTATAAATAAACTAAATGTACCCACATTCGTATATTATCAAACTACCCTCTTATTTATAATTTTAATTAGCCATCAACAACTACCTTCATAAATTTTTTCCGACTACAACAAAAACAAAGAGGGTTATGTATTTAACAAAACAATTTTACTATTCATCAAAATGGACACGCAACAAAGGTGACGACACCAAGTTCACCTGTTCGTTAATTATTGAAGCACTATTGTTGTACCTAATTATTTCCAACTGCTCTAAAACATCCAACCGTAAACCCTTTTCACAAAAATGCAAAACATCAAATGCTGCTGAATCTGACAATGAATGATTTGATTCTAATAAGTGTTTTGCAAAATTTGATCTATCTGGATGATTAAGCCTAAACGAGGCAACATGTTCCTTAAATCTTGTACTAAAACTACGACCCGTTTGCCCCACATACACACTATTGCAATCATTACATGTTAGCTTATAGACCCCAGATCTACTTCCTTTATCTACCCTCTCTTTGTTATTGCATAGCCTCGCACGCAAAGAATTATTTGTCTTAAAGGCAACATTAATGTTTTTTGACTTCATAACACTATAGATCTTATCTGACAAATAACCTACATAAGTAATACTAGATCTGTAATTGTCAGTAATCTGCGTAGGTTCTGCGGCGTAAAGCAAGCTATCCGCTATCCGCTTCCGCTTCTTTCTAACTAAACCGTTAACCATTGCTACACTGTAACCATTTGAAACTGCAATTTGATAAATAGTACTTAATTCCGAACTGTAATGTTCTTCAGAAAGAGGAACTGTTAATAATCTATGTACATAGCAATGGAAAGCAGCCAATTTATGCTGCCAAGGGTGAGTGGAAGCAGCCGGGATCACAGCATCTGTCTGCGTAGGCTTACGGTAAATTTGAAAAATATGCTTGTTATCTACTCTAGTTATTGTCAAATCCAAAAAATTTAATGAATTGTTCTCCTCTAATTCTCTCTTGAACTTTATCCTTGGATGCTTACCATTCAAGCCATTAACAAATGAATCGAGCTGTCTCATACTTCCCTTCCAGCAAATAATCAAATCATCAACATACCTATAATAATAAATAATATTATTATTACCAACAATGTACCGAGTTTCAAAATTATCCATAAAAATATCTGCCATTAGTGGACTAAGAGGAGAACCCATTGCCAATCCATCATTCTGTAAATAAAACTGCCCATCAAATCTAAAGTAGTTCTGTTTCATGCAAACAGTTATTAAATCTATTAATTCTACTACCTCCCCCGGATGTAAGCGCTTCCTTTCCAAATGATCTCTAAGAATATTTAAAGTTTCAGTGTAAGGTACATTAGTAAACAAACTATCCACATCCAAGGAAAGCAAAGTTGCATTAGGTGGCACGTTGATGTCTTTGATTTTTTCTATTAAATCGGAACTATTTCTCAATGAATAACGTGGCTTAAAAGAAGATTTTACCCTAACAATTTCATTAAGTTTCTTTGCTAATTTGTATGCTGGAGCCCCCAAGTATGAGACAACTGGGCGAACCGGAATGTTATCCTTGTGAATTTTTGGTAGGCCATAAAGAATTGGTGCCTGCGGATTCATAGGTATAACATAGCTCTTTCTTTGGTCCGTTTCAAAGTTAAACGAAGTATTTTTAACAATGTTTTTTACATCTTTATGAAACCCTGCGGTAGGGTCCTTACGCAATATAGAAAAACCATCTCCTTGAATTATATCTAACACTTTTTGTTTATATTGATCTCTTTCCAAAATTACAACGCAATTACCCTTATCGGCCTTTGAAACTACCAAATCATTGTCACAGACTTTTTGCTGAATGGAACGCACTGCACAAAAATCCCCCGTATCCACAACCCTCCCTGTATCACCCACATTCTTAAGTGCATCAGCTACCAATACCTTAGTTCCAAAGTCACCCCCATTACGAACAATAGCAACCTCAGAATCTACCGCCAAACCTTCCACTAACTTTTGATTAATTTTGGAGGGTAGATTGTATTTCAAACCCTTCTCTAACAAACGAACTTCTTGCTCATCAAAATCTACATTACTTAAATTTTTTACTCGAGGGTAGAAAGAATGGACGTTAGCAGATTCCAAATTATAACTGTTCAATTGAGAAAAAGATTCAACACCCTGTCGTGTTAGCCTACGCAATTTACCGCATTGAATTATGTACTTCTTATGGGCCTCACGTGAAGCGAAATATCTAGCTCTCTGATCTAAACTATCAAATTCTATGTAATGTAATTTATACGACAACTCTGATTGTAAAACTCTTAAATGTAATTTTAAATTATCTCTCACCCAAAACCAATAACGGGATTCC
Organism: Pandemis heparana; assembly: GCA_963854515.1. Lineage (NCBI taxonomy): Eukaryota > Metazoa > Arthropoda > Insecta > Lepidoptera > Tortricidae > Pandemis > Pandemis heparana. Next base: position 15,550,709 of record OY978012.1, on the reverse strand, counting down.
TCACATAGCCAAATACGTTTAGCCCTATTTATCGCAATTCTAGCCGCCCTACTATTGTTATTACATCGCAATTGAATATAACTCGGTACAACATTCAAACTTTTACAACGTTGATTAAACCAGATATTCTGTACAGCTAAACGGTGCTGTTTCATTAATTTGTTATATAATCGTGCCTGTACGGCTACGCATGCCGATTTTAAATATTTTATTGAATCAGGCGTTACTTTGCGGAGGTCCATTTCAATGAACACAAAATATTTACCTTGCTACTCCGCTACTTACGTGCAAGATAACCAAGCCTGTGCGAAATATGTACGTTTTGCATGCAAGCCCTCCCACCACTACTACCACACAAAACGCACACAAATCCCACAAACTTAATTAATCCTAACACCACACAAACATACACACATACATACATTGGTACATTGGTACATTGTTGGTAATAATAATATTATTTATTATTATAGGTATGTTGATGATTTGATTATTTGCTGGAAGGGAAGTATGAGACAGCTCGATTCATTTGTTAATGGCTTGAATGGTAAGCATCCAAGGATAAAGTTCAAGAGAGAATTAGAGGAGAAAAAGGATTAATTAAGTTTGTGGGATTTGTGTGCGTTTTGTGTGGTAGTAGTGGTGGGAGGGCTTGCATGCAAAACGTACATATTTCGCACAGGCTTGGTTATCTTGCACGTAAGTAGCGGAGTAGCAAGGTAAATATTTTGTGTTCATTGAAATGGACCTCCGCAAAGTAACGCCTGATTCAATAAAATATTTAAAATCGGCATGCGTAGCCGTACAGGCACGATTATATAACAAATTAATGAAACAGCACCGTTTAGCTGTACAGAATATCTGGTTTAATCAACGTTGTAAAAGTTTGAATGTTGTACCGAGTTATATTCAATTGCGATGTAATAACAATAGTAGGGCGGCTAGAATTGCGATAAATAGGGCTAAACGTATTTGGCTATGTGAGGAATCCCGTTATTGGTTTTGGGTGAGAGATAATTTAAAATTACATTTAAGAGTTTTACAATCAGAGTTGTCGTATAAATTACATTACATAGAATTTGATAGTTTAGATCAGAGAGCTAGATATTTCGCTTCACGTGAGGCCCATAAGAAGTACATAATTCAATGCGGTAAATTGCGTAGGCTAACACGACAGGGTGTTGAATCTTTTTCTCAATTGAACAGTTATAATTTGGAATCTGCTAACGTCCATTCTTTCTACCCTCGAGTAAAAAATTTAAGTAATGTAGATTTTGATGAGCAAGAAGTTCGTTTGTTAGAGAAGGGTTTGAAATACAATCTACCCTCCAAAATTAATCAAAAGTTAGTGGAAGGTTTGGCGGTAGATTCTGAGGTTGCTATTGTTCGTAATGGGGGTGACTTTGGAACTAAGGTATTGGTAGCTGATGCACTTAAGAATGTGGGTGATACAGGGAGGGTTGTGGATACGGGGGATTTTTGTGCAGTGCGTTCCATTCAGCAAAAAGTCTGTGACAATGATTTGGTAGTTTCAAAGGCCGATAAGGGTAATTGCGTTGTAATTTTGGAAAGAGATCAATATAAACAAAAAGTGTTAGATATAATTCAAGGAGATGGTTTTTCTATATTGCGTAAGGACCCTACCGCAGGGTTTCATAAAGATGTAAAAAACATTGTTAAAAATACTTCGTTTAACTTTGAAACGGACCAAAGAAAGAGCTATGTTATACCTATGAATCCGCAGGCACCAATTCTTTATGGCCTACCAAAAATTCACAAGGATAACATTCCGGTTCGCCCAGTTGTCTCATACTTGGGGGCTCCAGCATACAAATTAGCAAAGAAACTTAATGAAATTGTTAGGGTAAAATCTTCTTTTAAGCCACGTTATTCATTGAGAAATAGTTCCGATTTAATAGAAAAAATCAAAGACATCAACGTGCCACCTAATGCAACTTTGCTTTCCTTGGATGTGGATAGTTTGTTTACTAATGTACCTTACACTGAAACTTTAAATATTCTTAGAGATCATTTGGAAAGGAAGCGCTTACATCCGGGGGAGGTAGTAGAATTAATAGATTTAATAACTGTTTGCATGAAACAGAACTACTTTAGATTTGATGGGCAGTTTTATTTACAGAATGATGGATTGGCAATGGGTTCTCCTCTTAGTCCACTAATGGCAGATATTTTTATGGATAATTTTGAAACTCGGTACATTGTTGGTAATAATAATATTATTTATTATTATAGGTATGTTGATGATTTGATTATTTGCTGGAAGGGAAGTATGAGACAGCTCGATTCATTTGTTAATGGCTTGAATGGTAAGCATCCAAGGATAAAGTTCAAGAGAGAATTAGAGGAGAACAATTCATTAAATTTTTTGGATTTGACAATAACTAGAGTAGATAACAAGCATATTTTTCAAATTTACCGTAAGCCTACGCAGACAGATGCTGTGATCCCGGCTGCTTCCACTCACCCTTGGCAGCATAAATTGGCTGCTTTCCATTGCTATGTACATAGATTATTAACAGTTCCTCTTTCTGAAGAACATTACAGTTCGGAATTAAGTACTATTTATCAAATTGCAGTTTCAAATGGTTACAGTGTAGCAATGGTTAACGGTTTAGTTAGAAAGAAGCGGAAGCGGATAGCGGATAGCTTGCTTTACGCCGCAGAACCTACGCAGATTACTGACAATTACAGATCTAGTATTACTTATGTAGGTTATTTGTCAGATAAGATCTATAGTGTTATGAAGTCAAAAAACATTAATGTTGCCTTTAAGACAAATAATTCTTTGCGTGCGAGGCTATGCAATAACAAAGAGAGGGTAGATAAAGGAAGTAGATCTGGGGTCTATAAGCTAACATGTAATGATTGCAATAGTGTGTATGTGGGGCAAACGGGTCGTAGTTTTAGTACAAGATTTAAGGAACATGTTGCCTCGTTTAGGCTTAATCATCCAGATAGATCAAATTTTGCAAAACACTTATTAGAATCAAATCATTCATTGTCAGATTCAGCAGCATTTGATGTTTTGCATTTTTGTGAAAAGGGTTTACGGTTGGATGTTTTAGAGCAGTTGGAAATAATTAGGTACAACAATAGTGCTTCAATAATTAACGAACAGGTGAACTTGGTGTCGTCACCTTTGTTGCGTGTCCATTTTGATGAATAGTAAAATTGTTTTGTTAAATACATAACCCTCTTTGTTTTTGTTGTAGTCGGAAAAAAATTATGAAGGTAGTTGTTGATGGCTAATTAAAATTATAAATAAGAGGGTAGTTTGATAATATACGAATGTGGGTACATTTAGTTTATTTATAGTTTTACAAATTAGTACGACGGTGGTTCGCATGTGCATCGGTTGTGCTCTAACTTTGAGAATGATCCCGTAGAGGGATCGAAACGCGCGTCAGTGTTTGTGTGGTGTTAGGATTAATTAAGTTTGTGGGATTTGTGTGCGTTTTGTGTGGTAGTAGTGGTGGGAGGGCTTGCATGCAAAACGTACATATTTCGCACAGGCTTGGTTATCTTGCACGTAAGTAGCGGAGTAGCAAGGTAAATATTTTGTGTTCATTGAAATGGACCTCCGCAAAGTAACGCCTGATTCAATAAAATATATATTTTGTATCCTTTAAGTACACTATGGGACGAATGTCCCACGACATATGTCGGCGACATGTCGAGCGAAGTCGGCTGATTTCCCCAGACATATCTAACGACATCGCGCGCTAGGTTTTATTACCTTAGACCCTGTCTAGCCTGTAAGGGATGAAGACGTGATATTGCGGTCCAAAGGGGTAATGCCGCTAGCGTCCTGGGAACCCTGCCACAGCCAGCAGGGCTGGATGGGGTGTTCTTTTTATAACTTATAGCTTTTTATAGTTAGTTTTAAGTTTAGTTTTTAGTTTAATTTGTTTTTTGTAAATATGTATATTGAGTAAATAAATTGTACGAATCTATGTATTTAACGACAAGGACAGAACACCACGTCTAACTTTTGATGTTTCTTTTGGCCAAATTATTATCAATTTATTGGCATTTTATTGTTTACATGTATATCTAAATGTACTAATTGCAAACTGTTGAATAAGTATTTTTTATTATTATTAACTTAAAAACTTTCCCGAGCATAAAAATGGAAACTGGAAAACACGCGTATTAAAAAGCGAATAATGAAAACCGTGCAGCCTTGGAAGTATTGCGTTACGCGAAAAATAAGCAGCGATTTTCGCGTATTTTTTCAAGAGTTCATCAAAAATGCAAACCTTCATGAAAATGTATGCAGCCCGGGTCCTGAAAATTTCGAGCGTCAGCGAAAAATCGGCCATACGTTTGTAATGCAGATGCCGTTGCTGCACTTTCTAATCTGGTTTGTTTTAGTCAGTGCTTCGCTGTCGGCCATTTTGGATTCCTAAGGATCGCTGTAATCCTCGATTGGCGATTGTCTTTACGGAATAGTGCCGTTTATTTTATTTTTCACACCTCTCATTGAGAAAAGTAAGCTTTGCTCGAGAGGGATCACAGTGCAACTTTTATGTTCAAGGTTTTTCGTACCGACTTTTTGCAAATGCAATTTTTTGAAGTTGATAATTGTAAAACCACGCCATTTTCTAGGTTGGTAGCTCTTTCATTGTATTATTTAGAATTATTTTTTCAAGTTTTTCATGTTCGGTGTGAAAAGTTGTATGAGCCACTCGGGAGCAAAATTATTATCATCTTGGGCGTTAACACTTGAATCCCTAATTACGCCCTGGATTCCAGATTCTGGATTGTAGAATCCTTCGCTACATGCTGGATTCAATGTAGCGCTCTCGCCGTAAATACACCATTTTGCTCCCTTGTGTCACAAATAACTATTTAACCCAACGCAAGGGGTGTTATAGGTTTGACGTCGATGTCTGTCCGTGGCATCGAAGCTCTCAAGCGGATGAACCGATTTCAATGTGATTTTTTTCACTCGAAAGCCAGTTTTCAAGCGGTGGTTCTTAGCCATATTTTGCAAAAATTGTTTCAGCACTTTGAAGAGTACATATTTGCTCTTTCCCAATTTCCTCTTTTTAGTTCAATGTTGTTTAGGTTTCCGTATCCAAAGGGTATAAACGGGACCCTTTTAGTAAGACTCCACTGACTGACTCTCTTTCTGTCCGTCTCAGGCTGTATCTCATAAACCGAGATAGCTAGACAGTTGAAATTTTCACAGATGATGTATTTCTGTTGCCGCTAGAACAACAAATACTAAAAATATAATATGTCAGTAACCAACATAAAATTACCTCACACTGCATACATTTTGCATAAGAGTAGGGCTCTGCTAATACTGGATTTTATAAGAACTTGCCGAATTAGCACGGAACCCTCGGCGCGCGAGTCCGACTCACACTTGGCCGGTTTAAAAAATCGATTGATAACATAAAATACCGACCACTTTAATTGAAAACGTAACATTAAGTAAGCAGCCGCAAAAGAGATATTAGTTTTGTAATCCATTCGTTTTTTAAATCAGTGACCGCAAGTGAAACATTTCATAGCAACTGCGTAAACCAATGACGGTTGGCTTTGATGATTGAATCATCCAACCACAGCCGGCCAAAAGGCATGCATTCACGTCGCCTATTTGTATTAAGCCCACTAAATCTGTAGTCAATAAAAAATAGTGTTGCCCTTCAAAATCCACTATCGATAGACTATCGCTAGTTGAAGCAAAGACAATATTAAATAAATAATAAATAAATAAAATAAAATCCATTTATTTCATGTAACTAAGTGACACATATGTTGTTAGTACTACTTACACTAAAGGGTTAGTTACAATTACATACACATAACACATACAATAGACGTAAGATGGGGGCACAGCAAAGTACATATATGTATAATATTACCACATTATTACATCGGTGGAGGCATGTAGTTCCCCACAATGTGTCATATAGGCACAATCCATCCTGCCCGCGATCATACTTAAGATGGAGTATATTATCGAGGAGGAGGAGAGCTGAAGATCGAGCCCAATAGCGTGCTATGGGAGAGGCCTATGTCCAGTACTGACACGGGCTGATAATGATGATGATGAAGCGAATGTAATTCTTTTGAGAAATAAAATAATCAAACCTTTAATCCTTTGAAATACTATCGATAGTATTTACTTTCCATACGACATCGATACTATTGATATTAGTGGCATTTTTCGATTAAAACTATCAATAGCGAAACTATCAGTTGTGTGGCAACGCTAAAAAAAATACGGTTGGTGTCAATTCGAATTCCATTGCCTTGTATCGCGCAAAAAGGATATTCGGTGTACAACTTTACATGGAAAGCGAACCGTTATTTTTGCTAGTAAGTGTAGTTGTGTGCATCACTGTTGCCGTGTTTTATGAAGGCTAAGATAATAAAAAAACCGGCCAAGTGTGAGCCGGACTCGCGCACCGAGGGTTCCGTATCTATAAATATCTATAAACCAGTGTAAACAGAGCCCTGCTCCAAAGCAAAATGTACGCAGTGTGGGGTCACTTTATATTGGTCACTGATATTATACAGACATACATACCTATTTATGGTTTTCGCAATTATTCCTTAATCTGTGCTATAAGACCTGCCTTCATACCAAATTTCAAGATTCTGCGTTCACGGGAAGTACCCTGTAGGTTTTGATTCCCTTGAGAGTTGCGGAAATTTGCGGCATAAACGGCTGTATCTTTTGATTGCGTTGGCTTAGAAGTTTGATTTTTTCACAGCTCCGAAGGGTAGTAAACCTGAGTATTTGATATAAATTTCAGCTTGATACCTTTACGCGTTCCTGAGAAAAAGGGTCTTGACAGACGGACGGACGGACGGACGGACAACAAAGTGATCCTATAAGGGTTCCGTTTTTTCCTTTTGAGGTACGGAACCCTAAAATAAAACTAGGCTAAACTATGTCTATCAAAATATCAAAATGGTGTAAAATGGGTAAACTCAGCATTATGTTGTAGCAAGCCACGCTGTTTAGAATGCACGCATAGAGTAGGCAGAGACTATACTTTGTTCCACTTGCTACAATCCTGACATACTCCCCCTCTCTTTTACTTAATTGACATTAATTTACTCATGTTTTACTCATTTACTCATTTATTTATTTAAGTATTACAGCCATGGTATTACAAAGATGGTAACTAATTCTAAAGAAGTCTCACATGGACCCCGGTGGGGTATAGCAATACAATAACAACTAAATGTTACAATTTATCGTCTAAGAAATCAGATACGGAGTAATAGCATTTCTCTATTAGCATTTTTTTAATTTTATTATAGAAACAACTATCTTTTAATTCGTTTTTGAAGTCATCAAGTCATTCATCAAGTCTGTAGCTCTCTGAGTTACTTGGTGTATTTGGTGTGGAACTGTAAAAATAATAATATTAATAATAAATCATTTATTTCAAGTTACAACCTGTTTAGGTGACTCATACAATTGCGTTAGTAAGATCTTGCAAGCTAATGCTGTGTAAACTAATTTTTTATAAATAAATAAATCAATCAATCAATCTCTTCATACAGCTCGACGGTTTCGGGTGCTCTTGACCTGGGGCCTTACCATGACGTCTTAATGCGATTCAGTTTAGGTTCGCTCGCTGTCAGATTCATACTAAAAGTGACAGCTAAAACTTGAACAGAGTCGGAATTAGGACGTCATGGTAAGGCCCCTGACCTTTGGCCAGCAAATGCTGAGTTGGGGCCATTTTATGTCAATTTTATGTAGCTTTTAAGATGTTTTTGTTTTTTAATTACGTAGGTAAATAAAGAAAAGAAAGGAAAGGTAGGAAAGAAAAAGTTTATTTATGACAATCACAGTAGGTAGTGTGATTGTCATAAATAAACTTTTTCTTTCTTTCTTTTCTTTCTTTCTTTATTCAAAACGTCCCCAATTTAGTCACCCAACGTAAAAAACTGATGTGTTGCTTATTCCCTTAGCAGTAATAGAGTGTCTAACGAAAGCTGAACCTGTAAAAACGCGGCAATTTCAAAAAATCACGACAGGGTAACACAGGATCACTAACACTGCAATTTGATCAGAGAAATGTCAATTTGACATACAACATGACACCTCAGATAGACACACTTAGAGACAAAATGTTGCCAATCAAATAACTAGTGGATTCAAGTTTTGTTAGACAGACTCTAGCCCTTATTCCCCCTAGCCTTATTCTGTTAGCTTATTTGCTTGTCTGGCAGACATAGTCTAAACTGCTGTAATCTAAGGACTTCCAAAAATGATAACGAAAACAAAATCTTCTAAACAAGAAAAAGAAAGGGTTTCATTCAATTACTCGCGTTCAATCGGACGCCTTGATTGCCTGCCCGGCGCCCGAGGTGACGAAAGTTAAAAAACCGGCCAAGAGCGAGTCGGACTCGTACACCGAGGGCTTCGTACAAATTCGGCAAGTGAACTTTTAAGCCAGGGTTAGCTCAGCCATGCCTCCTAAGCACAATGTAAGTAGTGTGAGATCATTTTATATTGGATATACTTGCATAAAAATATTCTGTTTTTAGTATTTCGTTGTTGTAGCGGCAACAGAAATACATTATTCTGTGAAATTATAAATTTCTAGCTATCACAGATAGACAGATGTGGTCTTAGAAATAGGGGACCCTAAGACTCCACTGTCCGCTTGTCTGTCTGTCTGTCTGACATTATGAAATTTTCACAGATAATTACTGTATTCCTGTTGCCATAGCGGCAACAAATACTAAAATACTTTTTTATGTCTATCTGTCTATGTAAATAACCAATATGAACTGACCGCCTGTACATTTTGCTTAAGAAAAGGGCTCTGCTCTGCTAAAACTGTATTTTATATTCACTTACCGAATTTGTACGAAATCCTCGGTGCGAGAATCTGATTCGCACTTGGCCGGTTTTATCTATTGGGTACGTAACCCTAAAACAAACTTTAGGCAAAGGCACAGACCCCCGTCCAACCGAAACGTACTAAAGCATTCTAAAAAAAACGACCCGACTTTTTCATGTAATCAAAAATGCAAATCTCTCAGTAAAAATTATGCTGATTTTACAACGGTTTTTTCGTCCGCCAAACTGATTTTCATTTTCAGAGCTTTGTTGGTAATTTTGGCGAGTTAACTGGAATTTTTAACTTGGTTACGTAAGCGGGAGCACCCGATGTGTCGGCTAGCCGTATTCTATGCTACAAGTTCTCGTACAGTCGCAAACCAGGGGCCTCACCGTAACGTCCTAATTCCGACTCAGAGTTCAAGTTTTAGCTGTCACTTTTAGTTTGAATCTGACAACGAGCGAACCTAAACTGAATCGCATTAAGTCGTCATGGTAAGGCCCCAGAATTATTGAGGCATGTATATAACTATCATAGATAGATAGATAGAAGATTAATAGAACAAACAGAATATTACCATATAACAAAACATATGGTTAGTGTAAAAAACAAATCTCGATATGGTTAAAGGGTAAAAACTATGAAGAAACAGAATTAATCTTGCACTAACTACTTATTTACCTATCTTGAGGAATAATCTAAGACTTCCCTACATGACTCATACACACACATGCGAAACCACACACAAACACATTTTTTTTTTTGTTTACTATTGTTGTGAACTTAGATTATGGTACCACGTGGTCATTGTTAGCTACCCACAATTAAACGAAAGATGTATTTTTCAATGTACTTATCCAGTACTATGTTCACAGCATATTCATTGCATTTTTAAAAATAAAAGTTTCAATTACATGTTTACTAATGTTTACGTTTAAGTTTGGTTTTGGTTTATGATGTATTGGGTTTAAGTAAACTAGCCATATGGAGTTAGTGTTATTATACTTATAGTTGTGAGTTTATTTTTAGCATTTCACAGCCTTGTACGAGAGAGCGAATTCCTCCTACTACAAGTGCGAGCTTAACGGGAGGATTCGTCACCATTTGTAATAATATTTGTTAAAAATAAATAATTTTTGATTTTTTTTTTGAATTTTTGAATAGGCACTCAATTTTTGAAACCTCATCACTCGACGTTTTTTCATTTGAAGCGTAGTTTTTAGAAACGTTTGTTAAACATCGAACAGTTTTAAGAGTATTTAGCTTTTTTCCAAAATGATCTAAAGCATTTTTGGCATTTTTTTTTACGATTCCGTACCGAAATGGTAAAACGGGACCCTATTACTAAGACTTTGCTGTCCGTCCGTCCGTCCGTCTGTCACCAGACTGTTATCTCGTGAGCCGTGATAGCTAGACAGTTGAAATTTTCACAGATGATGTATTTCTGTTACACAAAGAATACTAAAAACCAGAATAATGTATGTAAGTTTGTATATTTATACTTTTATAGTGACGAATTGAGAATCTCCGCCTTATTTTTGTAGTCGGTTAAAAAGACATGGCAACCTTCCTTCTAACGTGAAAATAATGAATAGTGTCGGCAAAAGAGCATTTTAAAACCGGTATAAATTTACCGGTACCGTCCACAATTTAGCCTGTAAGGGATGAAGACGTGATATTGCGGTCCAAAGGGGTAATGCCGCTAGCGTCCTGGGAACCCTGCCACAGCCAGCAGGGCTGGATGGGGTGTTCTTTTTATAACTTATAGCTTTTTATAGTTAGTTTTAAGTTTAGTTTTTAGTTTAATTTGTTTTTTGTAAATATGTATATTGAGTAAATAAATTGTACGAATCTATGTATTTAACGACAAGGACAGAACACCACGTCTAACTTTTGATGTTTCTTTTGGCCAAATTATTATCAATTTATTGGCATTTTATTGTTTACATGTATATCTAAATGTACTAATTGCAAACTGTTGAATAAGTATTTTTTATTATTATTAACTTAAAAACTTTCCCGAGCATAAAAATGGAAACTGGAAAACACGCGTATTAAAAAGCGAATAATGAAAACCGTGCAGCCTTGGAAGTATTGCGTTACGCGAAAAATAAGCAGCGATTTTCGCGTATTTTTTCAAGAGTTCATCAAAAATGCAAACCTTCATGAAAATGTATGCAGCCCGGGTCCTGAAAATTTCGAGCGTCAGCGAAAAATCGGCCATACGTTTGTAATGCAGATGCCGTTGCTGCACTTTCTAATCTGGTTTGTTTTAGTCAGTGCTTCGCTGTCGGCCATTTTGGATTCCTAAGGATCGCTGTAATCCTCGATTGGCGATTGTCTTTACGGAATAGTGCCGTTTATTTTATTTTTCACACCTCTCATTGAGAAAAGTAAGCTTTGCTCGAGAGGGATCACAGTGCAACTTTTATGTTCAAGGTTTTTCGTACCGACTTTTTGCAAATGCAATTTTTTGAAGTTGATAATTGTAAAACCACGCCATTTTCTAGGTTGGTAGCTCTTTCATTGTATTATTTAGAATTATTTTTTCAAGTTTTTCATGTTCGGTGTGAAAAGTTGTATGAGCCACTCGGGAGCAAAATTATTATCATCTTGGGCGTTAACACTTGAATCCCTAATTACGCCCTGGATTCCAGATTCTGGATTGTAGAATCCTTCGCTACATGCTGGATTCAATGTAGCGCTCTCGCCGTAAATACACCATTTTGCTCCCTTGTGTCACAAATAACTATTTAACCCAACGCAAGGGGTGTTATAGGTTTGACGTCGATGTCTGTCCGTGGCATCGAAGCTCTCAAGCGGATGAACCGATTTCAATGTGATTTTTTTCACTCGAAAGCCAGTTTTCAAGCGGTGGTTCTTAGCCATATTTTGCAAAAATTGTTTCAGCACTTTGAAGAGTACATATTTGCTCTTTCCCAATTTCCTCTTTTTAGTTCAATGTTGTTTAGGTTTCCGTATCCAAAGGGTATAAACGGGACCCTTTTAGTAAGACTCCACTGACTGACTCTCTTTCTGTCCGTCTCAGGCTGTATCTCATAAACCGAGATAGCTAGACAGTTGAAATTTTCACAGATGATGTATTTCTGTTGCCGCTAGAACAACAAATACTAAAAATATAATATGTCAGTAACCAACATAAAATTACCTCACACTGCATACATTTTGCATAAGAGTAGGGCTCTGCTAATACTGGATTTTATAAGAACTTGCCGAATTAGCACGGAACCCTCGGCGCGCGAGTCCGACTCACACTTGGCCGGTTTAAAAAATCGATTGATAACATAAAATACCGACCACTTTAATTGAAAACGTAACATTAAGTAAGCAGCCGCAAAAGAGATATTAGTTTTGTAATCCATTCGTTTTTTAAATCAGTGACCGCAAGTGAAACATTTCATAGCAACTGCGTAAACCAATGACGGTTGGCTTTGATGATTGAATCATCCAACCACAGCCGGCCAAAAGGCATGCATTCACGTCGCCTATTTGTATTAAGCCCACTAAATCTGTAGTCAATAAAAAATAGTGTTGCCCTTCAAAATCCACTATCGATAGACTATCGCTAGTTGAAGCAAAGACAATATTAAATAAATAATAAATAAATAAAATAAAATCCATTTATTTCATGTAACTAAGTGACACATATGTTGTTAGTACTACTTACACTAAAGGGTTAGTTACAATTACATACACATAACACATACAATAGACGTAAGATGGGGGCACAGCAAAGTACATATATGTATAATATTACCACATTATTACATCGGTGGAGGCATGTAGTTCCCCACAATGTGTCATATAGGCACAATCCATCCTGCCCGCGATCATACTTAAGATGGAGTATATTATCGAGGAGGAGGAGAGCTGAAGATCGAGCCCAATAGCGTGCTATGGGAGAGGCCTATGTCCAGTACTGACACGGGCTGATAATGATGATGATGAAGCGAATGTAACTCTTTTGAGAAATAAAATAATCAAACCTTTAATCCTTTGAAATACTATCGATAGTATTTACTTTCCATACGACATCGATACTATTGATATTGTGGCATTTTTCGATTAAAACTATCAATAGCGAAACTATCAGTTGTGTGGCAACGCTAAAAAAAATACGGTTGGTGTCAATTCGAATTCCATTGCCTTGTATCGCGCAAAAAGGATATTCGGTGTACAACTTTACATGGAAAGCGAACCGTTATTTTTGCTAGTAAGTGTAGTTGTGTGCATCACTGTTGCCGTGTTTTATGAAGGCTAAGATAATAAAAAAACCGGCCAAGTGTGAGCCGGACTCGCGCACCGAGGGTTCCGTATCTATAAATATCTATAAACCAGTGTAAACAGAGCCCTGCTCCAAAGCAAAATGTACGCAGTGTGGGGTCACTTTATATTGGTCACTGATATTATACAGACATACATACCTATTTATGGTTTTCGCAATTATTCCTTAATCTGTGCTATAAGACCTGCCTTCATACCAAATTTCAAGATTCTGCGTTCACGGGAAGTACCCTGTAGGTTTTGATTCCCTTGAGAGTTGCGGAAATTTGCGGCATAAACGGCTGTATCTTTTGATTGCGTTGGCTTAGAAGTTTGATTTTTTCACAGCTCCGAAGGGTAGTAAACCTGAGTATTTGATATAAATTTCAGCTTGATACCTTTACGCGTTCCTGAGAAAAAGGGTCTTGACAGACGGACGGACGGACGGACGGACAACAAAGTGATCCTATAAGGGTTCCGTTTTTTCCTTTTGAGGTACGGAACCCTAAAATAAAACTAGGCTAAACTATGTCTATCAAAATATCAAAATGGTGTAAAATGGGTAAACTCAGCATTATGTTGTAGCAAGCCACGCTGTTTAGAATGCACGCATAGAGTAGGCAGAGACTATACTTTGTTCCACTTGCTACAATCCTGACATACTCCCCCTCTCTTTTACTTAATTGACATTAATTTACTCATGTTTTACTCATTTACTCATTTATTTATTTAAGTATTACAGCCATGGTATTACAAAGATGGTAACTAATTCTAAAGAAGTCTCACATGGACCCCGGTGGGGTATAGCAATACAATAACAACTAAATGTTACAATTTATCGTCTAAGAAATCAGATACGGAGTAATAGCATTTCTCTATTAGCATTTTTTTAATTTTATTATAGAAACAACTATCTTTTAATTCGTTTTTGAAGTCATCAAGTCATTCATCAAGTCTGTAGCTCTCTGAGTTACTTGGTGTATTTGGTGTGGAACTGTAAAAATAATAATATTAATAATAAATCATTTATTTCAAGTTACAACCTGTTTAGGTGACTCATACAATTGCGTTAGTAAGATCTTGCAAGCTAATGCTGTGTAAACTAATTTTTTATAAATAAATAAATCAATCAATCAATCTCTTCATACAGCTCGACGGTTTCGGGTGCTCTTGACCTGGGGCCTTACCATGACGTCTTAATGCGATTCAGTTTAGGTTCGCTCGCTGTCAGATTCATACTAAAAGTGACAGCTAAAACTTGAACAGAGTCGGAATTAGGACGTCATGGTAAGGCCCCTGACCTTTGGCCAGCAAATGCTGAGTTGGGGCCATTTTATGTCAATTTTATGTAGCTTTTAAGATGTTTTTGTTTTTTAATTACGTAGGTAAATAAAGAAAAGAAAGGAAAGGTAGGAAAGAAAAAGTTTATTTATGACAATCACAGTAGGTAGTGTGATTGTCATAAATAAACTTTTTCTTTCTTTCTTTTCTTTCTTTCTTTATTCAAAACGTCCCCAATTTAGTCACCCAACGTAAAAAACTGATGTGTTGCTTATTCCCTTAGCAGTAATAGAGTGTCTAACGAAAGCTGAACCTGTAAAAACGCGGCAATTTCAAAAAATCACGACAGGGTAACACAGGATCACTAACACTGCAATTTGATCAGAGAAATGTCAATTTGACATACAACATGACACCTCAGATAGACACACTTAGAGACAAAATGTTGCCAATCAAATAACTAGTGGATTCAAGTTTTGTTAGACAGACTCTAGCCCTTATTCCCCCTAGCCTTATTCTGTTAGCTTATTTGCTTGTCTGGCAGACATAGTCTAAACTGCTGTAATCTAAGGACTTCCAAAAATGATAACGAAAACAAAATCTTCTAAACAAGAAAAAGAAAGGGTTTCATTCAATTACTCGCGTTCAATCGGACGCCTTGATTGCCTGCCCGGCGCCCGAGGTGACGAAAGTTAAAAAACCGGCCAAGAGCGAGTCGGACTCGTACACCGAGGGCTTCGTACAAATTCGGCAAGTGAACTTTTAAGCCAGGGTTAGCTCAGCCATGCCTCCTAAGCACAATGTAAGTAGTGTGAGATCATTTTATATTGGATATACTTGCATAAAAATATTCTGTTTTTAGTATTTCGTTGTTGTAGCGGCAACAGAAATACATTATTCTGTGAAATTATAAATTTCTAGCTATCACAGATAGACAGATGTGGTCTTAGAAATAGGGGACCCTAAGACTCCACTGTCCGCTTGTCTGTCTGTCTGTCTGACATTATGAAATTTTCACAGATAATTACTGTATTCCTGTTGCCATAGCGGCAACAAATACTAAAATACTTTTTTATGTCTATCTGTCTATGTAAATAACCAATATGAACTGACCGCCTGTACATTTTGCTTAAGAAAAGGGCTCTGCTCTGCTAAAACTGTATTTTATATTCACTTACCGAATTTGTACGAAATCCTCGGTGCGAGAATCTGATTCGCACTTGGCCGGTTTTATCTATTGGGTACGTAACCCTAAAACAAACTTTAGGCAAAGGCACAGACCCCCGTCCAACCGAAACGTACTAAAGCATTCTAAAAAAAACGACCCGACTTTTTCATGTAATCAAAAATGCAAATCTCTCAGTAAAAATTATGCTGATTTTACAACGGTTTTTTCGTCCGCCAAACTGATTTTCATTTTCAGAGCTTTGTTGGTAATTTTGGCGAGTTAACTGGAATTTTTAACTTGGTTACGTAAGCGGGAGCACCCGATGTGTCGGCTAGCCGTATTCTATGCTACAAGTTCTCGTACAGTCGCAAACCAGGGGCCTCACCGTAACGTCCTAATTCCGACTCAGAGTTCAAGTTTTAGCTGTCACTTTTAGTTTGAATCTGACAACGAGCGAACCTAAACTGAATCGCATTAAGTCGTCATGGTAAGGCCCCAGAATTATTGAGGCATGTATATAACTATCATAGATAGATAGATAGAAGATTAATAGAACAAACAGAATATTACCATATAACAAAACATATGGTTAGTGTAAAAAACAAATCTCGATATGGTTAAAGGGTAAAAACTATGAAGAAACAGAATTAATCTTGCACTAACTACTTATTTACCTATCTTGAGGAATAATCTAAGACTTCCCTACATGACTCATACACACACATGCGAAACCACACACAAACACATTTTTTTTTTTGTTTACTATTGTTGTGAACTTAGATTATGGTACCACGTGGTCATTGTTAGCTACCCACAATTAAACGAAAGATGTATTTTTCAATGTACTTATCCAGTACTATGTTCACAGCATATTCATTGCATTTTTAAAAATAAAAGTTTCAATTACATGTTTACTAATGTTTACGTTTAAGTTTGGTTTTGGTTTATGATGTATTGGGTTTAAGTAAACTAGCCATATGGAGTTAGTGTTATTATACTTATAGTTGTGAGTTTATTTTTAGCATTTCACAGCCTTGTACGAGAGAGCGAATTCCTCCTACTACAAGTGCGAGCTTAACGGGAGGATTCGTCACCATTTGTAATAATATTTGTTAAAAATAAATAATTTTTGATTTTTTTTTTGAATTTTTGAATAGGCACTCAATTTTTGAAACCTCATCACTCGACGTTTTTTCATTTGAAGCGTAGTTTTTAGAAACGTTTGTTAAACATCGAACAGTTTTAAGAGTATTTAGCTTTTTTCCAAAATGATCTAAAGCATTTTTGGCATTTTTTTTTACGATTCCGTACCGAAATGGTAAAACGGGACCCTATTACTAAGACTTTGCTGTCCGTCCGTCCGTCCGTCTGTCACCAGACTGTTATCTCGTGAGCCGTGATAGCTAGACAGTTGAAATTTTCACAGATGATGTATTTCTGTTACACAAAGAATACTAAAAACCAGAATAATGTATGTAAGTTTGTATATTTATACTTTTATAGTGACGAATTGAGAATCTCCGCCTTATTTTTGTAGTCGGTTAAAAAGACATGGCAACCTTCCTTCTAACGTGAAAATAATGAATAGTGTCGGCAAAAGAGCATTTTAAAACCGGTATAAATTTACCGGTACCGTCCACAATTTACCCGTAATCCGCTTTGACCGCACGTCATTAGTCGGGCTCGTACGGCGACATAAGTACGCGACGTTATCTGCAGATAAACATTTTGACGTTCATTATGCGACCATTAACTGTCAAATCAGAATATTGCCGCTCCAAATTCGATACATACATATACAAATCACGTCTTTATCCCTTACGGGGTAGACAGAGCCTAAAGTGACACCTATACACGTTTAGCAAGATTGTAGGCGTTTAGATGGAAAATGGAATCAAAATAGTGATGGGTTGCTAGCCGCATCGCCTATAACATGATTCCTATGATTTTCGTCCATACCCTCGATGGGCTTTTACCATCTGCGCGGGAAGAGAAGCTACTGGTACATTCTATTTTTTTTCTTTGCTCATATATCCAGCATGGAAGTTTAATTCGATTAGATCCTACTAATATTATAAATGCGAAAGTTTGTGAGTGACGACGTCACAATGTGAGTGTGTATGTTTGTTCCTTCTTCACGCTGAAACGACTGAACGGATTTGGATAAAATTTGGATCGGAGATAGCTGGCACCCTAGATTGAAACATAGGCTACTTTTTATCCCGGAAAATTGCATAGTTCCCACGGGATAGCGATAAACATGAATGTCAATTTCTAATTTTCCGCGGACGAAGTCGCGGGCAGAAGCTAGTTTAAAATAAAGTTTTGTTCTCGCTGTGACATTTATCTCGTCATCACATCATCATAATATTTAAGAGCTCTACGTCGGTAGAGTTATCGTTATTCACCTTATTTTAACCGTCGAAAAAAAAAACATAGTAGGTTCTCAATTCGACGCATAATATACGTCGAATCCATACATACATACCGTCACGCCTCTTTCCCACAGGGGTAGGCAGAGACTACTTTGTTCCACTTGCTACGATCCTGACATACCTCTTTCGCTTCATCCACATTCATCAATCTCTTCATTCGTCGAATATGGTGTACATTATTATGTATGACCACGCATTACCTTTTTTATTGGAAAGGGTATATTCCAAAAGTGGTCCCATTTAAATTTGTAGAAAGAAATCCCCGGATAATGGTATGGAACCCTTCGTGCGCGAGTCCGACTTGCTCTTGGCCGGTTTTTATTATTTTTATAAACTCGCTGTACTGTGCTTTTGGTGTTTAATAAAGAATATTTTATACTGTATTGTGTAACACCTAACCTACCTACATATTATAGCGACTAACCGTTTCAGAAGTTTACTGGCTGTCACCAATAAATCAAGACACAACAATAAAACACACGTTTCGAGGCAATAAGTTAACACTTTTCTTCTCGAATGTACAGTTGAGTAAAAATGACGTTGCCGATAAATTCTTAGTGCCTATATCTTTTGTCCATTTGTCTCTCATTGATCTTAACACATGACTGGGTCCTTACCATGACGTCCTAATTCCGACTCCGTTCAAGTTTTAGCTGGAAAGTATGGATCTGACAGCGAGAGAAGCTAAACTGAAACGCATTAAGACGTTATGGTAAGGCTCCTGGGGCCGTACCATGACGTCTTAATGCGTTTCAGTTTAGGTCCGCAAACTGTCAGATTCATACTAAAAGTGACAGCTAAAACTTGAACTGCGTCGGAATTAGGACGTCATGGTAAGGCCCCTGTAGGCTTATTGTCTAACTCGCTCGCGATCGCCATCGTGTTCATTTTGACAGTTCTTGTATGAATGTGACAGCTAGCTGATTCCGATGTCCATTGTCAGCCCATACATGAACTGTCAAAATGAACACGATGGCGATTGCGAGCGAGTTGACAATAAGCCTACTGGGGCCATACCATGACGTCTTGATGCGATTCAGTTTCGACTCAGTTCAGGTTTTAGCTGTCATTTTTAGTATGGATCTGACAGCGAGCGAACCTAAACTGAATCCGAATTGAATCGCATCAAGACGTCAGGTAAGCCCTGCCTATCTCCATTTCAGCCATCTTATCTTACGAGAGACATCTGTCACCTTCGTCGCTAACAGGGGCCTTATCA
Source organism: Pandemis heparana (assembly GCA_963854515.1). Lineage (NCBI taxonomy): Eukaryota > Metazoa > Arthropoda > Insecta > Lepidoptera > Tortricidae > Pandemis > Pandemis heparana. The sequence continues at coordinate 15,531,476 of OY978012.1, read as the reverse complement.
TGACGTCTCTTTTTTTTTATGTGAATAGGAAGGCAAACGAGCGCGGGTGGTAGGGCCTTGTGCAAGGTCCGTCCGGATCGCTACCACCATCTTACTCGCTAATCCTGCCGCTAAGCAGCAGTGCTTGCACTGCTGTGTTCCGGTGTGGAGAGTAAGACAGCCGAGGAAATTACGGACACAAGAGGCATTTCATCTAAGTCCTCTAGGTTGGCAACGCATCTGCAATCCCTTCGGGGTTGCGGGTGTCTATGGGCAGTGGTGATCGCTTACCATCAGGTGACCCACTTGCTCGTTTGCCTTCCTATTCACATAAAAAAAAACGAGCAAGTCTTAATGCGATTCAGTTTAGGTTCGCTCGCTGTCAGATTCATACTAAAAGTAACAGCTAAAACTTGAACTGAGTCGGAATCAGGACGTCATGGTAAGGCCCCTGATCGCCTTTTTAGCTATTCTGTTAAATGAGCTTGCTGAAAAAACGCAGTTTTAATAATTTGCATAGTTTTCTGACAAAGTTACTCATAATTCGTAGCGGACTGTACCGAAACGCAAGTTTAATGAAGAAACACGGCTGGTAATATTTTCGCGAACGCATTTCGTTCCGCGTCAAATGTATTTTTAGTTGCTCGCTTTCGCAAGTTTGCGCTTTGTTGTTTATATTAAAGCTACTAGCTTCTGCCCGCGACTTCGTCCGCATAAAATTAGATTTAAGAACCGATGTTGATAGTAGGTACCTACATTCTGCAATAGTTGTTTACGTTGCGTTGATTGTCCCTGCGTTTCTCATGTAGTATTTGTTTCCGCCACCTACTCAAACTGTCTCCAACTTATTTCTCTGACTTATTGGTGGCCTGGAAGAGATCGCTACTAAGCGATAAGACCACCTATTGTATACCTTGTTCTTTGTTCCTGTATTGTTTTGGACCCAATGGGGAACAATTTCGGCATGTCGTAATTTTAGTTCATACTTTTTTTATTGTCCTCTTTTTCTAGCGAGCTGTCTTATCGACATTTAACTATAGTACTAGAGCCCACGGACGACCAAAACCATGTCTCATAGCAATACGGCATAAACCCTATAAAATCGTTAGATTGTATGATTCTGAACCCGACTAGGTGTGTAGTAACGGTCGAAAGTGTAGCAACTGCGTGGGAGGCCATTTCTGCTGTGTCAAAAAAAAAGGCAGTCGGTATTATAGCAATACGTCTGATAGTGAAAATGTACATAGATTTTATAATTGTATTACGAAAAAGTTTGTTTTCAGACATTTTGCGCGTAGCATATAGCCTGAGCGCATTTTTGAAAATGTCAACAAATTTAGCCGACCTGTATCATAGTGTTACGTTCTAGGGGTGGGTTCGTGATTGAAAAGCACTTTTAACACCGATGAAAAGATAAGGATTTATTTATAAAATAAAACTTTACCTTAAAACACTTCCAAATTAACACTTTACACTTATTTCACACTTAAATTCTTCCAGTCGCAGTTTCTCTCTTCAGATGTTCGCTTGTTGTCCTTCCAAAGTGAACTGAACTGCGCCGGGCGACGCTCGCGTTTAAATATGGGTGACCGCGGGTTCCCGAAGTTTCGATTGTCACATAAATAACTCATGGAAAGATCGATAGGTACTACTACCTACTTCGAGATTATTCGGGAACGTTCTAATTACCGCCTCTGTCACTCATAAATAACCTACGGAAGTTTCGATAGGTACCTACTACCTACTTCGGGATTATTCGGGAACCTTCTAATTGCTATCTCGAATGTTCGACGTACTGCTATCCCTCTCTGGATCGTGTTGTCTCTGTCACACCCTTCTGGAATGTTCTCAGTATTGCTGTCTCACTCTTATCGTGCTATCTCTTTCACTCCTACGGGGAATTTCGCCATATACCGAAGTATGCTTCAGGGGCCCATAAGGGGTCCTGAAAACGCCTGAAAACGGGTTTTCAGGTTATGGCGTCATTCGATAGAGGGTGGCCTGAAACGGACTGAAAACATGTTTCAGGCGCCTGGAAACAACGGCAACTTTTTAATATGTACTTGACTTTGCAATGAATGAATAAATGAATAAATGAATAAATGAACTTGGGTGAAATTTCGATAATCTAGTATGTGATAGAGCACCTCCTGAAACGGCCTGAAACTGTATTACAGCCTGCTGAAAACGCTCCTAAGGCACAGAAATACACGATCAAAGATTTTAGCACCTGCGTAGCCCACCGGCGTAACACTACCCCCTCCTTAGACATGCTCGTCCCGAGCATCATTAGATCCATGGTACTTGGCCAACCGATCCACATGGACAATCTTACTGGGGCTACGTGCGTTACGCTGTATACGGTACGTGACGTCGTTGATCCTTGTGACTACTATGTACGGCCCTTCCCAACTCGGTGACTTCCCTTTGCGACGCGTAGGGTTATGTAGCCACACCAACGATCCTTTCTCGAACCTTGTCTGGTTAGACTCCCGGTCCCTGTCGGCAGGCTGCTTGATCGCCGTCAGCTCGTCCATCAGCAGGTTGGAGACGCGCTTGTGCTGCTGCGTGTTGCTCCTCCGCTCTTGCAGCTCCTTCTCTAACGCTGCGGTCTTCTTTCTCTCCACTTCCAGCTCCTGCGCGTGTGCAGCGCCCGCCTTGTGTGCCACGAACTCCTGGAGCTGTGCGGCACTCAGCTCGTTCTGCAGCGCCGCCAGCTGCTTGTTCAGCTTGCTCACAGTCTGCTTCAGGATCTCCACCTCCTCGCTAACAGTGTCGGTCCTCAACATCTTCACGCAGTCTTTATTCTCTTGTTTTAAACAAGGTCTTCTGAAGAGGGCATCTGCGTTTCCATGCAACTTCCCACTGTGAACTGAGTCTCGCCTCCAATATCGTTTCGGGCAGCCAAATTGCATGTGTCCTCGTTCCCTGCAGTTGTGACATTGAGGCCCCGTATCCCAACGTGGAGCAATCGGCTCCCTGACCGTAACTTCTGCTGGCCTCTCCGTTCGGTCTGAATCTCGTTGCCTCCAATATCGTTTCGGGCAGCCAGATTGCATGTGTCCTCGTTCTCCGCAGTTGTAACACCGAGGCCCGGTATCACGACGTGGAGCAATGGGCTCCCTGGCCGTGACTTCACGCACCCTTAAGGATCTCGCCGGGTCCTGGCGTACAGCTTCCACCTCGAGGGCATGAGCCAGTGCATCCTTCAAGCTCCCATGGTGACCCAGCCGTACAGCAGCTCTCACTTCAAAGTCCCGAATCCCATCTATGAATGTCTGCACCAGCATTCCATCCATAAAGGAGGCTGAGGAGTCTTGATACGCCTTCCGGACCAGTTTCTCTATTTCTAGGGCCCACTTTTGTAATGACTCATTACGACCCTGAGTTCTGTCTTTCAGTTGAGCTCTGTAGACGTGCTCCAGGTGACTGTCACCGAAGCGTGCCTCCAAAGCCTCAAGAAGACGGTCGTATGACTTATCCTTTCCCAATGCTTCCAAGACAGTAAGGGCCTCGTCCCGTAGTGCCAAACTCAGTGCCGTTTTGGCATAATCCTTGCTCCAGCCATTCGCTTCGGAAACCAATTCGAATTGGAGCTTGTATGCGGCCCACGAAGAGGTACCATCAAATGGAGGTACCTTTAATTTTTCTCCTCCTGTGGCTGGTGTACCTGATACGCTGGTGGTGCCGTTGGACACTTTAATCTCCAACTTCTGGAGGCGGTTCTCGTGGCCCTCAACTTTCTCATTAAGCCCATTGAGGCGCTTTCCGTGGTCTTCGACTTTAATGTCCACTGCCACAATCTTGTCTTGAACATCGGCCATCTCCTTTTTCCATTCTGCAGCGGCGTCGTGTACCTCGCGGAGGAGTTTGTACTGGTCCTCTTGAGCTTCCTTCTGACCCCGTAGCTCTTGCTGCAGAATTCTAGATTGTTCCTCCTGCCTTCTAGCTTGCTCTTCTTGCTTTCTTGCTTGTTCCTCCTGTCTTCTTGCTTGCTCCTTCAGGAGGACCAGGATCGCGTTGACGTCAAACTCCGACTTCGGTGACTCCCCGGCGGTGCCCATAGAGTCCCCAGCTGCAGTGCGGCTTCGCGTCTGCATCCCCTCCTTCTCTTCTTCTCGCGGAGTAATCGGCATTTTCAATCCCACTTCTGACACCAAATGTTACGTTCTAGGGGTGGGTTCGTGATTGAAAAGCACTTTTAACACCGATGAAAAGATTAGGATTTATTTATAAAATAAAACTTTACCTTAAAACACTTCCAAATTAACACTTTACACTTATTTCACACTTAAATTCTTCCAGTCGCAGTTTCTCTCTTCAGATGTTCGCTTGTTGTCCTTCCAAAGTGAACTGAACTGCGCCGGGCGACGCTCGCGTTTAAATATGGGTGACCGCGGGTTCCCGAAGTTTCGATTGTCACATAAATAACTCATGGAAAGATCGATAGGTACTACTACCTACTTCGAGATTATTCGGGAACGGTCTAATTACCGCCTCTGTCACTCATAAATAACCTACGGAAGTTTCGATAGGTACCTACTACCTACTTCGGGATTATTCGGGAACCTTCTAATTGCTATCTCGAATGTTCGACGTACTGCTATCCCTCTCTGGATCGTGTTGTCTCTGTCACACCCTTCTGGAATGTTCTCAGTATTGCTGTCTCACTCTAATCGTGCTATCTCTTTCACTCCTACGGGGAATTTCGCCATATACCGAAGTATGCTTCAGGGGCCCATAAGGGGTCCTGAAAACGCCTGAAAACGGGTTTTCAGGTTATGGCGTCATTCGATAGAGGATGGCCTGAAACGGACTGAAAACATGTTTCAGGCGCCTGAAAACAACGGCAACTTGGGTGAAATTTCGATAATCTAGTATGTGATAGAGCACCTCCTGAAACGGCCTGAAACTGTATTACAGCCTGCTGAAAACGCTCCTAAGGCACAGAAAAACACGATCAAAGATTTTAGCACCTGCGTAGCCCACCGGCGTAACAATAGCAATACGGATTTTTTTTTTTTACTTTTTTTTTTTTCGTATTGCTGCCAGGATTACCAAAAACCTGTTTTCAGACACTTTAAGTGTAGCATATACTCCCAAAAACGAAAATAACGTTTCGGAGTCGCCTGGCCGACGCCTCTGTTAAATGTTTTTTTAAATTTAATTCTTTGTTAATTATCATCTAATAAATTCAGGGTCGCAACGTATTCATTGGTTTGTAACAGAGAATTCAAGATACCTCAATACGATTTTTAAATGATATCTGAGTATCGAAAAGTTGTCTGATAGAGAAGGTGCTACACTTAATTTGTCTGATATAAATTTTTTGCACATGTGGACAACTTATTTTATCATGTCCAACAATTTTCAGACATATTGCTATGATACCGATCAGTAAAATTTGTTAACATTTTCAAAACGGTCTCAAAATTTAATGCGTTCACATTTCCGTCTGAAAATTGTTTTGTTCGCATCAAATAACCAAAATTTACTAATAAAAAAGATTTTCAGACGTATTGCTATGAGACATTTTTTTTGTCTCATTTTTAATTTTTTTAAGTGATTTTACGGGTTTGCGCTGTAGCGTAGAAGCGTAGCGTAGCGTAGTGGTGTACCACTAACGTCTGAAAAATATGTTTTCGGTATCTCAGAACTATCATTCAACTACAGTCTGCAAATCAGACATATTGCTATGATGCAGTTCGGTAAAATTCTTTAACAATTTTGAAAATTCGGTCAGATCAAACGCTACGCGGAAAATGTCTGATATTGGTATTTTCGAGTTCAGGATAATCGTATCTATCGATTTGATGCGGTTTTGGCCGTATTGCTATGAGACAAAAATTTTGGTCGTGGGCTCTAGTTCAAGTAATTTTAAAGATATTTATGGCGTGTATGGCACCGTATTCAGTGATATGGCCATTATAATCATTTGTCATCTCTTCTTACAGAAGATCTTGGGGGGCTTGTCTTTTTAATCTTTTAAATGTGTGTCTTGATTGGTTTTAGTTCATATGAATTAACGAGGCACGAGGTTAACATAAAACCATCCCCGTTCTATCACAATCCAGACATCTTGCAAACGTCACGAACTACATTCAACATTCTTAAGCAGGATATTTATATTCTTCGCATAATCGCGAGCGCATCATTAAGACTTACACAGCAGGATTTAAAAGAGCCCGCTCCATGGGGAAATGGAAATGCACTTAATGCATACGTAATCAAATTATGTTGGTGCGAAGCTGCCCTGCCACGAGGTTACTGTTACACTGTATAGGGATAAGAAATATTCTTATTTTAAGTGAGAACTTCTTTAGCGTCGCTGAGCACTTTAATGGGATGGGTAAAAAATGTTAAACTCGCGTCAGGCGTAAGACGGAAGGAGAGTTTAAGTACCAGGATATCAGAGATCTTCTAAGAGCTTATTCTGAAATACGCATGAAGCTAGAGTTGCGTTCGATATTTGAAGTATATGTACGTTGATTTCGTTGCTTTAACTTGTGTTCGTTTGGCATAGTGGTATAAGGTGTGGAATAATAGCGCGTGCTCTCAGGTGACCGCAGTTCTAATCTCGTGTAGAAAAAGTTTTTCTTTCTTTTTCTTTTTTTTTGCGCGAGTGTGCGTGTGTGTAGTTTACACTTCTGCTGGCACCCCTGGAGTGCTTGCTACCCGGTGTTTTTACGGCTTTAATAAAAGTTCACGTACCGTAAACCGGGGTAACTTTCATTTACGGAGTGACTTTAAAAGGTTAGGTAAATGACGAAATCATTCATTTTTATTTGCGTACTGCTTCCAATCGATGTCTTCATCGATGGCCTTTGCGTCTACATGCCAAAAATGTATCCTCTAATTATCCCCCACATGTGGACAGTAGTAATCGTTATTTTAGCAATTTTAAATCTATCAAAGTAGCCCAAAATGAAGAGATTGATAAATGTGGATGAAGTGAAAGAGGTATGTCAGGATCATAGCAAGTGGAACAAAGTACTCACTGCCTACCCCTGTGTGAAAGAGTTTTGACTGTAACATTAGTTCGCGCCGGTGTACCTACACTCTGGTGCGGCGACGCACGTCGGGTTCCACTGTAACCTGTTAGATACCAATGAGCGCTGAGGGGCGCGGAATACTTCTATATCCAAGGCTCAAAGGCTAACACGTCCCTGTACCTCTACATGATAATATGGTTCAGGTTTGTAATGGAAGGTCTGTTGTTGCCAACGCACTTTATGTGGCGCTATGTAACATTAGTTCGCGCCGGTGTAACCTACAGTCTGGTGCGGCGACGTACGTCAGGTTCCACTGTAACCTGTCAGATTCTAATGAGCGCTGAGGGGCGCGGAATATTTCTATATACAAGGTTCAAAGGCTGACACGTCCCTGTACCTACATGTTAATATGGTTCAGGTTTGTAATGGAAGGTCTGTAGTTGCTAACGCACTTTATGTGGCGCTATGTAACATTAGTTCGCGCCGGTGTAACCTACAGTCTGGTGCGGCGACGTACGTCAGGTTCCACTGTAACCTGTTAGATACTAATGAGCGCTGAGGGGCGCGGAATATTTCTATATCCAAGGTTCAAAGGCTAACACGTCCTTGTACCTACATGTTAATATGGTTCAGGTTTATAATGGAAGGTATGTTGTTGCCATCCAATATTTTTACTAACGCACTTTATGGGGCGCAATGTAACATAAATATAGTTCAGGTTTATAAAACCCGGAGGAGAAAGGTGAGGTTTTCCATCTTAGCCTTCTAAATTGACGAAGGTATCTGCAATCTTTGGTCACTTGCCATCGGGTGATCCACTTGCTTGTTTAGTTTACCATTCTATTTTATAAAAAGAGAAGGAGAAAATCAAAGGAAATGAAACCAGTTCAATTACTATAAACTTAAACACATGGAAAAATGCGGAAAGTTGTTTTGGCAGGGGAATCAAACCTGTTCTAGATATTTAAGATCCATGTAACCGTATTCTAGCAAATAAATAATTTCTGATTCTGATTCTGTTTCTGGATCCTCATCAATCCGTGACGTGTGCTATACGGCTACACCGCCCATACGATATTTAACTGTAATATCCTACGTTATTAAACGATAGATAACGATAAAAAACGTTACAGGTGTCGATATTACAAGCCTTTATTGAGAGAACTTACCCTACTTAGTATTATGTTTAATTATCTGTGTATTATTAGCGCATTGACATATTTATTTGTTGCCGTCACAATGTGCTTTGGCGGTTCGCGGTTAGTTTGCCATAATTATTACGGTCATACAAAGTTTGCTTGGATAGGTTCTATAGTACCTTCTAGTCTAGACTTCTAGAGTAATGTAAAACTTGTAAAAGAAGTTTGTTTGTTATTGTATAGGTCTGTGATATTGTCAGTTTTCTTAACCAGAGCCAAAATTTATTTAGTTTTTATAAAATTCATCGCTTGTGGGATAAGTAAAGGAATTACTGTCTATTCAGCCATGTCAAAGGATGTAATGCCGGTTCACTTTCTTTGAATTTATATATATTTTTTAATATGTGCTTTCAATAGCACTTGATGGTCCCATCGGAAGACTAGCGCTGGCTGCAAGGCCAGCATTATGCTGAGATGGGACCATTTCATGATGCATGTTCTTATGTTTTTTTTGCTTCTTTTCTTCTTTTGTCTGTAATGTTATCATTAATAAATGTTTTCTTTCTTTCTTTCTTTCTTTCTTACTTCTTAGTACTTAAGTGCTCTTGCACTTGGTCCCTTTGTTCTCTCTATTTGTGAGGAATTAGTTCCCAGATGCACAATTATGTAAGAATGTAGATGGTATTAAGATGGAATAGGAACTTTTTTAAGCCTGTTTAGTGTCTCCTGGGTAAAATACCTGTCATCGTTTTCCCACTTTTCGGCCTTGTCGATAGTATGCTCCTGACACTAATACTTATTCGATATGCACCCAATTGGTCCCGCTATCTCCTTTTCAATCTATCTCTGTTTCATTCCGCGTCCTGGGGATGCAAATGGGTAGCGATTTAGAGTCATCTCTGTGGATGCATGACTATCATAATAATTAACAAAGAAGTTTAGATAATTTCAAATGAACACTTCCCGTATCCTTGGTTATCAATCACCTGCCACAGTATTTACGAAGTAAACGGATGCGAGTCGAGTTACCTCCGCGTGTGGTTAAGAGCTGCTGTTCGTTTTTGGATCCATCCGGGGGGAGAGCGGTGCTTGGTCCGGTGCACCATGGGCATCGGTTAATGATTTCCTGGCAAATTCTGAGGGATATTATTATTCACTGGCTAAAAGCCCGACAAGGAGGGGAAGGGGTTTTTTGACCGTGTTCTACCGTACAACGTTGCCGACATTTGTGTCACAAGATTATTGAATGTCTAGGAAGGAGTCTTTATAAAAATGGAATGTTCAAGAACCGTAAAGAAAAACTCTTTTTAAGACATAATTTTATTCAAGTTGATACTATTTTCTTTTACAAATTATCGAATGAATTGACAAATCAATCCATTTATGCGGTGCAGCTTCTTAACGCATCTACTTCAACGTCGTCTCAAGCTCTGCCGTACGCGCTACGTGCCCCTGCAAGCGTAGAGCAGCTACAGAAAATAGTCAATACTATCTGGATTAGTGCCATAGAATAAGATCGCTAAAGGAAAATAAAGGGGAATGCAATTAATTTGCGTAAACAATACGATTTCTTTAATCCCTAGGCACTGTAGAGCTAGCTGCCTTTTAAGGCACTTTCTAGGTAAACTGATGGCTGAGGGCCTGAAAAAACATAATTATTTAAACTTGACGTTATCTTTTATTCGATACGATTTGGTTCCCGGTCTAAACTGATCTGCGGGCCGTACTCGAGTTCTAAAGAAAACAATCAAATAAATCGAACGAATGTTCGAATTATGGAATTCAAATGTGGTCTCATAACAGCCAGTTCAAAGAGCTCTACTACTCTACAGTACAGTCGCAAACCAGGATTGTTGAGCCACTTGCCATCGTTCGCAATTAAGCCGTGTAATCAATGTAACATCGTGAGGAAATGCACACATCTGCGAAGCAATTTGGTGTGTGTGAAGTTCCCAACCCGCACTGGGCCCGCGTGGGAACTGTAGCCCCAAGCCCTCTCTTTCTGAGAGGCCTGTGTCCAGCAGTGGGAGTTAAATAGGCTGGAGATGATGATCACGACCATTGTTGCCGACTACTTGTGACAGCTTTCGATTTGCATTAGACGGCCAATTTACGAACACGGGTAATTTCCGTTCGCTACTGAACTAATATTATTAAATGTGAAAGTTTGCGTGTTTGTTAGTTCGTCACGCTAAAACGAGTTTACATTTAGAATAGCTGGTTGCCTGGCATAAATCATAGGCTACTGTTTTCCGATTTTCGAACAGGATTGGAAACTCCTGAAATGTTGTACAGTCAAGTGTAATATTATTGTTTCTAGTCAAAGTTTATAAAATATTACCATACGCCCTTACGCCGGCGTAATAAGGTCGTGGGAAATATTTTTGAGAAGTTATCGATGCTTATTTTTGCACTTGGTCACCAACCTTAAAACTGTAGCCAGAGAGTTTTCAATAGCCAACCGTCACTACTCTATATTGGCTCAAACCTAACAAGCGATTGCAAAGGATTCCCATTTAACGAGTAGAAAACAAACAATAGATAAATGTAATTGGATTTGTTATGGAGCGTATTCGCTTCAAGAATGTATTTATAAATATGCATACCGCAATTCGTCTGTCCGACTTTTACCCGACTGCGCCAGAGGGAGGGTTATATGTTTTTTGAGTGTGTGTTGTTTATTTTTTTTCTATGACTAGTGCTATAGTGGAAAGGCAATAAGTAGCTAGTTTAGGATTCAACTTCGTCTTATGAGAAAAACCTTCATTTGTATGGATTTATCTTATCAGGTTAGTACTTAATAACCAACTAGTTTAAAAAAAAAAACGTTTACATAGGTACTATTTCAATAAATTTGTGTTATAATATACTTTGTTATCCGTTTTTGTAATAACACAAACGGAAAACTCACGTATAAAAGCCACAACTTACACTTGTACTTTTGACAATAATAAAAATGACGATGAAAAACGAGGGTAGTTGTGCGCCGCTGTCAGCTGCGTCGAGTAGCCGCGCGAGCAGAGCGTTGGCGCGCAGTGTTCGTTTCACTGTCGCCGGGGCGAGCGCTCCATGAGGAAGGTGTTCAACCGTGGATTATAGGCTCAGTATGTTTCTTCGTATACAATTTGTGTCGTGTTTAGTTACTTTAAAAACCCATAGATGTCGCTGTTATATGCCCATAGCAATCCTGAATGGCGCTATTAAGATTTTTCTGTGACCGTATAAATAGGCTGTTTATTACAAATAAATTGTCATTCCCTAAGCAACCATCGTTTGATTCACATCGATGCATACGGCGTTTGAACAGAAGGACTACGGATTAGAACCGAAAAATGTCGAGCGTTACTCGTTTTTTATAAGTATGTGAGTTATCCGTTTTTGTAATTATGATTGAGTCTCACGGTAGTTCCATGTTGAAATTTTGTGTTATTCTTCGTAATACATACTTCAAAATATTTTGAAATGAAAGTCATTAAGTAATTCAAATCTTTAATGTTCAGTACATTCAAAGCATTGTCATGTGCCTTTATAGCTATCATTAACTTAGCAGTTACATTATTTACACTTAATGTATCGAGATCATCGTTACCTTTATTTAAAATATATGGTTTTAGTGTATGATCTAATACAATATCTTTACATGAAGCAATTATCGTCATTTATCCGGTATAGATTTTCAGAATTTTGAAAGCAATGAATAACTATCATCTACCTCAGCAAAATAATAAATAATGTTATAACAAAACTAAGTTGAAAATCGTGATATACAATTTCCTTGATCACATTGACTCATTGACTCAAAACTAAATTTATTATAATTAAATGCAGTCACATTACACTTCTGATTCATTCAAAAACTACAGTACGTATAACCAATCAGTTGTTTTTCATCAAAGATGATAAAATTATAAATCCTATTAAATTATCCTTTTGTGACATTGTTTCAAGAGCTGTCATGTATTACTATGACTAATCCAAATCTGATCCAGCCGTGGATTTTGTATGCATACTACCTAACTAGCGCAAAATCTGTGCACCCTTATAAAAATGTCCGACCCGAAAACTTTGACAAAAATATATTTCCCTCAATTCAATTTGCTTACTACTTCAAGTTATTTATTATTCTATCTAATGAAATTGATCTAAGAAATTTCAGTTGAGAACAATTCACCAAATTAATGTTACTAGTCAATAATAATATTGAATTTGATGTAGATCAAACTGACGTAATGATGAAATATGAAATGGTACCTAACTGTAATTTGGATCAATGAAAATGTTTATGAAATTTCTGAGATCGATTTATCACTTATTATTATGTTAAACTTAGCGATATTGTCGCCTTCACTAACTTTTGGTAACGCAAGGAATCAGAGTTAAATCACAAGCTTGTAAACCACGCCGTCTAAATTATAACAAACACACATAAGAATCAAAATCAATCATTTGCTCTTAAAACTGAGTACAAGTTATTATTACACATTATGAAAACAGAGATTCAATGAACGATTATTTGTGCAATGTATCTTCATGGACAATTTGATCAAAATTCAATTCACACAAAACAGTCATCTTTGATTATTCTAATGCGAAGCGGCACTTTAAAAGTATCACTTAAAAAAATAACATTTAAAAGTTTTCCAAATCCCTCGTCTTATGTTAAAGCAATTTCAATTCAAAACGTTTTCATCAAAATATGTTCCAGTGGTGCACCTATGCTAGGTATCACATCAGTATTACCAACTGTCTTGTCTTTTCTATGGAGAGCACATTTTTTATCTTTGTGTCCAGTTTCTGATTTGTTATGTGTAGTCTTAATTTGGGAGGCTATTGACACGTTCCTTTTTTTGGTCCCGCACGTCTTACACACGCACACTTTGTCATCACTGCTATCACTTCTTTTAGTAACTACAATGTCTTTACTACGTTCTTTTTTATTATTTTTCACTACTTCTTTGTTTTGATTGGCGTCTTCAACTATTTGTTTATCTAAAACTGTTAGTTGGTTGTGGTCGAAACATCTTGTTGATTTCTGAAAAAAAAAATTAGCTGTCATTACCATTTTACCATTAACTTCAAGATATTTAGTATCAGTTCTCTTATAATTTTTGCAAATATGTTACTCATTTTATGATCAAAAAACCTTCACCACCAACGCCATTTATATCGACGACATTGTTCTTTACTACAGATTCATTAACGTTTTCAAAAATATCAACTGGACAACTCACAGTAGGATTGACAGCCTTGGAGTATATCTGGACTCGTCCCTCCAGTTCCATCTTGAGCCTCCAGTCCCTCAGGTACATGTGGGCAGCGGCTGCGTCGTGCCAACCTCGTCGCCAGGTGTGCCACCTAGGACAGACAATCTAGGTTATATTTATACAATGCCTCTTAAAATTGAACCGAGAGAGGTGCGGGCTAGTAGTGCGGGCGGGTAGTGCGCCTGCCTCCATTTAAACGGTCGGTCTATATGGTACCCGGTCGTCTAAACTTACACACACACAGTGAGACACGCTTTGACAACCAACCTCGTCAGAAGCTGTAGAATCCTGGACTTCTGTCCCAGCGAGCGGTACATGAGAGCTGCACTCCGCACCGATATCAGGTCGCCTCTGACTGCGCGTGCGACGCTGCGATGCCTGAAGCTGAGGCGGGCCGCTTCGAGGAAGAACTTGGAGGCCACCACCGGAATATCTGACGGTAATAATGGTACTGACATCTTTGTGTAACATTTGAAATTTTTATTCCGTTAAATTATGAAGTAATACGAAGTGCTCTACGATTTCTGAAGCTTGACGCAGACCTCGCCGTTCAAATACGAACACCAAGGCGCCTGGCCATCTACCGCTGGTCGAGCTGAGCGCGCCTGCCGCCCTATCTCCAGTCTTCGGTCCCGTGGGATCTCGCGGGGGGTGAAGGCCAACGAAAAGCGTAGAAAAACTACCGAACACAGTAATTTTTAAGAACCGTAGACTCAACCCTCTCTTTCTTTAACTCTAATATATTGTCATTCTGGGTCTGCGTTTTATTAAACAATAAATGTACCTATTAAATCATTGACTTGTTTCCCTTCAACAAAACCCCACTAGGTTACCACTGTGAAAACTAAAGAGAATAAAAAGTAGCATTACAATTATTAGCAATGCAGTAAATTTTAACACATAATAATGTTTAACTACAAATTTTCCGCTTTCTAACTTCAATTAATCATTTGATGCTAAAAACCTTTGTTCTTCAGCCAGCTTCCGTACAGCACGTAATGCTCCCAGTTCCCAGGCTCCAAATGGAGTAGCCTCCTCAGGATCGCCAGCCGGTCCGCTTCTGGCTTCAGTGCGAGCAGTTCCACGTGAGCCTGCACGAAGCGGGGCTGCAGCCAGATACACTTCTCCAGCATTCTGACCGCCTGGTCATTGCGGCCACTTTTTCTAAAAAAAATGATGACAATGAATACCAAATTTCAAAAAAAAATATTGAAGCAGTTTTTCAGTCTTTATCTATTTACATGGTAGACAGCTGGCAAGACTCAAAAGCCATGTTTAACGTGATAGTGGGCTTATAGGTGGAATGGAAAATCAAGCTAGTGATGGCTTGCTAGCCGCATCGCCTAACACGATTCCTAACATTTTCGCTCATTCCCTCGACGGACTTTTACGATCTGCGCGAGAAAAAAGCAGCTGGTACAATGTATTTTCTTTGTTTCCAAACCAGGAGCCTTACCATGACGTCCTAATTCCGACTCATTTCAAGATTTACCTGGCACTTTTACTATGAATCTGACAGCCAGCGGGCGAACCTAAACCGAATCGCATTAAGACGTCATGGTAAGGCCCCAGTATGGATTAGAACTTAACTTACTTGTACAATTTGCCAAGATTGTAGTGGGCGTTGACATGTCGCCTGTTGTACTTAATGGCTTGCAAGAAGTGATGTTCAGCGTTGTCCACGCCATTCACTAGCGTGCCTATGTTGTTGTGAGCACTTGCATACGTTGGCCATAACCTGAGAACATCAATGGACGATCACAAACGGTGATAGTTGTTCCGTGGTTAGACAGGGTCACACCAAGTTAGCTGCTAACCTATGGCTAAGATTTGTTAAAACATGTGGAAGGTTACAAGACTTAATTATTTAATCTTAATTAGAGCAAAATACCATAATAGTGGTTTTATCCCGTTAAACAACTGTTCGGATCTGTTTTGACAAACAGAGGCCCGATATATTTGGAATCACATCACACGAAGATAGGAATTCGATAATCTGCTAAAAATTGTGTTTTGCTACGAAACTACGGACAAAATTGAAGTTTCAACAGGTACTTGACTCAATTAAAGCAGAGTGATATTTTTCCACTCCGCAGGTCGTGAACTTTTAGAAGGCCAAATAAAACCCGCTTGTCTTTTAAGTAATTTAAGAAGAAACTATCGCCAAAATTAGTATTAGTAACTAGTAGTCCCTACTAATAACTATTGTGAAAGTGATAAAATAACTAACGTTTTGCAGAATCGGATAGTCCGTATTACTACTCCATAGTGACTTTCGACATAAAACTTTTGGATAGCATTTGTGACCTCTCCGCTCATCCGTTACCTCAAGGCTTCTCTATAATGTTTGATGGCGCTGTCTTGTTGTTCTGTTTCGCGGAGGAAGTTGGCAAAGTTGTAGTGCAGCTTCGCGTTCTGGGGCAAAGTTACTAAATCCGCCCTGCGAACAAAACACATTTGGCGGTGATTTAACCGTACTTTCTGAGGCACGTAGCGTATTTCCGAGGTGCAAATTGCGGAATAAAATAGCGTTAAGCACGTAGCATGTATTTATGATTGCACTAGTTTTTTCCCGCGACTTCGTTCGCGCTTTATCATCATCATTATAAGAACAGCCATAGGATGTTCACTTTTGTACATAGGCCTTCCCCAATAGACCTCCAGTGGCCTCAGTTGGAAGCCGCTTGCATCCACCGTGAACCCGCGACTTTAACCAGTAGTCTTATTGTCTAACTCGCTCGCAATCGCCATCGTGTTCATTTTGACAGTTCATGTATGGGCTAACAATTGGCATCGGAATCAGCTAGCTTGCACATTGATACATGAACTGTCAAAATGAACACGATGGCGATTGCGAGCGAGTTAGACAATAAGCCTACAGGTCATCCGTCCACCTCGTTAGTGGACATCCTACGCGCTTATCTCGCGGGAATTTCGGAAAATCCTGAAATATTCTTTTGCAAAAGACTTCCTACTTGCATACCGAATTTAAAGACTAGTAATTATAGTTACGGTGAAGAGGAAGAGGAAAAGATCCCTTTGCAACGAACAGATAAATTAATTAATCCATTTATTTTCGAAAAATCTCTTCTTATAGCACCTCTATGATACTCAAGGTGATCTACCAAATTTCAAGTCTGTATCTTCAGTGTTTTGCATTGTCTGTCAGTCACATTACTCTTTTGTAGGTATAAATTTCAGAGCATAGCCGAAAACCAGACAATTCTAGTTTAATCCGGTTTTCACCGGCTACATTGCGGCAAATTGGTATAACATCGCGTAGGTTAACAAGTAACAAAGAGTTTTCCAAGTGCCAAGATTGTAAGTGATCACGAAAAGATAGACGAGCACTTAATAAAACAATTCCAAGTCTCAAAGTCGCAACAAATTGTCATTGGCTTAAGCTGACGAACTTTCCAGACGAGTACCGAATGCATTAAATCTTGAATTGTTTCGATAACGACACTTTCTACTCGAGCAATGAAGACTGTAATAAATATTAATAGCAGACGATCGTAAAGTAATAAACAGACGTCTCGACGTCTTGAAATCGCTCTAGAAATTTCAAAACAATTAACATTGTAGCATAGAATTGGCACTCGCGATACAGACCCAGAGTCTAGTGCGAGCGCCGCCATTTCACTTACAGCATAAAAATGACATCTACCCATCTCTATGTAATGCTTTTGTAACTTCTGTGGTGAAAATAAAGTTATTATTATTTATTATTATAGAATATACACACACATACATAAATCTAACTAATATAAATGCGACAGTATGGATGGATGTTTGTTTGTTACTCAATCACGCCAGAACGGCCCAACATAAATCACGTCACTATCCCTTACGGGGTGGACAGGGACCTAAAGGTCAAGTTCAGCACGATTGATTGTGGAAAGGGGAATCACAAATAGTGATGGGTTTATAGTAGCATTGCCTATAACATGCTTGCTAAGATTTTTGCCCATTCCTCGATATAGCATCTTTCTTAGTGTAGCATATAGCTAGTGAAAAAAACTAAATCGCATTAAACTGTGGAACCTTATCTGTGCAAATGTCTCAACGACTTACCATTATATTTGCCAAAAAGAATGCGAAGTTGTATTAGGAAAGGTTCCACAGAGGTAATACGAAACTGCCACTACCAAAAAATCTGACAGACCACGTCTAGGAGCAGCACCAGAGCGCGCAACAGTCAATATGCGAGTAAGATAGATTGCCCGTCTTTTTCTTACTGTTCATTATAGAACCGTCTCTTTCTATCTCGCGAGCTCTCGTGCTAGTTGGGCTGTTATAGGTAAAAAATTATCCCAATCTATTACAAATTGAAAACAGCGCCATCTGTCGTATCGTTATAAATGGCACAAAATTGAAAACATAACGTATTTACTGCTTCCACGTTGAACCGTACGTTTTTAGTGGCAATAAAAATAATATTGCTAATGCCGGCTATACACGTTCGTAAAGACGCTTCATGCAGTTTTACGAGAGAATTAAAGCCGTCCACAGACGTTCAATGAATTTAGTTTTAATGGTGCGGTTGTAAACGTAGGTCGCAAACAGATGGGATCACAATGATTCATATTTCGAATTAAAATACAATGTACAGTCACCTTTCATTCCTGGGCCAATAGAATATTATCATAGTAAAGTTTTATTTAGTGTACCAAAATGCTTTTCGAATGACGTTAATTCTGAAAAAAAAATATAAGGTAATTTCAATTTGACTTTTTCTTTTTTGTTTAGTTAAAAATAATACAACCGAATTGAGAACCTCCTCCTTTTTTGAAGTCGGTTAAAGGCGGTAAAAGTTACAAACAATAAAATAAGATATAAATATTGAGTGTGACCTGGCTGAAATAACTGCGCTGCGATTCTTCGTGGTATGAAAACTTTTTGGTGCTTGTTTTTTTTGCAAAAGAGTTTTTGTTATTAGTAGGTATATTTTCAAGAAAAGTGTAGGATATTTTATATAGTTCTAATGAGTCAACTTGCAATCAAGTTACAGGATAATTGCAGTCAATATCCCACAGGAAATTCCTATGCACCGATTTAAAGCAACCTAATACCCGAACATACAAAAAGCGTAATCCTACAGACTTATCAGCATTTAGCAGAGGACCACCAAATGACAGTTGTCAAAGGAGATTAACTGTTTTTGGCCGCGCGATTACTGCGATATTGTTAAGCTGGAAATTGCTCATAATTGTCGTATTAAAGAGATTAAATTTGTTTTGGAGTAAGTATTAAAAAAAATTAATACCTCAACAATTTTTAGACGTACACAAATCACGTCTTTATCCCTTACGCCATAAGGTTTACGCCGTAAGGCTTACGGGGTAGACATGACTTAAGTTAAAGGCTTAAAGGTCATGTTTAACATGATTGTGAACGTATATTAAATTTGGAAAGGGGAATCTAGTGAGCTCCCCCTACTTCATACTAGGAAAGCATGCTCCACTCTAGATCACATCTATGCTTACCATCAGACGTGATGTCATCAAACGCATGCCTATTTTGTAAATATTAAAAAATGGCACATCAAATTAATGTTTTGTCTTTACTCCCAGACTAGCAGGCTTATTGCGCAACTCACTCGCAATCGCCATCGTGTTCATTTTGACAGTTCATGTATGAATGTGACAGTTAGCTCATTCCGATGCCAATTGTCAGCCCATACAATGAACCTGTCAAAATGAACACGATGGTGATCGCGAGCGAGTTACGTAATAAGCATACAGCATGCCATTTCATTGTATAAATAAGGAATCACACGACCCTCTACCACGAAACCCACCTTAACAACGTAGCCCTGTCCCGCCAGTCTGCGTTTCTTCTGTAAGTCTTCGCGACTCCACTGGCAGCTAGCACCGCGAGGCCCACCACAAGGAACACCTTGGTACCGGGCTTGGAGTACCACATGAGCTGGACTCCGTACGCTGTGATTATGACGCTACCCACGCTGCAATAAAGGAGGCAGTTAAAGATTTACCACCTTATTCATAAACGCTCTATAAGCTTCTGCTAAGTTAGTAATCGTTTGTCGTTATCTGTGAAAGATAAATGTCAATGTGACAGATAAGGACAAACGATTGTTAAGTTAACAGAAGCCCATAGAGCGTTTACGAATAAAGGGGTTCCACGTGGCGGTTTTGTATAAGAATGAAAACGCGATGTTAACCATTAGAGCGAATTAACTATTTCTTGTTGTTACGAGTATTCTGTTTCATCAGCTAGTGAACAAAAGTAGTACAGTTTGTTAGAAGAAAATGTTGTGTTTCATTAAACTAACATGCTTGTTAGATTACTAATTATAAAGGCTTAATCGCAAGAATTCAATTTAAACCTAGAAACATACGAAATAAAGACTGACCGAGGAGATCATAACCATGGCAACAAGTGACAAGAAAAAGCTGATCCAGATCTACCCATTTGTTCAATTAATTTATGGCAATTGCATAGGCCTTGGACATGGCAACGAGTGACAAGAAAAAGTTCCACCCATTTGTTTAGCTAATTTATCGCAATTGCATAGGCCTTGAAGCCTAGGCACTAGGTAGAACGAACTGACGAGAGGTGGTCGTGACTGGGCGAAGTTCAAGTCCAAAAGTCAAGAACACCAGTCTGTTGGTCAGTTCACATGTAGCCGGCTGGAAAGCTGTGGATGAGACTGACACAGGAACAGGCAAAGTAGCGTGAAAATGAAGAGGCTTTTAACTAGCAGTGGGTGGATGTGGGCTGATTAGATAGTAGCCCAGAGGGTTAAGACGCCAGACGAATACCTCTTGTGCCAGTATTTACACCGCAACTTATCAGCAAGATTAGCTAGTAAGATCGTGGTAGCGATCAGGGTGGATCTTGCACAGAGTCCTACCACGCGCAAATCCCACATCAAGAACAAAGCGAACTAACTTCAGTCACGCATTAACAAATACAATGCACACACGTACAATACCATGTACACGTACAATGTACGCATAATACAATGTCTGTTGTCCAAATGAATACTAAAATAGTCATAAGTAATTACTAATGATAATTGGATCTTTGTTGTCTGAATAAATAACTTTATTATTATTATTATAAATGGAATTTACTGACCTTGGGATGTAAAGTACGCGCTCAGCGATCACAAACCCGACGGTGACCAGCAAATTGCTGGCAGGCACGAACGGTATCACCAGCAGCATCAGTCCGATCACAGCAGGAGTGTGCCTCTGGACCTTTGAAAAAATCATGAACTATAATTGCTTATACACATAACTCAGCCTCAGATGAACAACGCTTGCATGAGGCAGCGCTTGAGTTGTATCTTTGCTCATCTGAGGCTGCGACATAGTCTAATGTTATATCGATGAAGAACGTTGATTCTTTGGAAAGCAGGTGTTGCTATAAACTCCGATTCAGTTTGGGCTCGCTCGCTGTCAGATCCATACTAAAAATGACAGATAAAACCTGAACTGAGTTGGAATTTAATGGCATTAAGACGTCATGAGAAGGCCCCTGGACTAAATTGATCATAGCTACATAAAACAGATGAAAACGGCCTTCTGTACATGAGTTTCCTCTATCAAAACTGAAACAATATTGTATTTGTTTTAAATACAATGTTTTTGTAACTATCTAGTTCAAAAAGTTACTTCAATGAAACTTGTGAAGCCAATTACACCAAACATTGGCATTTATTAGACGGTCAATACTATTGTGATAATGGTAATTACCATTGGTTGGTTGGTCAATCAATCAACCAATCAATCAATCAATCAATCAAAACATTTATTTGGTGGTAGTGGTATTGGTATTTGTAATTTTATGAATAAATGAATATGAATATGAATATGATTAATCGTGAATTTAAAAATAACTGCATTTGCTGTGTTACGCATCAATATATGGTACGCGATATACATGGATGACACGGTCGATAATATTGACAGTCTAATCCATACCAATGAAGCCAGCTCTCTATGATCTAACCTCTAAGTCAGCTATACACCTATAGCAGAGCAGCAGCAGGGCTCCAAATGCGGCGCAGGTGAGCAGGTTCCGAGGGTCCCAACCGCTGGTGATAATGGGCACGGACCCCATCTGCCAGTCGTGACTGAGCGTCCAAGGGCACAGCAGCAGCCACCAGTTGAACGCTGCTAGGTAGCAGAAGGTCATCAACCTGTTGGAAACACCAATGACTTCATTGTACGTGAAATCTAAAGCTAAGCAAATGTTTGAATTTCTCCATTGGCACCAGCTGACATAACATTACCATGCAAATATTGCCAAGCGCCATCTGTTTGAACAATGTGTCTCTACGAAAAAATGGTAAACTCTTTTGAACATCTACTGCTCACCAAAGACGAGAGATGGCGCTGTTTTCAATAATAGAAATTATTATATCGAAAGTTATACTTCCCGATTTTTGTTCCTATGTCCAGTTTTCAAAATGCTCTAGTTTTCCCGTATGGTTTGGAAAGTGAAATTGAGAAGTAAAATTTTTCATACATTCATAGTAATTATGTTAAAGGTGGTTTATGGATTCTTAGTCAGTCAAAATACGTAGTCTTACCTCACAAAAAAACTAGGATGGAACGCCGTAGGGTTATCCTGCGAGGAGAATATCGGAAGAGTCCCTTGCAGCAGGGCAAGTCGCAGGCAGATTAGCAGCGTGAGAGAAACCACCACCTTCACTGAGCGTATCGAGAGGCCCGTGCATTTCTTCTCAATTTTCAGGGAGCATAGTGATCTAGAAAAAATAGAGGCTTGAGAAAACTTTGACAACTTCTTGATGAACTCAAAATATGACGTATCAAAAATGAGTGTACTTTTACGTGCAACCAATCACAACAGTTGAAATAACAGTGAAATGACTACCCTACTGTTGACTATTGACTACCCTCATTAGGACTTATTTGTAAACACTGTAAGCCTCAGTTTCATCGATCGACAAGGGCCGCATGCGGGGTACGGGGCACGTGAGATTTCTATACGTGCATATCGTGAGGCCCGTATTCGGGGAACCGTTTTCATTAGTCGATAGGGCCCACAAGAGGAAAATGGGAGATATCCATAAAATAAAGGAATTCGTAGTTTCAAAGTCGTTATACTGCTTGCTGGGTGTCACCGAACGCTGTATATCGACTGAGTTACCGACTAATAAAAGTGGGGCCTTACCATAACGTCTTAATGCGATTCAGTTTAGATTCGCTCGCTGTCATATTCATACTAAAAGTGACAGCTAAAACTTGAACTGAGTCGAAATTAGGACGTCATGGTAAGGCCCCCTGATCTTGTTCCTGTGTTGTGATGTCCAATAAAGAGTAGGTACTACCTCTTTGTATTTAGTTTCACTGTAAAATATCAGCCTTAGTTTGCAAAAAGTTTATCTGGTTTCTCTTTATTATCATTGGAAAAACTTTAAAATAAACAAAAATAAAAAAGAACATCTTACATTGGTATATTATCAAACATTCACTCGGTTATGCGCTCAAATGCACGTAGAGAAAGACGTTAAAGTTTCACTGTACATTCTCAAATTCGCCAGGGACTTGCTCTGGACTTTTATTGAGACTTTAAAAGGTCCCATTTGGCGGTAAATGCCTTCTTGTTTTACTTCCATTCTGTAAATAAAATATGGAGCGGCATGTCAGTGCAGAGTGAAGTTCGTGACAGTCGAAGTTTTGACGATCTCTGTTTGTTGGAACACGGTACTTAAGTTAAGTGTATGGTTGTTTTTAATGGGTTATGAGATGGTTATGCTTACGCGTGGCTTTTGCTCGGGATAGGGCAGTAAGGTCGCCAGATGAATGTTATTGTTAATCGTCTGTGTCAGCGGATTTTGTAATTGGCTGTTGATGAGGCAGCAAGCCAATCACTTAAGTATTTGTATAGTCAAGGGCATAAAAATGTCGATACAGCCAGCCATGTCAAATATTATGTGTCATCGGCCTTTTTGTTTATGGCATAAAGGTGTATAGATGTTTCTGACCTCTTTGTTTTGTTCTTGACTGTACCTACATTAAGTATTTGCATTATTTTCTCTTATTTTCATGAGCGCCCACTGAACCATAGATACCGTAGATATCACTATTTGTACTAAAACCAAGTGTGTCGACTTTTATCACCTACTGTGACGTCACAGCAAGTGAGTTTCTGGCAAGGACCAATAATCTGGCAAAGGTATTGGCTGTAGGTAGACTACTTAGTAAGTAGTAAACGAATGCTGATGGAGATACTTCGGGAAGGCATTTGTCTGGCTGATGTATAAATAAATGTAAATATTAGGGAACAAATTCACACAAACTGACCTAGTCCCAAAGTAAGCGCTAGGTACTAGACAACGATACATACTTAAATAGATAGAAACATCCATGACTCAGGAACTAAAACTCGTGCTCATCACAGATATATAATTCGAACCCGGAACGCTTGCTTCGCAGGCAGGGTCACTACCAACTAGGCCAAACGCGTCGTCAACAAATAACGAGTACAAACTGCTGATGTTAAATGTAAGTAAAACCTAAAGCGAACAGTTACCTTTTTAGAAACGGCCAACAGCGGTAGAAGTCGAAGGCTAGATTCAGCAGCAAGATGGTGACTCCTGTCTCCTTAGCCAGCATACTTAGAGCCCCAAGAAGTATGCTCAGCCACACGCATTTCTTATTACTTGTAGGTCTGTAACAAATGGACAATATAAGATTGCGTCACCCCTACCGCTACTCCTGTAACTATCGCGTAACCGACGCTCAGCGATTTTGTAATCCATTACGTGTATTGTCAATTAGTTGCGGTGTGGTAAGCATCTCGAGCGCGCAATGTAAAGGGTAGGTATTGGTTCTTCGTGTCGTCTATCACGCATAGTCATGATCGAATATTTAGGAAAAAAAGATACGCTCACTGATCAAACTATACCTTACTGTAGTAAGTTTACATAAACGTTTGACAAAAGGAATTAAGTAATTTTGACAGACAGAAGAATATAGTTGCGGAAAAATGACGTCATGAAATCTTTTCGTAGCTGTCTCAGAGTCAATATTAATGTACAGATACTTTTAAATTTATGCGCAAAACACTAAGGTTACCTCAAGGTCGATCAAAAGTACTAAAAACGTCTACAATTCAGCACAACCGGAGATTAATTACTTAATGCCTTAATAAGTATTAAAGTTATTAATTTTCTCATTTCACTAATTTACCGGGACGTAGCTGGCAGGCTCCAGATTTAGAAATTTAGATTCAATTAAGTTTCGATTATGTTGTTAGGGATAATAGATGATAAGTTTTGGAGGCCGAATTACGAGCTAACGAGAGCTTTTGATGTTTATTTTGGAGTTTGAACATTAATTTCCTACTATCTAATACCTGCTATAGTGTTGTACAGTCGCCATCAGATATATCGTAGCGGGCGAGGTCCTCAAATAATTCGGAACAGCCTTAAATTTCAATAAATTCGTTACACTGTAAGGTTAATAACATCAGAACACGCAATTAGTCATAAATAAAGTAGCACCGACTTTTCAATAAAATCGTGACGTCACAGATCGCCAAAGGTATCGATGCAGACAGGCTGACCATAAAGATCGGAACATTTTTGGAAAATATACCTTAACTTTGTGACAAACAGTTTAAATTACAGTGTTTTTATAACAAAATTAGTTTTATAAAATAGAACTACATGCTTTGACTTATAACAGCAGAAGAGGACAAATTTTATTCGTAAAAAAAGTATATGGCAATTTAGTGGCCAGTAACAATTTACACTTTATACAACAAAAAAAGGTTTTATGTTACTAACACAGTGAATTATGTATGCAGACGCGTACACTATTTAGGTGACATATCTTTCATTTTGGCATGACGTTTGAGCCTTATTTGTATTTTATTTGAAATTCGAATCTATTATTATATGCGTTAGGTTTATTTTCCACATATGTTCCGATATTTGTGATCAGCCTGACTGTGTCGATACCTTTGACGATATGTGCTTCCTGATATTTTTAGCTCATTGAAAGTCCCGAATTTATTGAAAAATCGCTGTTCTAATGTTTATGACGGATTGCGTGTTCCGATGTTATTAACCATATCTAGTGTACTTAACGAATTTATTGAAATTTAATGCTGCTCCGAAATATTTGAGGACCTCGCCCGCTACGATATATCTGATGGCGACTGTAGTATAGCACGCAACACGGAATGATGAGAATCCGGGTTCGATTCCCGGCCATAGGTAGCTTTATTTGTTTACTAGCTGTTGCCAGCGACTTCGTCTGCAAAGAATTCGTTTATCGCTATCCCGCGGGAACTACGCAATTTTCCGGGATAAAAAGTAGCCTATGTGCTATTCCAGACCATTCTCTATCTATGTGCCGAATTTCATCCAGATCCGTTGGGCTGTTCTGGCGTGATTGAGTAACAAACAAACATACATCCATCCATCCATCCATCCATACTTTCGCATTTATAATATTAGTTAGATTCTCACGTTAGTTTTATATTCTATTCTAATTTTAGTGTCGTCTAGTTTTTTTTTATATTAATTTACATACACAAATCACATCTATATGCCTTACAAGTGAGTCAAATTTGAATTCGAATATTTGGACCTTGACAAACATACTGCCGTCACACCTTTACCTACCTTGCTTCTTTATTATGTATGATGAAACACTTACCTATGATATACAAGAAGTGATGAGAGTAAAAATATACAAGCCAGCACGTCGGCTCTGCCCACTACTCCGGCCACCTGTTGATATATAAAAAAACGCTATAGAGTACTATCTCTTTCCAGTGACCAATGTGACCATACATATACATACATACACAAATCACGTCTTTATCCCTTACGGGGTAGACAGAGCCTAAGATAACAATACCAAAAGGTCACGTTTATCATGTTTACAGTACATGCATACATATAGTATACATAATACATAATTATATGAATATAAACTACAATGATAAAATAGAACATAGAGGTTATCAATTTAGACACACCCCTTAACTTTGGCATATCCGAAAAACAAGAAAAAAAAGGTTTAGGTAAACGACCGAAAGAACGACTGCTAAATAATAAGTGAAGGACAAAGGGGCTCTAGTTCACTCGGCGAATTTCCCCGAGATTCCATTTTAAAATTTCAACAACACTTTTCCATAAAAGGTCGGAGTTTTCCTTACGCAAGACAATAAACCATAAAGATAGCTGTCCACCGAACGTGTCGTGATATCTTAACATTTTTATTCTAAACAAGTGACGGCAAACGTGCTCGAAATATTCAGATACTTAACATGAGTAAAGTTACAATCCGTGAGCTCTTAAAGTAACAAAACTAACCTAAGGACACATTCTTACAGACTTTATCTCTTACAGGGTAGACAGAGCATAAGGTAATAAGACCTAAAGGCCACGTTTAGCATGATTGTGGGCGTAAAGGTGAAAAGAACACATTTTTTTTCTCGTATACAAATCAGCAGTTTTGTTAATTTTGAGTAAAAATAACCCAACATATTCAAAATCTGAGAACACATTTTCACATTTATGTCAATTGCATTAAAGAATGTAGTATTACAGTGCCCGGCATATAAGTGCATCTATACTGTTGTAGGTATACCGTAATAGTAAAGCTATATGTAAGCAACGAACAACACCATCTGTCGTCCTAGGCGAGCAGTATGTGTTCTAGAAGAGTTTGTATTATTTGTCGGGTAGACATTAATTCCAATAGGTGACGCCTGCTGACAAAATTGGCATAGTAATTTGAAATTTCTGTTACGAGCACGCATTGAAAAATTACACTCTGCTACCTACCTACTATTACATATAGGTAGAATAATAAAAAGAATAAAGAATGTAGAATTTAGCTTAGACGTCTTTCATGTTTTTAGTAATAACTACCTGCTGCCAGCGATTTCGTCTGCACAGAATTCGTTTATCGCTATCCCGCGGGAACTACGCAGTTTTCCGGGATAAAAAGTAGTCTATGTGCTATTCCAGACTTTTCTCTATGTGCCGAATTTCATCCAGATCCGTTGGGACGTTCTGGCGTGATTGAGTAACAAACAAACAAACAAACATCCATCCATCCATCCATCCATCCATCCATACTTTCGCATTTATAATATTAGTTAGATACCCAAATAAAAATTATTGCCAAATATCTGATATTATCTTTCTTCTCCCGCGTTCAGTGGACATCGTGCTTAATCTTACTCTTGATTCATAATACATTTTACAACCCGCCGTGCCTAAAGTGCTCTGTCTCACCTAAATGATGGATGAAGGAGCGAGATAAATGCACAACCGTGTACGTGTGTTATATTACCATGAATACGAAATTATATTTCCCCCCTGACGTTTGTTTACTGTAAAAGTCGTGTTATTACCGTTCTTATGGCCATAATGAATCTTCCAAGATCCCGTTTAACTATTCCGTGAAAAACGAACGGCGGAAAGCGTTGCTTGGGATTTAAGTCGTATAAACGTTCTTGAAAGGTGCGATATGTAGCTTTTATACAGCTTGTTTTAGATAGCGGGGAACAGATAATTGAATTTCTAAACGACACCGAAAACTAGAACACATAAAAAAATCACGGAATAATGAGGATCCGGGTTCGATTGTCGGCCTTAGCTTTAGTTTTCGGATTTTTCTGTGTTTTAATTTTCAGTGTCGTTTAGAAATACAGAGATGAGTCTGACGAAAGATGGGCAAGGATGGTGCTGGGGGGTAACTCCGAAATTCGATTTTCGAAGTTCGTACTGTGCCGTCTTTCTCTCTCTAAAATTAATGCCTATTAGTGTGAGCAGAATGGCGTTACACGAACTTCGAAAATCGAATTTCAAGTGTAAGGCCTGGAGTAGAGACCACGTACTGAGCGCGAGAACGATTTGTCAGTTGTTAAACAAGAACACTTTTTGTTTTGTTTGACATTGTATTTTTGTAAATGAGCATGCTGCATGCTATAATAATGCACGCTGTTTGTAGTGAAAAGAATTAAGTTATACTATGTTATACGTATGATCTGTGATAGGCACTTGTCCCACCGCTGCTGGCGAGTAGCAAGAAGCGAGCGTTTTCTAGTATGGAAATTTTGTCGCTTTTGTCGCCGGGCGACAAAAGTTCCATACTAAAAAACACCCTTCTCTCTTCTCGCCGGCGGTGGGACAACGGCATTAACCTATGCCTTGACAAATAAATATTCATTCATTCACTTACTGCTTCAGTGTGTACCGGGTGCACTGCGAACAGCAGGGCCGCGAGCGCGGCGAACGGACGCTGCAACCGCGCGATGGTCACGCACGCGCGCGCGACGAGCGCGCAACACGCAGCGTGCAACGTGACGTTGCAGGCGTGCCACCACCACGGACGGAGGCCGGCTAGCGCGTGGTTTAATCTGCAAC
Organism: Pandemis heparana; assembly: GCA_963854515.1. Lineage (NCBI taxonomy): Eukaryota > Metazoa > Arthropoda > Insecta > Lepidoptera > Tortricidae > Pandemis > Pandemis heparana. The sequence goes on along the minus strand of OY978012.1, from coordinate 15,502,711 downwards.
AAAAAAACAGACGGTTGGTGATTTTTAAACTTAGGTGATTAATCCAAAACCAACGATGACCACCAGACCAAAACGGAGATGGCGGGATTCTTATCTAAGGGAATGGCAGAAACACGCGGGCCATGGGAAAGATTGGCGAAGAAGAGGAGAGGCCTTTGCCCAGCAGTGGGACAAGAAATAGGCTATTTAGATTAGATTAGATGTAATTAATGTACAATAAAGAGTTATGCATACATACATTACCTAATCGCCGAACTTTGCTAAGTAAGCTGTGATCATAACAATACGTACTGTAAAAGAAACTGAATAAGGTACAGTCAAGGGCATAAATTTCGATAAAAGGTGCATAGATGTTTTTTACGTCTTGACCCCTAAAAATCGGGACACCTGATAACACTAGTTACAGACATGGCATGGTTATGTACAGTGAGTTGGGTGAGTACTTTCATTTTTATTGTCTAGGATTTCCCAGTCAAGTTTAAAAAAAGGATGGTTAAGGTCTTTGAATGCGTCACTTGTTAGCTAGATTTTTGTTACTGCTATTTTGCTCTGTATCTTGTTAGCTTAGGAATATTTGTAAACTTGGTAGTTTAATTTGAGGAATTTGAGTGAAAACGTACTAAATGTATTTTTAATGCACGCTTTATGTTACGCAATTTAATAACGTTCGAAAACACATTATTTACTTCACACTAAACAAGGCTTCTTTATTCTGTACCAAAAACTGTAATAGTATACTAGGTGCCAAATTATATGTTTCATGCCTCTTTCAGAACACTTCAAAGGATCCTCATTTATCAGACATAACCTACGTATAGCAGTAATGACACACTATACACCAAAGACAGGCCACGCCTACTTAAAGTCGTCGCAATTTAAAAGGCCCGTTTTGACAGTTGTTGACGCCCATGAAGTTCTCTATTTTTTACCGATCGAAATGTTCTGAAGGTAATTGCATTTTTCATTGATGAGCATCTTTCACTCAGCTAAGTGCTGTGCATAACGATTTTTTCATATTGTCCATAGACTATTAATACTCGGTTGAGAAAAAAATGAATCGATCAATATAAATTATTTTAAGGCCGACTCGCAATTGGTCGGTTTTATTTATTTTATTTCTAGACAAATTAATTACTGAATTTCATCAGCAGTGTAGTGATCTTTACTGAAAATTATGACCTTGGAGCTCAAAGCCGTAACAATGGCAACACTGATTTCTATAGAATGGCTCGTCTTCATCATCTGAAGAAAATATTATTGACTGAAGATTCACTTTTTCTCGATTTTTTTTGTGATTGAGTGAATGTTATTGTAACAAAAATATTAACTGTAAGAAAATTGACCTTTCAAAATACCAACAATATCAATTTAAGTTAATTTTTCTAATCAGAACTTTAATCCAATGCACTTTACAATACATATAATCAAATCGATCAAACACTCATTCAAACTTGAATCGATTTATCGTGAGTATCGAGTACCGAGTCGTATTGGTTACTGCACTACTTACGTCGGGAAGAGAAATGTCAAAACGGGCCTTTTATTTTGCGACGACTCTAAATGTATAACAAATAAGTAGGTAGATACCACGATCTGATGTCTAGTACTACTTACAGGTGTATGCTTAGACCTTTTCAACCCCCAATCCAAAAAGAGGGGATCACTTACTCCCTTATTCATAAACGCTCTGTAGGCTTCTCCTAACTTAGCAATCGTTTGTCCTGGCCTTATACTCCGAAATCCGATTTTCGAAGTTCGTTTCGTGCCGTTCCGCTCTCACTAATAGTTATTAACTTGAGAGTAAGAGGGACGGTGTGATACGAACTTCGAAAATCGGATTTCGGAGTTGCCCCCCTTATCTGTGAAAGGTAAAATGTCAATGTGACAGATAAGGACAAACGATTGCTAAGTTATCAGAAGCCTACAGAGCGTTTATGAATAAGGGGTTAGTCTATAACAATAAGTTTGACGTCGATGTCTGTGTGTGTGTATGTCAGTGGCATCGTAGCGTAGCTCTCAAACGGATGAACCGATTTCGATCTGGTTTTTTAGTCCAAAGCCTTGCGGTGGTTTTTAGCCATGTTTGGTAAAAATTGCTCCAGCAGTTTAGAGTTTCAGCTATTTTCTAAAGTAATGTATGGCATTTTTGGCATAAAATTGTTTTTGAAGCGAAAACTTCTTTAGCTTCGTTGGCCACTTTTTGGGATGGGAATTATTTTTAAATTCGCGTCAGGCGTATGACGAAGGAAGAGTTTAAGTACCTACCAGGATATCAGATCATCTAAGAGCTTATTTTGAAATACGAATGCCGAGGCCGGAATGACTGAAACATGACGTTCTCAAGCAAGTGGTCCAGACAGTACGGGCAGGGCGAGTTGGAAGTCTAGGGGAAAAGCCTTTGTCCCGCAGTGGGACACTACGGGTTAGCAAAAAAAAAATCAATAGATAGAGCAATTCAAGAGGAAGGTTTTACGTATAGTTTGATGACCTATGCGAAACCGGTCGGATCGCTAGTTATAGTAATAAAGAGGTTCTAAAATAAGTAGCAAGTATCAAATTTACCAAAACCTAAGTAGATCATAAAAAAACACGTCACTGTGTGTCGACAAATATTTTATACATTGTTTCCTTTGCATTTCAGGATACCAGTGAACAGACCTTATTCGAAGTAGTTAAAGCATATTTTGAGTTGTATATTTCAAAACCTATTTGTTTGACTCTTGAGTTTGAGTGTTGTGTTGATTTAGTCACACTACTGCTGGCAATTGATTAATGTTTTTCTATTATTCCTGTGCTAAAGGAATGGAAGTGTTTTGGCCGAAACCGATTTTTTATGGACACATCGGACAAGACCGAAAAGGTTAGAAAAATGGTAAGTAAGTAAGTAATGCTTTATTGTACAAATATAAAGAAACAGATACAATTCACAAACTAATATAAATAACAATAATAATATTATTTATTTTATTTATTTTTTATGTGAATAGGAAGGCAAACGAGCAAGTGTAGGTATAAAGGCGAATTCATCCCTATAAGGGATCTCTACCAGTTAACCTTTGAGTAGATGAGAGGAGCATTAAATATTATTATTATTATTTTCGAAAGTGCGCCGCAGCGTTGCTCATTAGAGTGCGCGCCAGTGCCAACAGCATCCTGAGCGTGAGAGCGGGCAGGTTGGACAGTCGCTATGTACAGCACTGGGCTAATCTGCACCGTTCTTTGACAGTCTATGAGCCTAATTAACTAACATAGTGTTTAAGTTTACTAACCTGATATGGATCCCGATGTCCGAAATAAATGATTTTTTTATTTTATTTATTAAACGAGGGACCGACAAAGAGTGAGTTTAATATTCGGGATAGTCTCACTTTAAACGATATGGTCTCACTATAATATTAAAATCATGAGATAGCGCTGCCATAAATACGTTTATTTAATTAAATCAAAATCGAAAATCTTAGGAATTATGTTACAGGCGATGCGGCTAGTTACCCATTACTATTGTTGACGACGCGGTTGGCCTAGTTGGTAGTGACCCTGCCTGCGAAGCAAGCGTCCTGGGTTCGAATCCTGGTAAGGGCATATATTTGTGTGATGAGCACGAATATTTGTTCCTGAGTTATGGATGTTTCTATCTATATAAGTATGTATTGTTCTATATAAGTATGTATATCGTTGTCTAGTACCCATAACACAAGCCTTACTTGCGCTTACTTTGGGACTAGGTCAATTTGTGTGAATTGTTCCCAAATATTTATTTATTTATTTATTGTTATTCCTCCACCACCTATACGCCCACAATGACGCTTGACGTGGGCTTTAGGTCTTGTTTCCACTACGCTCTGTCTACCCGTTCGGGATAAAAATGTGATTGAGTGTATAACAATAATTTCGGTTTCATAATTTAGCCGAAACCGAAACGTCCCATCCCTAGCCTTCATTTCTAAATTGATCCTAAAAGTTACTTTAATATTTGCCTAGGGGCTCGTAAAATAAATAAAGTGTATTATAAATACATGTACCCTTGACCCGGCATCGATCGTCGCTTAGAAGGACATCGGAATACATGTAACAATAATTATGCATACATTTTTTTCATATACTAGTACCTACGTTGATTAAAAATATTGAACTTACCAAACCATATTCGCAATAACATTTGCGAGTTCAGCGTTCGTGGTAGGGCCCCGAGGCGGATATTTTTCACGCTTCCTGCTTTTATAGAGGCACCGTTCTGAGGTAAATTGTGGGGAAAAAGGTCTCACGTAGTCACTCACCGAGATTACCGACGCGTTTGTAAATAGAAACAGTGTTGCCGTTCCATTTACTACCCAGTACGCATACTTGGCGTAGTGAAATGAAATTACGGGCCAAATGAAGCAATGGATCTTGCCCTTGGTAAGTGGACCCGCGATTATTGTGATGTGTTATTACGAAGTAGGAGTATAAGGACACGGAGTTGCCGTAATATTTATCAGCGAGTTTACATACTTGGGATAGTGGAATGAAAAGCAGCGGTTTTTTTGGTTTGAATGACTTCTCGTATCTTTGACAATACTTTGGCTGCCTAGAAACTACGATGCGGTTATGTTTACAAAATGATTCTTAGAAAGATACATTAATTCATTATAGTATTAAAAGGTAATTTATTCGTGTAGATAATAAACATAATGTTTCCGTCATCTGTTCTACGCTAAAGATAGGAAATATTTTGCATCATTCTAAAACTCCAGGTAAAGTCACTTTGTTATGAAAGCGAAGCAAAGCAAACGTTGAAATTTGCATTCACATTAACCTTTCTTCATATCTAAATGGAGACTGTGATTGTAATTTTGAACGCAAAAAAAATGGCATTAGCCCATCTTGTTCTCAGTAGGCTTCAACATGACGCCCCCTCTTCTACTCCCTAAAAAAACAAACTCTTCTCGAACGCGATCCTAAAAATGGAACACGGTCTAATCAAAAGTTACCTTCCACGCGAAACTGTAACAATACGAGGTTATGACATATTCGTTCCGCATTACTTTTATACGTAAAAGTTGATTGAATCGGTTTTTAAGGTCATCACGAAATAATAGGGATTATGTTGCGAAATTGAGTCGCTCCTTGCCATTTTACGGCTTGCAATAAGGTTTGATTGGCCCTTTTTATCTGTTGGTTGAAAAATACACTTATGTTTTTATGGCGCTAGCAACTTTTGGCTAGTGATGCGCGCTTCGTTGCTATAATATTTCCCGAATGTAATATTTTCAATGTTGCCATGTTGAAATTTTACTACTTACAGTTTGGTTGATTTATAATTTTATTTTTAACAAAAAATAAGCGAACAATTTTTAATGAACAAAAAAAGGATGTTACCTCGTTACTCTACGAGTAAAATTTATGGTATAAGTGCCTTGGCTTTTAATGATGTTTTTTGCTAGAGAAAAGTTAAGGCCTTGAAACCCATACCACCACGAGTCAAAAGTATAGAAAACACAATATACTGCAAATTCATAAAGACGCAAACGACTGGGATATCTTCTCTAGCCAAATTACAAGCAAAACTTTCCAGTAAACCCACAGGAAGTTAGCAAGCACCTAGTACCTAGCGGAGTTTCATCAAGCAAAATAAATATGTTTCCGATTAAAAACTAAATCAATTTTTAATCACCCATCGAGTTTATCATCTAAAGCACTAACAGCAGTGTTATGTTATCTGCCCACAAAGCCACCATTAGCATACAATAAAATACGATCACAAAGGGACAATGTCCAGCAATTTGAAGCTGTCATTATAAAACATTTAGGCACACGCCACTATGCCTGCACGCAATTGCATTTTTTTCTTTTTAATAATAATAGTTTATGAATCCATATTCATAGATGGCGTTGGTGGTCGTTTATAAGAGTTGCATGCAACGGACATGACTCTAGGGGTGTCGCTGCCCCGTAGATATACCCCTTATTCATAAACGCTATTCATAAGGCTTCTGCTACCTTAGCAACCGTTTGTCCTTATCTGTAAAAGGTAAACATCAATGTGACAGATAAGGACAAACGATTGTAAAGTTAGCGATGCCTAGAGAGCGTTTATCGAAAAGGGGGAAAGAGTTTATATCAGATGCTCAGATTATTGCTTGGTCCAATGTAAAATGTTTGGTCAAATGGTCGTTTGGTCTAATCTGAGTAAATCTATCGGCTTTTTAGGAAAATTATAAACCAAATGTGCTCTTAACTAACCTACTCTACACTATATATACATACATACATAAATTACGTCTTTATCCCTTACGGGGTAGACAGAGCCTAAGGTAACAAGACTACAAGCCACGTTTTGCATAATTATGGACGTACAGGTGGAAAGGAGAATCAAAATAGTGATGGGTTGCTAGCCGCATCGCCTATAACATAATTCCTAAGATTTTCCCTCATTCTCTCAATGGGCTTTTGGCCCCAATGACCATCTCTGTTCTCCATCAAAGTACAAAGTCAGTGTCTTACAGCCTTATTCATAAAAAATCCTTAATTGAGGTTTGATCAGTCGATTAGTTAACAGACTGATTAAGCTTATTTGACAGTTGTTAAAAAGTATGATTCATAAACGCTTGCTAGCAGTCTGTCAGCTAATGAGCTGCTGATGGATGGATTAGACGCGTTATGTTGTCACCTTGACAAATCATAGACCAAAAATGGCCTTTTAGTGAATTAAAAAAAAAATTGACAGCACTGGCAGCGAATTAGCGGGAAACCAGCGAATTAACACGACAGACTAGGCAGTGTGGATCTAGTTACCTTTACCTTTCCCGGAGGGAATAAAAACTTAAAACAAAAATACTGTCTTGCGTATGGTTTTGCTCTTGCCAAAATCAGCTGTTCACATGTGTGGTGGCCATTTTGTGAGTTAGCAGAGAGATAAAGTAGGGTCTACGGTCCGCTAACTTTCGGAAGACTTAACAGACTCTTGATGGACTGATTAGCGCTAATTGACGTTTATGAATCACGTTTTTTTGCATCGGCCCTATAGCGAGCTTATAGCGAGCCTCTAACTTTTTATGAATAAGGCTGTTAGAATTTATTCTTGAATATTTGAGTTAGGTTATTTTGGCTAACACGTGTTAAGCATTCAAAGTAAACAGTATCTAAGGGAACTTAATTTTAGATAAGTAAAACCCTGTACGTGCTGCGCGTCCTGCAAGATAAAATAAAAAATGTTGCTCAGACACAGCTCTATCACAAGTAGGCGCGAAGGCACCTATTTGATTTTGGCTAAATCTACGCTGAAACATATTAATTATAATTCTAAATGTTCCACAAAGCCGCAAACCGCGATAACGAGTCAATAATTAGAATCTATCGCAAAAAAAAAGAAACCGAAATAGGAAACCAAGCCACGTACTGCAAAACGACGACCGCGTCCAGGCCAGGACTATCTCGGGCGCTCGGTCTATTAAAAAGCAATCAAGGGATGCAGTTTGTGCTCCGATATTGGACTACACTGGGCTAATTGTGGGTGGTCGTGCGTGGACTTTGATGAGAATAGACAAGTGTAGGTGTTTTTAAGCGATGAAAAAAAGCGACCGCGGTAACACTCCGGGAGTGCTGGCAGACGTGAAAACACGAGCTTAGATTAGATTTTAATGTTGTAACCTTCATGATGCTCAATATTCAAAAACTTCTGTTGGATATGTCACTGTACTCTGTTAAAGAGTACAGTGACACTAAACTTGACATTTAATTTGTACCATTCTAGTACCTCATTTATTATTCTAATATATTTTTGTTATTTATGTTTTGACGATATTTTCACATTTTGTGGTTTTATATTTATTATTTGACATTTTAAATTGCTTTTACTTATTAATATTTTCTCTTTTTTATGTACTCATGACGATCTTTTTGTGAATCTAAATTGATATTTCATATAGTTTTATTTTGTTTGTTTGTTGTTACTTTGTTTTAATTTTATTTCAATTATTATTATTATTCTTTTTTGTGTTGCAATTGACGATCCTTTTGTGAATTACTTATGTTTGACATTTAATCTATTCTATCTATCTATCAATAAGCGTATCGTACTGGCCGCTTACAAAAAGACGTACGTATTATCTATATTGACAGACCTCTAACAATGTGCTGATGCCTTAGTACTAGTAGTACCTACCTAGTACTTTTGGGATTTAAAAAAAGCGTTCATGAATGCGGCATTATCCTTATAAAGACAATGACTCAACCATAACATAATTTCGATTACAAAATAAAGTTGTGCCCGTTTAATTGGCAACAGACTAGTAAACCACAGCGAATGCAGCGGTTGTCAGTGCAGGAAATATTAATAGCCGCAGGCACGCGATCGCGAGCCTTTCAGTTTGCGAACGCCTGAAATGCGGCTGCGGTCTGAAGTTATAGAGAACACATACACCACTCTTAAACAGTTTAGACTTGTAAGAAAAATAATCAAGTGCGTGGCGGCATGGGAGACGACTTTAACTGTTTAACGTCACGGCTTGGCAATGTAATGTAACTTTCATACAACCAGAGCTACAAAATTTAGCCCAGTTTCTATACAAAATTCCATAATATTGATACATAATGAGGGCCCACATTTTTTGCCGCTGAATATTATTTTTTTGCGGTAGTGTACCTAATCGGATGTAACATATTCATTACAAGCTGTTGCCAGCGACTTCGTCTGCAAAGAATTCGTTATCGCTATCCCGCGGGAACTAAGCAATTTTCCGGGATAAAATGTAGCCTATGTGCTATTCCAGACATTTCTCTATCTATGTGCCCAATTTCATCCAGATCCGTTGGGCCGTTCTGGCGTGATTGAGTAACAAACAAACATCCATCCATCCATCCATACTTTCGCATTTATAATATTAGTTAGATGATGAAATCCTCTGAAATAACTGTGTTCTCTGTGTTATTTACTATGTGGTGTTCAATAAAGATTCTTTGTATTGTATTGTTTTATTTTAATTGGATGACAAATATTAATCAACTCAACATTAAACATGGCAGTTGAAGAAGTTGAAGAGTCAAAAGCCCAAAATAACGTGCTCAGATTTTGGAAGTTTTTTGTAATCGCACCTAATATATGAAAATAATTATTATATGCGCTCTAATTCATTTCGTTCACAACACGATTATCTACGTCTACCTGTGATTTTCTGTGAACACTCAGTAGTTCACCATTTCCGAAATGTATTTCAAAAATTGCACCTGATGCGGTTGAACCCATCCAAACGAAACTACCCATTTCAAACTGACGTAGCTTCCCGCAACAGAACTGCGCCTTTGAAGTTTGGACAGCTCGATGGAAATGTCTTCAATTTTGACTTGCAGGCGGAAGCTCCCACCTCAAAACGGAATTCATACCCCACAAAGTAGCACCTTGAGTTTAGAATCCAATGGTGGTAGTACAAAAGGGCGCTAAGCGTACTCCATAATACATTCAGGCAAATTGCGGTCTATGCAGGGTGAAGCTGATATAACGTTACAAAAGGGAATAGTGAGTTCTTGCAACTCAGTCAAAACGTCGGTTTAGTAACATGGGTATATTTAGTTAGTCTTCGTATCTTTATGAAGAACAAAGAGCCCGATTGGAAGGATCCTGACTTCGCCAGAGCTGAGACAGTGGGTAAATAAACTAAGCTTCATGTACAAAAACGAGCCAAATTGAATTTTTAGACAAGCTTTTTTACTGATGGTTTTAACGATCCAAATTTAGAGCTAATCCGACCGTTAAAGCCGGGTACTCTGCAAGCTGTAAAATCCCTCTTAGAGTGCAAAAGAGGAAGGACTACAAACTAGTCCGAAACAAGTCGAGCATCACTCTTTTATAAGTGAGTTATCCGTTTGTGTATCTATGATTGAGTCTCACGGTAGTTTCATTTTGAAAGTGTACGTTGATTCATCGGTCAAACAAATAAGACCACTGTATAACCTTATCGCAACAAGTCATCGGCTTGTTATTTGTGTCTGTCAGTGTGAAAATACTCCGACATTGATTGTGAAAAGGATTTTCTTCAATTATTTTACTGCGCGTTCACACGGGAACCAATAGCTGGTGAATTTCACAGTTTAAATGGTAATAATAAAATAGTCTGACAACACAACAACAGTCGTATTTAATTCTGAAAGCACCACTATTCCGAATTTTAATTCCCGAAAGGCAAATATTTTACTGAATAAAGAGTTCGTGTACGAAATGTGGAAAATATAGGCAGGTTGGTCGGATTTGTTTTTAATAAATTTAAAACCGTTGTTCGTAGCCTTCGTAATAACAAAAAATCGGAATTATGTAGTGTGTTTCGGTTTTATTTTCTTTTTTTTTTGGTTTTATCTCTTTTCTCAACCGATTTGTTGAGTGCATCCCCTTCATTAGAACACGTGACTGGCAAATTTTGAGGAACAGGATTCAACCGGATTGAGGCAGATAATTATGTATGAAAACCACAAACATTATTTTATTCTAAAGCCATAAGGCATATTGGTTATCTATGTATATTTGAATCCCTGCACAGGAGCTGGCAAGAGCTTCAGCTCTTCAACCTTCCGCTTTTCAACCTGCGACCTTCAGGTCGTGGCGCGAGATCGTTCCAAGTGGAAAATATCCTGAGAACCCTATGTCCCTGATCAGAGATTGCAGGACGAGATGATGGTGATGAAATGTTAGCACGTATGGTTCTAAAATGTCAAACTCGCGTCAGGCGTAAGACGGAGGGAGAGAAAAGTACCAGGATATAAGACCCTCTAAGAGCTTATTTTGAAGTACGAATGAATCGCGTTCGATTTTTGAAGTGTATTTTTGTTGAGTCGTGGAGCAAAAGTACTAGGGCATCAGCACATTGTTAGAGGTTTCGTCGCTTTTTTTTATTAAATCAGTTTTCTACCATTCTTGATGTAATTTGTAACCTCAAAACTACTGTTACATAGTGACACAGCCCAATAGCTCACTGTAACTTGTCTCAACGTATTCTACAACAGACCATGTTGATTATTCAGATGCATCAACAAACTGCGCCAACTGTTTTGACTGCATTGATAAACTTTATCGAACTACATGCATAGTTAATGTGACTTCTGGGTAGTTGGTAACGAACGAGATGCATTTAATGTGATATAATATACTGTTATACGTTCACGTTAAGTTCTCGTGAACTAACAGCTACCTATTCATAAACACTAGTAAATAGTTATGTTTGTCCGGATGGAATCTTGCAACTCAATTTTGAATCAGATATCTTCAACCGATGAGCTGAAATTTAGCATACTTAAGTAAATAATAACATGTTAGTGGAGTTCTGGTGACCCAGATAGGATCGTTGACTTTAAATTTGGTACAAATAATGGAGAATGGATAACAATGTTAGTGTAGTCAGCAAAAAAGCTGGAAAAATGACGTTTTTGACAGAAACTTATTATTAAGATATTGAAATGGTATGTGTCCGTAATCCGTATATGTCACATAACCTGGGTTAATCCTATCCAGAGCATCCCAATCCCATAGCCCATTTCATGACGCTACCTTTTTGGCATTATTTTGGCAACTGTCAACAGTTGCTCTGGGACTGTCCGCTACACATCCTCATGGTGTATTAGGGAATAGACCTCCGTGTTTGCACCCATCTTATACTTACTACTTGGTACTACAGGCCTATTTATGTTGGCCTCGGCTATGAATAGCCGTGATCGGAAACCCCGTACCAACAATAATAATGATAATACTTTTATTGATTCTTAATACGTCATTACTTCATCCATTCTTCTATGTGCATCATTATTCCGCGCGCGCAACACCATCCGCCATATTGCTCACGTGGTTTATTACCGGGGTAATATTACACGGTCGTATTCCACGGTTCAGTCAGTGTTGCTCCGTCTTTATTTTTATGCAGACACGTTCTTGCGAGACAAATTGAATTGATAGTGAGATGCTAGGACTGGAACATCGTAATACATGTTTGTTAACTTGGTTAACATAAAAGAAAATCCATGCTGGTCTGGGAGAGAAGAAAAAACAGGACGTACCAGTTGCTTCTCTTCTCTGAATTGGAAGAATATTAGGAATCATGTTATAGGCGATGCGGTTAGCAACCCATGACTATTTTGATTCCAATTTCCACGTATACACCGACAATCATGCTAAACGTGGCAATTTTGTGGTAGCCTAGGCTCTGTCTAATAGAGATAAACACGTGATTTTATTTTTATGAATAAATAGAATAAGGTTGGGTTCTTTTCACAAGCTTACGTAAGTGTGTTGTTCGCTTCAACAAATTTTCGTCAATTTTTTGTGGTCAGATTGACGACTTGTTTGTTTGATATAAATGTGCAAGCAAAGTCAATAAAAAGCAGAGGCCGCAAAACAACGAAAAAAAAGTATCTAGCTTGATAAGTAAATTACGAAAATCTAGTGTAAGCTGAGCCCTAGAAAGCAAAATGTTACAGTATTGCTTAATTGCGTTACTACTAAAATTTCAAATCAAAATATATTTCTGTAAGCGCTACCTACGGATCTAGATCCATGTCTACCAGGGCAGCGCTAGGCGTATGATTAATATATTCACGTCTTTTGCCGACCCCGTCTTAGTAACTAGGTGGCAAATGTAACAAAACTATAATTAAACGGCTAGTACAAAAGGCCCCCAAAGGGGACATTTGAACCACGCAGTGACAATGGCCGTGACTCGTGTTTTTTCCGACGCCTTGATAAATGGCACGGCACCGGGCCCCGACAGCCGCTTAGGGGCTTCCGACTGAGTTTCGATTTTGTCACAGGCCATCTCATTTTTCACCAATGTAATGCTTCGCCGTAATTTTAGCAAAAGAAACATTATAAATATTTGGTAGGTACAAGTATAAAAGCCGTGGTAGCCTAGTGGTTTGATCTGTGGCATCTCAAGCAGAGGGTCGTGGGTTCGAATCCCGGGCTCGCACCTCTGAGTTTTTCGGAATTTATGTGCGATATCTCATTTGAAATTTACCATGAGCTTTTCGGTGAAGGAAAAACATCGTGAGGAAACCTGCACACAACTGCGAAGCAATTCAATGGTGTGTGTGAAGTTCCCAATCCGCACTGGGCCCGCGTGGGAACTATAGCCCAAGCCCTCTCATTCTGAGAGGAGGCCTGTGCCCGGCAGTGGGACGTATATAGGCTGGAGATGATGGAGATGACAAGTATAAAATAGTCCTAATTTTATAAACGCGAAAGTGTGTGTGTTTCATCCCTCACGCTGAAACGACCAGACAGATTTAACTTGGAACGGAGATGTCTGTACCCTAGATTTAAACGTAGGCTACTTTCTATCCCGGAAAATTGCATAGTTTCCGCGGGATAGCGATAAACAAACTCTTTGCAGACGAAAAAAAACTTTTACAAACTTTCTTGCAGTTTTCAAGTGAATTTGACCACAAAAAGGTGAAATTATAAATGCGACATTACACTCGTGTGTTCGTGGCTTGCGAGCCTGCGAGCGGAACGCCACGTCCACTAAGGATGGTTACAGTAACGTGTAACAATTACAGCTCTCAGATGACTAACCGGCTTTACGTAAGCCAGAGTACACCTAGCGCTTAGGATACTATGCCGACAACGGGTAAACCTACGCAAACGGATAAAAGCACGTAAATTTATTTGGCTGACCGCGTTAAAAGGTATTCTGTGTACCGTATTCCGTTTCCTTTTCCGTATTTTCAGGTAAATATAGAGAGCTAGCTAATTTTGTAATCTCAGGTTTTATTATAAATGAGGTTTATCGGTAGGTACTGCATAGGTACCTAATTTGGGAAACCTTATAAACTGCCATTTTTTTTGTGTTTTTACTGTTTCTAAACAAACCTAACGTGATCAGGTGGTTTTTTCTCAATTTTACGAATTGCTGTTGGTAAAAAATTGGCAAATGATGATAGGATCTCGTTTTTATACAGTTAAATCAAAATACGGGATGGATAAAATTGAAGATTTTATTGATTGCAAACTGACGAATTAACACAAAACCGGGTTTTTCGTGCAATTTTAAAATTTCCTCATATTCCTTATATTAAAATTTCATCAAATTCTGTAACATACGTTACACACAATACATAGAATCTGAACTATGTAGAACAAACAGCAGTGAACTACGAAATCCACTTTATTTATACAACACAGCTTACTGTGTGATCAGATTCGCCACTCACCTGTCAGCGTGTTTGGCGAGCACTTAAACAGCGCTGTGTACAGAACAAACAATTTTTAAGCGCTAAATGTAACCACCGGCGCGGGTTCAGCTGACAGAGGGCGCAATAGAACTTTCTTTTATTTGTTAAGATGTGAATCGAATTGCACTTTCCACAACGAATAAACGAAAAGTATTTTTATTAGTTTGCTTAAGGCACCGGGAATATTTTTCCCACCATACTTTTTTTTCTCTTTCGAATACGATTCGAATAATCGCTTCTTTTTCCATTACAACGAATAAAAAAAGTGTAATTTTTGCTCATGCCTTAATATAAAGGGTTAAAGGATTCGTTAATTAATTGCCCCTGGTCCTCGTTATTTGTCATACTCGGAAAAAATGCTGCCATTATTTTGAATCTTTCAATTATATTTTAATACAAAAATAGGTAGGTTAGGCTAGTTAGATATCTTCAGTTGCCCGAAGATACCCCGAAAAAGGAGCGCCTTAGGCGGAGCTCCGTCGAAAACCAGTAAGACACACTGTAGTAGAACCACGGGAAACAGAGGAGTTCGTTGTTATTTTTCTACATCATTTTTGTTTTAACCCTTACCCTAACCCCTACCCTAGTTTTTATTATATATACCTGGGGCCCCACCATGACGTCCTAATTCCGACTCAGTTCAAGTTTTAGCTGTTGCTTTAAGTATGAATCTGACAGCGAGCGACCCTAAACTGAATCGCATTAATACGTCATGATAACGCCCCAGTTCATGTAACTAAAACGATTTATTAAAAAAAAAATTCTCTTTATTAGAGGAAGCCTTTGTTCAGCAGTGTGGCGTAAAATATAATGTAAAATAACCCTGCGATACCCCAACAGACATACGGACAAGGTGAAATTGAACGGGTTCACAGTTGCCTCACGGTACGAAAGATCACTAGAGAACTGCGAGACTGATTTCGCTGTTTTTTATTCTGTACTAGGACAAGGTTTGGGTAAAAGAAACTTAAATGGATCAAACGGTTTTTTTTATTAGTTAGTTCTTTGCTAGCAACGTCGATATTCCTAAGACGGTCCCATAGTTTGCCTGTAGGTACGGAGCTATACATGAGTGCGTCACTACTAGTGGTGGTCGTTATTACAACAGCAGATAACGTAATGCATTATTTGTACGCAACGAACAACACATTATCGAATCGTCAACTATCATGTTATCATTATTCGTTGTCTTTTGTCAACGTTGTTCATACGCGCACTGTTGCCGCACTTGGCATAGAAGCGCAAGCGAGTGCGCAACAAATCAAGTAGGTGTGTGCGAGTGATAGCGCTATACGCGCGAGCTCGAATCGCAATCGCAATTCAAATTACTGACTTTTGGTATCATTATTAGCTGTTGCTGTTTGTTGTCAGTCAGTACATAACAAACAAGGTAACAGAGCGTTGTTTTGCTTTTGTTCCCGTACGTTTTTATTACGCTGCGATCGCGACGAAATAAGTATAACAATTATTTAATAATAAGTTCATTATCGTTTTGTAAAACAGCAATATAACAGGATAACAGACAACAGTTTACAATAACAGCTGTTTAAGAATAACACAACACTGTTATTCATTATTGCAAAACAGCCGTTATTGCCACCACTAGTCACTACGTTGGGGGCGGTAGACGTAAGCTTGAAATTATTTCGCGAATACTAATGATGAGTTTTTGTTGAAAAAAAAGGAAATAAATGACAAATCACGGTCTATGTCTCTTGCGGGAGTAAACAAAGCCTCACTCAAGACCTGATAGGTGATAACAAGATAGGTGAAAAAGGGAATAAATAAAGTGATATTTTGCTCACATCGCCTATTCCATGTTTCCTGAGATTTTTGCCTTTATCATCTACGCGGGAAGAGAAGCAACTGGCACATCTGTTCTTTCTTCTCTCCCAGACCAGGGAGTGAATCTTTACACGCGTTTGAATAAAGAGGTTATTCATTAAAAAAACTTGCATAACATCCAAAGCTGCTCCAAAAACCGGGGCTTAGTTAAATACATCGTACAGCGACAGTCATTTGTCACATGACTGTGGGACATTCGGGATTGGGAAGTATTACAGTGAAAAATTACAAAGATGTCATGCTTACGGGTGCGTTCGACGAACTCGGTAGGATTTCTTTAGTCACTGAGTGACGGGTAGGAATCCCTAATCCCTATACCTATTAATATTATAAATGCGAAAGTATCTCTGTCTGTCTGTCTGTTACCTTTTCATACTATATACAATATAGTTCGAGTCCCGGGGAAGGACATATGTTAGTTTTTTTCCCGGAAAATTGCTTTCTAAATCATTCAAAATATAATACGACAAAATAATCAATAGGTACTTAACACTGCATGAATACGTTTCGGATAATTCAAAAGTAAGCTATAAAATAAAAAAGTTAAACCGTAGGCGATTAATATTTTCCGTGTTTTATAATTTAAATCTAACCTGCTTGCCCCATTAACATTATTACTAGGGCAGCCGACATTCATTCGACATTTTGACATTAAATCCAAGGTAATTCTTCTCGTAGCTAACTATTTTATAGAAAAAAAAACATATGTGCGTTCTTAATTTTCCACATTTAGAATCCGAACAGCGAACATAGAATACAGTGGCCAGTAACAAATGTGCCACCGCGCAGTGCCCGAGCAATATCACTAAATCAAAAAAAAAGAAACTCCGATTTTGCTCGCTCGATCCAATTTCGAACTATGAAAGAATTACCGTTACAGTTTTTTTTTGGTTTGCGCGTAATTTCATTACGGGCTTTCTGCCTAGTTTTTTGTATGGGAAAGGATTTTAACTAGAAAATTCTATGGCTTTATTTTGACTATCGTATTTCTTTCTTTGATGTGAGTTGTCTTTTAAATTAACTACGATTGGTAATAAATAGAAACGGGAAACAGAAATTCATAATCTAATCTAACTAATATTATAAATGAGAAAGTAACGTAATATAACTTTTTATAGTTAGTTTAAGTTTAGTTTTAATTTAATCATAGTTAATTTGTTTTTTGTAAATATGTACATTGAGTAAATAAAGTATCTACACATAATGAGAAATTGTACCTATGGATGGATGGATGGATGGATGGATGGATGGATGGATGGATGTTTGTTACTCAATCACGCCAGGACGGCCCAACGGATCTGGATGAAATTCGGCACACAGATAAAGAAAAGTCTGGAATAGCACATAGGCTACTTTTTATCCCAGAATATTGCGTAGTTCCCGCGGGATAGCGATAAACGAATTCTTTGTAGAGGAAGTCGCTGGTAACAGCTAGTAAATTATGAATGCGAAAGTTTTTGAGTATTACGTATGGATGTTTATTTACTCTTTTACGCCAAAACGGTCGAACAGATCTAGATAAAACTGGGCACAGAGATAGATTATGGTCTAGAATAACTTATAGACTACTTGTTTACTCGGACAGTTGCATAGTTCCCGTGGCAAAGCGATAAACAGATTCTTTGCAGACGGAGTTGCGGGCAAAAACTAATGACATGTTGTTAATATAAATCAATAGCTTAATCGACTAAGTAATAACAAATTGTTTCTTAATACAACCTAAACAGAAAAGGAAAGATTTCCGAATTTCCGACCCAGCTCTTCATAATTCAGAGTAAAGGCTGAAAAAAATTAACCCCTTCCACCAATCCGGGAACACAAAAGGAAGGCGACAATCCGAAGCAAAGGAGCCTGTGCCTAGTGATTATTAAAAAAAAAAAACAAAGCAAAAGCGATTCCACAGTTGATTGCAAGCGTTCATTTGGAGGCAGCGAAAATTTGAAAATTGCAGTCCACGATCCTCTTGTTGGTGTCTCGCATAGGTAGGTATTGTTAGAAAGAGAACACCAAAGCATGAAGGAGACAAAGTAACGTTATTTTCAGAAACTATCATCTTATTGATTGCTTATTTACCTAAGGCCGCCTATAATTGTTATCATATTACTTCTGTATACCTACCTTTGCCTTTGCTTTTTTTGTGTACCTTTTTCTGTTTTGATTATTATGTGGTGTTCAATAAAGAGTTATTGTATTGTACGTACCTACCTATCGTTTAGAATTGCTATCATCTATTTATTTTTGCTAAAAAAAAAAACCGTGGTAGCCTAGTGGTTTGACCTGTGGCCTCTCAAGCAGAGCGTCGTGGGTTCAAATCCCGGGCTCGTACCTCTGAGTTTTTCGGAATTTATGTGCGAAAATTGCATTTGTAATTTGCCATGAGCTTTTCGGTGAAGGAAAACATCGTGAGGAAACCTGCACACATCTGCGAAGAAAAGCATTGGTGTGTGTTAAGTTCCCAATCCGCACTGGGCGCGCGTGGGAACTATTAGCCCAAACCCTCCAATACACGGAGGAGGCCTATGCCATGAGGCACCCCGAATTACGCGACAATTTAATAAAAAAAAAAAAAAAAAACGACAATAACAACAACAACAACATGTACTTACTGAAAATGTAGCGAATTCGGAATAAAAAGGCTTATAAAAAAAATATATTTTTGCTATTACTATTAAGGTAGGTAATGAACTTTTTAAAAGTATTTGCTAAAGTTTGTAAGTTGTGTCCGGTCCCAAAGTATTTAATAGTACCTATTTTAATATTATTGGGCAATTAGGGCATAAAATTGGATGATAGTATGTGAATACAATCAACAAAAAGTACTTACACATGCGTACTAGTGATGTAACGAATATTCGCATTCGCGAATATTCGCACATTTTCTGAATATTCGTATTCGCATAATTACTGCGAATGTTTTGCGAATATCAAAAAAAATTGAGGGTACATAATAGTTGTTTAATTATATTATTATCGCAGCCCGGTAAGGTAGACAGCCCCTAGATTGGCTTGGTGCTAAATTAAATAGCCCCATCTGGCAACACTGAGCGGAATGACACTTCAATCGGATGCGTTCGTATCAACTCGGCTATTCTCGGAACAAAAACCAAACGGAACGCACTTCGTTCGAACGGGCCTGCCACCACGGTCACCAAGCCATAGAGAAATGGCGCCAAATTGAAACAAAAACTGAATATTCGATTTGCATTCGCGTTCGCGAATGTCCAAAATATGGCATTCGTTACATCACTAATGCGTACACATACACATATCACGTCTATATCCCTAACGGGGTAGACCAAAGCCTATAGTAACAAGACCTAAAGGCCACGTTTAGCATAATTGTGGGGATTTAGGTGGAAAGGGGAATCATAATAGTAATGGGTTGCTAGCCGCATGATCCTATGAAATTCGCACATTACAAACCAATTGAGTCTTTGAATTTAAAAAAAATATCGATTTTTTTTATGTTTTTTAAAACTTTATAGCATATTATATAATATCTAATTCAAAGAAATCTTAAAATATTTTTTTTTAATTAATTATAAGCAATTCAAAATTGATGAAATTTGAAATATGACCACTTGACCGGGAACGGGCCATGATTGGTCGCCATGGCTGTGACGTCACAATGTTAAAGCAATTTCACGACAGTACTGAGTTAACGGCTGATTTCACTAAAAATATCCGAAATTTAATACAAAAAATATCTGCTGAAGTTTTTTTTATGAAATAAGGTGGCAAACGAGCACGAGTATCACCTTATAGTAAGTAAATTTTTGTTTTAGTCATGTGTAGGTAGGTAATAAAAGCTTAATCCTGATAATGTTTCTGATTTATGTGAACTGGATTGATTTTACTGGACCTGAGATTTCACAATAAAGTACCTAAGTACAGTGAAAGATAATACTGAATCGCTTACCTACCACTGTGGAATTTTAACATACACCCTGCCAGAGATATTAGGTATTGCTAAATTGTACCTATTAGGTAGGTTACGTGATTCAGTTTCTTCGACCGTAGGTACGTAAATTTTAATGGCTAGATTTTGTGGTTGATAGGTATTTCTAGTTTTTTTTATTATCCCGTGGGATTGTATTATGTATTCAATGGGAATTTTTGCGGGTGTAAGAGCCTAACCTTGTTCTAGGTAGGTACGTTCGGATCGCTAGGTACGGTTAACGTCAAAGATATCTTTACACTTTAGTACCTTGTCGTTGTAACTATATGTTTGAAGTTTCATATGAAGTTGTCAAAGTGCTTGGAGCGACAAGGCACTAAAGTGTAAAGATATCTTTGACGTCGACTGTACCAGTATCTTAGTAATCCTGCCGCCAAGCAGCAATGCTTGCGCTGATGTGTTCCGGGTGAGGAGAGTAAAACAGCCCGATTTTGGCATAATTTTTTACATCCAAGATGGCGGATGACATTTTGACACTATTGACACTTTGACACTAAAATATTGATGGGTGTCGTTTTTGAGTAATTTGGTGCTTCTGAGCCTGATTTTGACATACTTTTTTGGATTCAAGATGGCGGATGACATTTAGACATTTTGACACTAAAAATGTTTATGGGTGTCGTCGTTTCGAGTAATTTGGTGGCTCTGAGCCCGGTTTTGGCATAATTCTTTGTATCCAAGATGGTGAATGACATTTTGACACTATTGACACTAAAAATGTTTATGGGGATCGTTTTCGAGTAACATTTTACACTTTTTTGTGTTTTTTGTGTCAGTAATGTCAAAATGTCATCCGCCATCTTGGATCCAAAAAGGTATGCCAAAACCGGGCTGAGAAGAACCAAATTACTCGAAAACGACACCCATAAACATTTTTAGTGTCAAAATGTCATCCGCCATCTTGGATCCAAAAAAGTATGTCAAAATCTGGCTCAGAGCCACAAAATTACTCGAAAACGACACCCATAAACATTTTTAGTGGCATAAGTGTCAAAATGTCATCCGCCATCTTGGATCCAAAAAATTATGCCAAAATCGGGCTCAGAGCCACAAAATTACTCGAAAACGACACCCATAAACATTTTTAGTGTCAAAATGTCATCCGCCATCTTGGATCCAAAAAAGTATGTCAAAATCTGGCTCAGAGCCACAAAATTACTCGAAAACGACACCCATAAACATTTTTAGTGGCATAAGTGTCAAAATGTCATCCGCCATCTTGGATCCAAAAAATTATGCCAAAATCGGGCTCAGAGCCACAAAATTACTCGAAAACGACACCCATAAACATTTTTAGTGTCAAAATGTCATCCGCCATCTTGGATCCAAAAAATTATGCCAAAATCTGGCTCAGAACCACAAAATTACTCGAAAACGACACCCATAAACATTTTTAGTGTCATAGTGTCAAAATGTCATCCGCCATCTTGAATCCAAAAAAGTATGTCAAAATCAGGCTCAGAAGCACCAAATTACTCAAAAACGACACCCATTAATATTTTAGTGTAATAGTGTCAAAATGTCATCCGCCATCTTTGTGCTCGAAATTCCGGGTTTTCTTATGAAATTCCCCTGGGATAAAATCAACGGGATTTTGAACTGAAATCCCACGACTTATTTACTTATTCATATAAATAGTTACTACCAAAGTGTACTCATCACTATTCTCATCTAATTTTATTGTTTTAAATCCCGGTACCGTGGAAAGTTGGGATAGAAGCATGATAGAAGTATAGATAGTGCCATCCACAAAGACTCGTAGATGTATTAAAATTAACCTTTAACTACAAATTAATAAGAACCACGGTGGATGGCATCCATCGTGAATGACAGCTACTATAGCCGATACGTAAATCCAGATTATAAATTATAAAGTTCGTGTATGGCAAATTTTATCGAAATCTGTTTAGCCGTTTTAGCGTGAAAGAGTCACAAACCAATACGCTCTCACAAACAATAGCATTTTACAATAATAGTAGGATAATAACAGAATAGAGTAGATTAAAGTCAAAAAACGGTATCACCTGTATACTAACTACGAGTGGAAACTAACATTGTGACGTCACACGCGGCTCGGCCTTGTTCGGGAACTGTCGGTGTGTTTTCGGTGCGGTACTCGACGATCAATTTTCAAATCGGTATAACTCGTTAATTATAGCGAATAAAAAAAAACTAAAAATACTTTTCTAACAAAACTTATATATGATCTTTCCATTTATGACAAAAAAAAATTTGATTCAAAAACTCAATTATATTATTTTTTGTTGTTATAGTGGCAACAGAAATACATCATCTGTGAAATTTTCAACTCTAGCTTGATAGCTAGAGTTAGTGCGGTTTATGAGATACAGCCTGCTGACAAACGGACACATGGACAGACGGATGGACAGCGAGAAGTCTTAGTAATAGGGTCCTTTGGGTACGAAACACTAGAGTCCTCGCAATTTAAAAGGCCCGTTTTGACAGTTCACGCCCATGAAGTTCTCTATTTTTTACCGATCGAAATGTTCTGAAGGTAATTGCATTTTTCATTGATGGGTATCGCTCACTCAGCTAAGTGCTGTGCATAACGATTTTTTCATATTGTTCACAGACTATTAATAATCGCTTAAGGAAAAAATAAATCGATCAAGATAATTTTCTTAAGGCCGACTCGCACTTGGCCGGTTTTATTTATTTTATTTAGACCAATTAATTACTGAATTTCACCAGCCGTGTAGCGATATTTACTGAAAATTATGACCTTGGAGCTCAAAGCCGTAAACAATGGCAGCCCTGATTTCTATAGAATGGCTCGTCTTCATCATCTGAAGAAAATGATTGACTGTAGATTCACTTTTTTTCCATTTTTTTTTTTTGTGATTGAGTGAATGTTATTGTTAGAAAAATATTAAATTAAAGAAAACTGTCCTTTCGTAAGATTGTATTATTTCAAAATACTTAAAATATCAATTTCAGTTAAATTTTCTAATCAGAACTTTAATCCAATGCACTTTACAATACATTATTCAAATCGATCAAATACCTACTCATGCAAACTTGAATCGATTTATCGTGAGTATCGAGTACCGAGTCATATGGTTACATCACTAGTTACGTCGGGAAGACAAATGTCAAAACGGGCCTTTTATTTTGCGACGACTTTAAAAAGGTATTCCATGTGTTTCGTTAGACAGTTTTAATCTGCGGTAGGACCATCTTAACTTTCAAAGAAAGAACCTTCGTACCTTCGAAATGAAAAGTAGGCGCAGCCTGTCTGACGTATGAGGCTTGCGTTACACGGGACGTCCCGAAATGAGGGTACTTCATCACTCGGCTTGTTTATGAGCGCTTCGGGAATGTTCGATAGACTTCGGGCTACTTCGGTGTTTCCGATGAGAAATGATGTGACGTGCTCGCGTACCGATCTGAAGTGAATCAGGTGTGCTGTGATTTATGCGCCATGTTTTTTACGTAAGCTTTGGGGCGGGACGATGTGGAAGAGGCGCGGTCATTTACTATTAGTGAAGTTTTGCAACGAACTTAATTCAGGGTATTTTAAATGAAAATTAAGTGATTTCTCTATTGTACAATAAGCAAGAACGTCAAAAATACTGGAATGGGTGAAAGGTGGGAGGTAATTTTATATGTAATTTTTCCTTTTGGTGTTCAAAAAATTGTTTCGTCAGTGTTTACGTTCTACCAAGTTTTCTCCAGACAATACATTAAGAACATAATAAGTTGAAATAAAATAAAAATAATGTCACTGAATTTTCAACATGGCTACATTTAAGCAGGTATGTAGGTAGGTATAAATTTATAATAACTAGAAGTACCTGAATGACCGAGCTGTGCTCGGTATTTTTTGGTACGTTTCTAAAAATGAAATCTAGCTAGATCGATTTATCGCCGCATACAAAATTTCATGAAAATCGTTGAGCCATTCCCGAGATTCATATTATATAAATATCCAAGAATTGCTCGTGTAAAGGTATTAGATAGATAGATAAATTAAGTACAACTAAAATTAGTATTCACTTGTTTTTCACCATTTTGCCTTATTCCAAAACGCCGAATTAATTAACTTCCTTCAAATCTGAATCAAACCTCTTAGCCTCTAAAACTCGAACTTTTTTATCAAAGCAAACCCATTCCTTGTAAGACGATACATACAATACCATTATTAAATCGCATAAACTAATTGTAAGAGCAATTTGCGCTTATCAATTGAAATATTGCCCTTAAACAGAGCCCATTAACTACCTAAATTTCCAAAGCATTTAAACAGGATTTATCCAAAATGCCCACTAATGTCCATTGTCCGAGGCCCGGCGTGCAATTGTACGGCGCTTGTACAATTGTGGTGGCGCTTAAGCAGTCCACTGTTTTATGCTCTAAGCGTTATTTAGATAATTGATGTAGCATAGTACCTATTTGTAATTTTGGTTAGACCTCACTCAAGCAAAGAGTCGTGGGTTCGAATCCCGTGCCTCTCAGTTTTTCGGAATTTATGTGCGAAGTTACATTTTGAAATATACCACGAGCTTTTCGGTGAAGGAAAACATTGTGAGGAAACCTGCACACATCTGTGAAGCAATTGAATGGTGTGTGTGAAGTTCCCAATCCGCACTGGGCCCGCGTGGGCACTATAGCCCAAGCCCTCTCGTCCTGTGAGGAGGCCTGTTCCCAGCAGTATGACGTACATAAGCTGGAGATGATGACGACGAAGAGTATTTGTAATTTATCGAGAAGAGTCCAGACTACAATCTACATGCGAAGAGTATCCACTCTGCCTTTACATTTTAAGATCTAACCAGAAAACATGCTTAGTATAAGTTTCCGATCACAAAAGTACTTTGCAAACGTTGTCGCGTTAAATGTCTAATACTATGATACATACACCGCTTACGGGGTAGACAGAGCTAAGGTAACAAGAACTATAGGGTACGTTTAGCATGATTGTTGGCGTTTAGGTAAAATTGCCATCGTAGTGAAAAAGGCGACTTAGCATGATTATGGGCGTAAAGGTGGAAAGGGAATCAATTAATTAACAATTAGCGACAGTAAAAAGGCAACATTAAGATACAAGGTTATTAGAAGTGTTTTTAACGGGTTCTCAATTTATATATAGACGTATTATAATCAGGAGAACAAAGCCCGAAAACCATTTATTGTTCAATAGGCACAATTTTAGTCTGATGAGCGACTAAGGCTTTGGGGAATTCATACATCGATTATCTTTACAATTTCGTGCTTTTGTTCAATTAACAAACAAAGAAAAGGTCAATGATAACGGTTGTCATTGAAGACGATAAAACATTAGGTACAGTTTTTAATAACGTGTAAAAATCGCTTAGTTCGTTTTGTACAAAATTTTCAGTGACAAAATAGTTGCTTAAATTACAATTACAAAAGCAAACAGTAATCCCCTTATTCATAACCGCTCTGTAGGCTTCTGCTAACTTAGCAATCGTTTGTCCTTATCTGTCACTTTGACATTAACCTTTCACAGATAAGGACAAACGATTTTAGTGAAGTGGAAGTAGTTTAGGGAAGTGGAAGTTAGCAGAACCCCATAAGAGCGTTTATGAATAAGGCGGTTATTCTTAACAGCATCCGTTTCACTCTAACCCTAAGGGTAGATTGTTTTCAGAATATCCATCAACAAAGTATAACGACATCTGCTGCCATCACTAAAGACAAAGGCAGCTAAAATATGTACAGTGAAGTATGGCGGAGATGGGTGCAATTTTCATCTTACAGCAAAATTGCAGCGATCTTCACTGCAGAACACAATATGGCGGCGTTTAAATCTTGAACGTAAAGTTTAACAGAAAATAGCCGAATCAAACCATGGAAGCCAGAATTTTTTAACTATATAACCATCATCCATATACAAATTCGTGAGTTGAACCGTTTAAATAAATAGTACATTACTGCAAAGGCCGGGAAGTAAGGGGTTGCCGGCCCTCGTATCATGCCGGCCTCGTGTATGTTCCGGCCGAGGCTTGTATAGTGCTTTTCTCAAACATGCAATGAAATAAATAAAAAAACTCCAAAAAAACCCTTAGAATGTTGCGGCTAGCGCGTGCATTAGGCAGCGGCCGAGCAGCAGCAGGCGCATATCCTCCACGTGCGTGTCCTCCAGCAGCGCGCCCCGCGCACGACGACGACCACCACAAAACAAAACACGATCGCTTTGCAGGCCAAGGCCTGCCATTTTGTATGAAAATCCATTACATACCACTTGTCCAACCGCGCCCGCAACGCGATACGTCCCGGCCTATTATTTGGAACGTAAGGTTAACATTTCATTGCATCTTTGAGAAAAAGTTTTTTACTTATACAACAACGCACTGGCATCGTGTAAAGCGCTGCCAGTGTCTATGGACAGTGGTGATCACTTAACATCAGGTGACCCACTAGTTCGTTTGTCTGGCCTCTCTGACATAAAAAAAAATCTATCTAACTAATATTATAAATGCGAAAGTATGGATGGATGGATGGATGGATTTCTTACTTTAAATATGTCATCTAACTTACGTGTACCTATAATTGTCAATAAACGATTTGATTGATTGATTGATTTGATGGATCTTTGTTTGTTTGTTACTCAATCACGCCAGAACGGCCCAACGGATCTGGATGAAATTCGGCACATAGATAGAGAAAATTCTGGAATAGCACATAGGCTACTTTTTATCCCGGAAAATTGCGTAGTTCCCGCGGGATAGCGATAAACGAATTCTTTGCAGACGAAGTCACTGGCGACAGCTAGTACTTACATAAATCACGTCTTTATCCCTTACGGGGTATATAGTCAGAGCCTTAGCTGACCAGACCTGAAGGCCATGTTCAGCCGCAACGCCTATAACAATGCATGATTCTTAAAATATTCGACAATTCCTTCGGTGGGCTTTTGCCATCTTGAGGGAAGAGAAGTAACCTGTACATTCTATGTTTTTCAACTACGTATATCAGTGACACTAAAACCTGTACATTTACTAAACCTGTATACACGTGTAGGTACTCGTACAATACGTTTGAGTAACTCACAATGTCTTCCCAGAATCAATGGATCGTGAAATTACAGGAAGCAATAGCAAGTACAGATTGCAGCATTAAGACTATGGCGCATATGTTACAGTAACGAGCTAAAACATTATCTTGCACTCTGCTTAAGTAATAATACCATCATCATCCATTTCTGTTTGTACAAAAAAATGTGCTGATGCCTTGGTACTTTTGCTCCACGACTCAGCAACAATCATTCAAAGATCGAACGCGATTCATTCGTATTTCAAAATAAGCTCTTAGAGGATCTGATATCTTGGTGCCTAAACTCTCCCTCCGTCTGACGCCTGACGCGAGTTTAACATTTTTACCCATCCCAAAAAGTGCTCAGCGCCGCTAAAGTTTTCACTTCAAAAATACATCTTGGTGTAAGAATAAAAAATATTCTGACTGATCAGCGAGTTACAAAACTGCAATTTTTCAACAAGGGATAAGGACGATATATGAAAAATTAAAAATGTAAGTACTCCACTCCCAAATATTACTTTCACCTACACAATTACTAACAATAATATACATACATACATAAATCACGTCTTTATCCCTTACGGGGTAGACAGAGCCTAAGGTAACTTACCTACGCCACGATTAGCATGATTGTGGTCGTATAGGTGGAAAGTTGTAGTTGGTCACGTGGAAGGAAAGAGGAGTCGTGGAAGATCTCCGATCCGATGGACTGATGCGGTGAAGGAAGTCTGCAAATGCAACTTGCAGACCTCCATCCGGATGGCCGAGAACCGTGCTGCCTGGAGAGAGCTGGTACGCCGCGCAACGACCTCGCATGGTCACGACCCTCAGTCATGAGAAAGCGACAGAGAAGAAGGTGGAAAGGGGAATCAATATAGTGATGGGTATGATTACAAAAACGGATAACTCCGTACAATATGGTCCCGTACCCATTGCCCATTGCCACTTCAACGAGCTAATGCCCGGTTCACATTATTCCAGTAAAATTGTTCCAGTAGCATTAGAGAGAGAGAGAGAGAGAAACATTTATTTACACACATTCGATACAGATGGCGATTGCGAGCGAGTTAGACAATAAGCCTACAGTTTGACACGTTAGCCGTGACGTTAGCCCCGCAATGTAATGCTACTGGAACAATTTTACTGGAATAATGTGAACCAGGCATAATACACACTGCGTACGTCTTTACTTAAAGCCAAGTAAGTAAATACCCAAACGGACGTCAGACTCACGAACATAAATACATTTCACGAGCAAACAGAATTTGAATTTTAATGTTACGTTCATATTTGAAAGTGCTTTTGTGTGAAGAACAATGTTCGACGGGGCAGAAAATGAAAATATATATAGGAGTTAGAAAGAGCTTGTTACCGCCTCCGTGCGTTGTAATAATACGTTTTTGCCCCGTGTTTTGTTTAAAGCGGCATACACCATAAGCTAAGGTGAAAGTATGGCCTATATTCTTTTTTCCTCTTCAGTTCTCGTGAACTTTGTGCGTGTAAATAACATTTTTTCCACGTGCCCTAATGTCCAAAATTTTTTTTGAGCACGAAAAACTTAACTTTACAGCTACAGGCTAGCAACTCATCACTATTTTGATTCCCTTTACCACCTATACGGCCTTGATCATTGCTAAACGTGGCCTTAAGGTCTTGAGTATGAGTATGAGTATGAGTATGAGTTACCTTAGGCTCTGTCTATCCTGGGATAAAGACGTGATTTATAAATATACTGGCTGTTGCCAGCGACTTCGTCTGCAAAGAATTCGTTTATCGCTATCCCGCGGGAATTTTCCGGGATAAAAAGTAGCCTATGTGCTATTCCAAACTTTTTTCTATCTATGTGCCGAATTTCATCCAGATCCGTTGGGCCGTTCTGGCGTGATTGAGTAACAAACAAACATCCATCCATCCATACATACTTTCACTTTTATAATATTAGTTAGATGTATGTATGTAGATCTACTATAGGATGGTTTGAATATTGTACCGTAAATGAGGAAAAAGTCCAAGGCCCCGTCGCTATGGAGATATTTGTTTCCAATGATGCCAACTCCCTCGCGACCCAAATATCAAGGATTAAAATCTTATTTACCCGTGAAATATTTAACCGGCAAAAGGTTTTTCTGAAACTCGGAACTGGATATTGACAGAATTATTAGAAATCAAACATGTTTCTCGGTGGAAACGGATTTCGATCGTGAGAATTAATGTTACGGGAATTATGTTTAGGCAATGCGGCTAGCAACCTATCACTAATCTATCATAAGAATAAGAATAAGAAGACATTTATTCATTTTTGCATGACATACAATTATAAGAGCATAATACAAAATTTAATAGAAAAAATAATAATAATATAGTTTTCCAAAACACACCTACACACAACAACGATATACTACTTATATAGGTCAATTTTTTAGTGTGTTTGGAACAGGTCTCGCTTTAGGTCAGGCGTACATACCTACGAACTAGTTCCATAACAATAGAGGAATAAAATATAGGTACCCACATCAATAAACTTACATACATACATACATATCGTCACGCCTCTTTCCCACAGGGGTAGGCAGAGACTACTTTGTTCCACTTGCTACGATCCTGACATACCTCTTTCGCTTCATCCACATTCATCAATCTCTTCATACATGCTCGTCGGTTTCGGGTACTCTTGACCTGGCCTTTTTCCAAAACGTCCCTAATTTGATCATGGAACGTCCGCCTAGGCCTTCCCCTCCCAACGCACCCATTCACACTCGCCGTATAAATCTGTTTAGTTAATCTTCTTTCATCCATCCTCTCTACGTGACCAAACCAACCAAGCACACTTTTTTCTATCCTAGTCACTATATCTTCTTTCACACCAGCACGTTCCCTTATCACACTATTCCTTATTCTATCTTTCAGTGATACACCTTCCATACTTCTTAACGCTCTCATTTCTACCGCATTTATTCTACTTTCATGATTCTTTTGCCATACCCAACTTTCGCTACCGTACATTAGTGTTGGAACGAGCACCCCTCTGTGAACAGCCAGACGCGCCTTCTTTGACACCTTCTCACTGCTCACAAAGGCGCGCAGCGCTCCATTGACCATGTTTCCTGCATTCACTCTTCTTTCAATATCTCTTTCACACTTTCCATCTGTCGTAAAAGCCGAGCCCAGATACACAAACTCTTTTACCTGTTCTACTTTCTCACCCGCAATCATAATCTCACATTCTGTCATGCTGTCGTCTTTTTCGAATACCATAACTTTCGTCTTGCTTACATTAACTTTCATGCCTTTCCTTTCCAATGCCCCACATAAAATGTTAGCCATTCTTTGCAACTCCTCCTCCGACGATGCTAACAACACTTGGTCGTCGGCGTATAGGAGGCATTTGATGGTTAACTCGTTCATCCTTAGTCCACAGTCATTCTCTTTCAAATCATTCAGGCACGTATCCATGAATAGGTTGAACAGCCACGGCGACGCATCACATCCTTGTCTAACACCTTTTTCGATGCTAAACCATTCAGTGTACGCCCCGTTTATCCTTACACAAGCACTAGAATCCTCATAGAGAGATTTTAGTGCTTGTATCAGATTACTGTTCACCCCATGCATGGCTAACGCTGACCACAACTCATTCCTCATCACCCTGTCATAAGCCTTCTCCAAGTCAACGAATAAGCAGTATATTTTCTGGCCTTTGGCCATATACTTTTCAGTTATACGCCGCAAGGAGAAGACTTGATCCGTGCATCTTTATCAATAAACTTGTACACACAATTTTACATACCCAAAGTACATACCTAAGAAATAAATAATGGAACTGTTCCTTTCCTAAGTACCTGCCTATATTGTTATGTATACCTAAATAATAACAAAATAACACTAGATTGTAAGGCAAAAATGTAACTAACAACAACGGTATTTTTAAATAAATATATTTATCTATCTCCAGCCTATATACGTCCCACTGCTGGGCACAGGCCTCCTTTCAGAATGAGAGGGCTTGGGCTATAGTTCCCACGCGGGCCCAGTGCGGATTGGGAACTTCACACACACCATTGAATTGCTTCGCAGTTGTGTGCAGGTTTCCTCACGATGTTTTCCTTCACCGAAAAGCTCATGGCAAATTACAAATGCAATTTTCGCACATAAATTCCGAAAAACTCGAGCCCGGGATTTGAACCCACGACGCTCTGCTTGAGAGGCCACAGGTCAAACCACTAGGCTACCACGGCTATTAATAATAATAATAATAATTATTATTATTATTTGTGTGCATCGTTCCCTTATATTTATATTATTATTGTTATCCTATTTTAATATTATAAAGGCGAATTATTTATATTTATTACTCTCTCGATGGGCTTTTACCATTTGCGCGGGAAGGGAAGCAACTGGTATAAAAATATTCTATGTTTTTTCTTTATTCCTGAACCAGCAATACTGCATAAAAAAAGCTAAAATCACTTAAGGGTGCACCGCCGCTTAAAAAACGGTGACGTCACGGAATCGCAACAAAACGTATGAAGAAACGGTGAGAAAACGTGACGCATACGACACGTCACTGCGTATACGCGGCGGTTTGGTCGCACCCTTATTAAGGAACGCCGCAAACAGACAAAACCATTCAAGATTTCTCACGTAAATAGGTGCCTTTTATTTCAACCCTTCCCTTATGTTCAATGTCTCTCTCTCAATGACAAAGCAGCCAAGCCAACCGGAAAATAGTATCAAATGGAATTCGATACGTAACAAGTGAAACGTACTTTCCCCGAGAAAACGGATGCAACAGTAGTTTCTTTTAGTAAAACAAATTAGAGCGCTCTAAGAAAGCGGTGCGCGGAATGTGGAGGCATTCCGTTTTTAAATAACAGCTATCGATTTTGGAGTGTGATGCAAGCACGTTTGCATTACGTAAATTAGACTTCCATTGCTTTTATCTTCCAGTAGATATACATACATAACATAAATAATCGTCTTTTAATATCGTTAACTGTGAAAGAGGTATGTCAGGATCGTAGCAAGTGGAACAAAGTAGACTCTGCCTACGTCTGTGGGAAAGAGGCATGACGATATGTATGTATGTATGTAATAATCGTCTTTATCCCTTACGGGGTAACAAAACCTAAAGAAGTTTAGAATAACCGTGGGCATGGTGGAAAGGGAAATCAAAAGTGATAGGTTGCTAGCCGCATAGCTTGCAACACGAGTCTTACGATTTATGACGGGATCTCGGCAAAAACCTTTTCACAAATGCATCATTTCACGAACTCATCATTTGACAACCCTTTAATATCTGATGAACCGTTTGTAACTTTAAAAAAAAATTGAAAACCTTTAGGCGTGGCTCACGTTAGGTTAGGTTATGTTTGTTTTATAAGTTTTACAAAACGTCAATATAGGTATTAGTAGAATATGAAAGTTTGTCAGATGATGAGTTTGTGGAATGACGCATTTTGTGAAAAGTTGTTTAGCAATTGATGGTAAACTAATTATGCCCATTCCCTCAATGGGCTTTTAGCATCAGCGCGGGAAGAGAAGCAGATGGTAGATACATTCTATGTTTTTTCTTAGCGGCCAGACCAGCATGAAAGCACGCCGTTTTAACTCTGCAAGGGTATAAATTAAAAAAAAGCTGAGAATCTAATTAATATTATAAATGCGAAAGTATGGATGGATGGATGGATGGATGGATGGATGTTTGTTTGTTACTCAATCACGCCAGAACGGCCCAACGGATCTGGATGAAATTCGGCAATAAGGTAGAGAAAAATCTGGAAAAGCACATCTTTTTATCCCGGAAAATTGGGTAGGTCCCGCGGGATAGCGATAATCGAATTCTTTGCAGACGAAGTCGCTGGCAACAGCTAGTTAGCAATAAAGGAGTCAGCAATTTTCTCTTTATAAATATAAGTGAATGCATAATATATAAGTACTCGGACTTCACAACTATTTCCCTATTAATATTACGCAAAGTTAAGCCATGAATAAGTTATGCATGTCATCCCATGGAATGCGAGCAGTGAACCTGTCACATCGTGTTGTTTCTAGTTAAAGTAACAACCTCGTTGACAGTTCTGTGCTTTCGCTGTGACAGTGAAAAGGTTCCATGTGTAAATTAAATGCCAACCGTAGCGTAACATGTTATACTAACTAATCCTAACGATTATAAGTTAACTGTGAGTGTGACTTTGTTTGTTACGTTTTCACACGTAAACTACTCAACCGATCGTGTTAAAATTGGATATGGAGATAGTCTGAAATCCTGGAAAGGGAATAGAAAGTTTTAATCTCAGAAATTTGTGCTCTCTTAAGTCTTAGGAATTCTGTTACAGACGATGCGGCTAGCAACTCATTACAACCCTAGTTTGTATGTAAAACAAATAAAGTCAATAATGATAACCTGATTATGAAGCTAGAGGTCCCGGGTTCGAATCCCGGTAGGGGCAGACATTTGTATGATGAATACGAATGTTTGTGCCCGAGTCATGGATGTTGTATGTATTTAAGTAAGTATTTACCTATCTACATTATATAAGTATGTTTATCCGTTGCCTGGTACCCATAGCATAAGCTCTGCTTAGTTTGGGACTGGGTCAATTGGTGTAATTTTTCCTATGATATTATTTATTATTATTATAAAACAGACAGACATAAAATATAAAAACATTTATGTACTTAATGTAAATGCAAAATAGCATCTCTTCTCTAGCATCGACAATATGTTTGTACTTCTTAAACTACAAACATTAACAGAAGTACTCACTGAAGCAAGTGATCGAATGCTCCTATAAAGGCTACATTTCACTTCCGCTATTACTCTCACTAATCCACACAACCACGAACACGCCCATAATAGCTCTAATAAATATAATATCGACCAACATTTTATTGGTTAAGGCCAAATTAATTTCGTACCCACAATAAATATCACCAAGTTCGCCCCAAAATAACCCAACCACCTGACCCCTATCCCTAGTTTCTCGACTTAGTTTTGAAAGCATTAAACTCTTAGATCGTCTGATTTTTTCGGGCAGTTGTTACGTTCTATACTCGGGCTGAATTATAAGGGTCTTTACTCGGCACAATGCGTATTGTTATTATAAACCCCAGTCCGCTAACTTACACCATTTATAATATAATCTCTGGGTAAATATGACGACGCATTCAGCCTTTAGAAAAGAGTTTATCACGAGTTACGCGTTTTGGAAACGCGTTATCTTTAGAGCGACTCGTGATTCAAACAAGTTTAGGGGCGCGACAGGCTTTTGTTTGAGCTATGAAAAACGTACTAAGGGTCCCAAGTCAAGTTTGCATCGCTGAATTTTCGGAATTAATAATGTCAAAAGTCTATACAAGGTCTCTTAAAATTATACCGGATATTTTTTTCAGCACGTGGTTTGGTTAAAGTGATACTAAAGATTACTTGATACTAAATTGACAATTACAAAATGTAAATTGTCAAATAATGATACCAGCTTTTATTGTTTAGTGGTGTACTCGAAATCATCTATAATGTTTGTGGTCTGGATACAAGTGGTTTGGCCATTTTAGTTTGTAATTTTAAGTTAAGTAGTCGGTTTAAATAAATGTTTTAAATTTATAAATTATAATTATGTTTCAATCAATCAATCAATCATTTATTTATTTGTAAAACATGAGTAATCCCAAATACAAAGATCGTAGGTTAGGTACATACAACAGTCCGTCATGTTTTGCCTTTCGGCATACAAATTCACTTACAAAATAACAATAATGCTCCTAATCGAAAAAATAATTATAATAGTTTATACATATAGTATAGATTTTGTATTATTTACTGAGTTTAAAAAAATATTAGTATTTACATATAATATAGTATAACTTACAAAAATATAAGTATTTAATCTATTATGGGAAAAGCTTTATAATCTTCAAAATTCTGGACCGAATTTTACCAAATAAAAAAATATTATTATTATAAACTGACCAGCGATTGACCTCTATCTCACCATAATAGCTTAGAACCATTGCAACTAAATTGGCTTTCAAATGAAAATAACCGTATCGAAATCGGGCCATCCGTTTGAGAGCTACGATGCCACACAAACAGACATTTATATCAAACTTCTAACATTCCTCTTTTCGCGTCGGGTGTAAAAACATGTTTCCTATTCCTTCACAACGGATTGCTGTAGACAAATCAAACATAAGTATGCTTTATTACAGCTGTATGATAACCAACAACCGTTATTTTTATCGAAGCCATAATGACATAATTCAGGACTGAAAAACGTCAAACCCCGCCTCTGAGGCAAGTACGACACGACGCCCGAACTACGCAACGTACCTTAAGTATAGAGGTTAAGGTTTGAATTGGTTTATTTCTGAGTTTACAAACGTACACACTTATTTGTAAGGAGTTGCCACAAAAGCTATAGTTCCCTATCGATAGTTTTAATCGAAAATTGCCATAATATCGATAGGCCATGTTTCGGTAACCACTAATATTAATAGTAGGTATTGTACAGAAAATTACGAAAACTATTGATAACATCGATACTACTAAATAAAGATAACAACCGATTATTCAAAACTATCGATAGTATCGATACCATCGATGGTACCAATCACTACATAGAATAAAACAAAGTCGCTTTCCGCTGTCTGTCTGTCCTTACGTATGCTTAGACCTTTAAAACTACACAACGGATTTTGATGCGGTTTCTTTTAATAGATAGAGTGATTCAAAAGAAAGTTTTATATGTATAATACATGCATAATATAGTAAAGAAACACTGATTGCACCCGTGCAAAGCCGGGGCGGGTGGCTAGTCACTACATAGTATAAAACAAAGTCGCTTTTTCTATCCCTATGTCCCTATCTATGCTTAAATCTTTAAAACTACGCAACGGATTTTGATGCGGTTTTTTTAATAGATAAAGTGAATCAAGAGGAAGGTTTATGTGTATAATACAATGCGTAATATACCGTGCGAAGCCGGGGCGGGTCGTATTTTATATAATACTGAAAAGCGATTTAGTATCGATAATATCGATAGTTTATTCGTCGTCAACGATCAATACCATCGACAGTATCCATACCATCGAAAACTATCGATACTATTATCTTCGCTCAAACTATCGATAGTTTATCGAAACACTATCGATAACGGACTATCCAGCGGCAACACTAGCAAGGAGTTGCGTGCGACCGTACAGTAAGGCACCGGTTAAAATGTACCGTAGGGTTAGAATAAGTCGGTACCGGCCGGTACGCGGTGTGACACTTTTGTAGGGAAATGATACGCTAAATTAGCCTCCTTTACATATATAAATGGAAGACGGTAAGTCATTCGACACGCATGAGGAATTAAATGTTTGTCAGTTGGCTGGTGAACGTTGAATGCTTGAAGGCAATAAATATGACTGCTGCTTTGAATTTGGCTCGTTTCGTAAGTTCTTTATAGGACCGATTTTTAAATCGTCAGATAGGTCGAATAGGGCCTATCTGACGATTTAAAAATCGGTCTTAAGTGCATATCTGAGGATTGAAAATCGGCCCATAAGCAACTAGCATTTTTAGGGTTCCGTACCCAAAGGGTAAAAACGGGACCCTATTACTAAGACTTCGCTGTCCGTCCGTCCGTCCGTCCGTCCGTCTGTCACCAAACTGTATCTCAAGAACCGTAATATCTAGACGGTTGAAATTTTCACAGATTGTGTATTTCTGTTGCCGCTATAACAACAAATACTAAAAACAAAATAATAGTAATAATTAAGGGGGGCTCCCATACAAAAACGTGATATTTTAGCCCTTTTTAGGGTTCCGTAGCCAAATGGCCAAAACGGAACCCTTATAGACTCGTCATGTCTGTCTGTCTTTCTGTCTGTCCGTCCGTATGTCTCAGCCACTTTTCTCCGAAACTATAAAAGCTATGCTGTTGAAACTTGGTAAGTAGATGTACTTTGTGAACCGCATTAAGATTTTCACACAAAATTTAAAAATATATTAACCAATATAAAATGACCTCACACTGCCTATATTTTGCTTAAAAGCAGGGCTCTGCTATGACTGGATTTTCCAACTCGCACTTAGCCGGTTTTCATGGCTATCACTCGCCGAGCTAGATCTCAAGAACCGTACTAGCTAGACAGTTGTAATTTGCACAGATTATGTAGTTTTATTGTGGCTACAACAACAAATACTAAAATCAAAATAATAATAATAATTAAGAGGGGCTCCGATACAAAACAGAGTATTTCTGGTACGGAACCCTTCGTGCGCGAGTCCGACTCGCACTTGGCCGGTTTTAAGGTTTAAGTCACAAACAAAGCGTATTCGTATACGTATCTTACTAATATTATGAAGGCGAAATTTTGTAAGTTTGGATGTTTGTTCCTCATTCATGCCAAAAGCAAGTGGGTCACCTGATGGTAAGTGATCACCCACTGCCCATAGACACCCGCAACCCCGGAGGGATCGCAGATGCGTTGCCAACCTAGAGGGCTAAGATAAAATGCCTCTTGTGCTCGTAATTGCCCCGGCTGTCTTGCTCTCCACACCGGAACACAGCAGTGCAAGCACTGCTGCTTAGCGGCAGGATTAGCGAGTAAGATGGTGGTAGCGATCCGGACGGACCTTGCACAAGGCCCTACCACCCGCACCGGCTAGACCGATTTTACTGAAATTTGGTAAAAAGATAGTTACAGTCCCGGTAAAGGACATAGAATACACACAAAATATTTACCTTACTACTCCGCTACTTACGTGTAAGATAACCAAGCTTGTGCGAATTATATACGTTTTGCATGCAAGCCCTCCCTCCACTACTGCCACACAAAATGCACACAAATCCCACAAACTTAATTAACCCTAACACCACACAAACACTGACGCGCGTTTCCGTAGAGGGATCGAAACAGTAGTAGTAGTAGTGGCCGTAGTGGAGGGAGGGCTTGCATGCAAAACGTATACTTTTCGCACAAGCTTGGTTATCTTGCACGTAAGTAGCGGAGTAGCAAGGTAAATATTTTGTGTTCATTGAAATGGACCTCCGCAAAGTAACGCCTGATTCAATAAAATAGACATAGAATTCTTTTTATCCCGGGATAATAGCAGTTCCCGCGGGATAGCCATAAGCGAATTCATCGCAGACGCAGAATTAAAAAGAAAATGCTTTCGCCGCTTTAAATATAATTTGCAAGGCCTTTCTGGCACATTCTCAACTTCGCGTTCAAAGCATTTATTATAAACACTTTTCTATGTTCCTTTGACGACCATTACTCACTAACAAGGGAGATGTCATTAGTGATAGAATTAATGACGGTTTCAAACTTTATAATTATTTTTTTAGAGCATTTCCCACGCCCTTGGTTACTAAGTTTGTTCGAATATTCTTCACAATTATACCTACAGTTTCTCAAACAAAATATTTATGAACGTAATAAATTTTTGCGATGTTACTGAAAATTTGCATAGTTTTTATATTTGCTTAAGTGACTAGAATTTCGTGAAAAGCTTAAACTTGGTACATACCTACTTTTTGTTTTCAGTCATTTTTTATCGAACAGTCTTGAAATAGTTGCTTTTGACTCAGCTGGCGTTATAAGTATTATAGGTTAAGATTTTTCAATTTGTTTACTAACATACTATGGACCTTAAAGTTATCTGATAATAAAGATATTTTATTTTATATTTATTTTATTTATTATTCCATAAAATACGAAGCAATGTAACGAATAATTTACGGTTAAAATATCTTCAAAATGTCAAGATGATTCTAGTAAAAATTTTCACTAAATTCGACGTGTATCGTA
Organism: Pandemis heparana; assembly: GCA_963854515.1. Taxonomy (NCBI): domain Eukaryota; kingdom Metazoa; phylum Arthropoda; class Insecta; order Lepidoptera; family Tortricidae; genus Pandemis; species Pandemis heparana. The sequence continues at coordinate 15,463,902 of OY978012.1, read as the reverse complement.
GGTTTCATCAAAAGCAAATTTATATTTTGAGCTGTAAAATACATAAAAACTATTCTAATTAAGAAAGAAGAAGAAGAAGAAGAAGAAAAAAAGTTTATTTATGACAAACAAAACATCAAAATAAAAAAACACATAATACAGCAGATAAATAAATAAATTGTCACAAAATGGTCCCAACTCAGCATTTGCTGGCCTTGCAGCCAGCGCTGGTCTTCCGTTGGGGACATAGGGTGATACATATACATTGAAAAGAAAAGAATGATACCACAGTTAAAATAAACAGTAAAAAATAAACATTAAATAAAATAAAACATAATTGGATGTGGTTGCCTGGGCCAGAACCCTTTGTAAAATGAAACAAAAATAAGTATAGACAACCACATCACAGACCAATACAAAAAAGAGGAGGAAGTGAAGAGGAGGAAGGAAGTGAATTAGGTATTAAAGCAACGAAATTAACTAAATCGAACCCGTGCATCACCCATAGCAGGTAATAGCACGCATCACGTAATGATGAGGATCCGGGTTCGATTCCCAGCCAATATTTTGATTCCTCTTTCAACCTACACACCCACAATCATCTGGTTACCGTAGTTTCTGTCTATCCCGTAAGAGATATAGACGTGTTTCTATGTATGTTTTTTTATGTCAATAGGAAGGCAAACGAGCAAGCCGGTCACCTGATGGTAAGCGATCACCACTGCCCATAGACACCCGCAACCCCGGAGGGATTGCAGATGCGTTGCCAACTTAGAGGACTTAGATGAAATGCCTCTTGTAAATCATTATCACGTTAACTGGCGTAACCATGACATAACTCACAAACTCGCTACCTTTTGTCGCCAACTTGTAAACGAGCACAAAGGCACGCACACATCAGCGCCGTAATAAACTGGAAATATTCGACTTTGCGCGACGTCCCGTTTCATTACTGTCACATTAATTTTAAACAAAAGGCGATGTTTCACAAAAATATTCGTGTGACAGTCACGGGATGGCACACGAAAGACGGAATGCTGGCACGACAGAAATCTGCTCCTTCAAGGTTTGGGACAAGCGACAAGCGGTTGGACATTAGGTACACCATTTATTGAGAGAGCTGCAGCTGCCCGCGACTATGCAATTTTCCGAGATAAAAAGTAGCCTACTCTAATAGTAATCTAATCTAGTCTCTAGTAGTAATCTAATCAGCTATTTCCATTCCAAATTTTATCCAAACCCGTCCAGTTGTTTCAGCGCGAAGAACCATAATACCCCTGTCACAGGCTTTCTTAAGCTTAAAAGGGGGTTCCAGCCAATAAAATGGTTATGTAATTGTTTTATGAAATAAATAATTTTTCTTTTTTTTTTCAGTTTTCTTTTTCATTTCATTTCATTCATACTCACATCATCACATCCATCCATCCATCTTCACAAACTTTCGCATTTATAATAATTATGAAAATAAAAATTAAGTCATCATAACTGGAATAATTCATACACGAAAAGTAATTCATGTTTTGTCATTAAAGTCCGTTCCACAGTATTTCAGAGTTACAGTTTGCCAGTCATCATCATAATCATCATCAGCGAGAAGACTTCTACGTCCTCTTCGTGGTCGCCACTCGAGTACTTTTCTTCCCCAACGGTCTGTTCTACGAGCGACGTGGCCTGCCCATTGCGCCTTCTACGTACGGTCGCCCAAATAAGTGTTCTACCACTTTTCATCCAACTTCCTATAATAAAAATGAAGCTGAAGTCGAACTTTCAAGTTGACAGCCCATCTTATTGACACTATAATAATATTGTGACGTGCAAAGGAATTTTAACCTTAGGGTGGTAGACCACATATTTGGCTGACTAAATACTCTTCGGGTTTGCCAGTAAAACCGTTTTATCTCAAAGTGCATCTATAAGCACAAAAGCGTGTCACTAAACCAACTATGACGACAAACACGTTGCCATGCATTAAGCGTCACTTGCTCTCCTCATACCAATTCACGAAGCACTCAAGTCTGGAGACGGTTACTCGCACATTCTTCAACATAATCAGGGGTCGGACAAAAAAGGGGATGACGTAAAAATGACGAAATCTTGCACACAGGATGATGTTCGTATTTAAACTTCCGTGTGACATGTAGTAACACTATTCGGGTAAAGATGACATTTTACAGCGTTTTTTTGTACATTAGTAAATAGAAATAAATAATTTTATTTTAATCGTGAAGATACAATATTATAGTTATTTATGAGTCGTTTGCAATAACGAAGTCAATTTATTGTTCATCTGATTGACAATGTGTCAGTCAAAAACGTACTTACTCATTTCAAGTGGCGATATCGTTTAATAAAGAGGTTGATAAATATGATGTGATATTTTTTTATGAAACCAATAATACTATTTGAAATCATCCTATAAGTGGTTTGACGTCATCCGCACTTTTTGTCCGACCCCTGAGAATATACCAATACCTATTTTTCTTGATAACTATGACTCCCAGAACTTTGATCACATAGGTTTACATTATATCGATGGTGTAGCCATATAGCAGCGGCCGTGGTCTTTCTTATAAAATAGGCTGGAGTTGAAATGGGTCAAGCACCAACATCCACGGTCAATGTGCTGATTCAAGTGTCAAATCAAAGCTATAAAAATGAACGAGACAGCAAGACAGACACGAAGGTCTTTTTAAATAATATCACACTGTACTAGACGTGGCCTGTAGGTCTTGTCACCTTAAGCTCTGTCTAGCCCTTAAGGGATAAAGACTCGATTCGTGTATGTATGTATGTATGTATTTATGTACACTAGTAGTATTACATATTGCTTTTAATACTTTCAAATAAAAAAAATGTAAATTTTGTTTTTCATTTTCACTTTCCCGATGAAATGGTCCCTTTTTTCTAATTAAATGCAATACCCTACGGCAACTCCGGTAGTTCATATCTCTACACTGAATGGAAGAACTTAGATTGCATTATGTTTGTCCGTTCTCGCATGATTTTTATGGCGGTCTTAAGAACTTGTTTCACGACTTGTGACGTGTTAAAATTATAAGACCTGTAAAATCTAGATTATGTTCGTGTTTACGGGCTTTGGAGTCACATAGCATAATACATAAAACGCCGATTGCTCTAGAATTCAGCTGAACGTTATTAATAGCATTTTTATTTCGAAATGGACGAGTCTTTAACTATAATAGTGCCAATAAACTTTGTTTTTATGCCAGTATACAATACAGTACAAATACTCTTTAAATAATACAAAGAACAAAGTATACAAATAGGCGGTCTTAACGCTTAATAGCGATCTCAGTATAGCGGCCTATTTGCGGTAATTATTGGCGTATTGCGGGTCTCCTTATTTCTGATTTGATATAATTATTTAGCGCGAGACAAACAGAGAAACATTTATTTACACGCATTGATAAATATAGACTATAAAACATCTATACAATATTTAAAACATACACTGCGTCATAAAATTAATCCAAAATACATCAGGTGGTTTAATCTTCACCGTAAAAAAAAGTTCATGGTAAATTTCAAATGTAATTTCGCACATAAATTCTGAAAATCAGAGGTGCTAGCCCGGGATTTGAACCCACGACCTGCTGAAGCCCAATGTCAAACTACTAGGCTACCATAGCTTTGCGTTTAGTAGTATCTGTTAGAATGATCATGGTATCAAAATAATTATGTTTATAGTAGACTTTGGTACTTGTGGCGCCATCTATCCTCAGCACGTGGAACTAAACATGTACCCTTGTTTTTAATTTTTTTAATAAAGTCAGTCAGTTGCGAATATCGAACGTGTTTTAATCTAACTAATATTATAAATGCAAAAGTATGGATGGATAGATGGATGTTTGTTTGTTACTCAATCACGCCAGAACGGCCCAACGGATCTGGATGAAATTCGGCACACAGATAGAGATAAGTCTGGAATAGCAGGCTACTTTTTATCCTTGAAAATTGCGTACTTCCCGCGGGATAGCGATAAACGAATTCTTTGCAGACAAAGTCTCTGGCAACAGCTAGTAGTATCCATAAAAATGTTGAATCCGTTTCCCGCTACCGTCTCTACATTGCGCCGTACGATTCAAATAAAAAACGTTCGCGTGCCGCTGTCCATTAACTCAGTGCGTGAAAGGAGATGCGCACCGCCGCGATTATGAATGATGACGCATGGCTTCGCGAGTTTCCAGGTTCCTACTAAAATGGATTCGAGTTTTTTCTTGAAACCAGTTCAAGCCGGTGAGACATTGGAAATTGAATACCGATTTTATAAAGAACATCACTCGGAACAGTAGGCTTATTGTCTAACTCGCTCGCAATCGCCATCGTGTTCATTTTGACAGTTCTCGTATGAATGTGACAGCAAGCTGATTCCGATGCCAATTGTCAGCCCATATAATTATATTATAAAAAAGCCGTGGTAGTCTAGTGGTTTGACCTGTGGCCTCTCAAGCAGAGCGTTGTGGGTTCAAATCCCGGGCTCGCACCTCTGAGTTTTTCGGAATTTATGTGCGAAAATTACATTTGTAATTTGCCATGAGCTTTTCGGTGAAGGAAAACATCGTGAGGAAACCTGCACACATCTACGAAGAAATTCAATGGTGTGTGTTAAGTTCCCAATCCGCACTGGGCGCGCGTGGGAACTATAGCCCAAATGCTCCAATACACGGAGGAAGCCTATGCCATGAGGCACGCCGAATTACGCGACAATTTAATAAATAAACGACAATAACAACAACATGTACTTACTGAAATTGTAGCGAATTCGGAATAAAAAGGCTTATAAATAAAAAATATAATATATGAACTGTCAAAAAAATATAGTACCTACCTTTATTTAGAACTAGCTTCTGCCCGCGACTTCGTCTGCCTAGAATTAGCAATTGACATGTTTATCGCTATTCCTTTGGGAACTGTGCAATTTTCCAGGACAAAAGTAGCCTATGTTTCAATCTAGGGTACCAGCCATCTTCGTTCCAAATTTTATCCAAATCCGTCCAGTCGTTTTAGCGTGAAGAAGGAACAAACATACACACTCACTCACATCGTCACATCGTCACATCCTCACATCGTCACATCGTCACAAACTTTCGCATTTATAATATTAGTAGGATGAACTGTCAAAATGAAGACAATGGCGACTGCGAGCGAGTTAGACAATAAGCCTAGGCCTTACCATGACGTCTTAATGCGCGCAACTGTGTTGAAAAATATATTATGTTTCTAGAAGCGGAGTCAACTTCAGAGTTTCAATCTAACTCAAGTCTAAGTTAGAAACCTAACACATTTAAACAAGAGTTCAGTTTGAACTAAGGTAAGTAGACTTAGGGGGCCTTGAGTGATTCGATTCACGTACTTTAGATAGTTGCGAGCCGCTCGCCCATACAAACTAGAGGTGATTCGTTGCGCGTTTTCTCAAAAACGAAAAATAACGATTTTCGGTTAACAAGAAACGGTTTTTCAATAACGCTATTTGGGCTGTCAAAACTGTATCAATATCAAGCCGAAGTTTTCTTTATTTTGTTGAAATTTAACTCTAAGTTCAATATTGCTAATGTATATAATAAAACACTATTTATAAAACAGTTTATAAACAGAATATGAGTATAATAAAACTGATTTTGGTTCTGGCAAGAAAGCTCTAATAATATTCAACTGAAAAACGCTTTCTCAATTAAACGTTATCAAAAATAACGCTCTAATATAAACCATAAGAATAGAAAACTCTTACATAAATCACGTATTTACCCCTTACGGCGTAAACAGCCTAGAGTAACAAGACCTTAAGGCCACGTTTAGCATGATTTTGGGAGTATAGGTGGAAAGAGGATTTAAAATAGTGATGGATTGCTAGCCGCATCGCCTATAACATGATTTTTTCGATTTTCGCCTATTCCCTCGATGAGCTTTTACGATCTGCGAGAGAAGTAAACATTTTTTTTTTTCTTTGCTCCCAGACCGGCGTGGTTTTTTTTTTTGATGAATAAAATTAATAATTATTTTAAATATTTGTATGAGACAGCAGCTCAATAGTTTGGTATTTGCTTAAACTCACAGTATTCGTAGACATAGTTTATAAGACAGGGAGTAATTGGGATCTTCGTAGCAAAGAAATACTACTCCTACTAGATCGAACATTGTGTTGGTACAGCAAAATAAACTTTGTTTACACCTTTTTTAATTTTGCCTTTTATTTTTCTAAACAACACAGAAAATTTGAACACAAAGAAAAATCCGAAAAGTAAAGCTATTTCCGGCCATAGCTTTACTTCTCGGATTTTATGTGTTTTAATTTAATTTAGATGTAGAACGCGCTCTATTGTGTTTTTCACAATATGGGTATTTTAAACTCACTCTTTGTCGGTCCCTTGCTTAATGATCCTCTCATTTACTCAAAGTTTAACCGGTAGAACCGGTATGACGGTTCTGGCTGAAAATCAGTGCTGCAGGTGTCTAACACCTCAGCGTAATGCTGAGCCAGCGACCGTTTCACTTTTGCGAAGACACACACAACGCTGATGATCAAATTTTTATGTCTGGTTTTTATTTTTGTTTTTTTCTATAAAATTGTGTGTACATGCTCTTATATTTGTGTGTCTTGCAAAATGAATAAATGTCTTCTTTCTTTCTTCTTCTTTCTTAGATATAATTTGTGTCTGTTTCTTTATATTTGTACAATAAAGCATTATTATTTTTTCTATTCGATAAATAAAGTACCATAGACATGAGACAAGTGTTTTTTTTTTATTTGGCGCTGGTATCCGGAAGTGAAATGTTCCGTTCCTTTTTGGACGTTACGCCAAGCACTATAAGGCCAAGCTACAAACATGGGTAATTGGCTCAACAATCCCGGCCCGCAACTATACTAGCCCCGGGTTTGAGCTAAAGCCTATATAGAGCAGAGTCCTTTCTGAATCCCTACTAATATTATGCGAAATTAACTCTGTCTATCTGTCTGTCTGTAACGTTTTTACGCCTAAACCACTGAACCGATTTCAATGAAATTTAGTACAGACATATTTTGAGTCCCGGGAAAGGACATAGCACAGTTTTCATCCCGGAAAATTGCATAGTTCCCGCGGGATAGCGATAAGCGAATTCTGCTCGGACGGAGTCGCAGGCTACAACTAGTTTACCATAAAAATATTATACAGCCCTTAAACTCTTACCCCTTTATTCATAAACGCTCTGTAGGCTTTTGCTAACTTAGCAATCGTTTGTCCTTATCTGTGAAAGGTAAATGTCAAAGTGACAGATAAGGACAAACGATTGCTAAGAAGCCCACAGAGCGTTTCTGAATAAGGGGGTAAGAATGCCATTCGGATTTATATTGCTGTCTCCTTCACTCTTACTTGAATCGGCCAATGGTACGTACCCAAATGAAAACTCCACAGTTTACAAAGCGCTGAATTAAAACAGCTCAAAAAGGCAAGTCACTGAAGCAACGCGTCTCCCAAACTTTCCCAACATATTTTACGGAAAACCATTCCTTCAGACTCACATTTATTTGCTAAGGTAATTATTATGGCTAAATAGGACCGCGTTGTACCAACCCGTGCCAGGATTCCGTATTCTGAATACATAAGTCATTGTTATATTCGCCGCTGGAAGGGCTAAGAGCAGTAAATTTTCATTTTATAAGGAAAAACGCGTTCAAAACGTACATTTGCTAGAGGGGGTGGAAAGCTGAGTATGCAAAAAAAAACGAGTTACGAAATTTCATATTTCTTAACGACACTGAAAATTATTGCACTGAAAACATTCGAAAAGTCTAACTGTGGCCGGGATCGAACCTGTAGGTAGGCTTATTGTCTAACTCGCTCGCAATCGCCATCGTGTTCATTTTGACAGTTCATGTACGGGCTGTCAATTTTTTTTTTTTTTTTTTTTATGCGAATAGGAAGGCAAACGAGCAAGTGGGTCACCTGATGGTAAGCGATCACCACTGCCCATAGACACCCGCAACCCCGGAGGGATTCAGATGCGTTGCTAACCTAGAGGGCTAAGATGAAATGCCTCTTGTGCCTGTAATTTCCCCGGCTGTCTTACTCTCCACACCGGAACACAGCAGTGCAAGCACTGCTGCTTAGCGGCAGAATTAGCGAGTAAGATGGTGGTAGCTATCCGGACGGACCTTGCACAAGGCCCTACCACCCGCAAAATTGGCATCGGTATCAGCTAGCTGTCACATTCATACTAAGAACTGTTAAAATGAACACGATGGCGATTGCGAGCGAGTTAGACAATAAGCCTAATGGATTCTCATCTATCCGTAATGCATGCTTTACCTTTTTATGAATCATCTAAGTATCTTAATGGGACAAAATAAAACTTCTTTAGCGCTGCTGAGCTCTTTTTGTGAGGAGTAAAAAATGTTAAACTCGCGTCAAGCGTAACACGGAGGGAGAGTTTAAGTACCAGGATATCAGATCCTCTAGAGCTTATTTTGAAATACGAATGAATCGCGTTCGATTTTTGATGTGTTTTATTGTTGAGTCGTACAGCAAAAGTACTTGTTAGAGGTCTGTCAATATAGATAATACGTACGTTTTTTTTTGTAAGCGGCCAGTACGGTACACGACTTGAACCGCGTTTTGAGCGTCATGTAGGTTAGAACATTAAAGTCTAATCTAAGCTGCTGTTTTCACTTCTGCCGGCACTCCCGGAGTGCTATCCGTCGCTTTTGTTTCTCTCGGACTGTCAGTTGTTTTTCGCTGCCGATCACTTCCAGTGCTCCGTGCTCTGGCATTAATAACTTGGAAGCGGGCTGCCAAAATTTCCGAGCACCTAATTGGGCCCAGCCACGCCAGTGAGCTCGGCTGTGCCTATTCAAACAGCCCCTCGATAGTCTGATACGTTTTTATATAAGTTGTTTACGATTTGGGCAAGCTTGTCGATGTCGAATGTAGGGATTTTTTAAGTGAAAACTTCTTTCTAGCACTTTTTGGGATGGTAAAAAATGTTTATACTCGCGTCAGGCGTAAGACGGAGGGAGAGTTTAAGTACCAGGATATCAGATCCTCTAAGAAGAGCGATAGAATCAAGCGAGTATCTAAGACCTAAAAATAGTTGGAAGTCTAAAGAAGCGAGCAAAGCGTAGCGAGCTCCCATCTTTGTCTTCAAAGTTATTTTTTACTACAATAGTAAAAAAATATTATTTTAGAACACTTGATAAATAGGCAAAATGAAATGTATGACAAATCTTGATATTGTTGAATAAATTTTAACAACCCATTTCGCACAAAACTTGGCAAAGCATAGCATCAAAATGCTAATTAAATGGAGCAACGGTATGCGGAAGCTCAAAAACACTTCGCATCCGAAATTGGCAACAAAACCCTCATCCATTTTTGTCACTGGCAACTACATTTGTTACAACCATTGCCAACCTCAGAATAAAAACAAACAAAGTGAACGTACGTTGCATCTTACATAAATTAGAGAGAGGGTTTACCTTGGTAGTAAAAGCCAAGGGAGACGCGAATGTATGGCCAACATAAGGGATAAAGCTGTATCCATTGTGGTCGGATGCGGTGCGTGGTACTGGCTGGAAGCGATTGGGAAATAAAAAAAAAATGTGGACTGACACACGCTTAAAAAAGATGACGCTGGCTGTTAATAAAAATTTGTAAAACAGTCAGAAAAAAATCTTCGGTCCATTGAAAGAGTAAAAAATTGTACTGCATGGGAATCATAGTTCGCTTTCTACAATTATTAAAAAAAGACGAATTGGTCCAGCCGTGTTCTTAAGATTTGAGCTAAGTATTCAATGTTTATTAATTAGTATTTAGACACATAATTAAGTAATACATCCTACCAGCTACTTTTTTAATGTGACAAGAAGTGTCAAACGGGCACGCGGCTCGCCTGATGGAAGGCAATCACCGCCGCCCATAGAAACCGTACGGAGTTAGGGGTGCGTTTCTGGCCCATTAAGAAAAGAGTATACTCGTCCAAGAACCAAAACCACAAGATGTAAAACATTTTAAGTACAGCAGCATATTTCTCTTAACTCCCGCCCGCCCTATACGGGACCAAATCGCAAAACACTTAGGTAGGTATATAATATTTTTATTGTAATCCCGACCTCGCTTAGAAAGCAAAGGGGACCAACTAAATAAAAATATTTTCCCAACAACGTCTGTATTATTGCAAGACGCACGTTACTTCAACTCGTACAATATCTCTGAATGTTTCTGCCTTTCATGAATTTGGAATGTTTTTGTAAGCAAGCGTACTTTTTACGCTGTTCAGCGCAAGACAAATGGTTCAACGGCTGTAAGGATCAGTGGCAAGTGTAAGTTAAGCAACGTTCGCTCTGGCATGGTTTTGGATGGGTGACCGTCGTTAGTAGCTTTTTGTATGTCACTTTCGTTTCTTTTCCAAGGGCATTGATAGTAGATACATTCCGTGGGCACAGGGGAGGGGTAGGACGACAAAGGGGACCGAGAGAGGTGCGGGCGGGTAGCGCGCCTGCCAAATCACGTCTTTATCCCTTACGGGGTAGACAGAGCTCCAGGTAACAAGACATAAAGGCCAAGTTTAGCATGATTGTGAGCGTAAAGGTGGAAAAGGGAATCAAAATAGTGATTTCTGCTAGCATTGCTTATTCCAACAGGTAAATCAGCACATTACCGAAAAAGTATCTTGAACATGTCAGTAAAAACTTTCAACCACCTGCCAAATGAAATAAAGAATCATAACTGTCCAGAGTTTAGGGCACGGCTTTTCGACTATTGCTTGGAAAAGATGTACTATAGTGTCGGTGAATATTTTGAAGCTGGACGTTTGTAACACCATAATTTACACTTTTACATTTTGTCTTAATTTTAGTTTTTCTTAACTCACAATCTATCAATAAAATATTTGAATTTGAATTTGAAACGTGATTCCTAAGATTTTCGCTCCCTCGATGGGCTTCATACTCCTAAATTCTCAAAATTTGAACTGACTTTATTTTTACTTAGCGGAAATATTTTCCTACACGATCCTACCAAACTGACTCCCCATTCCGGTGCCGTATTTCAAAACAGTAGACATTTTTACGAAGCATTTCAACCAGATATTTTATTGCAACGGAATCTCCAATGATAAATGGAGCGAGCGCGGTCAAATTAAGCGGCGGACGGTATAAATTGCTGATATTAATCTATGTCACTTAATACTCCATAAACCCGGACCGAGACGAATTACGAGGCGTCTTGATAATTGCCCTCCTTCAGGGTAGGAACGCAGCGGATGTAAGCAAATAGTCACATATCTGTTGAGTTAATTTAGTTGGAGTATTTTTTGGCGTCGTCTCACGGTTTATGTAAAAGTAAATTAGGCTAACAATCAAAGTCAAAAGTTTATTTTGCAAATAGGCCGCCGAAGGCTCTTTTACATGTCTTTTTTGAATCTACCAGCGCATTCGGAAAGACCATCATTGCCAAGAAGAATGCGCCGCAAGAAATTTGGCAGAAAGTCATTTTTTCAAAATAAAATAGATTTACAATAGTACTTAAATTCTACTTAACTTACCTAATACAATTAATACATTTTATAAATGATTTGTAAGTCAAATCGTTAAATTAATTTTTAATTTATTACTCATAAAATATACGCTTTCCGCACTTCTATCGTAAATACTGCCTACTGGCTGTTTGCTTTCCCAATAAATAAAATAAAATAAAATAAATAACTATTTTTCTTTGACACGCGGCTACAGCTATCCAATCTTTTGGTCTTTATGTTAGTCGTTTCAGAGCCTATCTAATCTCACGCAGTTAGTATGGTACTATATTATGGTACTTATTTTGAAAAAATTACTTTCTGCCAAGTTTCTTGCGGCGCATTCTTCTTGGCAATGATGGTCTTTCCGAATGCGCTGGTAGATTCAAAGACATGTAAAAGAGCCCTTGGCGGCCTATTTGCAAAATAAACTTTTGACTTTTGACTATAATTATTAAATATGCTTCTCTTTAAATTAAATAAGTGTCTGTCAAAAATTTCATTTTTAATGCAATCTCTTTTGGTAACTGTATACTTTCATTGTCGTCGGTCCTACAAAATGTGTGCCAAATTTTAAGTCAATCGGACCAACCTTACCGTTTGAAGAGTTCCCTCAAAACACAAAAGTTCAGCTCAATACGTTGAAGATATCTGCTCCAAAATAGAGTCGCAGTATTCCATCCGCACAAACATACTTACTTACATACAATGCAAGTTAAATAAAGGCTTGTAATAACGATAATATATAGGCAAACCGGTTAATGTATAAATTAACTAAAGCACAACGGGTGTAACTAGAACATAGTACATTATATTCGGTAATAATACTCAGTTTAGTTTATTATATTAGCGCCGGAATGAGCACACTAATTACGCAGGCTTATTTACTCTATGTTACATAGTCAGCGAGTTACTGATATTTTGTTAGTTTTAGCGTTAAGTATACAGGGTAAAACAAAATTCGTGATACAAAATTTGTGTTTCGTGGTCAGTTGTGGAAAATGTAATGCAATGACTCATCTGTTGAAAGTCGGATCAAATTTTGCGGTTGACTATATGATTTAACTAGCGGTTGCCCGCGGGAACTATGCGAAATACCGGGATAAAAAATATTCTATGTCTTCCCCCGGGACTGAAACCACATCTGTACCAAATTTCATTATAATCGGTTCAGTGCTTTAGGCGTGAAAGCGTAACAGACAGACCGACAGACAGATAGACAGAGTTACTTTCGCATTTATAATACTAGCTGTTTCCAACGACTTCGTCCGCGCAGAATCGCTATCCCGTGGAAACTAGGTATATGCAATTTTCCGGGATAAAAACTATCCTATGTCCCTGGGACTTCAACCATCTGTATGACCAACTTTCAACTAAATCGGTCCAGCGGTTTAAGCGTGAAAAGGTAACAGACAGACAGACAGCCAGAGTTACGTTCACATTTATAATATTAGTACCTAGGTAACAGTGTATAGAAAGTGTTTTTCTCAGACTATTTTCAATACTTTATATATTCTGATCCGCAACTGCTTGAGAGCCCATAGATACGGTAAATAGTAGTCATAGTCAGTAAGCTAACGAAGTTTATTACCTACATTTACAACAATCTGCGACATAAACTACCGTCAATAATTTTACCGTGGCACTGGTGTAACTTTTTACATCCTGGAGCGTATCCAAGTCAATATACAGCGGAGCCACAGCAAACTCAAAAAAACAGTAAGCAAGCTTCATTATTAAGCGGTCGTTTGCCACCGTCAAGTTAATTTTGTGACAATTTATGTGTGTCGTTTCAATTTGTGTTTATTTAATTTGTTGTTTATGATTGTCATAAATAAACTTTCTTTCTTTCTTTTTTGGTATTTAAAAGAATACATTTAATTTTATGGTGGAACGGCCGAGCGGTCGAGATCGGTAATAGTCAACCACAAAAAGATGCAGCGTTGCCAATGTCTCATAACTTTGATTATTTAGAAGGAATAGAGACATGAAGGCTGATCATTCAAATAATTGTCTTGTAAGTTTATTTTTTGTAACTGAAACACTTAGTTTTGAAACAGGAAAACTTAGGTAAGTTGGTAGTCTTGTGAAATTGACAATTGCGAAATCAACTTGCAAGATACACGCACGTGACACACTATAAGGTGAACTCAAATAAAAACTAAGGCTTAAAGACCGTAACCTACCAGCGCTTTTAGATTATTGCCAAAAAGAATGGGCCACAAGAAACTCGACAGGTCATTATTTCCAAAACAAAATCATGTTACATTCCACTTAACCGCTCATTGGTCCTCACAGTTGTTATGTTAGTCTACTGTCCCTATTTCATTTACTGCTGCTGAAAATATCAGAATCCATTGTTGCTAGTGTTCCTATACAATGCTAGCCCGAGATTTCCCGTACAATTTAGATGAAAAACATTTCTAAGAAAGAGCTTTATTGAAAGACCAAAGCGTAGAGACATTTAACCGGAATAAAACCAATATAAAAGTCATCAATACGAATATTCCAACCCAATAAATAGTTGAGACGGAGTTAAGTAAATGTATGCCATGTTAAACTACGTCACTACGAATGCCTACACGAAGCCTAGCTAGTTTGCTTGACAACTTAGACGATGACGCACTTAAAATCATGTCTTATTCTCTGGAATTAGATTCGAATATCATATCGACCTGTCCTGCTCACACTTAGTGCTTAGAAGAGAGTAAGGTACTAATTTCAAATTTAGAGGTAGACTCTCCAGATCTATCACATTTATCAGTACCTCCCTCGTTTATCTATTTTTTATTAATTCGTTCATTTTGCTATTTTTCAATATATTTTTTTACATACATAACAGTCACGCCTTTGCTCATAAGGGTAGGCAGAGACTATTCCTATAAAGTTGTTTTTATTTTTTGTCACTTGTATCTGTTTATTTATATTTGTACAATAAAGCATTACTTACTTACTACGTACTTTATTCCACTTGCTAAGTTCCTGACATACCTCCTTCGTTTCATCCACATTCATCGATCTCTTCATACATCGTACGTCGGTTTCGGGTATTCCTGACCTAACCTTTTTCAACGTCTCCTATTTGGTCCGAAACGGAATAATTTGTTGATTGCGTTAATTCTACTATTCTCTTCTCAAGTCTGTATTAAGCTTGAGTGCGTTCATCGCAAAACCCAGTCTGCATTTTTTATTATGGTCTTCATCATATCATCATAATAATATCAGCCGAAAGACGTCCACTGCTGGACATAGGCCTCCCCCAAGGCTCTCCACTCGGACCGGTCCTGTGCCTTCCGCAATCCCGCGATCTTGATCAGGTCGTCGCTCCATCTTGTTGGAGGCCTATCGACAGCTCGTCTCCCGGTCCGCGGACGCCATTCGAGAACCTTCTGACCACATCAGCCATCGGTCCTGCGAGCAATTTGCCCCACCCACTGCCACTTCAGTTTCGCAATTCTTTATTATGGTCTTAGCCAGACGGAACATGTTTGATTCGACCGTTGCTCAATTTGAGCTGAAAGCTGCGACATAGACTACCGATTTAGTACCCCTTTGTCAGGTACAAGTTCTGTAACCTATACACGGCAATTCTAATTGATGGACCATTGTTCCAAAGATAGGCTCCCAATCTGCAACTGATATTCAGAGCTCTCGAACATTCCGTTATCTTCTGAATGACGGGAGCCCGCATTTGTGCATTATACATTGAACGTTTTGACAGAGAACGTTGGGGTTCGGCTAATGGATAGTGGCAATGGACGGGTCGGAAGCGACGGTACGGTTTTATAATTGGTTTCGAGGTGACGGTGTCATCGAGTTGTCGTTGCTTTTTGGGATTGCACAGTTGTCACAGTGTGTGAGTGGATACAATTACCTCCACAAAATCATAATTTTAGAAACTGGAGTCTGGGTAACGAAAGTTCTGTTGAGATTGGAATGGCGCGACAAATAAATATTTCCAAATTGTTGTGACCTATTTGATTGTTCTTACTCATTCATACCTATTTGCTATCTACCTAGAATTTATTGAAGTGAGCGGCGTTGATCACTTTTTGGGATGGGTAAAAAATAATAAACCCGCGAGAGGCGTAAGACGTAGGGAGAGTTTAAGTACCAGGATATCAGATGCTCTAAGAGCTTATTTTAAAATACGAATGAATCGGATTTGATTTTTGAAATGTTTTTTTGTAGAGTCATGGAGCAAAAGTACTAGGGCGTCATCAGCACATTGTTAGAGGTCTGCCAATATAGATAATACGTACGTTTTTTTTTGTAACCGGCTTGTACGATACGCGTTTGAGCGTCATGGACATTAAAATCTAATCTAGCTGCTGTTTTCACTTCTGCAGGCACTCCCGGAGTGCTACCCGTCGCTTTTTTTCCTATCTCAAACAACATAGTACAACATAGTACAGCTAGTTAATATAAAACGTTCGTAAAAATCGATGCTCCCCAACATCAACTATCGGTGAAGAAATGCTCACATACTATAAAAACAAGATTACACGGTACAGCGCAGATAAACAAAGATGGTTCCCTCGCAAAATAAATAAATAATTGAAAACATTTCTTCAAGCTGTTATGCTACTTGTCTTAAAAAAAACGGCCACGTGCGAGTCGGACTCGCGCACCGAGCGAGGTTTTAGTATAAATTCGCGAAGTTAATGTAAAATCCAGTGTTAGCAGAGCCCTGCTCCTAAGCAAAATGTACTATGGCCGTGAGGTCATTATATATTGGTTATTTACATAGACAGACAAAATATTTTTGTTTTAGTATTTTGTTGTTATAGCGGCAACAGAAATGCATCATATTCACACTGAAAATCAGCGCTGCGGCCTGCCGCAGCAATATGCTGAGTGTGGCCCTTTTGGCACTTGCGGCACATGATTTATTTTTTGAAATGTTCTTTTTTGTTTTTTTATTTTATTTTTTATGTGTCGTTTTGTGTCAATAAATGTTTTCTTTCTTTCTTTCTTTCTTTCTATATTCTGTAAAAATTTCGACTTTCTAACTATCAAGGTTACAGATACAGCCTGCTGACAGACGGGCAGATGGTCTGACGGACAGCGAAAACTTAATAATAGGGTCCCGTTTTCACCCTTTGGGTACGGAACCCTGTAAAGAGTAGAAAAGTTAGACTTTCTGTTCGAATTGTTTCTACTACCTCTTGAATCGCGCCCCTACTTATTGGCAAAAACCCTTCGCGTAATCCGATTTCGGGTGTTTGTTCGTATCCTTGAGGTATACGTTTTTTGTTTGAGGCCTGATTAATAAAGCAGGTATAGTTAGTTGGTAAGGTGGTTGGTTAAGGTGTCCCGGTCAAAGTGGAGATGGGCCGGCCACATTAGTCGCAGAACAGATGGCAGATGGCCACTTAAGGTTGCTGAGTGGAGACCCCGGGTAGGAAAACGCAGGGCGAGAGACAGCCTACTCGATGGGTGGATGACATCGTAAAGATAGCGGGAAACGGCTGGATGCGAATGGCACGGGACCGCGCTACTCGGCGTGCTCATGAAGAGGCCTATACCCAAATATGGATGATCACAGGCTGATGAAGAAGAAGAAGAGTTAGTTGGTGTTAGGAATTAAGGTGTGAGTTAAACGCCTGGGACTTTACCATAACCATAACGTCTTAATGCGAAATTCCGACTCAGTTTAGGTTCGGTCGCTTTCAGATCCATACTAAAAATGAATGCCTAAAAATCTTTAAACTAAGACCATTGTAATCCACACTTATTGCGAATAAATAAATCTAATTTTTTTTACCGAATTGCCTTTCTTTATTTAAGTAAGTATAAGGTGGAAAACTCTAAGCTTATTTTTAAGTCGCTACATAACATTCTTTTCTATTTTGCAAAATGAAAGTCTAGTTAACTTTGACGCAACATACAGCATGTTCCAAATTCCCAGCATTGCTACCCTTTTAAAAATCCAAACCACAAAGCACATTCCCCTACGTCATGATACGAATTTTATAGGATTGCGCATTCGGCAAAAGAGATAGGGGCACTCTTTGTGAGCGCACGGGTGTCGCGCTATCATAATTTATTAGAGCAGTGTTCTGCAGGTGGGTTATCTATCCTGCTAAATATCTATGGATGGAGTGAAGAATGGTTGTGGCCATTTAAAATGCGAGAATTTTCACCAATTTAAATAGCTCAGTATACGGTCTGTAGTAAATAAAGGGTAGCAATGTGAAACTGAAGCATTTTATTGAATCAGGTGTTACTTTGCAGAGGTCCATTTTAATGAACACAAAATATTACCTTGCTACTCCGCTACTTAAGTAAGTGAGCAACGGAAGTAAAGGGAACGGGTGTAAGTAGCGGAGTAGCAAATAAATATTTTGTATTCATTGAAATTGAAGCCTTAAAAAACTAAGGGTTTCGTACCTTTAAAAAAGAACCGTTTTAACCCTTGTTCGTTTAACTGTCCGTCTGCCTGTCTATCTCTCCGACAAGACCCCTTTTCTCAGAAACGCGTAGAAGTATAAAGTTTAAATAAATACCAAACATCGAGATTTGCGCTTACTTGGGGTATGAAAAAATCAACTCTGGTAAGTAACCAAAATAGTAAAAAAAAATACTGTATTGTATTGTATTTTGTTTGTAAATTGTATTGTTACCTCATTACCTACTTCTCTTCTGTATACCTTTTTTCTGTTTTGATTGTTATATAAGGTGTTCAATAAAGAGTTATTGTATTGTACAACCTCTTTCGCTTCATCCACATTCATCAATCTCTTCATACATGCTCGTCGGTTTCGGGTACTCTTGACCTGGCCTTTCTCCAAAACGTCCCCAATTTGATCACGGAACGTCCGCCTAGGCCTTCCCCTCCCAACGCACCCATCGCAGCGAAAGAGGTATGTCAGGATCGTAGCAAGTGGAACAAAGTAGTCTCTGCCTACCCCTGTGGGAAAGAGGCGTGACGATATGTATGTATGTATGTATGTATGTATTGTACAACTATTTACTGCTGGGTTTAACGTTAGATCAATTTAAGCTAATTATAGCTTCATCATAGCGTAGGGTTTGGTTTCCACTTGACCTACAACTTCATAGAACCACCTGAATAAGACTCGTGGCACGAACAAAGACGCAGTGACAGCTAGTTCCGAATATATGGAGGGTAGGTGGGAACAGATAGCCCGGCTGTTGACAAATCGAGGGTCGCCAGTGTTAAAACAGTGCTCAGGGTTGAGGGATGTTGAGATTACGTTTTAGGAAAATTATTGGGACACCCTGTAACTCTGGGTTACGTGCGAATGTTTTGACTTTTTAAAGTTTTATAATATTCTAAATCCGTAATCACACGAGCGTCACGACTACTAGCTAGCAAAGAAAATTAAAAATTAAGGCTTGTTTTGGTTTTCCTATCGTTTTCTATAATTTCATAATGTCATAATAAATGTATTGTTTTCCATATTAATCATTTGCCATAATTCTCTTTTCACTTAAACTATTGATTGTTGAGGATTGTTATAAAACGAACCTAACCTAACTTTAATCACTACACAGTATAAAACAAAGTCGCTTAGATCTCTGAAACTACGCCACAGATTGTGATGCATTTATTAAATACTTAGATGCTGTGACTCGAGAGGAAGGTTATGTTCGCAAGAAAAAAGAGTTTCAGTGAAAAATACGTATGGGCAAATGAAAGTATTCCTTTTTTTAGCAATAAAAAGTTTACACACCTACAGCGACGAAAAACGTCATTTTAATCGTGTTAATTTCAGTAGCGCCATCTTTTGTCGAGTAATTTAACATTTTTGTTACAGTTATCAAATAACAGGTGGCGTTGTAAGCCGTATAGTTCAAAAACTCACCTAAACGACAGCGTCGTCAGCGGCCTGTAGCTCTTATGACTGTCCACATCCCCCATCGGAGTCCCCCAAAAGTCATTCAAGAACACTTGCCGCAATGAATTAGTTCCTATCACGTCGGCATTCGTCACAATAGCGGGGATGTCGTCATGCACAAACTCGCCACTCAGGCTGTTGATGTAGCTGAGGACGGCGGTGGTGGTCACCATGCAATAAATAACCAGGTCGCCGTTGTACTTGGCTGGTTCCTCGCGGACCGTCGGGAGCGATCGCCGCTTCATTTTCGGTGTTCTTATGCGCACTGTCACATTTCGGCACTTGCACATTTATGTTGGCTGAAACAAAAGATGGTTATAGTTAGTATAGTACACTGTATGGCGCGTCGTGAACGTTCGCTCACGCAAGAAATTGGGAATGGATGATTATTTTAAAAGTGCTTGATGATTAATAAGTTAATAACCATCCTTAACTACAGAAAAAAAGTAACAGATTTTTGCGTTGAACTACTCGTATATCCTACTAATCCTACTAATGTTATAAATGTGAAAGTTTGTGACGATGTGACGATGTGAGTGAGTGTGCATGTTTGTTCCTTTTCACACTAAAACGACTGGGACGGATTTGGATAAAATTTGGAACGAAGATAGCTGGTACCCTGGATTAAAATATAGGCTACTTTTTATCCCGGAAAATTGCATAGTTCCCGTGGGATAGCGATAAACATGTCAATTGCTAATTCTACGCGGACGAAGTCGCGGGCAGAAGCTAGTATTTTATAAAAATAAAAACATTTTACTCAGTTTCTTGTCGGCACCATATCGGCTGATTAGAAGTGCGACCAAAACATGACAAATAAAAAAAAATGGCTGCTCGAATCTGTGGTATAATATGGGAAGGGGAATCAAAACAGTGATGGGTTGCTAACCGCATCGCCTATACACGAGTCCTAAGATTTTTGCTTGTTCCCTCGATGGGCTTTTTTATCTGCGAGGAAAGAGAAGCTAGTACATTCTATGTTTTTAGGGTTCCGTACCTCAAAAGGAAAAAACGGAACCCTTATAGGATCACTTTGTTGTCCGTCCGTCCGTCCGTCTGTCAAGACCCTTTTTCTCAAGAACGCGTGGAGGTATCAAGCTGAAATTTATATCAAATTCTCAGGTCTGGAGCGGTGAAAAAATCGAACTTCTAAGCCAACGCAATCAAAAGAAAAAGGCGTTTATGCCGTAAATTTTCGAAACTCACAAGGGAATCAAAACCTACAGGGTACTTCCTGTGAACTCAGAATCTTGAAATTTGGTGTGAAGGTAGGTCTTATAGCACAAATTAAGGAATAATTGCGAAAACCGTAAATAATGTATGTATGCCTGTATATAATCAGTGACCAATATAAAGTGACACCACACAGCGTACATTTTGCTTTGCAGCAGGGCTCTGCTTACACTGGTTTATAGATATTTATAGATAATGATATGAAACCCTCGGTGCGCGAGTCCGACTCTCACTTGGCCGGTTTTTCTTTGCTCCCAGACCAGTATGGTAGGGAAGTTTAATAATAGTATCGTAATAAACAAGCGCTCGAGTCAGTCATACCGCAGAGCTAATCTAAATAACTATTTTTCAATAAGGCAAGCAATACCGACGCCATGAATTTCACGTAGCCTACTGGAGGCCCGGGACGTGCACGAAATATATGAAAACTAGAGCGTGGCTTTTACGGCTGAACGGCTCAACCATGACTATGAGCAACCGACGACGCGGCGAGCGTTATTTAGGGTTCCAAGGGTTAAAAACGGGGCCCTATTATTACCAAGGCTCCTCTGTCTGTCTGTCTGTCTCGTGACAGCTAGACAGTTGAAATTTTCACAGATTATAATTATGTGTAAGTAATTTTGTTGCCACGCTAAGGTTACCGAATGGTCAGGTTTAGCATGATTATGGGCAAAGTGGAAACGGGAATCAAACAAGTTTAGTGATACGAGTTCGTTGCATTTGGCGTCGAGACACTCGGTCCGTGGGGCAAGGGCGCACGTGGGCTCTACAGAGCCTTAAGTAAACGCCTGAGGGAGGCAACGGACGACCCTCGCGCCGGCAGCTTTCTCGCACAAAGACTCGCAATTGCGATACAACGCGGGAATGCTGCCTGCGTGATGGGGACCCTACCTAAGGGTCCAAATTTGTTATAATTTTTATTTTTAAGGTAGCTTTAGTTTTTGTTTTATATCACTACTTTGTAATCATTTGTAAAATTATTGTGTTTTATGTACAATAAAAATAAAGTTTAGTGATGGTTCTAGCAGAATCGCCAATAACATGACTCCTAACATTTTCGCCCGTTCCCTCGATGGGCTGTTACCTGCGTGGGAGAGAGGCAACTGGTACATTCTATGCTTTTTCTTTGCTTCCAAATCGGCATGAAAGTAATTAAACGTAACATGTAAAAGATGCGTCTCTCGCAACGCCGTTCATACACTACTTTTGTGATGCTTGTTCTTCCTACATAACCAGTAGGCTTATTGTTTAACCTGCTCGCAATCGCCATCGTGTTCATTTTGACAGTTCATGTATGGGCTGACAATTGGCATCGGAATCAGCTAGCTGTCACATTCATGCAAGAACTGTCAAAATGAACACGATGGCGATCGCGAGCGAGTTACACAATAAGCTACCAGGTTACGTTACCAGCACAAGTAAAACCAATGTTGGATGATTAATTTGGATTAATTTAGTTTAAGTGCTGCGTTTAACCTAAGCCGAGAACATGCTTGTTATTCTTTAGAAAATAGTATTTATTTTACCTTAGAACGTTCTATTTACGTAACTTGGTTATGTACGAAGAACAAGGGTTTTTTTAGATATCTAATGTTACACCAAGTTGGTTATGTAGTCAGTACCCTGTGCCCATGGGACTCAATGTCCACCGACTATAATAATAATACTCGTACCAATTAGATACAGATTATTGCCCTTTGTAACCATCAGCAATCAGAACATAACCGATGGTTATGGTGTTAATTGGTTCCTCAGGTTCCCAGTTAAACTGATTCTCTCAAACAGGTAATGGATACAGGATAGTGAACTGTGAAACTAGTCCAATTAATCGCATTGCTAATCGCTTTGTAATGCTTACTCCAATCAACATGCTAATGATCCAATAAGAGAAATGAACGGTCATTTCCTAAGATTTTTCTGTACTAATATTTGATTGTCTCAGCGTTACTTTGCGGCTGTTCATTTCAATGCACAAGAGACACCCTGCTACTCCGCTACTTACGTGCAAGATAGTCAAATATATAAATGGTTTTTTTTTCATTTATCCTAATCATCCTGTTGCGCGCGACTTTGTCTGCAAAGAATTCGTTTATCGCTATCCCGCGGGAATTTTCCGGGATAAAAAGTAGCCTATGTGCTATTCCAGACTTTTCTCTATCTATGTGCCGAATTTCATCCAGATTCGTTGGGCCGTTCTGGCGTGATTGAGTAACAAACAGACATCCATCCATCCATCTATCCATCTATCCATCCATCCATACTTTCGCATTTATAATATTAGGTAGTTAGATTAGATTATAAAGAGGTAAAATTGGTGAGTTTGTAGAGAGTAATCTCCGACTCTACTGCACCGATTTTGAAAACACTTTTACCCATAGAAAGCCACATTATTTATGAGTACATACATACATAGATCACGTCGTGGTAGACAGACCGTTTCGACAAAAGATCAGGGTCTTACCATGACGTCCTAATTCCGACTCAGTTCAAGTTTTAGCTGTCACTTTTAGTATGGATCTGACAGCAAGCGAACCTAAACTGAAACGCAATAAGACGTCATGGTACGGCCCCTGGGGCCTTACTATGACGTCTTGATGCGTTTCAATTCGGACTCAGTTCAGGTTTTAGCTGTCATTATTAGTTTGGAACTGACAGCGAGCGAACCTAAACTGAATCGGGATTGAATTGCATTAAGACGTCATGGTCAGGCCCCATGTCAAGAGTACCCTTAACCGCAAGCATGTATGAAGAGATTGATGAATATGGATGAAGGGAAAAAGTTATGTCAGGATCGTAGCAAGTGCCCTCTCAAGTAGCCCTCTAGGTTGGCAACGCATCTGCGATCCCTCCGGGGGTTGCGGGTGTCTATGGGCAGTGGTGATCACTTACCATCAGGTGACCCACTTGCTCGTTTTCCTTCCTATTCATAAAAAAAAAAAAGTGCGTACGTGTATGGGAAAGAGGTGTGACGGTTTGTATGTATGTATCGTACGAGTTAACGTACCTAAGCGTCATATTTTTATGCAAGTAACTTGCACTCTTGTCAGGGGGTGTACACTCCGCAGTTTTGGTACGATCAACCGGCGGGCCTGCCGGGCAGGTCAATGGCAGCAGGATGCCGCTCGCCTCGCACGCTTGCGGGAAATGTGATGGAGTGGGGCTGTAGGCTATTATCGCTGTAGGTAAATATATCAGGAGCGAGCTAGATTGTGCTTTATGTGTACGCGGCTAGAGTTTTTATTTATTTGATCGACTCCAGAGAGAGAGCCTTCTGTACGTTAGTGCTATTTGCATGAAGGTTAAGATAAGAGCGCCTGCTACTTGCACAAAATGTGCAATTTACTTTATGTATTCCCGATCTTAATAGCTGTTCTTTTTCACGACACGTCTTCCTTCGCAGACTCCATCGTGCACAGTGTTGCCAACACCAAAAGATCTAAGTCGCTAAATGGGGTGCTAGTTCCAGAAATGTGCCATTCTGGTTAGTACCGTTAATCAACGGCCACCAATATTTGTTGCCATTCCAATTTAAGTATTTTGCGTTATTCTACAATTAAAGATGTATGTATAGGTACCTACAACTATCTTAATGTAAACTCTTTATTGTGCAAAATCTAACTAATATTATAAATGCGAAAGTATGGATGGAAGGATGGATGGATGGATGTTTGTTTGTTTGTTACTCAATCACAACAGAACGGCCCAACGGATCTGGATGAAATTGCGCACATAGATAGAGAAAAGTCTGGAATAGCGCATAGGCTACTTTTTATCCCGGAAAATTGCGTAGTTCCCGGGGGATAGCGATAAACGAATTCTTTGCAGACGAAGTCGCTGGCAACAGCTAGTAAACATATAAAACAAATACAATTGACAAACACTGAGATACAAACACAAAGATTGATAAATTATCGACAACTAGCTGTTGCCTGCGACTCCGTCTGCGATGAATTCGCTTATCGGTATCCGGCGGGAACTATACTATATTCCTGGATAGAAACTATCCTGTGTCCTTTCCCGGGACTGTAACTATCTTTGTACAACATTTTAATAAAATCGGTTTAGCCGTCTTGCTATGAAAGAGCAACAAACATCCAAACATCCAAACTTACAAACTTTCCCCTTTACCTATAACATTAGTAAGATAAGATAAGATAAGATACTAACAATGCACTGATACACAAAAGATCCATGCGGATCAAAAGGTATTCGAAACGATCACTAGCTTTGATATAAGGTAACTACGCACTACCTTAAACTGCAACAAAATGCAAAAAAGAAGGCTCCCCAAAAGTCGCCAGACGAAGTCGCTAGACCATTTTATCGCTGAAACTTATTTGGACGCTCACACCAAGCAAAAGTCGCCATTTCTAGCGACAAAGTAGTTTAACTGGCCACACTTCGTATCTATACCGCAACACGATGCTCTGCGGTTCGCGCGTCTGCTACATTTTTCCGATGGGTCGATAAACTTATTACGCATCTAGTTGAACAGTTGAACAAACATCTAGTGAGACACGTTCCTGCATTATAAACAAAAGCAGACAATGGTACGTAGTTCTTAACACCTTAAGCAAGAAGAGGGATTAGTTTGACGTCAATGTTACTCGCTAATCCTGCCGCTAAAAAAAGTGCGTACGTGTGTCTGGCTGTTGCATGGTAGCTCTCAAACGTGGAGGTTTTGACGATCCCATCACTATTTTGATTCCCCTTCCACCTATAATTTCACAGTCACGCTCAACGTGACCATCCGATTTTGTTACGTTGTGTTTGTACATTGGATTCTTTATTTTTTAACATTTAAATATTTTCATAAGTCGTTACCGTTTAGAGCAGTAAAAAACACTATTCGGTTGAATTTATTTATTTATAAGCCTTTTTATTCCGAATTCGCTACAATTTCAGTAAGTACATGTTGTTGTTGTTATTGCCGTTTTTTTTTTTTTATTTAATATTAAATTGTCGCGTAATTCGGCGTGCCTCATGGCATAGGCCTCCTCCGTGTATTGGAGGGTTTGGGCTATAGTTCCCACGCGCGCCCAGTGCGGATTGGGAACTTAACACACACCATTGAATTTCTTCGCAGATGTGTGCAGGTTTCCTCACGATGTTTTTCCTTCACCGAAAAGCTCATGGCAAATTACAAATGTAATTTATCGGTTGAATTTACCATTACTTAAATATCGAACTTTTGCTGATACCTAAACGAGCTACCTACGTTGCAAATGTTGTACAAGAGTTGATAACTCGTGTATATATTTTTTTAATTTTTTGGCTCAGCCGTTTAGGCTTTAGAAAGCTAATTTACAGCATTTGAAGGCACTAATCAACTACCTAATTATTGCATCACGCGAGACATCTATACATATATAAATACATTACATTAATTATAAACGGTAGACGAAAGCCTAGTTGGCTGTTTATTTATTCAATATCGTAAGTGATAAACCGAGTATCACGTTAGCTAATATACCGGCAGGGTTGACTTCGTTACGCTTCAATATAGTAACATCCTAAATTGAGGCATTACATTACGTTAATCATCGCTTAGCGGGCTTCGTGGGGTGTTTGACATGAACGAAGTTAAATTTTCACACATAAATCACGTCTAGGAAAAAACAGAAGGTTAACAGGCAAACATCACTTTAAGGGATAAGTAAAGTTCGCCTTTGTACATCTATTTATGTCGCTACCTGTAATATTTATGAGTTTTATGTGCAATACATTTCTCGCTTAATTACTGAGCGTTGTCAAACACCCCTGATGAAGTTATCCGACTCTCGCGTAATTAATTACTGGAATACTTCCCGTACACGGTAATTAATGGCGATCATTCGTTCGCTATCGAATTCAGTTTCGATAATTTATGATATATAATAATCATTAGTCAGGGAACTATGTTTTAGTTGGCTTTTATATAGGAAAGAGCATATAAGGAAAATATGAGCATACATGTCTGGCACGAGAGCACACTAGAGTCGCGTCGCGCGCGAAATAGATAACCCGTTTTTTTCCTACAGGGGGGCTACTCTGAAATTCGATGTACGAAGTTAGTGTCATACCGTCCCTCTCGCTCTAAAATGAATGACTATTAGTGTGAGCGGAACGGCACGAAACGAACTTCGAAAATCGAATTTCAGAGTATAACAGCCTTATTCATAAAAAGTTAGAGGCTTGCTATAAGCTCGCTATAGGACTGATGCAAAAAAACATGTTCATAAACGTCAATTAGCGCTAATCAGTCCATCAAGGTTCTGTTAAGTCTTCCGAAAGTTAGCGGACCGTAGACCCTACTTTATCTCTTTGCTAACTCACAAAATGGCCGCCACAAATGTGAACAGCTGATTTTGGCAAGAGCAAAACCATACGCAAGACAGTTTTTTTTGTTTTGAGTTTTTATTCCCTCCGGGAAAGGTAAAGGAAACTAGATCCACACTGCCTAGTCTGTCGTGTTAATTCGTTGGTTTCCCGCTAATTCGCTGCCACTGCTGTCAATTTTTTTTTTTAATTCACTAGAAGGCCATTTTTGGTCTATGATTTGTCAAGGTGATAACATAACGCATCTAATCCATCCATCAGCAGCTCATTAGCTAACAGACTGCTAGCAAGCGTTTATGAATCATACTTTTTAACAACTGTCAAATAAGCTTAATCAGTCTGTTAACTAATAGACTAATCAAACCTCAATTAAGGTTTTTTTATGAATAAGGCTGTACGACCTGTTCGTTCTAAGGGACGGGTAGTCTATCTCGCGCGCGACGTGGCTCTTGTGCGCTCACATGCTAGTCGGGCTGATTTAAAACGAGTGCCACAAACATGTCTGGACAGGCTACAGACAGGCTCACTTCGCCGACATAATCATTTACTTTACATGACACGACATCTTGACAACTTCAAGACTACGTTATTTATTGCTCTCTTAAGCATTTTGTAATATTAGCCGTTGCTCGCGACTCCGTCCGCGCAGAGTTAAATATATCTAGCCTACGACGCTCACAAATAATGTAGCTTTCTACTGGTAAAAGAACGTTAATTGGTTCACTAGTTCATGAAATTGCCCCATACAACCTCACGAACTCACAAATCTTTTTATAATACGATTAGTAACAGTGTATCGTTTGCTAAAAAACTTTTCACAAATGCATCATTTCACAAACTCATTCGACAAAACTTTATTATCTGGCTATCTAATCTAACTATCTAACTAATATTATAAATGCGAAAGTATGGATGGATGGATGTTTGTTTGTTACTCAATCACGCCAGAACGGCCCAACGGATCTGGATGAAATTCGGCACATAGATAGAGAAAAGTTTGGAATAGCACATAGGCTACTTTTTATCCCGGAAAATTGCGTAGTTCTCGCGGGATAGCGATAAACGAATTCTTTGCAGACGAAGTCGCTGGCAGCAGCTAGTAAAATAATATAGTATGCTTTTTCAAACATGTATAAACCTGACCTAATCTAGCGTAAGTTTCGCAAATAGTATTTTTGGATATTGGATTGCAGATAACCCATAACGCATCAAAATTATCTATTGTATGTTTGCATGTATAGGTAACATTTAAAGCGTTGAGTTAGAACTATAGTTCTGTCTCTACATTATCCCAATCATAAATCATCGTCATTCAATTATCGATATTAGTATAATATTAATCATCGATCATTCTAGTGTTAGAATTAGTAACCGCTAATAAATCGAATGTGTCAGTAGTTCGCGGTCACGTATCATTAAATTTTAGTTAGTCTAATTAATAAATATGTATGTAAACTCATTTAATAATATATTATGTAGCTTCACGTAGCTTCAGTAGCTTATGTAGCTTTACGTAGCAAGAACTTTCAAGTTTTATTTACCTTTGAGTCAACCATTAAACTTCCAGCAAGCAGACGCATAAAATCAGAGCACATTTGGTTTCACCACCAGTAGTTAAGTTGAAAGTTTAAATGTCATAATCATAGCCACAACAAGTTGAACGTAAAACATAAACTTGCATTAATTTAGTCGTGCACGCAATACAGTAGAAATTCAAGATTTGTATTTAAAAAAAAGTCGACCAGAGCTGCAGTTGGTTGCGAAAGATCAAAACAGGGCACAGTCGGGTTAAAGACATACATACATATCGTCACGCCTCTTTCCCACAGGGGTAGGCAGAGACTACTTTGTTCCACTTGCTACGACCCTGACATACCTCTTTCGCTTCATCCACATTCATCAATCTCTTCATACATGCTCGTCGGTTTCGGGTACTCTTGACCTGGCCTTTCTCCAAAACGTCCCCAATTTGAATTTGATTTGATTTGTTAAAGACATAGGTATTAATTATACTTAATCTTCTTCTTCTTTTATTAATATGACCCTATCGATCGATGCAATGATTTCGCCAATGTCGAAGTAATAAATAGTACTTATTCAAAAATCTTGTGACAAAAATGTCGGCAACGTTGTACAGTAGAACACGGTCAAAAGACCCCCTCCCACCTGTCGGGCTCTCAGCCAACGGACAATGATATCCCTCGGAGACAGCCAGGAAATCATTAACCGATGCCCAGGGTGTACCGGACCAAGCACTGCTCTTTCCCTCGGACGGATCCAAAAACGAACCACAGCTCTTGACCACACGCTCCTTGTACTAAATGACTTTTATTTAGTTGGTTACCATTTTCCTCTTGTCAAAGGCATATCGTCCATACATCCACAAAACCAAGTCAATCAAAAAAATGGGATAACCTCTGAAAGAGATAACTCCATTTTACTATAACAATGATTAACCAAGTTATCAGGCCACCGACTTCATCAAGAACCGTTTACTTTCGGCCTTTAAGCGGATAAATAGAAATATCCAGCCTTAAATGCCAGCCCCCGTTGTGAGTAAACTTTTTAAACCACACATTGTTATCTTGGCATCGAGTGGACACAGCCTCCATGAATTTAATTTAGCGGTCGCTTTATAGACGTGACGTGAGTCGCCTACTGTTAGGACGGGTGGTTCGGGTAAAGATAAAGTATCTGGCAGTTTATATCTGAGTTATATTTTCTTCGAAGTTTGTGAGCGAGGTCAAAGGCGAGTGAAGATTGGCACATAGAAAAACGACGACTTAATAAAAAAACTGGACAAAAGCGAATCGAACTTCATCGTCACCACCTGCTCATATACGTGGGGAAAGGCCTCCTCTCATAATGAGAGAGCTTGGGCTATAGTTCAAACAAAGTCGCTGTTCGGGTCGTGGTAACCGAAACTACGGAATTATAATTAATAAATCCGATAAGATAGAATTAACTTTATTTTATGTACTTGACTTAACACAAAGTAATTTAATCCTAATGAAAGGTGAATAATGAGTTACGCGCGGCGTTCTTGATAGCACATTGCGAACTGATTTGACAAACTACATTAATTATTACAAATCGGAAATAAGAATGAGGTCAACGTGTAATTTGCTGATTCTCCACAATGTACGTTACTAGCTCGTACATATTCCCGGAGGAGGAAGATGAGATTAGTATTTGATGAATTAATGGTCTTAATCTAAGTACATGGTGAAGTGAACAATTTCATCTTATGTAATAAGTTAGTGGACGATTTTGTTAGTCAGTAGAATTAGGGATAGTAAAAATAGAGCGTAGCACAGGCGAAGTGCTTCTGTTTTGCCGTAACACGCGTGCACTATCACTACACAGATTGACCACAGCACTTTCACTCACTGCACTAACACTACCCTGCATGTTCGATGTGAGGCGGGCAGCCGGCCGCGGGGCTGCCGGCGTCTCTGCTGCTGCGGCGCTTCGCCTGCAGCGCCTCCACGCGAGCACGGCTGCGCCCACGGCTGCAGCCGCAAAGAAAACGTATATTGCCACATAGTGATGGACATCGTGATATGATACTCTGTCTGATATTGGTTCGACTTTCTTCAAGTCTTCTAGATGTTTCTGTATTTCCTTCAATTCGGACAGGTTTTCGGTGTTATCTGTTATGTTGCTTGGTTTAAAATGTTCCGGAATTGAAAAATTGTACAATTGATTTATCACTGAAATCTCTGGGGCTGGTATATGAGAGCTGATACTTAAGTTTGTAAGTTCCCGTCTATGCGAGTAAACGAAAAATTCAGCTGTTTTAATAGTGCAACCTTGATCGACACTGAGTAAGCCGACGTTAGTCATTTGTACCGTTGTAACTTGATCGTTGCATAGCAACTTCAATTGACATTGCTGACAGCAAAAATAGAAATATGTATTTAATTTATGAAGCTCTGTCCATCTGTTGTAACAAGGGCTTGTTATTGTCTTGCATGTTTTCGTATTCGGTACTTTTACACAAAAACTGCGATCATTCTTGATTTGGTAAATGGGCATTTTAAGATGACATAGAACGGTATTCGTGTCTCTTTTTGTGCAAGAGTTCACGTCGCTTTCTGTGAGAGGTACGTACGCATCTTTATTTACGTTAATGCCTGCATATTCAGATATTGGCACTATGACGTTTTCATTTTCCCAGTCTACTTGATAAGGCACTGGTATTATTTTGGAAATCTCGAACTTATCTCTGCCTATGAGGGGAATCTTGATTTCGAAAATGACATATTCCTCTGTAATTCGAGCTTTCACTCGTAGTAGGTTGTACATTTTGGAGAGATCGTAGTTATCGACAGGAAGGGTTAAGTCTCTCTGTATGAGACCTGCTATCACGTTCAATTCTTGTTTTAGTTGATCAGGGGTCAACAGATGGAAATTGAATTTACCATTATATATATTAGTAACGGTATCCAGTAACGTCTGCTGCACGTTTTCGAGACTGTTAAGCAGATTATTTGTCATCATAGCTGTACTGATAAATTCATTTTCTAATGTAATATTTTGTAGTGCGGAATTGACTTGATTGAGTGCCTGCTCCACCGCATTCATCCTGCTATTGATTAATTTATGATGTCTTTGCATGATTATTTCTGTTCGCTTTAAGACGTTGAATTCAGCTTCCACTATGGATGTTTGATTTCTCCACAGTGATGCAAGGTGATTCTGATTGGTTTTGATAAGGTTGATGTCTTGTTTATATTTCTCTGCAAAATGGTCATCAAGTACTCCAAACAAGCTATTGGCAATGTTGCCGACAACGTTAATAAGTCCACGGCGGCGCCGGCGAGTACGCAGGTCATTTTTGTTGTGTTGTAGTATGTTATTATAGTATTGAAGTTCAGTAAACTCGTGCCGAAGCTGTAACATGATCTCTTTACAATGTGATTGCACGTCTATTCTCATGCATAGGTCATCTAAATATTTTATATACTTATTGAGTGTTTTGTTCCCTTCTTGATACGGGAGTGTGTCGTAGTAGACAACTAGGCGCCACTCGTCTCTTATGACATGCATATTGGTGATAGTGTCGAAGTGTAGGCTGGTGTTTTGAAGTGGTGTCATACGATAAGAGCCTTCAATTGTTGGGATAATTGTCATGAATAACAATAACAATCGCGTCGCTACCGTACTGAGGCAGTATGACTTCCTTTTGGACGAAGCTGGTTTGGTAGATTGGTTGTCCTCTTTTTTTAGAAAATTCTTGATCCTTTTCGTTGCCTTTGTTCACTGGTAAAATCGATAGTTTGACGATTGGGCGTTGCATAATTCCATTTTTAGTCTTAAGTGTGACGACTCTGACATAGCCGTCATTTCCTGGATGAAGTTGAACAACTCGACCCAAGGCCCACTTTCCTGGCGGTAGGTTTTCATCCCTGATGACCACGATGTCGTTTACTTGCATATTATATTGTGGCTTCCACCATTTACTACGAGTTGATAACTGTGTAAGATACTCATCACGCCAACGATCCCAGATATTTCTGAATATTTTTTGGGTTAAATGCCACCTTGTCCTCATATCTGTTTCTGTTTCTAGTATGTTTAATGCTGGACCACTCGCTAGGAAGTGGGATGGTGTGATTACATCTAGATCACTTGCATCTTCTGTTAGCGGGACAAGGGGCCTTGAATTTAGGCAGCCTTCTAACTGAGAAAGGAGGGTGCTATATTCTTCGAAGGTCAGCTTCTGTTCACCTATCACTCTTTTTAGATGATGCTTAAGACTCTTGACGGATCCTTCCCAAAGACCACCTGCTGATGCCCAGGCAGGGGCGTTGAAATGCCATTCTATATTCATGCTTGCTACTTCGGACTTGAATTCCGTAGTGAATATTTTCTGGATTTCTTCATACTCTTGTTGCAGTATGTGGTTAGCGCCAATAAAATTTCGACCTTGATCGCTGTAGATATGACCAGGAACTCCCCTTCTTGCAGCCATCCTGCGAAGAGCCGCCAGGAAGGCTGATGACGTTAAATCCGATACCAGCTCCAGATGGACAGCCTTTGTGACCATGCAGACGAAGACTGCTACATAACCCTTCGTGGTCTTGATACCACGGCCCTTGTTGGCTTTGATTAAAACATGGCCAGTGTAGTCCACACCTGAGTGGTAGAACGGACGTGATGGGGTTACTCGCGCTTGCGGCAGGTCCCCCATAAATTGATGTTGTTTATCTGGATTTTGTCTTCTACACGTTATACAGTGGCGTATTCTTTTCTTTACCGCATTGATGCCTCCAATAATCCAATACTGTCGCCTAGTGAAGGCAGTTGTTAGGCGTGCTCCACCATGGTATGTACACTCATGGGCGTCATCTATTATAAGGTCGGCTAATCTGGTATTTTTTGGTATAATAGCGGGATGTTTAGTTTCCAAGTCAATATTAGCATGTCGTAGTCTGCCTCCAATGCGAAGAATTCCATTTTCGTCAAGTATTGGGGACAATTGACTCAATTTACTATTATTCTTTGCTACTTTACTTGATTTCAAGTAGTATATCTCTTCATTAAACTCTTCTTGCTGGGCTTGTTTGACAATAACGGTCCTTGCTCTACGCCGCTCAGCCACGGACAAATATTCTCGATATTTATCTTTACGTATAAATCGTAGCACCCAGGCTATGATATTTATAGCTGTAATTAGTGAACTGGTTCTGTTTAGTATTGTATTTACCACGTCATTTTTGCCTGACATCTGAGTGGTACATACATGTTTTGTCCTTTGTTCTTGCTCAGTAGTATATTTTGATTCGCTGTCCGTAGCACTAGCTTGGTAAGTTTGCAACCAAGCAGGTCCTTTCCACCAAAGGTCATGTTCTTTTAGCTGGCTTGCAGTAAGCCCTCTACTAGCACAATCAGCGGGGTTTTCTTTGGACTTAACGTAGCGCCAGCATTGTGGTGGTATTTCCGGTGATATCTGTTTCACCCGATTGGCTACGAATGGTTTCCATCTTTCTGCTTCTCCGTGAAGCCATCCTAGCGCAGCCATGGAATCAGACCAGCCATAAACAGTAATCTTGTAACCGATAAGGCATTGTTTTATTTTAGACATCAATTTTGTTAGTAAGGCTGCACTACAGAGTTCCAGACGAGGCAGGCTTATTGTTTTATTAAGTGGCACTAGTTTTGCTTTTCCGGCTAGTAATACAATTGACTGTGATTCCTTCCTGTTTATTTTGCAGTATACTACACAAGCGTAACATTTTGTGCTTGCGTCACAAAATCCATGAAGTTCTATATTATCTCCATCTTCTATTCCCAGCCATCTTGGAACTTGATAATCTTCGATCGACTGGATGTCAGCTGTGATTTTGATCCACTGTTGGTGTATATTTTCTGGGACACTTTCGTCCCACTGAATGTTGGCTCTCCATATATCTTGAAATAGGATCTTCAACTTGGTTGTTAAAGGTGCCAACCATCCTAAAGGATCAAATAATTTTGACATCTCTACTAATAGAACTCGCTTGGTAATTTTTTGGATTGTGCTATTTATGCGAGATTGGAATGTGAAACAATCTTTTTGGGGATTCCATCCAAGTCCTAGTGTCTTTCCCGAAGATGACTCCGCTTGCTTGAAGTCGAAAACATCTTGATTGTTTTCTACGTCCTCGAGTAGTCCTGGTAAGTTGGATTTCCACTTTCGTAGATTAAAGCCCCCAGATTTAAGTAGATCAATTAAATCACTTTTTAATTGATGTGCGGCTTCTGCTGAATGGGTTCCGTGGATGAGGTCATCCATGTAAAATGAGCCCTCTAGGACTTGTGTCGCGCAACTGTTTTGATAAGTCGCCCTCTCATCTTTTGCTAGACGCTTGAGTGTCATCATCGCGAGGAAGGGAGCTGCTTTAGTACCATACGTCACTGTGGCCAACTGATACACTTGCAATTGTTCGTGATGGTTATCTCGCCATATTATTTTGTGCAGGGCTTGATCTTCCTCGTGGAGCCAGATCTGCCTAAACATTTTCTCAATGTCTGCTGTAAAGGCAAACTTAAATTGTCTCCACTTAATGACAAGACTTTGAAGGTCCTGTTGTAAATTGGGACCTCTGCA
This sequence comes from Pandemis heparana, assembly GCA_963854515.1. NCBI lineage: Eukaryota > Metazoa > Arthropoda > Insecta > Lepidoptera > Tortricidae > Pandemis > Pandemis heparana. Next base: position 15,428,904 of record OY978012.1, on the reverse strand, counting down.
CATTACGTCATTCAAGCTGAGGCCACTTGATGTTTTCGATGACGCATTAAATACCACTCGTAGTTTTGTTGTCGTGGACTCTTGGCGCGTGACACAGTGATGAGGTAAGTAACACTCGAGTTTCTTATTACGGTCATTGTCTTCAGGTGTCATATGACCGAGCGCAATATACTCATTAATAAACAATGCATAGTCTTTTGCAATGTTTTGTTGCTTTTTTAATTTTTGTTCTAAATTATAAAACTGCGCTAAGGCCTTGTTCTTAGAAATTCCCAAATTTTGACGATAATTTGGTTTAAATGGCACTCTGACTTCGTATCTGCCGTCTTGTTTTCTTGAAGTAGTGTCGTTGTAATACTCTATGCATTTCTGATCTTCAGATGACACATCGGCTGGTTCCGAGATATCTTCTACTTCCCAAAATCTTGCTATCTCGTCAAGGTTATGTAGTACTACGTTGCATTGTATTGTCTTGGTGTGTCCGCTTAGTATCCAACCTAGCTTGGTCTGTTGGGCTATAGGTATTGTTTCATTAATTCTACATATTCCATCTTGCAATAAATTGGAATATACGTCCGCGCCTAGCAGAAGGTCAACAGGACGACTGCGATAGAATTCTGGATCAGCTAGATTAATATTATCCAGATAAGTCCAATTTGGTTTGGTAAATGTAACGCTTGGTAAATTCTTGATTAAGTTTTTCATGATTATCGCGTTTGTTTCGAAGGTAAAGTCTTCAACCACCGATGAACAACTTATTTTGATCATCCCCTTGCAGCTACTCTCTTTATCTCCTACGCCTGATATGACACCCTTGCATTTTGTTCTTGGTAGCTTCAGCACTTGGGCTGCATGTTCTGTAATCAAGGATGTCTGCGAGCCTTGATCTAATAAAGCGCGCAATGTTTTGAACGAACCATCCCCTGCCCGTATCTTGATGACGGCAGTAGGTAGTAGTATTTCACTCTCCTCATTTGGCAGCGACACGTGTGAACTACTTTTTACCAGGGTATTAGAGTCAGCACTCTTGACGGCTGCCCTCCCCGCGCTCGCGCGTGTCCCCGCTGACGTCGACGGAGCATGCTCGAATTGCGTAAATGCTTCGTGTAACAGGCTATTGTGATCCTTATTACATTCGCGACAACGCCTTTCTGATAGACATGGTTTTCCTTGATGCTTGTTTAGGCAATTCTTACATAGGTCGAGCGATTCTACCATTTTACACCTGTTAGAAGATGGTAAATCCAAGAAGTTTTTGCAGAAGTATATGCCATGATCTGTTGCCTTACAGAACGAACACTTGTATTTCGCTGTTATGTTTTTCTCTTTCTGGTTCATTTTCGTACTTGAAGTAAATGAATTCTTGTAAAATGATGACTTTTGTTTAATGTTACTGTTCTGTAGAGTTACTGTTTGGGTTTTTTGCACAATATTGTCCTGCTTTCTACGTGAAGACTCTAAGGTTGTAAATTTTGTCTCAAGAAAGTTCATGAACTCTGCCAACACCGGTAATTCTCTTGGCTGCTTTACTGATTCAAGATAATCAGTATATGATTCAGCATCCAATTTTTGCGCTAGCAAGTGTACGATAAGAGGGTCCCACGTCCTGATGTCGATTCCCAGATTCTTGATGGCGTTGAGACACTCCAGCGCGGTGTCGTGTATCCTTTTTATTTGATTCAGAGACTGCTGTTGCGTAACTGGTAGGTTCAGTATAGTGTTAATATGCGACGTAAACAGAAGTTTCTTATTGTTGAATCTCTGATTGAGGATGTCCCAGCAGATCTTGTAATTCTCCGAACTAACGTTTAAATGTTGGATTAAACGCTCAGCTTCACCTTTAACCTTTGATTTTAGGTATTGCATCTTTTGCGCGGGTGACATGGTTGGATTATTATGGATTATTTCCGTGAACAAATCTTTGAAAGACGTCCAGCTGTTATAATGTCCATGGAAGATTGGTATTTCCATTTTTGGAGTATATTTTTCCATATGAGCTACTGACCACATTTTCCTGTTTAATGCCTTCTTGATGTCGGCATATTTTTTCTCGTAAGCCGAGAAAGTCTCTTCATATTCTTTGTTAAGCCCATCCAGTTCGCTGTCGAGGTCCCAGTGGAGCGTGTCGATAGCGTTCCAGCGCGCCTGGAGCGCGCGCAGTACGTCGTCAAACTCCCATTGCTCCGAGATTAATTCAACCTGTATATTCGTAATGGTGCGATGGAAGGCCTTAAAATTGCTCTGCTGCTTCCTAAGATTGTCTTCTGTCCTGCTAGCCGTCCCCCTAGTCTTAGATGACGATGCAGATGGGTTAGTGGCATCTGAATTACTCGCAAAAGATGGTGGATTGATAACAATAATTAGTGAAGATATTTGCGCTCTATACGTATCGTACCTCTCTCTCGCTCGTTCATATTCATTGTTTGAAAAATAGCTATGCGACTCCATACCCATTTCGGTCAACTTAAAATGATTGTTTTGAAATTCTGCCCAGTAATTGTCTAAATATTCTAGCCGACGTTTTAAGTAATCGGGAGTCTTTCTGTCCGAACCGTCTTTCTTGAAATTTGTCCAGACCAGCTCTATAGCAGTTACTATTTGCTGTTGATTAGCAAGAAGATCTTCAAAGTTAGCCATGATAAGAGAGTGTAAAAAGGAAAGATCTTACTTGAAATCACTGCTGCTCAGCGAAGGCACTTGATAAGCCTTAGTTCTCCAAGATCCTGATATCCCGGATGGTACTCAGCACACTCCCCAACTGCTGCTCTGGCTCCTTGATTGCACGGCAACAGCTCCGCGTGCTGATCACTGGTTGATAGGTAGTGACGTGGAACCGTGACACAGATCGAGTTCATGAACCGACACGTGCAAGATCCCACCTCTACCGAAGGTTCGAAGGACCAATGTTCGGGTCGTGGTAACCGAAACTACGGAATTATAATTAATAAATCCGATAAGATAGAATTAACTTTATTTTATGTACTTGACTTAACACAAAGTAATTTAATCCTAATGAAAGGTGAATAATGAGTTACGCGCGGCGTTCTTGATAGCACATTGCGAACTGATTTGACAAACTACATTAATTATTACAAATCGGAAATAAGAATGAGGTCAACGTGTAATTTGCTGATTCTCCACAATGTACGTTACTAGCTCGTACAGTCGCTTTCCGCTGCTTGTCTGCCTGTCCCTATATCTTATATCTTTAAAACTACGCAACGGATTTTGATGCTGTTCTTTTTAATAGATAGAGTGATTCAAGAGGAAAGTTTATAATGTAGAGGTATTATTCTACACAGACGAAGTCGCAGGCAGAAGCTAGTATACGAATATCCGTACCAGACAAAACAATTCCATCCAAATTCCACCTACATCGTGATGGTCGACGTCAGCCTCGGAAATATTTGGAATACACGGCCGGGGCAGTGCGGCAAAGCTGGGCCTTTATAAATATGTTATGAACGACCCAGCTCCCCGCGGTATGGGGGAATTTATACCCTACTGGCTAATTACGGTTTTGTAATTTAGAGTATCGATTTTATAAAGCGTTTTGATATCAAAAGCAGGCTGGTGAGTATGGAATGCCATTTTAAGGGTTCAATACCTAAACAATGCTGAAGTACTTTCAACATGAAATTACCGTGAGACTCAAACATTAATTACAACAAACAAGTAAAATAGAATAGAATAGAATAGAATAGAATAAATTTTATATTATTATTATTATTTTATTGTTATTGTATAACTGTAAAAAGTAGCCTATATGAGTTATTCCAGACTTGTCTCTATATATTATGTGCCGAATTTAATCCAGATTCGTTAGGCCCTTCTGGCGTGATTGAGTAACAAACAAACATCCATCCATTTCGCATTTATAATATTAGTTAGATTACAATTGTTTCCCAATTCGCTTCACACACACTAACGTTTGCCAGGTCGTACCTACTGTGGATTTTCTATAACGAATCTTGAATAATTGAAAATGATCATTTACCAATAAGGAAATCCGGTCAAAGTTTATGGTAGTTTGAAAGTAAGTGCGAGTGAATTTTTAGTTACAAAGAATAACGTTTCAAGTAGCGCTACTCCGTAACTTATGAATGAAAAGGTACACTGGGAGCATAGTACTGAAATGCATCTTAAGATTCGTTAATTAAAGGGCCAATTAAAAAACCACGAGCGTCAAACTTAGCAAGGGTGTTCAGATAGACTTAACTGACCATTCTGTGAAAAAACGTTAAAGGGTTTCATGTCACCCTGTATAGTTAGATATATGTAGTTATATCCTACTAATACATATGACAGATCCTAAGATAAAAAGACCTAAAGGCCACGTTTAGCACAATTGTCGGCGTATAGGTGGAATAGGAAATCTAAAAAATGACTTTCTGCCAAGTTTCTTGCGCGTGTTAGATTCCCCTACGAGAATCGGTTAAATTATGTACATGTGACATGTTACCTTATTTTGGTACCTTGCGAATATTCCACTGTACAATTAACATACTACGTTATCGGGTGGTAACCTGTCACATATATAAGTTATTAAACGATTCGCCGAAGCTACAAGCCGAGGGGGTATAAAATAACAAACTATGTTATTATGATTTAAAAGGTTTATTGGTAAAGAAGCAAAGCATTATGTAAAGGATATTATTATTATTCGGTATATTTATTGGTACGTGGCTTATCATTTAAAAGGCTAAGGTTTCTATTTATAGGAAAACACTATATTAAATATTCGAAGTGAGAATATACAATAGGTATAACATGAATCTGATAGATGTAAGACACTAATTAGCAAAAACAGGTGTAAGTCCAAATAAAGCAAGTATAAAACAAGTATATAGCGACATTACATAGTGACGGAACAAATACTTAACTGACGTCCGATCACCACGACGACTGGCAACGAAAGACCACCTCCCTGGCTTAGGGAAGCTTTTATAACTTCCCCTTGCCATCTGGGTTTGTCGTAAACAAGTGACGTCACCGAAAGTCGGGTGGTCACTTAAACTACTATTTTGTTATTCTAAAAGAGTTATAAAGTAAAAGTTACATAATTTATAATGCTACAATTATTATTATAACTTATTTACTATGTATTACAAAATTTTGCTAACACGGCCATACTGGCTTGTGATTCGTTCCCGACCCACAACCCGCATGGCTGGTCAGTGGGTATCGTCATACATTACGCTTCATTTAATACTTAAAAGTATATATAAATCTTAATATCTAACACGCGCATTCTTCTTGGCAATGATGGTCTTTCCGAATGCGCTGGTAGATTCAAAAAAAGACACGTAAAAGAGCCCTCGGCGGCCTATTTGCAAAATAAACTTTTGACTTTTGAAAAAGTGATGGGTTGTTAGCCGCATCGTCTAAAACATGGGTGGGTTTTTGTGCAGGAAGGGAAGCAACTGGTACGTTCGAACCATGTCCATAAATGGCTAGTAGCATTCAAAATTGATTACAAGCTACGTGAGATATGCTGCTTAGAAGGCTGTTACTGCAGCCCCTCCTACACATGCCGTAATGAGACGGCCCATATTCCAAGTTCAACATTTTTCATGATCACCCAGGACCAAGTTCAAATTTCCTTTCCAAAATAAGGTCAGCTCAATTGCTCATTACAATGGTTACTGTCTATCCCCGGGGATTGTATCTTTAAGCATATAAAGATGCTGTGAAAGCCCATTTCACGTATGGAAGGCTCTCGCTTTAGGAATAACGGAAATTAAAGGGTCCCGAGGAGGCAGGAAATAAAATACTAAAATATAATGCGCGCGCGAGATAGATGAGCTATAAATACTTATGGATTTAGCCGCGTTTACTGCCGACAACAACGGCAGAAGGTTATGAGATGCAGCGCAACACATTCCTTTAGATAACTCTTATATTTCCGTGACGGTAATGAATCCTTAACACCTTGGCGTGTACGGTCGCCCAAATAAGTGGTCTACCACTTTTCATCCGTATTCGTATCAAATAAAAATGTCGCTAAAGTCGAACTTTCAAGTTGCCTGTCTTATCGACGTTATATATTGTGACGTGCAAAGGAATTTTAACCTTAGGGTGGTAGACCACATATTTGGCTGATGGTACGTTGTTTTTCATCATCTCCAACTATCCGGAGACCGATTTTTGAATCTCACCGATGACTCTAACTCACCCGTGACATATTATGTCACTGGTGACTTTTTTGTCAGTGTTTATCAAAAGTCATATTTTTGAATCTCACACTCTGTGTACCGACATGCAGATATCTCGCAGTTGTTCGCAGTGTTAGTCATAGACAATATTTCAGTTATGTCCAATTTTACGCAGATAAATTATAGTGTCGACCTTAATACCGGTTTTTGTTTCTCAAACTAAAACTTTGAATAGTTAGGTAAATCAACTGACTTAAACATAAAACAAAACGTAGTGTCGCTCAGTCGCTGTCAGTGTCAGTGTCGTATTATTCCACTATCGCACGTTAGATGGCGCTACTCGTTCAAGACCATGAGTTGCTTACCGTTAGATCAATGTCAAATTAAAAAAAATGTCACGCGGTGAGATATCTACCTACGAGTGGGAGGGGGCACTCGAATTGATGTCATAAGTATGACAATTAATGTCAGCGATGACTTTTAAAAATACGAACTTTTGAAAATCGGTGAGAATTTGTCATATCGCTGACAATTTGTCAGTTGGTGACATTCAAAAATCGGTTCCCAGGTTCATTTTCGCCGCAGATAACAAAGTTCAAATTTAAGAACTCCTCAATGAAGTATTAATACGGACATCTTTTGTTAAAGAAGGACGAATAGATGTAGAAAATCAAGAAAATCTTTAATCTTCAGCAATAAAAAGAAAACATCTCTTCGTTAGCAATAATCCACATCGTCTTAAAACAATACTAACCAATTTTAACCGCAACGATTTGTTACAATACAAGTGTCGTTTGGAAGCTGTTATTTGGTCTGATTATTTGAAGCCAGGATGCGTCGCCAAGGCTTTGTCCGGGGAACAATCAGCTGCCTTTTGTGTCACCCACTCGATAGGGTTGTTTTGCTACAAAACTGGACAGCGCAAAGCGTGATAAGTTTAACAGCAGAGTAGCGGAAAAATCTGACTCATTGTCGTCTTTTTAATTCCTAAATAACCTTTTGTTCTTTGCAATAGTATTCGGAGCCGATTGGCTGTGTAAATTAAATATTAGGATTAATTGCACTACGCTTCTTTGTTACATGTTACCATTATCATTATAGACCATTTCATTCCTGACCTACTGTAGAACATTTCCATAGTAAACGTCACATGGTTTTCTTTGCCGCTCGCCTCGAGGCTGCCTCTAGTGGATAAGCGCCTCACGACATTTAGTGTGAGAGGGTTTCCATTGTAACAACAAAATTATATTGCGGCTCGTGAACTGTAATCTCTTTACAATTTGTACTAGAGTAACAATTGACGACACGCAAATAAAGTGACATTAAAACAATTTTATAATGCGGCTGCCAAAATGCACTCTACTATTTTCTAGGTAAAAAAATAGTTCACCAGACGCAATATAATATGTTATTGTGGTTTCTAATTCTAAAAAAAAACGAAGTATAGCGCTGCGTCAGTTTATTGGTAGTAAAACTAGATAATTTTGATAATACTTAAAGGATTTTAGTGACAGACTATTTAAGACGGCAAATTCTCCACGAGTAAAAAGGAAAGAAGAAAAGCTTGTTTTTGCTAAATGTTTTTTGAAATCCAAGTTGGAAACTGTCGAGAGCACTTGCATGGAAAGACCACGAAAGACCACTCTTAATAACGGCTTTAATACCAGTGTCAACCCTAAGTCCATCGTGTAACGATATTGTACAATTTATTGTAGGAACGGTTTTATTCGGTGTCACTTGAATTTACAGAGGACGCGATAAACGCATTAACTGTGCTGGAAACTGGTAGGTTTGCACGGACTATCTTGAAAAATGTGTTACGATTATATAAAGAGATGACAAAACTGCCTGTTTCACAACTCTCTGGTAACTTTCAGTTATCTTAAGTGTCAGTTATCTATGATTCCGTCTCTATCTATCACTAATAAACAGACAAAGACGTCATCATTAGATAACTGACATTCAAGAGTGTTAAATCTGTATGCTTATTGTCTAACTCGCTCGCAATCGCCATCGTGTTCATTTTGACAGTTCTTGTATGAACGTGACAGCTAGCTGATTTCGATGCCAATTGTCAGCCCATACATGAACTGTCAAAATGAACACGATGCCGATTGCGAGCGAGTTAGACAATAAGCCTACAGGTCCTACGTATAAAAATACGTGAAGGTTTTTTTTTATTTTTTTATTTAAATTTACTTGTCAGCCGTTCGACAATTGTAATAACAATAATAAAATAATAATAATCCGTTTATTTCTTAGAACAGTTTCAGTTTCTTTCTTGTTTGTTTTTGTTTGTTTTTCTGTCTAAATCTCGTATCTAATTTCGTAATAATAACGTTCACAACATATAATGAACGTTATCTATAACAGCAAAAAGTATATTTTTTTAACGTATAAGGCTTAAATTATGTAACGTTATTTTTATATAACTTCAATTTGTATAAGATTTATATGGACTAATTTCTTTTAACATAACAAACATTTAACCTAACTGAAACAGCTGCAAGACATTGGTTAATTTTCGGCGAGCGAGCGAAGCGAGCGAGCAAGACGGTACGGAGCGGAAGCGACTCGGATAGGTTAGGTTCAAAGGCTAATGCGGGAGCGTAGCGCAGCGAAGCTCCCGCATTAGCCTTTGGTGTTAGTTATTTTTTTTATAACCACCTAGAAAACCCCCTAACCACATAAAAAACTGTGCATTATGCTTTTTGATGTTAGCTGTTATGAACATTATATGCTTTGATCGTTATTTCAATTGATATTATATATAAACAGCGTTATACCTTACAAAATTAGATATTTTAAGATTATAATTTTCGTTCAATATATCCAGTAAACGTTATACTAAACGAGTTTATACAAAGTGAGCGTATATATTATGAACATTAGATAATAAGTTGTTATATCTCGTATTACTTACCCGAGGTCAATACGAAGCCAACCGGTAGCTTCACGTTGAGTTTGTAATGTAAACAGAATTGTCACATATCACCGACAATTGTCGCTTTGGTGAAATAGGGGGCCTGATATAATTTTGAATTCCGTTTTTCCCAGTAGCTTAAACACTCACAAATCACAGGCAGCGCTAGTTAAGCCTGATTACATTGTCACTAGCGTGCTAACAAGTCGAATAAACACAGCCTATTGAATTTTGTATGTAAACTGAATTACTCATCGAAACGGCTGCTCGCTACAACGCTACCAATGGACGAGGCGAGTTTTCAGTGACTTAAGACAACCCCTTATTCATAAACGCTCTACAGGCTTCTGCTAACTTAGCAATCGTTTGTCCTTATCTGTCACTTTGACATTTACCTTTCCCAAATAAGGACAAACGATTGCTAAGTTAGCAGAAGCCTAAAGAGCGTTTATGAATAAGGGAGGTTAGTCTTTTGAAAAGCAGTTATTTGAATAAAGCTTGCTTGGTTATGGGGGATACACAAAACCAGAACTCACATGGGTCCTTTTAGAGACCCTCACAAATCAAAATAAGCGACCTCTTATATATATTTGTACACCATTATTATGGTAAAACAAGATTGGACATCAATATACACTGTAACACCAGTTTTACTTTTTTTTATGCAAATAAAATGATCTTATCTTATCTTATCTTCGCTTCGCTTCCAAACATGGAATCTCCCACCACATAGGCCATCGGCTAACACATCTGCCCTTCCCCGCACCCCGCGTACAAGCTCAGCTCTCAAATGGAGTACCTCCTTCACAATCAATAAGTGTCATTTCTCTTAAACTGACCTACAAAAACTATTTCAAATTGAGATTTACGATCGTTTTTGTCTCAGCTAAAGAATGCTTAAGTAGTGTTCCCTAGAAAAGCGTCGCTTGGTGTCGCATCTGCATAGGCGTCTTCGGAGAGTAGCCACCAGCCAGCGGCAGCGCTCCAACATATATTTCGCACGGAATTGGTTATCTTGCACGTAAGTAGCGGAGTAGCTAGGTAAATATAGAAGTGAAAACTTCTTTAGACGCGTTGAGCACTTTTTCGGATGGGTAAAAAATGAAACTCGCGTCAGGCGTAAGATGGAGGGAGACCTTAAGTACCAGGATATCAGATCCTCTAAGAGCTTATTTTGAAATACGAATGAATCGCGTTTGATTTTTTAAGTGTTTTTTTGTTGAGTCGTGGAGCAAAATACTAGGGCATCAGCACATTGCTAGAGGTCTGTCAATATAGATAATACGTACGTTTTTTTTGTAAGCGGCCAGTACGGTACGCGTCTTGAGCGTTATGGAGGCTACAACATTAAAATCTAATCTAAGCTGCTGTTTTCACTTCTGCCTGCACTCCCGGGGTGCTACCCGTCGCTTTTTGTTTATTGACATGGACCTCCGCAAAGTTCAGTGAAACTAGAACCTGCTGAAACATTCCGAAATAATTCCACAGATTTGAAACACCCGACTCCATTATCATCCGTTGCCGAAAATTCCCTTACGTTGTTAACTATTTGTATGAACTCAAAATTAACAAAGCAAAACATTTCAACGAATGTGTCTTAATGCAACTGAGAATAATTAATTAGGGTATACATATTTCATGATTTTACTTTAAACCAGCGTGTTTTAGTAGGTAGGTAGTTAAAATATTTTTTTATGTTAATTATCTAACTTATACAGAGGTAATGAGTTTCGTTTTCATAAAAGTAATGTAACTTTTAATTTATTTGCGTTATGCTAGTGCAGTCTATGATTCTGTATCAAAAAGTAATAAATTTTGCAATTTTCTTTTTCGTAGAATAAAATTAATATGAGAAAAGAGGCTTTTTCCTTACAAGCTTTTATTTGTTTGTTAGCTTGTAAAGGTCAAGTCCCGAAAGTCGAATGTACACTGAAAGACGAATGTCAACAAAATGCAGACAGCAATAAGCTTGTAACAGAAAAAAAAAACAAATATTTAGTAGGTATAAAAATATACTTTGTTATTTATCATCCAAGAGTAACATTCGTATTCATCATTACATAATATTGCGACCGGGGATCAAACCCAGTAGGTGTACTTAGCTTCGTACTCAGGTTCTAACTAACTAGATACTACACTAGGTCATAGTAAAACCAACCAGCGTAAGTCGGTGTAAAACAAAACATTCAACTTCATTTCACTAAAACTACAACTTTACCGTATGCTATAAACGAAACCCATCACTCATCCAAATCATTATTGAAACATACAATTTTACCCAAATATCTGGAATTCTCTCGAATTTATTCATGAATCGAATTCAGAATGGTGAATTTAAACCTTAAGCTGCAATCCCGAATTCACGAATTCCACGATACGTTATGTAAATATCGTTTGCGCCAGACAACGGAAATACCGAACGTATAATACATTTGCGACTAATTACTATCCCACCAAATTTCATGCAAAAGTGCTTGCACTGCTGTGTTCCGGTGTGGAGAGTAAGACAGCCGGGGAAATTACGGGCACAAGAGGCATTTCATCTAAGTCGTCTAGGTTGGCAACGCATCTGCAATCTCTCCGGGGTTGTGGGTGTCTATGGGCAGTGGTGATCGCTTACCATCAGGTGACCCACTTGCTCGTTTTCCTTCCTATTCACATAAAAAAAAAATCGCCAAGAAGCGAAAACTCAAAATGCTTTCACTGCTCTAAAGTTATCAAAGCCTCTAGTGTAAGTCTTTGCATAATATATAAAAACGTCTCGTTCGCGTTTACGTAAGCGTCTCAACTATATGAAAGAATTGGACGCGCCACTGGCGGATCGGAACGGCAACAAACTGAGCCTCTAGTGTAAGTTTACGCATATAAAAACGTCTCGAACGCGTTCACGTAAACGTCTCAATTACTATGGAAAAATTGGTAGCGCCACTTGCGGATCGAAACGGCAACAAACTGTTCCCACAGTATTTGACATTTGAACGCAAACGCGGTCGAGACTTATTTTGTGACTGAAAACCTACACTAAACATACTGTTCGCATAGTAGGTACCTATTTGTAATTTTAACGCAAATGCGTTCGAGGTGAATTCTGTGGCCAAAAACTTATAATAAGCATACTTAATATTTAACAATCGACGTTTCTTATGTTAACCAGTAACTCGTAAAGGTCCTTGAGATTTGTGTATATTGCCTTAGTAATTTTTGCAGTGAATGCGCGGCCGCACTCACCACAAGCCAGCACCCCTCCGATGTAATTATATTCGTACTTAGTCCGAGATAACTATGTAGTTCCGTCCTTTCTTGCTACTTGAACGCAACGTATAAAGACACCATAAAACAAAAAACAGCACCTGGCAACACTAATAACATATGTCATCTGTCATTTTGCGCTGGACGCGATAGTCACGAAAAGTACTTTTCTTTCGGGAAAAAATACATTTTACTGTATCAGTTATCGAAAATATTATACGGCACCATGCCAAAAAGAAAGAGAGATGTCGAGGAAAGCAGAACGAAAATACTGCAATTAGAGAAAAGGCTGGATAGAGATAGCGAAAAAATGTGACGCAATTTCGGCTTCTTCAAAGGGTAAGTGATTAGGAGTAATATAATACAGGGGGTTTAGGCAAAGAAATAACCATCTCTCTTCGTTATAATTATAAGTTCTTTACAACACGGGAAAGTTTTTCCCAAAAAATAGTTACGAAGATATGAGAACGTACGTATTTTCCGTGGGAAAACTATGTACCTACACGTCTCACTGTATGGAGACTTGAGTAAAATTAACTCTGTTTAAAAGCATTATCGTGTGACGATTTTGCTTTCTATCCGTTGGATAGAATTGGGTCAAATCTTGACATGTTTGTCACAATCCTAACCTAATTTGTTTGGGATAAACAAATTTATGTTTTCTGTTCAGACTAGGAATTTACTTTTTGCCTGCATATAATTCAGCTCGAATACCAGAGCTTGACCCAGAAACGGAACCTGAAGCATCAGAATTAGAAACTCAGATTACTTAAATAATAAGCAAATAAATAAATCTGATCAAAGTGACTCAGAAGAAGTGACTGATATTTTGTCGGCACTAGGTGAGTCGAATACTGGTGAGAAACAGTATGGAGACAAGGTGCATGATCAGATTTATAACACAATAAAGAATATTATTGTAGAAGGCCTGCCCAAGTAAAAGTCAAAAGCCCAAGTAGTATTTGTCAAAGAGAAACTTCTCGAGTCATTGCTGGTCCCTATCAACTGTAAATTATTTGATGTCACTAAATAGAACCCCAGGGAGTATTAAACGATCCCTCTAAGACACGTGATAACTTATTATAATTCATAATTCATTTATTGCATGAAAACGTGTACACAGGTACATGGGTATTATAAGAAAGACAGTTAGAAACGGGCTTGGCAATCTTGGGTCTGTATGAAGTTATTCACAACTTATCGAAGGAGGACTTTGACAGTCTGAATATCAATGCATATACCTATGCCTAATGCATAGATAACACTTATAAGAAATATTTAAGGTTCCAATTTAATTCGAGTTATATTAATACAATTGCTTACCATTCGGCATAAGCACCGCACCATTCCATTTCACAAAATTGTTAAAGCCGGTGATAGGATATCTTGAGATAAAAGAGCATTCGTTTAGGGGTTTATCTCAATGATCTGATTTGTCTGGGCTCAACTTATGATGAATGTGTCAGTAATGAAAAAATTTTAAAAAAGACATTTACTATGTCTAGATTTTGTCATAAATGGGGAAAAGAGAAATTTTTACTCCACTTAATATCAGAATTGTTTGGTTTCCAAATAGATTATAAAGGTGACATTAGCCCACACAAATATAAAATGGGAAAGACTGCGGAGGATAATTTAGAATTATTTAAATTTAGATTACTGCTCAATTAGGGACTTAGCAAGGATGTTAGGTAGTTTAGTTTTAGTGTGTATGACAATATCTTAGTGTGTAATGTTCGTTATAACAACGATTTTTGCGATTTTTAATTATTCATAACACAAATATCAGAATTTAAATCTGTCAAAATATTGAGATCATATAAAAACAATATGCATTTAAACAAATTGTCGAATTTCTCAAATCATAATATCAACTTACTTAATTAAATAATAAAAATAATAATAATAATAATAAAAAAAAAAAAAAAAAAAAACTAACATTGAAGGCTAAGGCGGAAGCTACGCTACGCTTCGCTCCCGCCTTAGCCTTCTGAACCTAACCTATTCGAGTCGCTTCTGCTCCGAACCGTCTTGCTCGCTCGCTTCGCTCGCTCGCACAATGCAATTGTTTTATGCATTCGGCACCAGCCAAATTTAAATATGCGACAAGAGATAGTTCGCTTACTTATTAAACATATTTTGCATGATGTTATACCCTCTAATCATTGTTCTAAATGTCGTTATGGATTTTAATCATTATATTGAATAATCGAATATTCAAATGAATTTATTGCAATCGTTGTTATGACTAATGAATGTTATATTGCTTGAAGCTTATGCTCGGTAAAAATATTATGATTTTAGAAAATAGTAAAATGAAATTATGCTAATGAAACGAAACTAGTATGATGATTGAACGGCACCCAATAATATGTAATGGTTTTGTGTAGTGTTACAATAAATTTTAAAGCAACAAAATTTAGGACTTTGGAATGGTTGGGGGTAATTATGATAACATTATTACCATTGGCCAGAAGGCCAAAGAAGATCTCACATGGTGGAAGAATAATATTAGGACTAGGCCACATAAAGCAGTATAATTTTGCTTTAGAGATTTTCTCAGATGCATTATTCGTTGGGGTACAGAATGTAATGGGAAGAGTGCTAAGGGAAGTTGGCCAATAGAAGAAAATAAAGATTTCATTAATTATCTGGAATTATTAGCGTTATATTTCGCTTTACGATGCTTTGCAGATGAGATTTTATTACGAATTGACAATACTACTGCCATTTCCTATATAAATAGGATGGGTTATATTCAATTTCCACTGTTAAATAACATTGCAAGTCAAATTTGGAAATGTTGCGAAGCAAGACATCTATGGATTCTTGCATCATAATATATTAATTCTAAAGATAACTTTCTGTGACAGATTATGAATCTCAGAGTTCAAATCAGGATACAGAATGGGAATTATCACAAGAAGTCTTTCAAACAATAGTTGACTCAATAGGGTATCTATCTATTGATCTGTTTGCTTCTCGTTTTAATGCAAAATGTGTTAAATACATTGCCCCTAGCACAGGGATCCATTGGCATGGAACATTGACGCCTTTACAATCGAATGGAGGGGGTTATTTTATACATTCCCTCCATTCTCGTTAATCTTAAAAGTATTGCGTAAAATTAAGACCGTTAGAACACCAGGAATATTAGTATTTCCAGTATGGCCCAACCAAGCCTGGTATCCATTGTTAAAATCTCTCATAGTCTTAGAAGTATGGTCACCACATCCCTTACATCTTCAACTTACCCTGGGGGCCTGTATTTTATCAGGGAATCAATGAAGAGAAGAATGCTACCTAATGATGCAATTGATGTTATGGTAGCATCTCTAGCCAAGAATAGCTTTAAGCAGTATGATTCACGTTTACGACAGTGGTGGCAATTCTGTAAAACCCATAATGAAGATGTAGTAAGCGCTGTTGTACCCAAGATTATATCATATTTAAGGTTAGTATTTCAAATAGAAGCCAAACTTTGAATTGCTAACGGTTAACTTGGTCTTTAATTTTAGATAGCCATATAGATCTGATAACGATAGAATAAAACGCTGGTGTAGGGGAGTTTATAAACTACTCCCAGGTATACCTAATACTCAAGTAATCATAATCAAGTACCTGGGACCCAGCCACTGTTCTGTCTTACCTCAAATACTGGTATCCTTTAGAAACTTTAAGTTTAAAAGAGCTCACTTTAAAGTCTAATGTTATTAGTTTTAACTACAGGACAGAGGGTCCAAATGCGGTCGCTAATTAATTACAGTAGATTAAACATAATGAAGAAGTCGTCGACAAAATTATCTCTACCGTGTTTCAGTAATAATCCAGACATTATTTGGCCTGTATTGACCCTGTTAGAATATTTGAAAAAGAACTAATGACTTAAGACATATAGTGACTGCATTAAATTATTTCTGACTGTAAAGGACTTCAAAAACCAGTTTTAACATAAACAATAAGTAGATGGCTCAAATTAGTGATAAAGTAGTATAGATGTCAATAAGTTTTCTTCACATTCAACTAGGCACGCAGCATCGTCGCCAGCATACCGTACAGGTCTCACAACAGACAGTATTTTAAAAGCTGTTGGGTGGTCTAGCAGGTGATCTACCTTTGCGAGACATTATAACAGACCTCTGAACATTGAGTGTAATACACAAAATGTATTTGCCCAATCTGTGGCATTGCCTAATTATTAATTAAAATAACGTTAACATTTTAAATTTAAATGTAGAATGTAAATTACCAAAGGCTGATTTTCTTAGGATTTCCTGTGGTTTTAAAATTATAAGAAATAATGTTACTGATTTTTGTAGTTTTAAATAATTATGTTCATTTTGGTTTATTATTAAGAAGATAAATTTTGAAATTTAGTTTGGATGTTTATATGTTTATTTTGGCTCTAAACATCTACATAGTTATCTCGGACTAAGTACGAATATAATGATAGGATTAAACGAACTTACCTGAAGTGAAGTTCGATCCTGATTATATGAAGTACTTAGTCCGAGATAAGGGAGCCTCCCGCCCTCCTCACGGATAGTCACTTTCTTACTATCCCCCTAGGCCTTATTATGATGACTCTAAACGTAATGACATATGTTATTAGTGTTGCCAGGTGCTGTTTTTTGTTTTATGGTGTCTTTATACGTTGCGTTCAAGTAGCAAGAAAGGACGGAACTACATAGTTATCTCGGACTAAGTACTTCATATAATCAGGATCGAACTTCACTTCAGGTAAGTTCGTTTAATCCTATCATTATAATGTATAGATGGCCACAGGTGTTCTGGCCTTATGCTCGACACGTTTTGCATCTAGTTCGTTGCGACGACTAGCCTCAAAGTCGCTCACTTTATCGTGCACCGTTTGCCTCCACCGTGGTCGGTCTTCAGCTAGAGACTCCCACTTGGATGGTTCAATGTTGGCTCGTTTCATGTGACGCTTCAGCACATCTTTGTACCGCAGAAACTGCCCGCCTTCTTTGCGCTTCCCAATAACTTTGTACTGAATAGCGATACAACTCGAACGGTGACCGACACAAGCATTTTGCCTGACGACGCCACTAATGCAAGACCGAGACGAGCCATAAGGCTACCAGAGCACTTTCGACTAAGTATGTTTTAAATTAACCAAGGTAGCCTCCCGGCTTTCCTCGCCCAAGAGTGTGACGTACATTATGCCTTAGTAACGTAAATAACTTTGTACAACTTGTATGTCTAAAATTGGTGAATTATAATTTGATTTAATCTCATATCTGAAGCCTTGAGTTTGAATCCATAAAAATTTAACCAAAAGAAATTTTAAAAGTTGTTTAAAAATTGAAAGCCAATCAGTATGCTTTGTAAGTTTTCGGCCACAAAATACGTCTCGACCGCGTTTGCGTTAAAATGTCAAATACTATGAGAACAGTGTGCTTAGTGTAGGTTTTCGGTCACAAAATACGTCTCGACCGCGTTTGCGTTAAAATGTCAAATACTATGAAAACAGTTTGTTGCCGTTTCGATCCGCAAGTGGCGCTGCTAATTATTCCATAGTAATTGTGACGTTTACGTGAACGCGTTTGAGACATTTTTATATGCGAAAACTTACACTAGAGGCTCAGAGCCTCTAGTGTAAGTTTTCACGCGAACAAACGTCTCGAACGTGTTCACGTAAACGTCTCAATTACTATGGAGAAATAGGCAGCGCCTCTTGCGGATCGAAACGGCAACAAACTGTCTTATACTCGTAGTATTTGACATTTTAACAAAAACACATTCGAGACGTATTTTGTGACGGAAAACTTACACTAAGCATACAGTTTGTTGCCGTTTCGATCCGCAATTTTCAGCAAAACCCAACACAGTTTTATGGGATGTTACCGTCATTTTTACAGAAAAATCTGCAACGAAATAGTTGGTTTCCAACAATAAAGAAATCAAGAAACTTCTTTGAACCGACCAATCACACTTTGTAAATCAAAAACCAGTTTCATCCGGTCCAGTCCGGTCGAGTATGGCACCATAACGTCACTAACCCACTGGCGATGCGCAACTACAAGATAATTTTACAATACATTGCGTGTTACCATCAGACAGTGATATAGTACAACGCCTCTACGCGTTCAATGGACAGGGAATTCGAAGAAAAAATCGCGTATGTTTCTGGTACAGTAATCAGTCGTTTTCGTAGCCATACCCGCAAATTACCCAAGGGTGCAAACGACCTACCGTAAAGCGGCGTTTATGTGGAGTAAATAGTAAAATTATTTATTTATATAATTCAGTTGGCTCATAAATTCGGTAATTTAGTAGCGGTCGCGAGTTGGGCTAAAAATCGTATTTATTTCATTTGAGTTGTTAGGTTCAGTTATGTTTTAGTTTCACATGCTATTTTAAACGCTACGCGTCAAGGTCAGCATCTATTGATAATTAACAATTAGGTATTTACTGGAATCAATTTATTTTTATATTTTTTGGCGATTGTATTTGTGTAAGTGCAACTTTTAGAGAGCCTCTCTTCTCTCTTCTTTATTCGCTCTTTTTGTTTGTTCGTTCGCATTCGTTTAGACTTTTCATTTTGTTCCGAGTCTTCTGTCAGTCAGAAATTTTACAACTACTTAGCAATTTGAACGGAACCTGCTAAATGCATATTTTGAAAAAAAAAATGTTGTGAATGTCCACTAGCGTGGACACACCTTGACAGTTGTACAGCGGTCAGAAATGGCATGTTTGCCGCCCGCACAGTTTTATTAGCACGTTGCGACGCTAACGGCTAACAATGACTGGTAATGACTGTTTTACGTTCTTACACCAGATTTTACTTATCTTTAGATAATGTATACACACACATAGAAGTCAAGTCTTTATCCCGTAGGGGTAGACAGAGCCCAAGGTAACAATATCTACAGGCTAATTTCCGCAAGACTGGGCGTAGGTGGAAATTGGAAACAAAATAGTAAAAGATTTCTAAGATTTTCGCCCAATCCCTTGATGGGCTTTTACAATTTGCGTGGGAAGAAAAGCCACTGGTACATTTTATATTTTTTCTTTACTCCCAGACTAAATGTACCGATGATGTTGAATTATACTACTAATATTATAAATCTAACTAATATTATAAATGCGAAAGTATGGATGGATGGATGGATGGGTGGATGGATGTTTGTTTGTTTGTTACTCAATCACGCCAGAACGGCCCAACGGATCTGGATGAAATTCGGCACATAGATAGAGGAAAGTCGGGAATAGCACATAGGCTACTTTTTATCCCGGAAAATTGCGTAGGTAGTTCCCGCGGGATAGTGATAAACCAATTCTTTGCAGACGAAGTCGCTGGCAACAGCTAGTAGTATTATTATAAATTACTCGAATATAGCTCGCATATAAAACGGTAGCAACAAAACGCCCAACCTATCCGACATCAAATAAAAATACAAGATCCATTAACACATTAAAATTATTAAAAACGCCACTCCAGCCGAAAATGTAAGTCCATTTTAATGAAAACCTAAGAAAAGTCATAAAAAGCCTTAGACTCCCATAATCACCCCATAGTCGGACCGGAGTTAACACCATGGCATTTATCGGACATAAAAAGGGGGGTAGTTTTCCCGCTCGAGGGCTGAGGGTACGCTTAAAGGAGATTAACTGGTGCTGTAATGATGTGATAAAAGATGGGGTAAATTTAATTGGGTTAAACGTGTGAAATTAACTTTGTAAAAATTCCACAGGGCAGCGTGTTAGGCACCAATCATTTCTTCTAGGCCAAAATTGACTATTAAGAAGATGACCAAAACAATCTTAATTGCATATGACTACCTCCAAATTAATGCCTGTATTTTTAC
The DNA here is from genome assembly GCA_963854515.1 of Pandemis heparana. Lineage (NCBI taxonomy): Eukaryota > Metazoa > Arthropoda > Insecta > Lepidoptera > Tortricidae > Pandemis > Pandemis heparana. The sequence continues at coordinate 15,408,748 of OY978012.1, read as the reverse complement.
GGCACAAAGAAAGTTGCCGCCGGCTAGTCAGAGAGCTGAAATAATAGGATGTGCTTATTATTATTACAAAAATAATAAGATACCGTTTTTATAATATTAATAGTTCTATTCAGCACTGTTCTATAATGTGACGAAGAGAAATCTGGCTTACCATATGGGTGGGAAGGCGGGGCAGGGCACAGTATTTAGTTAGTATCGGTTCAAGTTTTGCCGGTTGTCTGTAGCGATGATAGAGATGGAAGAGAAAAGATGAAGCGAAAGGTTACAGTAAAGTTGCCCTTACACTAATATCACGGTGAAATAAAACGCTGGGTTTATACTGTGTCCTAAAATAAATCCGTAATAATTCAACTGGAGTTTGAGTTTTTTAAACTAAACAGATAATAAATGATTTTCAGTTTCTTGAAATGTGATTGACAAATGTTTCCATCCATGTTTCATTGGTCGATGTATAAAGGTGTACAGCGTCAAAGATACGACTTCATGTCGGATCAAAAATTACGACAAAAACCATTTAAGAATAGAACAGAAGCGTTCTATTTATTGGCCTAATCTAACCAGAAGAGTAAAAAACAAAATTGGAACGACGATTTATAATTTTAAATTCTGTTCTTTTTCTAAGCGGCCAGTTGCAAACCATAGAGGATAGAGGTTTTGTTAAAATAGTTCAAAGTAAAAGTGAAACAATATCATGACCTTAAAGCACACACACTGACGTGTACACTTATCCGCGGATAACAATTTAACGATGTTTGCGGATTTCAATCTGCAAGCCCGCATAAGGATAATAACCTCGAGGGGCCCGTATCCAACTGCGAGCAAATAGATTTAATCAACGTATTTTACTGTACTCAAAGCTATTAGTATCTGTCTAAATAAATAATCAAAAAAACTGCTTATTAATAAACACACTAGCTGTTGCTCCCGACTTTGTCCGTGCAGAATTAGATAGCCTTTAACACACAAGTAATGTGGCTTCCTATTGGTAAAAGAATTTTTAAAATTGGGTCAGTAGATGTAGAGATTACCCCATATAATGTCACATACTCAAAAACCCACTTTACCTTTTTATAATTAAACTACGTTAAATATTGATCAAGTAAAGAACTCATAAACTAAAATCTGGATCTTTATCACAAGTTTATTTTATTATACCTACAGTTCATAATTCCTATTTTTACTTTCTGAAGTCTAAGCTCTCGCTAGGTGACGGTAGCGAACATCCTCTGCAAGAAATCTTTTCTATTCGCTTTATTCGTATGGCATTATCCCAATTAGCCACTTTCTAGTTCTCAGATAATGCCAATTAAAATTGATAGCAATATCCGACCGTAAAACTCCGCCTTAGCGAGCCACATAAACTACCTTTTATCTCTGCTACTTTCTAGAAAAATGATAAAGACCATTCCATGGCCACTTTTTCTCTGAAACAATTTCCACCCAATCGAGACAAAGGAAACTAGGTCCTATTCTCAAAGTGTTTGGTACGTCGCAATTTTTTCGTGCACGACACCGTTTTAAGATTCCGAGCCGAGCACTTTATCGAGTATTGGCTATAATTTCCACTTAAGTTTTCTTTTATAAAGTTGGCTACTTATAAAAAGGCAGTGGAGTCTCTGGGGTGTATTATTTGTTCAGTGACTCGAAATGTAATCGAATTCGGTGTATGAAAGTTTGGCTTTGTTTTGTTGGTGTTGTGAAGTGTGTAGTTTTCCGTTCTTTTTGTAAAGAGTCGTCATCATATCAACCGGAAGAGGCCCACTGCTGGTCTGGCCTTCCACAAGGATCCTAACCGTGATTTTCTGCTATCCTCAGCCAATGGCTTCCTGAAATCTTTGTCGATTGTCCATCCGTCTTTCTTTATGAAGTAGGTAGGTAAAGAAAACAATGCTAGTTTTTTTATCTCGCCAGTTCTATTATACAAATTTAAAGAAAGAAAGAAAGAAAAAACAATTTATTGCCACAAAAACAGATTTACAAAAAAAATACAAATTAAGTAAAAGTACTCCAAACGGTTTATGTGTACTTCGACGGAATTTTTACTGAATTTGCTGGTTTTCTTGGTTTAGAGTACATTTTTAATATTTTGAAGTAGTATTGAATAGCAAATATACTTAAGGAAGTAAAAGGGTAAACTTTGTTTTTTGTGTGTTGAGAGTAAACCCCGAAAATATTTAGCAGATTCTAAAAAAAAAAACATATATCAGAAGTAAGCTAACCTAAAGAATCCTAGCTTAAATCAGGGTATTTTTGATACCAGCAAAATATCACACGGGGCGCAGAATAAATATCTAAGCAACAGCTGGTTTTAAAATTAAAAATACACATTTCTAGCTCTACTTGGAAACGGTAGCGGTTCAAAAACAAGCGATGTTTTTATTTGCTTCAAACGGGGCAGCTTTGCAGTTCACAAAATCCTTGATACAATTTTAACCAAATACAAAATGATTTATAGAGCAAAACATCACTGAGACTTGCGCTATGCCGAATTCCCAACTGCGAGAGACGCTCGACAAAACCAGTGGCAGCTTGCGTTGCGAGTGCATCTCGACCATGATTTATCACCCGAGATCTCTTAATAACCCCCCCAGTGGATTTCATAAATCACAAGAGTATATTAACTCCTCGATTGTAGAAGTGTTTCTGAAATTTTACGTTTAGTTTAATTAAAACTGTTAATTAGTTCAGAGAAGCTTTTTGCAAAAGTAGTTCTGATATTATTTATCTGATATTTAAATGTGATATAGTCAGATCTGTGGTCGGTTTGCATGAACTTATAGAGTTAATTTTGAAATGGACCTTCGCTATGCCTGATTCACTAAATAACTTTATTTTTTATTATGTATATAGTTGCTAAAGACCAATTATTGATTCTTATAAGGGTTCCTTTTCGCCGTTTGAGATACAGACATTTCTATTATTACCGTATTCTAAATATAGGTAATATAATTGTTTCAAATAATGAATGACTTCTATGAATAAACGCCCTTAGATATTTTATAGTAAGTGCGTTGAAATCAAAAATGATTTACCGAACACTTACAGAAAATGCGAATAACAACATAAATATTAATGAATCAGAGATAGATGACGAATCACACAGGATTTATGGTCCAAAATAACAACTCATGTTTTGTTTATTTGCTCGTAAATAAACAAAATGTACATAATGGTATTTTCATGAGATGACGGGTATTTGGTTTTGCATTTTACGATCGTTTTGTTGTAGATTTCGATGCAGAATAAATGCTTTCAACCCTGCGAGATTTATATCCCATCACTTTCCAGACAATTGTCTAACCGTACATCTTTATAAATTGATGATAGCATTGTACATTATACAAGGAATAAGAAATAAGAAACGCTTATTATTCAAAACCGTGTACAATTGTGATAACATTATTTTTATAAGTTTCAACAGTTTGTCCACTTTGGACGTACCTACAATGATTAGTTACTTTGTTATTACTATTTCTATCAAAATGTTGATCATTCGTACAAAAGTTATCTTTTCGTTTAAATTCTAAAAGCACATGCAAAGTAAAAGTTCCTTAAGTTTATTTTAAAATTTATTACCATCTAGAGATTTTATGAACCCAGGCATATACAAACATAATATTTATCTACCTCATTATACCTACTCAATTGTTAAAATAATACAAAAACGTAGTTAGAAAAGCAAAAACCGAAATAGAATCTTCAAACCTCTTCTTTTCATTATTTTTATGAGCTCGCTGAACTGATTTTTGGCGTACAATACAGTATTCTGAAAATTATGATCTAACTAGTTAATCTAACTAACATTTATAAATGCGAAAGTATGGGTGGATGTTTGTTTGTTACTCAATCACGCCAGAACGGCTCAACGAATCTGGATGAAATTCGGCACATAGGTAGAGAAAAGTCTGGAATAGCACATAGGCTACTTTTTATCCCGGAAAATTCCCGCAGTATAGCGATAAACGAATTCTTTGCAGACGAAGTCGCAGGCAACAGCTAGTAAAGTATATGCATCACACACGTCTCAGATAAAGTTGAACCATTTTCGATTAGGCTAAGTACACCACTTTTTCGTGTCACAAAACTAACCATCACCACTACTTAGACACACAAGCAGAACCACTTAAATCCATGTTTCTAATCCAAACTTGTGTAAGTTAAATCAAAGGGATGTTCCCTAGTTTGAGCGTGGATCAAGCAACAAGTTGTCAAATGAATGTCAGCGCACTCCTGTAATTAGTGGCGCGTCCCAAGCCCCCTACGAGTTGAACGGTTAGGGGAACACATAGGGATGGCATCGGTTGCTACGATTTGAGTGGGTTACATACATAAATTTCTCAGCAATTTTGGTGCAGCGTCGAATTGCGTTAAAAGCATTCTGTAAGCATTGAAATGAAATGAAATAATGAAATGAAATGAAATTATTTAATTCGCAAGAACATACACAGGTGTCATTTTATAAAATTTAAGACATTCTAAGAGGAGGCCTGTGCCCAGCAGTGGGACGTGTATAGGCTGGACAGAGAGAGAGAAGACATTCTAGCTGGAATAGCTTATTAGAGTTGATAACGTTAATTAACTTTAACTGATCGTCTCCCAAGAAAATATTTGAACAAACTCCTTTATTTTTCCTATTCTGCAACGAAATTTGCGAAATATTTACTACAATCAGGCACTTGTCCCACAGCGGCGAGTAGCGTGAAGCGAGAGTTTTTTAGTATGGAAGTTTTGTCGCTTTTGTCGCCGGGCGACAAAAGTTCCATACTATAAAATACTCGCTGGCGGTGGGACAAGTGCCTCACTGTACATTAATCTGATAAATCTTTAACAAAGTCAAAAGTCAAAAGTCAAAGTCAAAAGTTTATTTTGCAAATAGGCCGCCGAGGGCTCTTTTACATGTCTTTTTTTGAATCTACCAGCGCATTCGGAAAGACCATCATTGCCAAGAAGAATGCGCCGCAAGAAACTTGGCAGAAAGTCATTTTTTCAAAATAAAATAGATTTACAATAGTACTTAAATTCTACTTAACTTACCTAATACAATTAATACATTTTATAAAAGGGATGTAAAAGGTCCCTAAGTTAAGACCGTACCTTAAATTACATTGGTCTATAGTAGAGATGTATAAAGTCTCTACTGGTCAGACAACAGACAGGCAGAGCCTAAAGGTAACAAGACCTAAAGGTCACGTTTATCATGATTGCGAGCGCAAAGGTGTAAACAATAAAGTATCCTGTTTTATCAGAATTATATTATCATTTTTGAATGATGAACCAAACTATGCTAGGATTATGCTTTACCAGTTACGCCACACTCATTAGAGCTGGAAGCGAGCGTAACCATAAATTGCGCAATCATGTGTTCCACGGAAATCCCATTGCAACGGCGGAAAAGCTGGAAATTGGTCGGGTTTTTCCTTACTTTTTATTTCCTTTCCATTGAAGATCAATATTAGAAGTGGATATCACCTTCGTTACAAAGTTGAACGTGGTTTTTTGATTTAAGAGCGATTTAATGATTTAAATTTATTTGAACGCGGGTTAAAAATAAAAAAATAAAAGAAATACAGACTTAACTTAAGAATTAACATTAGATTGTTTTGTTAACAATAAAAACTTGAACTCAATGGCAAAAGGAGCGGGCTCAGCTCATGCTTTACTCATAATCCCCATTAATGTTGGTTTAATCTATAGAGTAGCAATCAAACACACGTCTTCAAACATGAAACATGTCTATAAAATGAACTGAAGCATTAGCTTGTTACTCCAAAACGACTTGCTTACATATATCTTGCTAACTAATACACAAATACATCCCTACGAATCGAAGTTTATTCGAAAGGAACCCTAATTACATGCTTTATTAATAAAGATCTTGCTTGCTCTGTAACAGAGTAGCGAGGTAACCATGACGTCTTAATGCGATTCATTTTCGAACCAAAGTTGGATAGATCGCTGTTAGATCCATACTAGAAGTGTCAAAAATGACAGCTATAGAATCGGAATTGAATTGCGTAAAGACGTCATGGTAAGGCCACTGGTTTTGTTTAATTGACAGGCCTTCGCAAAGTAACCCATAATTTCATCAATCACGCTTTTGAAAGCTTAAGAACTCGTTTATGCTTGGCATCGTTGCTTCATATCACCTGGAAACCAATCAATCGCTCACAGGAACAATAAACCGTTAAAAAGAAGCCTAAAATATCCAAACACGCTTCAACAGATTATTCCTTTGACGGCCCCAATATGGCGCCGATGGGGCCAACGATCTTGAATATAATAGAGCCTTAATCCGCGCCGCAGCGAAGTAATTTAAAGAAAAATAACATTAGCAATTCAGATTGCTTCGTCGGAGGCATTATTAAGTGTCAAAGTGGAAAAAATGAGGCAAATTGACTTTTGGATCACGATTTATCTGATCGAGTGTGATTAACGGATGGTGATGGGGTGAGATTTGATGATCAAATTAATAAAGAAAGCGTGATGATTGATGGTGGTGACACCTTTGGAAGTATTAGATATTTTTTAAGCGACCTGTATACGGTTCTGTTCAGGCGTTATTTTGCGGAGCTCCATAATTAAACTAAATGGATAACAGAACTTTACTTGGGGGAGGCTTATGTCCACCAGTGGACGTCCTGTGGCTGATATGATGATGATGATGAACTTGACTTTGCTATTTCGTTTAGTGAAGTCAAATGATGTAGAATAGCCGCGCTCGTGTAGAACTTTATATGTTAAGGAAAGGCATGACTGTTATTTTTTTTTTTATATTTATTTACATCAGATACCCATTATAGGCTATAATAGCCTAAAATAAAGACAGTGAAAAAAAAATCAGAAGTTAACCTGGATCTATCAACAAACCACTGGTGTTCGGCGCAACTGCACATAACACGTGATGTCAAGCACTCACGACCATCCGCGGTGCTTCATATCAGCCATAAGACGTCCACTGTTGGACATAGGCCTCCCCCATAATAGACCTCCGGTTGCCTCGTTTGGAAGCAGCAGCTTGCGTCCACCTTAAACCCGCGACTTTAACCAAGTCATCTGGCCACCTCGTTCGTGGACGTCCTAGGCTGCGCTTGCCGATCCGCAGACCTAACTAAGTATTCAGTAACATGAATCAATCATTTTATCTTAACATTTGAGAGTCCATTGTGAATTTTTATTGTTATTTCACTTCTGTATGTGAACTATTTAATTTGACTACAAACACCATTAACGCCCGAAACCCAACTGGCGCAGTCGGTAGGACAATAACCCTATCGACTGCGCCAGTCGAGATTCTCAATTTTTCGTTATTTCAAGATTCACACACAGCGACACAGACCTGGCTTACGCACCGCCATCAACGCATTTAGGCGGCGTGAAATAAAGGGCATGTGCTTCTTAATGACTATAGCGAACTCGTCATAAAGCAACGCCGCTAATTTGCGTGTAATGCGGGATGCGGGATGTGTGCGAACGAAGATTGTACCTAACTGTAAAAGGGGACATTTGTCGCAAAAAATTGGGATAGTATAATAAGTCTTTATCCCTTTCGAAATAAACAGAGCCTAAGGTAAGACCTAAAGGCCACGTTTAGCATGATTATGGGCATATGGGTGGAGAGGAGAATCAACCCACTCCACAGTGTCGATTATAATCTGAGGTTTGAGTTGAGTACAGTTGGTCCCAGACCAGTATGAGAGGATAGTAAATTGTCGAAAAAGACAAAGGTATTCCGGGACCATACGGTTTTGTTTAGCTTGCCTTTTGAATTTATTTTAGACTAGTCCATGACTACGACTACGCATTTGTTTATCGCGTGCCCGCGGAAACTTTGCAATGTTCTGGGATGAAAAGTAACCTATGTCCTTTCCGGAGTCTCAGCCTATCTCCTTTGATGTCCTACTGCTAGGCAAAGGCCTCCCGTTTTTTTAAAAATAAGGGGGTTTGGATCATTAGCTCTCCACGCTGGTCGGTGCATAGTGGGTGAGTCGCCAGAGCCTTGTTTGTTCGGCAAGGGTGCACCATAAGCAGATAAGGCTGACTTGGGGCCCGGAAGATGTAAGTAATAAGCCCTTTAACACCCTAGTAATAAAAGGGACTATTACAAAACAATAAGCCCCTCCTACATCATAATACGTGAAGTGTTGTATGTGCCTAAGCGTCAGAAATCGAATACAATCGAATGGCTGGTCCAATATTTGGTGTTTGCCCGTCGATACCGTGAATCAGCCACACCTTGTAACAGGTTTCTATTCACTAATGGGTTATTCGAGTAGTTCCAATAACTTAGCAGCTCATTCTTATATTTAGTCGATCGTGGTAAAAAAGTATTCCGTTACAAAATTCAATAAAAGTGTATCGAAGGCTGGCCTCCCATAAGGTACCTAATAATTAGTTATCTATTACAACAGACTACACGCGATCTGAGTGAGATATTTTTTCTTAAGTAGGTACCTGTATCAAAGTTAGGTTAGGTTAGAGTTATATTAAATTTTCTTGAAACTACGGACGACTCTACATCTGGAAAGCGCGTCTCTATATTGCATGTTTTAACAACTAAGCACTAACAAAAAACCTAGACGGCCTAGCAACTAAAAACTACAAACATAAGCAAAATCACCATCAGAATATTATAACAATCCCGCTCCCAAAATTGTTACGTTAATAATTATGACTGTTATTAGTTTCCATATCGTAATTTACAGCTCTGTCCGTGCCAGTAAACTCGATTGGTCCCGTAAACAGAAGCACTACGCAATTAGCTACAGACTATATTAATTATTAAACGGGATTTAGGATATCAACAATTCAGAGCCAACATTATAATACTACTAGCTGTTGCCAGCGACTTCGTCTGCAAAGAATTCGTTTATCGCTCTCCCGCGGGAACTACGCAATTTTCCGGGATAAAAAGTAGCCTATGTGCTATTCCAGACTTATCTCTATCTATGTGCCGAATTTCATCCAGATCCGTTGAGCCGTTCTGGCGAGATTGAGTAACAAACATCCATCCATCCATCCATACTTTCGCATTTATAATATTAGTTAGATTAGATTAGCTGCTGCCCGCAACTCCGTCTGCGCAGAGTTCGCTTATCGCTATCCCGCGGGAACTATACAATTTTCCGGGATAAAAACTATCCTATGTCTTTCTCCGGGTCTGAAATTATCTCTATACCAAATTTCAACTAAATTGGTTTAACCATGAAAGATAACAGACAGATAGGCAGTTACTTTCGAAATTTCCACTTCCTAGCCAGGGGAAGACGTGAAATTGTATACACACCTCGGGCAGTGATAAAGAAAGCCTCAGGCCGCATGTTTATCGCCTTCGCCTTTGGCTCGTGTGACAAGTTCCTGCGTACTGAGACATTCCTTATTTCACCAATCATTCGAAACCAATTTTGTATTTTTTATTAACGGACATGGAACTAAGCATTTATTTTTTCCATTTTCCATGTGATTGCGACTAAAGTTTAAAATGCATAATGGTATAAAATACATAATGGTTCAAAATATATAATGCGATTTTCTCAGAAAGTGACAAATTAACAGGATTGTTATAAAACAAACCTAACCTAACCTAAACCAATCTACAGATTACGATGTCAACAAAGTTAACTTTGTTAATAGTTTCTGAGAAAATAGCATTATATATTTTGAACCATTATGTATTTTAACCCATTATACATTTTAAACTTTATGTATTCTGATGCGCACCCAACTGGAGGGAATTTCTCACAAAATTTTCAAAAGCCTAAAACAAATTCCAATTACCAGTATTTTTTTCCAAACACGTCAAAAATCACCGTCCTCGTATTTACGAATCTCTGTAGCCATCTTATCATAACCAAAATATGACAAGAGCAGACGCACACGTTGCGATTTGGCGCGATTACAGTTCGCGCTCACGTCCCCGTTTTACAACCAGCCGCACGTGTGCGGCGGGGCTTACGTTATATTATTCATACATTCTGTCTATACTTCCACACGCAATCTAGAATGGCACATTACAACGTAATGACGGGACTTTATGTCGACGGTTTAAGGTTGATATTTACGCAGTTTGTGCTGGCATAATGGTATATTCAATTGCCGGTGCATAATTTGGTGTAGGTTAGTATTTTGAACGTAACGATGCAGGTTTTTGGTGTCTGGCACAGAGGAATTGACCAATTACAGGTTGTAATGGTGTGTGTGTTCCCAATCCGCATTGGGCCCGCGTGGGAACTATATAGCCCAAGCCCTCTCATTCTGAGAGGAGGCCTGTGCCCAGCAGTGGGACGTATTTAGGCTGGAGAGAGAGAGAGAGAGGTTGTAATCCTACTAATATTATAAAGGTGAAAGTTTGTGAGTGTGTGTGTGTGGGTGAGTGTGTGTGTTTGTTACTTCTTAACGCGCAAACGGCTGGAAAATTTAATGACTTTAATTTGATTCAAATTTTGATTCTGCGCATAAATTGCGGGCAATCTAGTTTATCAATATATTTCAACTAATTTACACAAAACCTTGAAAAATTATACGTATACTTAAAGCTTTCGTGAATACGGGTGCAACCAAACCGCCGCGTATACGCAGTGACGTGTCGTATGCGTCACGTTTTCTCACCGTTTCTTCATACATTTTGTTGCGATTACGTAACGTCGCCGTTTTTTAAGCGGCGGTGTGGTCGCACCTTCATCTATTTAGATTTTTGAACATTTATAAAAAGGGTCAGCATTTTGCCTTCGCATGGCTACCATTTTAGAACCATACAGCCCCAACGGCTATCGGTTCTACCAGCAATACATCCACTACTAAGGCGTGTGATTTAATTAGCTGAGCTATGTCCTTAACTACGGATCTCCTTATTCCTGATTCGTTCTTGCAAATACAATCCAAGCATACCAAATGATGACCAGATGGCTAATAGAATAGATAACAACTATTATTTATATTATTATCGATGTCTCGAAAATATCAATAATCCCGCCCCGTGTTGCCAAATGTATGAAGGACACACTTCTTCGCTTTCGTGCTTGTTTAAAATAAATATTAATAATTTGATTTCTTTAATTATGAAATCAATTTTATAACTATTAATTACCCTTTATTTCAATCACCATTTATCTATAGCCGCTCATTGGAAGTGCTTTGTTGTCTTTCTTACCTGAAACAAATAAAAAATATGAGTTAAAGTTCACGCTGGAACACAGTAGCACAAGCACTCAAGTTTTCGCATATAAAAACGTCTCGAAAGCGTTCACGTAAACGTCTCAATTACTATGGAATAATTGGCAGCGCCACTTGCGGATCGAAATGGCAACTAAAATTTCTCATAGTATTTGACAGTTTAACGCAAACGTCATCGAGACGTATTTTGCTATCGAAAACATACACTAAGCATACTGGTGCTTGGCAGCAGAATAAGCGAGTAAGACGAGGTCCAATTTCCATAGAAAATTGTTGCCATACTCGTAACAATCATAAAGAAGTGCAACTGGTACCTACATTCTACGTTTTTTCTTTGCTCCCAGACCAGGGGCCTTACCATAACGTCTTAATGCGATTCAGTTCAGGTTCGCTCGCTGTCAGATTCGTACTAAAAGTGACAGCTAAAACTTGAACTGAGTCGGAATTAGGGCGTCACAGTAAGGCCCCAGCATGGAAGTACGAATTGGGTACAGAGACCTTACCATGACGTCTTAATGCGATTCAGTCTAGGTTCGCTCGCTGTCAGATTCATACTAAAAGTGACTAAGTAAGATGCTAAAACTTGAACTAAGTCGTAATTAGGAAGTCATCATGGTAAGGCTCCAGGTTATGTATTTGTCATTTCCATTGATAATTTTGTAATACAGTTTCTTCTTGTAATGTATTATAAGAGCGTTTCTAAAAAAGTTTGTACATTTGTCGTTTGTAGGTGTCCTGTGCAGATTTATTATTTTCTTTAATCACCAGGCCACTGTGTATTTTATTTGAGTTATTGAACATAAAATTCGTTTCATTATCTTAAATATAAATTAACTGTCTTAAATGCATATGTATTTGATCATTTAAAAAATATTTTTTTAAAATAATCGTTCAGTAAAGTTTGTATGAAAAGGTAAATGTCCCATTGTAAATTTCGAACCTAAAATATCGATTTTGGAAATCAGTTTTACGTTCTCGATTCCGTGGTGTGTTTTATTAACTTATTATAGGCTCAAGCGATTACTTTCTACATTGTTTTCATATCCTTGTCTAAGAAATAATGTTTAAAATTAACGATTAAAGTTTGTCCCAGAAAAAGTTCCAATTTTGATTCCAGTTTTTGTTACCGCATTTTCGTCCCAAAAGGTATTTCTTACAAAAATTTGTAGATTCTTTATAGGATGCTGGTAACACTAGCATCATATAGCCACCTTAATAATAAACAGTCACCTTTCAAAAATCAAAACTGCGAGTTGATAAAGTGCGTCGATGGTCAAACCTGAAATAAAAGTCCTCTTTTGTTACTGGAAAAACCTGGGTAAATTTTGTGTTTTTATTACTTTGAACTAAATTCTATTTATAAACACTTTATCAAGATTCATATTCTTAAATTCTTCGTTCAAATAGTACGTTATATTTGGTTTCATGAATTTTTTAAATGTGCCGGGCACCATATTTTCCACCATTGGTTACTTCCTTTTTTGTTACTTTTGAATGGTAACGTATGGCTAGGAAATGGGAGTAACAAAAAAGAATTCCTAAGGCAGTGTGTAGACTATTTGAAAATGACTTTATTTATATACATGAGAGATATTTTTATTTTTATTTGACAGTATTTGTGTATTTTATTTAATGTAGATATTTAATATAAACGTAGATATCAAAAATTAATGGTATTTAATCACTCTATCTTTTAAAAAATGTATGTAGTGATTATAATATTGAAACCTGACTAATGAATACTGTGCCTAAGAGTTCCTAATTTGTTACCAATGTTCCTCTTATTGTTACTGTCCCGTAAAAAAATACGAAGTTTTGTTCATTTTTGTTTATATTTGTTTAAATATATATAATTTCTAAACGACACTGAAAATTAGAACACATAGAAAAATCCGAAAAGTAAAGCTATGGCCGGGAATCGAACCCGGGTCCTCGTCATTCCGTGACGCGTGCTATACCCCTACACCACCCATAGCAGGTGAGTAAGCGTTCGAATTTTTCTATCTATTACTAACTGTCACGTGACCTAGTTACTATGCGATTATTTGTCGCGAAGCGTCATCTATTTGAATAATGTGTCTGTACGACACAATTACAAACTCCCGTGGAACATCTACTGCTCACCAGGGACGAGAGATGGCGCTGTATTTCAAATGATAGGAAATATCAAATGAATTAAGAAATTTTTATTTCTTAATTTTTATGTTTTACTTTTACGGTTTTACCGTTAGAAATTTAATTTCTAAACGACACTGAAAATTAGAACACATAGAAAAATCCGAAAAGTAAAGCTATGGCCGGGAATCGAACCCGGGTCCTCGTCATTCCGTGACGCGTGCTATACCCCTACACCACCCATAGCAGGTGAGTAAGCGTTCGAATTTTTCTATCTATTACTAACTGTCACGTGACCTAGTTACTATGCGATTATTTGTCGCGAAGCGTCATCTATTTGAATAATGTGTCTGTACGACACAATTACAAACTCCCGTGGAACATCTACTGCTCACCAGGGACGAGAGATGGCGCTGTATTTCAAATGATAGGAAATATCAAATGAATTAAGAAATTTTTATTTCTTAATTTTTATGTTTTACTTTTACGGTTTTACCGTTAGAAATTTAATTTCTAAACGACACTGAAAATTAGAACACATAGAAAATTTGTAATTGTGTCGTACAGACACATTATTCAAATAGATGACGCTTCGCGACAAATAATCGCATAGTAACTAGGTCACGTGACAGTTAGTAATAGATAGAAAAATTCGAACGCTTCCTCACCTGCTATGGGTGGTGTAGGGGTATAGCACGCGTCACGGAATGACGAGGACCCGGGTTCGATTCCCGGCCATAGCTTTACTTTTCGGATTTTTCTATGTGTTCTAATTTTCAGTGTCGTTTAGAAATTAAATTTCTAACGGTAAAACCGTAAAAGTAAAACATAAAAATTAAGAAATAAAAATTTCTTAATTCATTTGATATTTCCTATCATTTGAAATACAGCGCCATCTCTCGTCCCTGGTGAGCAGTAGATGTTCCACGGGAGTTTGTAATTGTGTCGTACAGACACATTATTCAAATAGATGACGCTTCGCGACAAATAATCGCATAGTAACTAGGTCACGTGACAGTTAGTAATAGATAGAAAAATTCGAACGCTTACTCACCTGCTATGGGTGGTGTAGGGGTATAGCACGCGTCACGGAATGACGAGGACCCGGGTTCGATTCCCGGCCATAGCTTTACTTTTCGGATTTTTCTATGTGTTCTAATTTTCAGTGTCGTTTAGAAATTAAATTTCTAACGGTAAAACCGTAAAAGTAAAACATAAAAATTAAGAAATAAAAATTTCTTAATTCATTTGATATTTCCTATCATTTGAAATACAGCGCCATCTCTCGTCCCTGGTGAGCAGTAGATGTTCCACGGGAGTTTGTAATTGTGTCGTACAGACACATTATTCAAATAGATGACGCTTCGCGACAAATAATCGCATAGTAACTAGGTCACGTGACAGTTAGTAATAGATAGAAAAATTCGAACGCTTACTCACCTGCTATGGGTGGTGTAGGGGTATAGCACGCGTCACGGAATGACGAGGACCCGGGTTCGATTCCCGGCCATAGCTTTACTTTTCGGATTTTTCTATGTGTTCTAATTTTCAGTGTCGTTTAGAAATTAAATTTCTAACGGTAAAACCGTAAAAGTAAAACATAAAAATTAAGAAATAAAAATTTCTTAATTCATTTGATATTTTAAATATATATATTTTAAATATTCCAGACGAATATTTAGCAATTTAATTATGATAATTTCTAAAAAATATTAACGCAACTTTATAAATAAGCATTATATTGTAAATTTTCAGGGTACGTTTGACCAAATGGTAACAAAAAGGAGTGAATATCTTTATTATTTTGTGATTACCTTAAAAGAGTAGAGAATTAGCATTAAAAACGTTCACAATTTTATTATTGCTACCTTATTTCTTCAATAAAACCAACTAAATAATGTGTGTGGTTTCTATTCACTTAATTGAATCTTAGTAACAAAATAGGAATTATCGACTGCCCCGACTCAGTAGATTTAACTTTACAGCTTATTTTGTAGTTTGAATCTCTAATAAAATACATTATCTAGAATCTTTAAGAACCAGGTAATAATATGCGCTTAAAATAATATCGAAAAGTACCTATTAATTTCAAATTAGCCTATGCTGTCCACCAAATGTACAAACTTTTTTAGAAACGCTCATAATCTGTAATACTAGCATGTCTGTTTATTTCAAACTTTTGTTACATTCCAGTTTCTAATATCTCTTACAAATCTCGCGACGAGGAAATGTTCATTGTGACAATATTCGCGAATCCCTCGAATATCTTCCCATGAACTAACTAACCTTGATATTAATTCCCAGCCAAGTGACAAGCATCGCTTGACTCAGGAACGTAGCTGTGCGATTATTTTATTAACAGTCAATCCACTTTTAATGAAAATTATTTTTATCCCTGGACGCAAAAAGAGTGTTAGTTTGACGTCAATTATCTGCGTAGCCCCCAAACGGATGGACTAATTTGGAAAGCCCGTTTCCTTGCGGTGGTTTTTAAAAATCGATGTAGCAGTTTGAAGAGAATCAGCTCTTTTCCAAAATTACGTGAGGCATTTTTGGCATAAATTGTTTTTTTTTTTTGTCAACGTATGATTACTCGATTAATGCGTGGGGATTCCTAAAAATTTTAATTTAATTCCTTCGTGAAGATTATTTTTGAAAGTAGATGACGTACCTATTGTAACGGAAAGTATCACAAGTCGCAATAAATGAATTGTGAACTAAAGTACTCGTTAGGTACATAATAATATCATATCGTTTTGCTTTAGCAAGGAATCTTTTTTACGTAACTAAAACTCTGAATTTGTATTTTAATCATTCAAGAAAGTAAAAAAAAAATTAAAAAAATTATTCATGAATGAGTCCGTCTACAGCGACAGGTTTGACTCCTAACTTACCAATATTACCAATTTCCTATTATTACCAATTTTGCCAGGAAACCTTCGCGCACGCTTCAGGCACGACAGGACACCGCTCTCAGTGACGTCTCTTAGAAATATTTATCAAATTTTACAGTAGTTCCGTGTTTTGACTTGTTACTTACTAAGCTATAGGAAAAGTTTTGTGAAAGATTAAAAATCACGCAGTACACATTTATACACAATTTATTTACACAAAGTATTTACAAAATTATAATAAACACAGGAGAGCACGCGCGTGCGCGAGTTCTGTCAAACTCCCAGATGCACTGAAACTGAAAACGGAAAACAACGAAACACTTACTTAAGACTATTCACAATATTACAATAATATACAAATATAAGGCAATCGCCACAAAGCCTACGTAACATTTACCTAATATTTCTTTCTTTTGTAGGTTGTTTAGTAGAGATCGCTACTGAACGATAGACCGCCTATTATCTACCTTGTTCTTTATTTCTGTCTTGTACTGATTTGTGGCGTTCAATAAAAAGTATTTGCATTTGTATATCTGTCCGTAATTTCCTTTCTCAGACACAGACAAAAGCCAGCATTCTTCAGATTCACCACATTTTATAAAAAGATGTTACGAACGTTATAAAACATCGCAAACTTTAAGTCAGACAAAAAATAAAATTGTAGCTAAGTGGCCCCGCTGTTTGTGCCACAGACAACAGCCCCGAACAATAATTATACCAACTTTTGTTCTCAAAATGATTCGAGTTCTCTCTCAAACTTTTTAATCGCGCTATCAAATTCATACTCCGGTTATGATTCTGCTGACAACGAGATTTATACCGGTAAGGACACGCTTTGGGGGGAGATGAGCGGATAAAATATTTACACTTGGGGGCTAAGTCGTGAGTGCCCGTACTTGATTTTCGCTAGTTGAGTATTTAATTAGAAGTGATGACTAAACTTGTAAGAAAGGCAGTTTAAGCTAGTGATTACATTTAGGCCTTTAGGTTTTCTCTGTCTACCCCGTAAAGGATAAAGGCGTGGTAATATAATTAAATAGTTTCGTAACGGTTTGTATCTCAATTTCTAAACGACACTGAAAATTAGAACACATAGAAAAATCCGAACAGTAAAGCTATGGCCGGGAATCGAACCCGGGGTCCTCGTCATTCCGTGACGCGTGCTATACCCCTACACCACCCATAGCAGGTGAGTAAGCGTTCGAATTTATATATCTGTTACTAACTGTCACGTGACCATGTTACTATGCGAATATTTGTCGCTATTATGTTTGTTTGTTTGTGTTTGCTATATTTGTTGTGTTTGTTGTTGTTTGTATTTGTGCTTGTTTGTTGTTGTGGCGGTTTGTATCTTTAAAATTTACTTGGTATAAAATCATCTAGGTAACATCACATTTTTTTATTATTTTTTGCTTTTTCCTTGTCCAAATTTTACAAAATACCTGCGTAGTAAGAAAAACATTCTCATTTTAAAAAGGAAGCAGTAAAGCTACTTAAGACTTTGTTTCCTTCCGGGAATACACTCTTTCAATTCGGATTCGATAAATAAATATAGAGCAGCCTCATTTTGATAAGGGATCGTTCGCCTTACACGTGTTAGCTTTCATTCATTCAAAGCTTTGAAGTAATATTGATGTTTTGTAAAGACAAAAATAATTGTGAAGGAAAATTTGATAAAATGTAAAAAAAAAACTGTATTTATAACCTAGCTCTACGTTTGCAGAGAATTGTTTTATCACGCGTCCGCAGGAACTATACAACTTTCCGGGATAAAAACGATGTATTTACTGTTCTTAATCATCATCATCATCATCAGCCTGAAGACGTCCACTGTTGAACAAAGGCCTCCCCCATAGCACACCATAATGAACGACAACTCGCCACCTGCACCCACCGTTGACAACCGTTGGGGGAGAAAAGTTCTCGAGTGGCGACCACAAACCGGAAGACGCAGTGTTGGCAGGCCTCCCACTAGGTGGACTGACGACATCGTCAAAGTTACTGTTGAAAAACATAGAATGTACCAGTTGATTCTCTTCCCGCGCAGATAGTAACAGTCCATCGACGGAGTTGAAATTTTAGGATCATGTTATAGGCTATAGGCGATGTGGCTAGCAACCTCATCACTATTTTGTTTTCCCTTTCCACCTATACGCCTACAATCATGCTACACGTGGCCTTTAGGTCTCGTTACCTTAGGCTCTGTTTATCCCGGAAGGGATAAATGCGTGATTTGTATGTATGTGTATGTAAGTATGTGTTCTACAAAATAATATTTACAACGAATGAAACGGGAAACCAAATACTTAAACGATTCTTATTTTACAGTACTTAGGGTGCGACCAAACCGCCGCGTATACGCAGTGACGTGTCGTATGCGACACGTTTTCTCACCGTTTCTTCATACATTTTGTGGCGATTCCGTAACGTCACCGTTTTTTAAGCGGCGGTGTGGTCGCACCCTAAAACAATGAAATAAAAATTTAAACATTTTTAGAACACTATTAAAACAAACACAAAAAGTTTAAAAAATAAGTTAGTAAGTTAGTTTTTAAGTTTTAAAAAGTTTTAAATAAAGTATTTTGTATATATTTGTATTTGTATTTTACCGCGAACTAATCTAAACCGTGGCCAAATCAAACCGATCAAACCAAAACCGCAAAAGTAAATTACAATCAATCCCACACGATCAAAGCACAAAAGCCAATTTAATTTTAGTTACATCAATTCTGTAATACCCCACGTGCGCTCTAGAAAATTCATAAGCAATTAGAGAAATGGCGGCGAGCGCGGGAATTTTACCAAACTTGCAATTAATTATTCCGCGGCAAAAATTAACAACTGCAGTGCGCCTGTGCCGGTATTACACGACAACAATTATTAATTCTGTGGAGGGTTCAAGATATAGGCGACAGCGAGCAAGAACCCTCTGGCTCTCCGCAGAGATGTCGGTTTTCTCAGCGTACAGATATAGTGAAAAACGATTTTCCATGACATTTCGTTGAATCCCACGCAGTTTTCAACTGTATCAACATTTGAATGAGGTTCTTATTTATAAAACAAACTAATCTGACAGCTGCATTGTATACACGACTTTAATGACTTGTCACTAAAGTTGAAAACCGGATAAAATTCAGCGAAATGTCATGGGAAATCATTTTGCACTACACCTATTTACCAACTTTACCGGATTTACAATCGGGAGTGTTCTGACGAACTTTTGAACCTTTAAAGCCACCAAGAGTACCCGAAACCGACGAGCATGTATGAAGAGATTGATGAATGTGGATGAAGCGAAAGAGGTATGTCAGGATCGTAGCAAATGGAACAAAGTAGTCTCTGCCTACCCCTGTGGGAAAGAGGCGTGACGATATGTATGTATGTAAAGCTACCAAGTCTCATACATACATAAATCACGTCTTCATCCCTTACGGGGTAGACTGAGCCTAAGGTAACAAGACCTAAATGCCACGGTTAGCATAATTGTTGCCGTGTAGATGGAAAGGTGGTGGGTTGCTATTGCTAGCCGCATCGCCTATAACATGGTTCCTAAGATTTTCGCCCATACCCTGGATGGGTTTTTACCATCTGCGCGGGAAGAGAAGCAACTGGTCCGCTCTATGTTTTTTCTTTGGCCAGCATGGAAGTAATAATCTATTCCTTTCTAATTAGGTTAGGTTTTGCGGGTGCTAGGGCCTTGTGCAAGGTCCGTCCGGATCGCTACCACCATCTTACTCGCTAATCCTGCCGCAAAGCAGCAGTGCTTGCACTGCTGTGTTCCGGTGTGGAGAGTAAGACAGCCGGGGAAATTACGGGCACAAGAGGCATTTCATCCCATGACTAAGTCCTCTAAGTTGGCAACGCATCTGCAATCCCTCCGGGGTTGTGGGTGTCTATGGGCAGTGATGATCGCTTACCATCAGGTGACCCACTTGCTCGTTTGCCTACCTAATCACATTAAAAAAAAAACAAAAAAAAGGTTCACAGTAGTAAAAATGCCTGGGAGAGATTTTGAAGCGATAAAGCCCCGTTGCTTACATTGTATTGCATTGTAAAGTTAGAATCTTCTCAATTGTACCAAACTATAACCTCAAAGTTATAAAACCAACTTTTACTAGTAATCCACATCAAGTCCTCATTTTGCTACATTACGCGAGTCTCGCGTTCCTTACCTCAATGAATGCAATCATGCAATCCTCAGGTTTATGGAGAATTGGAGAAATGTGCAATAAATTGGTAGCAAAACTAAAGAGTTATGGTGATGAGCAAAGGAAACTTTTAAGTTACCTAACTTAATTTTTTTTTAACGCTCTTACTAACTTCCGTTGACTTTAGTCTGTTACATTTACCTTTTTTTTTAATATAACACGCTATCCCATCTAGTTAAGTGCTCATTGATGTCCATTTTAATTTTCAAATTATTATGAAGGGTAACTTGCACCTAATGCAAAATTACATACATAACATACACACATAAATCACGTCTTTTTCCCTTACGCGGTAGACAGAACAAAATTACAATGAATAGTAACCTTATTTCTACCTACTTTATACCGAAATAAATGTGTTTAATTCTTCTTTCTACTAGATTTTGTTTTTTTTGTTAACTTTAACTTGCGTTAAATTTTCAAGCATCGAATTAACGATTAACTAAGTTAACTTTTGGAATAACAGTGCCCACCTGTGGTGACTGCGTAATTCCCGCTTTAAACAAATTATTCACAAACATAGTCGCAAGCAACAAATCTACTTACTCTATACTTCGATTAATTTAGGATCAGAAACCACAACAACATTATATTGCCGTTCGTGAACTGTAATCTCTTAACAATTTGTACTAGAGTAACAATTGACAACACGCAAATAAAGTGACATTAAAACAATTTTATTTTACGGCTGCCAAACTATTGCACTGTACTATTTGCTAGGTAAGAAATAGTTGACCAGACGCAATATAATGCTATTGTGGTTTCTCATTCTAAATTAAATGAAGTATAGAAACAAGTAAGGATAGATAAAACGTTTATTTGGTACTGCCAACACACACAATCAAGTAATAATCGAAAATAATAGAATAGAATAGTAATGATCGAAGTTCATAGCTTAAAGTCAGAACTAGGACACCTTAAAATCCCGACTTGTGTGACTAGCACAAGACCCTTTTTACGATTCAAAACTGTGCCCAGCACTCACATTTGTAAAAATACAGGGACCTCATACAATGTCGCTTTGCCACCAGAGGTTCATATAACTGAAATAAAATGTAGCCGAAGCACGCTTTACTGGGATATGGTTCCACGTAACGAGCTCTCGGCTGAGCGTTAGGACTTTTACGGTTACCTTTGTACCAAATGTGATTATGTGACCGGCCTACGACGAGTGGGTTTCACTTGGCATGTCGCTTGTTGATGTTTCAGTAATGAAAAGAAAGAAAAACTTACCTTCCCTGTTTAGAAAGTTAAATTGAGTTACGGGATCTAGAAACAATGCCTTCATCATTTAGGTACTTGACGACGTGGTTAGCCTACTTGATAGTGACACTACGTACAAAGCAAGCGTCCCGGGCTCGAATCCTGGTAAGGGCGTAGGTATATTTGTTTGATGAGCACGAATATTTTTTCCTGAGTCATGGATGTTTCTATCTAATTCTGTATTTCTCTATCTAAGTATGTATATCGTTGTTTAGTTCCCATAACTACGCCTTACTAACGCTTACTTTGGGACTAGGTCAATTTGTCAATTTTCGAAAAAGCTCATCGAGGGAATAGGCGAAAATCTTAGGAAAATCTTATACCTAGGCACTGAGGCTACGAGGCTGGCAACCCATCACTATTTTGATTCCCCTTTCTACCTATAAACCCACAATCATGCTAAACGTGGCCTATAGGTCTTACTCGTATCATATCAACAGCGTTTTTTTTTTGAACCAGTCATATTTATCCAGGAATCAGAGTTTAGCTTTTAATTCCATCCATTCGTGAACAGATTGATTAATTCGATTCCTAAAAATCGAACTGTATTTTTCCATAAAACTCGATGTACATCGCGAATGTGAATAACGTTTTTTTACGTAATATTTGACATGAAATATAAATGTTAGAAGCTTTTAACTGAGTCCGTGACTGTTTCTAAATTCTATTTGGCAGGAACTAGGCTCTTGATGGAACAAATTCAACTAAAATTAATTAATCTACAAAAAAAGGCTAGAGAGCATCAATAGGAAGTAATTTAGGTTGCTCGCTAAATTGAAAAATGGCATTAAATTTTTTTGGAAACCAGAAACAGGATTCAATTTTTAGTGTTCCGTAGGTACCTCAAAAGGAAAATGAAAACCTTTTTAGGACCCTTTTTCTCAGGAATGCGTAGTGTACAAAGTTTGTAATTAATACCTATTACTGAGATCCTAAATCCCCTTAGAACTGTGACAATATCAATTCTTTAAATCAAGTCAATCAAAATAATAAATACAGTTATCATAAAAAGCGTTTCCATACAAATTGCAGTGCTTCCAAAAATTGAAATTTGGTTTGATTGTAGCTCTTATAGCAACTAATGAAATAAGTCTAAAATTCAAAAATTTTGGTCTATGTAGAATATAATAATAACCTCACACTGCCTACAGTTTTACTTAAGATCAGGGTTTAGCTAACATTAACCCCATTATTCATAAACGCACTATAGGCCTCTGCTAAGTTAGTAATCGTTTGTCCTTATCTGTGAAAGGTAAATGTCAAAGTGACAGATAAGGACAAACGATTACTAAGTTAACAGAGGCCTATAGTGCGTTTATGAATAAGGCTGTAAGACTTTGTATTCACTTGCCGAATTGTACGGAACCCTCCGGTGCGGTGCGTGGGTCCAACTCTCAGTTGACCGGTTTATTAGAGTATAATTTTTCTGCTAACATTGCTGGCCTAGGCTGGAAAAGAACCAATCATTGGAGTCATCCAGGAATGTTCAACTTGCTGTCTCATTTTACAAGCTTATATTAAACATGCAACGTATGTACAGGGTGTATCAGATAGCCCCTAACAATAATCAACTGGGGTATATAACCATAGCTACAGAAGCTAAAAGAAATATAAAAAAAAAATTGGAGTATTTTTTTTTATATTTTCTATAGGAATGGTAGTATTAACTGTAATCATTTCTATAGAAAATATTTAAAAAAAAATACTCCATTTTTTTTTAATATTTTTTTTAGCTTCTATAGCTATCCCAGTTGATTATTGTTAGGGAGTATCTGATACACCCTGTATGTATGTAAGTATGTTTCTTCGGGTGGAATCTTAAGAATGAATTTTGAAGTAGATGTCTTCATCTTCAACCGATTGAGCTGAAATTTTGCATACCTACTTATGTAAGTCAGATGAACTGGTAGTTGAGTTCTGGTGGCCTGGCCAGGATCGTCTCTGCACGAGAGAACTCTTCAACGGTTGGTCCGATAGACTTGAAATTTGGCACACATAACGTAGGACAAATTACAATGTAAGTGCAATCAGCAAAAAAAGCTTGTATTAAAAATAAAATTTTTGATAGAAACTTATATTTTTTGTAAGCTTTTTGAATATTTTCGAGTATGTTTGACAAAAATAATAAGTTAATATACTTCTTGTGCATTTTTTTGCTTGCCCGTCTAAGATGTCGGAAGTATTAGGGATCTGAAACAGCTGTTAGGAAGACAGCCCATTCGTTCTGCCGCCTAACGCGATTTTCATGCGAGTTCGATTCAGGGGCGCGCAGACAGAGTCGAAATACAAAGCGAGGTTCCATTAGAAAAAAAACTAGAGAATTTTGCTCAATGGTAGATAAAGTCTAATATGTAAGTCTAATTAAGTCTAATTCTTGAGAACTCGGATAACATTATGTCAATGAAATAGTACGATGCCAGTGCGGAAAGTATGTCATTATTGCACGAGTCTCGAGATATCTTGTCACGAGCCGAAGGTGAGTGGCTAGACTCGGGACGAGTAAAGAATGACATTTCCTCGCGTGTATCGAACGACGTTTTCACTAATTTTTACCAAGCATGGCTAAGAGCCACTGCAAGGATTGCTTTCGAATGAAAAAAAAACACCATTTGAAATCGGTCCATCCGCTGTAGACCTACGATGCCACAGACACACACACATCGTTATTTTTGCGTTGGAGGTTAAAAAAGGCAATTCTATGTTTACAGAATAACTTAGCAAACAAACCATTTCACGCAACAACGGACCCCCGAGCGTCTCCCGCCTCAGCCAGCGAGCTATAAATTAACTTAGTACGAAAACTTTATCTACATTTATATAAAATAGTTCCAACAAAAGGGGTCCGGACAATTTGTCGCGTTTTTGTTTCAACACAAATGATGGTGCGTGTTCTTTGTCTGTGATAATATCTACATTTGTCGCTTTACCACGAATTAGAGTAGTTATACTTCATTCAGGTTAACATTAGAACAGAATCAGTGATTGCAAACCTTTTCTGGTGAAGAACATACATACACAACACCGGCACGCCTCTTACCAGGGTAGGCAGAGACTACTTTGTTCCACTTGCTACGATCCTGACATACCATGTGTTTTATAAATGCGGAAACTTTCTTTAATATTTAACTACAACTAAGTTCTTGCATAGAAAGTCGTCAAAATGTTCAGTTGATAAATCGGGAGAAAGTATTTTAATATACGATATTATTATTTTATTTTAGACTAGATTTGGAGACTCAATTGAGAAGTGTTACATATATAAAAACACTAGCTGTCGCCAGCGACTTCGTCTGCAAAGAATTCGTTTATCGCTATCCCGCGGGAATTTTCCGGGATAAAAAGTAGCCTAAGTGCTATTCCAGACTTTTCACTATCTATGTGCCGAATTTCATCCAGATTCGTTGGGCCGTTCTGGCGTGATTGAGTAACAAACAAACATCCATCCATCCATATTTTCGCATTTATAATATTAGTTAGATTTTAAAAATTGCACTACATGCCTACGAACCATTTTTCCTTCTCTATATTTATAATTCTATTGTAAATAGAGCATAGTCTTTTCAGATAATTTAGAGCGTTCACGGAGTTGGTGACTTTAAATGTTAACTAGGTTAATGGTAGATTTACATTAAAACTAATGCTAGACAGCTTTTGTGGGAACAATTGAGAGCTTGATGAAGCGATAAAGGCTCAAAAGCAAATTGCTTGAACGCTATTGTCAAGAGAGAGAGAGAGAGAGGGAGAAGAGCTCGTCGCTCGCGTCCACGTACATTTCATTTAAACTGAATTATATGTAAAAAGTTGCTCAGCTTTTTCAACATTAGATTAATCTACAAACTGAATAATAATATGATGAGAGTTAATTTCACTTTTAATTTGCGCTACGTAACGTTGTTTCTATCACATTTTTGTGGGAGAAGACGAGGTGCATATTTATAAGAAACTGAACCACGTAGGTACCTCTGTGGAACGTTTTCTCATACGATTTCGCAATAATATATTTGGCAATCTTAGGAATCATGTTAAAGGTGATGCGTCTAGCAACCCATCACTATTTTGATTCCCCTTTCCACCTATACGCCCACAATCACGCCAAACGTGGCCTTTAGATCTGTCTACCCCGTAAGGATAAACACGTGATTTATGATGATGTTGATGAGTTTTTCAGTCGTCCAGTCTGAATACATTGCAAATTTCCGTGGAACAGCCATCAATGTTGAGACACTCAGTTGCCTTTCACAGGTCGTTGCTTTTTAAACGAATACGCGACAAGCCCAGACTTTATGATAATAATCCTCGCCCTTTAAGCCTAAGCACTAAGAGCAGTCCATAAATATTCCGCAGTTGGTTTACTCTATGAATTAATTAGGCGGCTGTGGTTGAATCGCAAGATTATGGAGTTACTTTGGGGTGATTTAAAGAGGGGGAAATAATGAAGTTCTTTAATGGACTGTTTTTGAACAATGCGATCGCTGAATCGTTTTTGCGGCTTTTTTTAGCTCTCGATTCGCGTCCAGTTGATCTCGTGTCTATTGAAAATGTACACCCTTTATTATACATATAGTTAAGGAGTTTCTATCATCCATACTTCAATAGAAAACTCATTGTGTTAAAAAATTAGGCGTGCCACAAGGATGTATTTTAGGGCCATAACTCTTTCATCGCTATTTTTTAAATTTAAAGCGCGTCTTGACAAGATTTAAAGAAGGAATTTCACTACAATTGCCTTAAGTATTATTAATTCCGGCAGCAACTTTCTGTTTAACTAATTTCGGAAAATGGAGAAATCTTCAATCGATTGTCTCAAATTATTTCTTAAGACAAACCGCATCAATGTAATCCTTAGTTTTAATGTCACACTATGATAAACCCAGCATTGTGTAATTAACAGAATAGATTCTAAATAGTCAACAACTCCTACACAAAAACCGTTTAACATAAACCACACCAAGAACAAAAGTCGCTTTAAAATTCCTCAATTACATGCGAACTATTGCTCCCCATTATCTCACTTCTCGCACGTCCCTTTCCTTCCAACCTGATTAAACAAGGACGCACGTATCGACAAACTTGGCCGCACCAACTCGTTCTTTCATCAACTTTTCCGAACCTCTAATGTGGCCTCGAAAACATAATTATATATCAATTTGTGTTATTCGGCTGCCATTAAGTGGTACAAAGAGACATTAACTATGTCGCCGTGCCTCGATTTTATCGCGTCACGCTTAGCGAAGATTGATTGATGTAATATGTCACAAGTGGTCGTGTAGGTCGGGTAGTGCTAGTGTAGTAGTTACTAGGTTAGGTACTCGACGTACTCATCGTCTAAGGGAAGACGGGCCCAGCGTACGGGCCCTCCTCTTGGCGCGGTCCTGGGGGAAGCCGGGGCCACCACAAGGGCGTTTGTGGTTAAAACCCTAGTGGCATCCCGATTCGTCCCCATCACACCGGATTGAGGCAACACCGGAGGTTTTTACTTCGGGTATACCCCACATACCCCTAGGCATACCCGTACCCTAGGGCATCTATAAAGATTTCCTCTCCGTTAAAGGAAAAAAAAATGGTACTCGACGTACGGGAACATGAAGTCTTGAGACGGCCAACTGGCCCCTAATTCACCATCTCGACTCTAGTCGGTGACAGATTATACTGCTACTAGCTGTTGCCAGCGACTTCGTCTGCAAAGAATTCGTATATCGCTATCCCGCAGGCACTACGCATTTTTCCGGGATAAAAAGTAGCCTTATGTGCTATTCCAGACTTTTCTCTATCTATGTGCCAAATCTCATCCAGATCCGTTGTTCCGTGCTGGCGTGATTGAGTAACAAACAAACAAACAAACATCCATCCATCCATCCATCATCCATCCATCCATACTTTCGCATTTATAATATTAGTTAGATTACAAGTCTTCACGTCCATAAATTTGCTGATTTGCTTCCCACACCAATACAAAACGGCGAAAGCTGCTTTGCATCAGAATTAACTTGTTAGATGGTAAAGAAGTAAGTAGCTAAGTAAGTAAATGTTTTATAGTAGAAAAACAAAGAAATAAAGAGAATTGAAAAAAAAAGAAATAAGTAGGTATATTATGTGCAAAGGCGAACTTATATCTTTAAAGGATGGTACCGGATTTGCAGACGGTCCTGACACTAGGCTCAATATTATAGCACCTATAGATAGATAGAAGATTCTTTTAATCTTACTGTTACAAAATTGAGAGTACAAGGAAAAATCAACAAGCCTTAATGTGTTTGGTGGATTATCTTCCAACGTATTTTGAGTCCTTTTCTACGACACTTAGTCCGCTTTTATGTTTTCATCAAAGCCCACGGCCACCCACTACTTGTTTATAGATGATTTTTTCGAGTATCACGTCCTCGGTTTTTTTGTTCATAATAATACAAACCGGAATAAGGATGCTTAGGTACAGGGAAATTCTAATTTAGTCCGTCAGTTAAATTATCGAAAAATATTGGAAACTTATTTTACATTCTCACTCTTCTCAGTAATAATTAAGCCAAGACGTGACGTCATGGAGACATATGAACTCAATTATAATCTCCGTTACGTGTAGATTATTTGAAAAAAGAAAAAACATGTTTCCCATAATCAGAATCAGAATCATATACTGACATACTTTTTAATAATCTACTTGATAGACAAATAAATAGAAAATCATCATATTTCTTGTTCATTGTCGTTCTCTAAAAGATCAAGACCAAGACGATGAAAAATGGCCATTGAGTATTATTTAAGGTTATGACTTCAATTGGCATTCTATTAAAGGCTACTGCAGATCACCAGAAACCGTATTTTTTCAGATTGTGGACACTTATTTTCCAAAAGAGCTGTGAAAACAGGGACCATTGTCTAAAACGTTCGTTATCATACTTAACTTGTATTCACCATTATTATCATTTTCTTGTCAAAAGTACGAAGGTGCGGAAATTCTCTAAAGTAATGGTACGCACATAATTAATTATAAGGAAAGCAATTATATATCAAGATGAATGTAATTAATTAAACTCCAAAAATGGATACTCGTGTCGTCTCCGCTTCAATCGATAAAATAGAAAATAAAACCCCCATAACCTCCTACCTACATAAAAATCGTTTTTTCCAATTACTAGTCTACTTAGATACTCACGTCAACCCGCGGCAACTCAAACTCTAAACCGATGGGAACTAAGTTTACTTTCCCGAAACACCCCCGTTTCGGGTGTTGAAAGACCCCATTTGAGGTTAACGATGCCTTATTAGCGATAACGGTGGCGATTGTTATTTCTTGTTCTTTTGTCAACGAGAAAATGCAAGGAAATGAATTAAGAGCTTTTTTAATTTGATCAAAACGGTTCCCGGGGGGACCGGCCTTTGTGGTAACGTTGTTTATCTTAGCTATTTACTTGTGTAGTTTGGGAACCGTATTCAGTATCTGGGAAAATATTGCTTTTATGTATGAGGGTCGGAGCGTGAGCAGTATCTTCGTTCTAAGTTTTACTCATTTAGGTGAGGGACAGAAGATTTGTTTTCTAAGGAATTAAGAATATTTACTTTTCTCAAAATTGTCCGTTAACGTCGTAATTGTTAACTACAGTATATCAGAACAGGCAGTAAATTGTTGCCGGTCAGTCCAAAATTACAAAAAAAAATTACTGTAGCGCTTAACTCTGCAGTAATGTTACGTACAAATTCCATTACTGTCTTGTTATTAACTTCTAACAAATTCAATTTCTAACGGTAAAACCGTAAAAGTAAACATAAAAATCAAGAAATAAACTTCTTGATTCATTTCATATTTCATAGTTATTAACTTTTAAAAATGCAAATCACCATTATAAAATAACTTAAAACACCGAATTAAAAAAAAAAGCTAGTACCTACCTACGGCAGCGTGTTTATCTGTGTCTGAAATAGCTTTAGGTGTTCTGAGTAGAAAAATACTCTCTTCAATTGCCATTGATAAAATAAGGCGGCAAAGCAAAATTATAAATAATATTTTTTGTCAATTACATTTTCATTTATTTTGTTGTTGTTTTCTTTTAGATTTTTGAGAAAAGCAATATACTTGCCTCGGCCAGAATAGCATTGCTGGCTTTATTAAACGGACTCGCAAGCTCGTCCGCTCATACCAGTACTCAGCCAGCAATTGCCTACTTCCTGGCCTAGACAGTAATGTACTATGTATTTGTTAAGCGCTCTATATTTCGACGGTAGGCTTAAGACTGCATTAAAAGATTCCATCCATCCATCCATCCATAGCAGCCCTTAGTTCGTCCGTCTTCGGACATAGGCCTCCTCTCCACTTCTCCACGCCTGGCGATCGACAGCCATACGCATCCATCCTCCACCAGCCTGTCGGCAGATATCGTCCTTCCACCTCATTGGTGGTCTCCCTCTACTACGAGTGTTTTCACGAGGTCTCCACTCGAGTGTTCTCCTCGCCCAACGATCGTGGTTCATCCTGGCAATGTGCCCTGCCCATCTCCACTTATTCCTCTCGATCTCTTCCACCACGTCTCGAACTTTTGTGACTCGTCTGATCCACTCATTCCTTTTTCGATGCATGACAGTTATCCCGAGCATTGACCTCTCCATTGCTCTCTGTGCAACACGGAGTTTCTCTGCAGACTTCTCTGTCAGTGTGGTGGTTTCCATTCCATAAGTGAAGACAGGCAAGATACACTGGTTGAAGATTTTGGTTTTAAGGTGCTGGTGAATCTTCCTTGACTGAAGGACTGACTTATTTGACATTAAAAGATTCACTCTACGAATTTACGAGAAGAGCTAACAGGGGGGTTACCATGTCGTCTTAATGCGATTCAATTCCGATTCAGTTTAGGTTCGCTCGCTGTCAGACCCATACTAAAAATGACAGCTAAAACCTGAACTGAATCGCATCAAGACGTCATGTTAAGTAAGTAAGACGTACTGGGGAGTACGGGAGAAATGGCGACGTATTGCGAAGCTTGGCTGATATGACGACCACGACCAATCTGCCAAGAGTGTGATGTCAAAAAGAGAAAAATAGATTAAAACTAAATATCAGAAGCTCATCATAGATTATCTGTCTTTGTTCCGTAGAAAACCTGAAATCATTTAAAACTGTTATTACGTACAAGGGTACGATGTTTTAAATGTTAGACAGACAAATACTTTCTGCATGCCACTGTATTAGAAACCGCATAAAACTAAAGTACGTGCTGCCAAAGTCTTAGTGGGTCAAAAATAGTTATTTTGTGCCACAAGGGAGCAAAATGATGTATTAACGGCGAGGGCGCTATATTGAATCCATAATGTAGCGAGGAATTCTAAAGTAGAATCTAGAGGGTAATGACTAATGAGGGATTCAAGTGTTAACGCCCAAGACGAAAATAATTTTGCTCCCGAGTGGCTCATACAACTTTTCACACCGATCATTGAGAAAGTTAAAAAACAAACAAATTTTAAATGGTGTGGTTTTACAATTAGTACGAACTTCAAAAAACTGCATTTGCAAAAAACATCTAGAAAAGCCTTGAACAGAAAAGTTGCACTTTGATCCCTCCCGTCAGGGAGCAAAAGTTACTTTTCTGGATGTGAGGTGTGAAGAATATTATATTAGGGACTTTTAGAACCCGATTAGACAACTGAAGTTACGGCCCAATAGCCTAACTACCAAAAAATGGCGAAGAAAATTCGGAGTTTATAGGTAAGTCTACCGCAGAAAATGTAAATGAAGGGCCCGCTACATTGAACTAAGACTGGGTTTATCAAAATGTTCAACCCTAGCGGAGCTTACTAAGGCTTCAATTGTAATCCACCCCAGGGTTGCTACCGACTGAGTCAACAAGATAAAGCAGCCTCCATTCGTAGGTAAGTAAACATGTAATTCATACAAGGCTGGGACAACCCTACCCTCGTTTGGGTAATTGTGAGGGTTGTAAGTAAGTGTCGATGGTAGGTTCTCTAACCAAAGGGAGTTGTGACGGGTTTGAAGAATTTATATTTAGCTGTGCATTACAAGGAAAGAAAGAAAAGAAAGAAAGAAGACATTTATTCTTTTTTGCAAGACACAAATATAAGAGCAGTACACACAATTTTATAGAGAACTAGCAGCCCGTCCCGGCTTCGCACGGGGTAGACAATTATTTATTTTTGGAAATTTGGATATAAAACACTTTTTTTCACAAATATTTTGTTGTAGTGACATAACTACAATAGTTGGACATATGCTACCGCGGAGTTTTTTGTAGACATTATGATGTTCTTCAATATTGTTCAACATTATTTTGTTCTATCGCTAATAGTTTCGGCAGCGCATTCGACGAAAGACATTTTAAGACTCATTTTTCTACACCTTCGGTTACATTGTTCAAATTTTACCAAGGATCCCTATATAGCCTATGTCCCTATATAGCAAATGTAGCCTATGTCAAATTGGAAGAATGTAGCATTCTATTGGTGAAAGAATTTTTTAAATCGGCCCAGTACTTTTTGAGCCTATTCATTACAAACATACAAAAATAGGTACAAATCATTCCTCTTTATAATATTAGTGTAGATAAACAAAAACACAGGCATGAAAAGTAGATCATCAGCGTTGTGTGTCTTCGCAAAAGTGAAACGGTTGGGAAAATGTAACTTTGACTCTGGACAGTTCGCTTATCGCTATCCCGCGGGAACTATGTAAATCTGTGATAGGTTGAGAGGATCTGGAACTTTCACATTTATAAAATAAAGTATGGATGAAGACCGATTGCATAAGGACTCTCCATTACTGAAGGTCGACAGTCAGTTTTTTAAATCCCTCCTTTTGCAGACGTAGCCTGAATATTTAGTTGTTCCACATTATTTCAATATTGGGGGTAGGTATTTCTGAAGTCGTGCAAAGCTGTGGTAGCAAAGTAGTTTGACTTGTGGCCTTCAAGCTAAAGCTTCAATGTCAACCTTGCTCGAACCACTGAGATTTAGGGAATCCATGTGCAATAGTTATTTGTGATACAAGGTTGGTAAGTAAGGTTTTACAAATGAGCTGACCAGTTGATAAACCCGAGGCGTAAGGCGAGGGTTTTCATCGTCATGAATTTGTAAAACCTTGCCAACCGTGTATCATACGACGTTTTTCAATACATATGTGAGAAAATAGGCACTTATACACTTAGACATTAATAACACAAAATTGAAGAATAAATACCTTTCCCGAGATTTTGATGGCAAAAGACTATTTTTGCGCGATTTGCGCCTTACTTAAAATATCGGGCGGACTTAACTCCATGTTATTGTCGACTTCATCACTTGAAGAACTCATTTTGTTTGGTTTTTGTACACTATAATCAACAACACAAAACAACGCAAAGTTTTTTAAAAATGGCGCGTGCGTGTACCGTAATGCGCATGCTTAAGTTTTGTTTTTAATTAGGTTAACTAAAATTATCAGGCAAAGGTTCGACGCGTTCAGCCACTGCGATTTTTTCGAATAAATGAAAGGTGGAAATCATTAAAATCTGAGGTAATTAAATTACAGTTTATACTAATGACAATAAATTTTGTAAATTCATTAATTAGTTTTGTATATTTTTACATTTTTCTGCGTATAAGTCGATATTTTTTATTTTTGTCATTTTCTCTTTTAAAATGGAAAATTGAAAAAAAACTGTAAAAAAATCGCACTAGTGCGGTAAAATTAACTTACGAGCCATGTATACATCCTTTGAAAGTGAAGTTTTCGAACAAATGTATTGAATTTGCACACCATTAACCTGCACTTTACACACATGTGAAGTTCCGAAACCGCAATGGTCATAAGTGGGTATGTACTGCGGCTCAAGCCCTCTCATTCTGAGAGGTGGTCTCCGCTCTACAGTAGGACGTTTATAGTTTGGAGACGTTTATGTTAATGATGATGATTTTTGAATAAAATTTAACGCTGATTGAATAACTCCACTCAGATACATTAGTTAAAAGCCACAAAAAGACTTGTGACAACTCGTACTAAATGAATAGGTCATTCGGTTCTCGAATCTGAAGTTATTCGCGACAAAATCCAAGTGACATAATTTTATTTACTTCGTGATTTGCCTTTCGCGAGACGGAGTTTCACTAACTTTCAGTATAAGCGGGACGGAATCAAATTATTTTTGGATCTTGCTGTGTCTTCTTAATTTTATCACCCGAAATGAGCACATTTTAAACACTGCAAGTGCTGCTTCGACATTTATGAGAATTAGGTATCAAAATGATCAGGTTTTGAACAATTGCTTCTTTACACCATTACGTGAACGTGTCTCATCCAATCCTGCTAATATAAATGCGTAAGTTTGTGAGTGTGGATGTTTGTTACTTTTTTGTGCCAAAACAGCTGGACGGATCTGGATCATCAGGCAGAAAGATACATTACAGTCTGGAATCAAAATTGCGTAGTTCCTGCGGGATAGCGATAAACGAATTCTTTGCAGACGAAGTCGCTGGCAACAGCTAGATCAAACGACAAAGCCACGTCATTTCTTCAGCGAAAGGAAACGGGTTACAGCTCCATCCCAAATAGGTCAAGTTACAGCCAAACATACATAAAGAAGCAAACAAACACGGTGTTAAACGCTCGTAAATCCCGCCTCACAGCCACTAAACAAAAGAAAATATTAAACTGGAAAATTTGAGGCTATTATTGGAAGTAAACAATTGTTGCAGGGACGGCCGCCATCTTCCCGGCTCCTTTGTCCACGGCCCTAACTTAATGCGTGTTATTGTTAGAGATTCCATTAAGTTAATCTACTTATACTGGCCCAGACATTGTGCTAGTTCAACAACAACCTGAGCCTGCAAAATTTTAACAAAGCCGGCCTAACACAACAGTATTATACCGGCGGTAATTTAAGAGGTGCTTACCGATCCGCTGATGCGATAAACGCAATTAGACCAGACACCAATAGTCGAACAACAAAGTAAAGGTTTTTTTATGCTTTAGGCAAGCGTTTGAGCATAATCACTCTTCCTGGCAAGCGAAGACGTGATCTAGAACCGGATACTCATATTATGCGAGCTAAACCCTAATGTGGACGTGGGTCGCGAGCTTGCTGCGAGCGGAACGCGACTTCCACACTAGGGTTTATTGGTTAGTGTTACGTGCAACAGTTACGGCTACAACCCTCAGATGGGTACCCGGCTTAGGGTGGAGTACGCTTGCCTAGTAAATGCCACATAATACACAATCAAAAATTGTGAACATTGTAAACTATTAAGTGTGTTATTGTTAGAGATTCCATTAAGTTAATCTACTTATACTGGCCCAGACATGCTACTTCAACAACAACCTGAGCCCTGCAAAATTTTAACAAAGCGGCCTTGGACAACAGTATTATACCGGCGGTAACTTAAGAGGTGCTGATGAGAATCCGGGTTCCATTCCCGGCCATAGCTTTACTTTTCCGATTTTTCTATTATGTTCTAATTTTCAGTGTAGTTTACAAATTTATTTTCTAACGGGTGAAACCGTAAAAGTAAACATAAAAAAATCAAGAAGTAAAATTCTTGATTCATTTGATAGCACTTATAAATACGGTACTTTAGTGTTGCGGGTATCCATGGGCAGTGGTGATCACTTCGTTCAGGTGACCCACTTGCTCGTTTACCTTCCTTTTGGTATAAAAAAAAAGACTGAAAGTAGCTCCACCAAATGTTAACCATAGCAACGTCAAGCATAATAAAATATACCTTCTTAGTAAAAGGAAAACTCAATTTAAAATCCAAGAGGTGGATGGATTAGGGGCCCTAATCCGGGACCCGGGTTCCCGGACGCGTTTGCACGTAATTAGCCGCGTGTGCCCCCGATACGGGCCCTAGGATTATGCTTTACCGATGGCCCCCAATGCCTTGTTAAAGGTAACAATTATGAATACTACGATTACCTTGTCGATATTATACTCCATTCAGGATAATATTAGACTCAAATAATGAAAATGTAGAATTTAATTTGAAAGTTTTTTTAATATACTCATTTGTGGTAAGTACTCATTAATGGATTTTCAAAAAGAAAAAAAAAATGTATTGTGTACAAAGTTTCGTAAATACACCCCCTTGCAAAAAAAATATGGTTTTTCAGATTTTTAGGCATTCAAGCTTAGAAAGTAAGCTTTTATGCACATAAAATACAAAAACAATGGGTGCCCTTTTTTTTGCAAGGGGGGTGTATTTTAAGTACGTATTTTTTATGAGAGTTCCCACATCAATTATAAAATCTCGTGTAAACTTTGCTATCTGCAACATTAAGGATTATGTACTCGCTTTTCTTACAGGGTCCTTTCATTTTATAAACTAGCGTGTTAGTGACAGAAAACGATACAGTAACGAAATTATCAGCAAAATTCTGAAACCAAACATTGTATTGGATTAAATTCATGATATTCTGCTATTCCGAACTATCTGACACTTTCCCAATTAATATCTGTGGAGGAACAAAAATAACTAGAAATATTTTCCACTCCGCTTTTCACTTCGCATTTTAAATTGTATGTAATTAAATAGAGTGAAACGAATGGTTGAAGTTTTTACGTCCCAGTACCTACGTAGTAATTAGTTTTATTCTTTGTATTTGCATAATTTAAATTAATTAGTCTCTGATTATTATTAAGTGAACGTAACAGTCGTTTGTCTTTTTAACAACCTAAAATTGTTATTATTACATACATACATACATAAATCACGTCTTTATTCCTTACGGGGTAAACAGTATAAGGTAACAAGACCTAAAGGCCACGTTTAGCATGATTGTAGGCCTATAGGTCGTAAGGGGTATAAAAATAGTGATGGGTTAACATCGCCTTTAACATGATGCCTAAGATTTTTGCCCATTCCCACGATGGGCTATTACCATCTGCGCGGGAAGAGAAGCAACTGGTACATTCGATGTTTTTTCTTTGCTCCCAGACCACCATCATATATTTTGCAGCACATTTTTGATATCACTTGAAAATACTACCTGCCTACTCAAAAGTGGTTAAAGTTTGTGTACCTACTTACTTAAAGCTACCAGTTAGCACAAGTCAATTATTTTTTCGACTAGTTGGCAAAATCATTAGAGCTGTAATTTTTTTCTGTGTTGTATAAAACATTCAGTCACTCATATAGCCTAACCCCCTTATACATAAACGCTCTATCTAAAAGCTTCTGCTAACTTAACAATCGTTTGTCCTTATCTGTCACATTGAGATATACCTTTCACAGATAAGGACCAACGATATTGCTAAATTAGTAGAAGCCTATAGAGCATTTATGAATAAGGGGGTTTATCTTTGTAAAGTCCGTCTGTTCATTCATTCGTCTATCCGAACTTTAAGAGCACTATCCTTTGAAGTACCTATCATTACAAGTACTAGATTTAAAGGTTCTCAGAAAATTGCTTATTCATCATAGAAAGTTTTCAATTAAAAAACGCCTTAAAAGGTTTACCATATCTGACTTTATACGGTACAATATTTCTCAAATACTACGTTCCCACAAGTTCAGTCGGTCAGGGGTCGCGAACATTTCGTCGCGTGCCACGTGGCGGGTGCATAATAAAATGTTTACGATCGCTTTTCGGACTGCAACGCTTTAAAAATATTAATTTTACAACTTCTACGAACGAACGCCGTAATAGTTTAATTGAAAATGCAAAGCTTTTCGAATTCGGTGTAAAATTGCCGCCATGTTTATGTTTGTTTAAAAAGGTTTCATTCAACCGGATTAAATACATTTCCACGTGAAATTTAATACATCTGCACATTTTTGGTACTTAAATAATGAGAAATAACTACGAGTAAAAGCAAATATACCTAATAATAATAAAATAGTTAAAAACTCAACGAAATTGACTGGTGTAGCGTCTCATACTGATAATATCTTCTCGAAGTAGGTATAAAAACTTGATAAAAAACACTCTTCAAAATTAAATAAACAAATGAAGGCACCAACATCGCTGCCATTGATCTATCTGATTGAAATCTCAAAAGGTATACTGTACTGTATAAAGATCAAACTATTCCCGAAAAATTACTGAAAGAATCCCTTTCACGTCCTTTTACCATTCAAAATAGATACAAAGAACGTTACGTTATTTAATCAAAGTGAATAAAGGAAAAATTTCAAAGGTTGAAAGAAAATTAGCTTTGAAAGGGAAGCCAAACTAACTATACAAATTATGTACACCTAGGAAGAACACAAATAAAACATTATATTATAACATATTTTATTGGAACCCCTGTTATTTACTTAAGTAGAGTGAGATTTTATTGAATTTGGAATGTACTTTATAATACTGCTACAACTTTGCCACCTGTCCACAACATTATCTTAGCTTAGCTTTCAAAATTTAATTACTTTGAATTTTATAATGTGATATCTTTGACATGTTTTGCAATTTAATGCTATTTTCCATTTGTGTGTACCTAACCTAATTGTGGACCTTTGTTGTTCGTGAATAAATGAATTATTATTATTATTATTAGCTAGTTTGTGGACAACTAAGCTTTCTTAACTTTTTACCAATATTTTTTTTCGGGTACTTAATTTATTAGTTATAGTTCGGGCAATGTTGGGCAAGATGGCAAAGTTGCAGTTTACGTTAATTTGAGGAGCACCAGAATAGAGTCGATAAGACTGAGAATCGAATGGTACGCTTAACAAACTATGCTTAATAATTTAGGTGTATGACATTTTTAACGTCTTATTTTTAGGATTTGATTTAGATACCGTTCAAAACATGGATAATTAAAACAAAGCTAAGGCCTTAACCAAGATTGACCAAAAAACCATAGAGAAGTCAAGCATTATGGGATTATTTTATCGAAATTAATTTCCTTGTAGGTATGATAATAATGGTTCTTGTTTTATAAAAAGATATTTTTGAAAATTGAGCAAATTTTTCTTTATTTGCAAAGTGCTATCAACTCTCAACTGGTAGGTATATGAATATAATATGAAAAAAAAATATGATGTTAATTTTTGTTCTGGTACTTATTAATCATTTTATACGCACTGTACACAATAATATAAATCTATAAATTAATAGACGGGTGAATGAAATTTAAATTTTGTCAGTAACTTTAATAGGTACCGTACGTGTATTATTTTGTCTATCTGACATGAACTATATTTAAGTTAACCGCATTAAGGATGTCACTTGAAACCAATACAAAATGTATGATAACAACTAGGACGTGTCTAAAAATAATCCTACCTGAGCCAACAATCATTTCCAAAGTAAACAAAACAACACAGCCAAGACGTGCTTTAAAAACGGAGCGAAAAAATAAACAACTTATTCGAGATCCCGAAAATAATGATGTCAATAGGTAAGATGCGAAGTTCCATCTCAACTCTCAGCGTAACGAACCGTTAAGAAATCAAATTTCGGGAAGTCAGATTAAAAAGTATACCGGAACGATTCCTTTTCACCGCTCATAATCCCGAATCACAAAATAAATTTAAATTTACCCACTTACCTACATTCCGGGTTGCTCCACAGTCACACTGCACAGTTGGATTCACGAAATGAAACTGTCTCGAAACGATACGTACGCCGTGTAAGCACCACGCTTTTAGACACGACCGCCCCTTCAGGCAGCCGCCTATCGACTGACAATCGTAAGGCCTGTTTCAGGTTTGCCGGCAAGCTGCATTACCGACCACGCGTGCGCGCTGCAACTGTTACAGTAACATATTGCAACCAAGTCCTTAGAACTGTCGAATTACGGTAATACCAGCCGTACGGTGGCGCGTTAAGTGTTTTTTTGTGTTGATTTTTGTGATGCCACATGTTGCGAGGGAAGTTTGGTTGTTTGGGTGTGCTGTGTGTTCTCGGTGTCGATTTGGTCTTAATCATGGAACTTCTTCTATATTATATTGGTTGCTTCAGAAGTTTTGAAATCAACTTTTCAACCGTGCAAAGAAAGGATGTACGGTCGATACGAATGACAAAAACTTGTCTCACGAGCTTATTACGCCGGTGTATAAGAGCGTATGGTACTTATTTTTGAAACTTTGGCTAGGTAGGTAGGTAGGTAGGTAGGTAGGTTTTGGTAGGTTTTTGATACTTGACTGCAACTACATTTAGAACGATCGGTAGCTCATTTTGTGAACTGAAATCATGATTTTCACATTTTTAGCATACAGTTTGAGAGTCAAAATATCTAACGTAAAGCCAAGGGGTAATATGATTACTTCTTACAATACTACATATTACATCTAACTAATATTATAAATGCGAAAGTATGGATGGATGGATGTTTGTTTGTTACTCAATCACGCCATAACGGCCCAACGAATCTGGATGAAATTTGGCACATAGATAGAGAAAAGTCTGGAATAGCACAAAGGCTACTTTTTATCCCGGAAAATTCACACGGAAGTCGCATGCAACAGCTAGTAGTAATATAAGTAAATGCGAAAGTGTGTCCACCCGTCACGCATAAACTGTTGTACCGATTTAATTGGACTTTGGTATAAATATTATCCCGCAAAATGCCATCATTCCCGCGGGATAGCGACAAAATCTACACAGACAGAGTCTAACAAATAACTAGCATAACTATATTTGAACTTCAAGTGCTCTCAGTATTTAGGTCTTTGAAAATATCTTGCCCGCACACTGATTTGGTAACTAGCAAAGAGCTAGACTCGAGACACGCGACGTGTTCTGTTTTACAATATATTCCGCAACGCCACAGGTCAAAAGTAGCTTCATAACTGACGTAACTTGTGACATTTTAAGTTATATTACAAGCTTTACGTAAGACTTGAAGAGAATAATGGGGAGAAAAACTACAAAAAAAGCGACGGGTAGCACTCCGGGAGTGCCTGCAGAAGTGAAAACAGCAGCTTAGATTAGATTTTAATGTTGTAACCTCCATGACGTTCAAGACGCGTACTAAATACGACAAGTGCTGAGTGGACTCCTTTTTCGCATTTGCGCTTTATTTCTATTTCAATTTTGCATTATTTTTAACATAAACATTACTGCATAAGGTGTAATTTTGCGAAATAAAGATCTCTTATTCTTATTCTTAAATATACTGGCCACTTACAAAAAAACGTACGTATTATCTATATGGACAGACCTCTAACAATGTGCTGGTGGTGATGGTACTTTTGCTCCACGTCTCAACAAAAAACAGTTCAAAAATCGAACGCGGTTCATTCCTATTTCAAAATAAGCTCTTAGAGGATCTGATATCCTGATACTTAAACTCTCCCTCCGTCTTACACCTGACGCGAGCTTAACATTTTTTACCCGACACAAAAAAGCAGTGTAGGTAACTATTTTTTTTTCTGGTCAAGCATTAAGAAGTTTGTATGCGTTTTGCTAACTTTTTTTTTGTGTTCCGCTTAATATGCCGCTGAGTATTATGTTTTTCTACCGAAGGTATATTAAGACGAGTATCAAAATGATGAAACTTGACGACTTACGAACAAAACTATAAATAAGTAAGTACCAATTTATTATTCCGCAGCCATATCTCGCACCCCATTCGCGTGTCAAATCATAGCGAATGATCTATAGATCCCCCGTGGCGTTTAGCGCCCCATGCTAACGCCCTGGCACATTACGGTAATGCTGGGGGTCCACTTGAGAGACGATTGTCACCATTTGTTATTAGTATTACGAATCATTACACAGACCTTTTTTATACTTTCTTAATTTTTCCTCGCAAGACAATACATTATATTTATTTATATGATACCTAATGTAATTAATCAGCATAGCTATTTAGAGACGAAGTGATCACCACGCCCAAGGGGACTTCTTTTAGTAGTTAATGTATTTTTAGTTGTTGATTATATTTATTTTATTTACATAATGTAAAAAAGTTAAAGTGCTTGTATAGTAACGCCACCATGTTGATCCGGTTGCAGGACGAAAGCACGAAACCAATCCAACTGCAGCGAGGTGTGAGACAGGGAGATGTTATTTCTCCGAAACTGTTCACAAATGCGTTGGAGGACGTTTTTAAGCTTCTGGACTGGAACGGGTTCGGCATTAACATAAACGGCGAATACATCACTCACCTTCGTTTCGCCGATGACATAGTCATAATGGCGGAGTCGCTGGAGGAG
Organism: Pandemis heparana; assembly: GCA_963854515.1. Lineage (NCBI taxonomy): Eukaryota > Metazoa > Arthropoda > Insecta > Lepidoptera > Tortricidae > Pandemis > Pandemis heparana. Next base: position 15,367,029 of record OY978012.1, on the reverse strand, counting down.
CTCAGTACTATGCTCAGTGACCTCAGTATCGTCTCCCATCAGGTGGGTCTTAAAATGAACATGGACAAGACGAAAATCATGTCTAATGTCCATGTCACACCCATACCGGTTACCATTGGGGGCGATACACTTGAAGTTATGGACCACTACGTTTACCTAGGACAGATTGTCCAGTTAGGCAGGTCCAACTTTGACAAAGAGGTCGCTCGGAGAATCCAACTCGGATGGGCAGCGTTCGGGAAACTTCGCGATATCTTCTCGTCCAAAATCCCGCAGTGCCTGAAGACGAGAGTCTATAATCAGTGCGTGTTGCCAGTGATGACTTATGGCTCTGAGACGTGGTCTTTGACTGCTGGCTTATTGGAAAGGCTCAGAGTCGCTCAACGAGCTATGGAGACAGCTATGCTCGGAGTTTCTTTGCGCGACAGAATCCGCAATACAGAGATTCGCCGAAGAACTAGAGTAACCGACATAGCTCGAAGAGTATGTACGTTGAAGTGGCAATGGGCAGGCCACATCGCTCGTAGAACAGACAACCGTTGGGGAAGAAAAGTTCTCGAGTGGCGACCGCGAACCGAAAGACGCAGTGTTGGCAGGCCTCCCACTAGGTGGACTGACGACATCGTAAAAGTTGCGGGAAACCGGTGGACGCAGGTGGCGACTTGTCGTTCAGTATGGTGTGCTAAGGGGGAGGCCTTTGTTCAACAGTGGACGTCTTCAGGCTGATGATGAATGTAAAAAATACCTCTATAAAAAATCAAAACCCTGACCTTGGCCTCTTGAACCGAAAATGAAAAATTCGTAAAAAAGGTTGCTTTACACAATGTAATGAATTTTTCATTTTACAATGAGACTTCTACAGCAAAAACTAGACAATGGGTTGAAAAAGTTTTGATACAATATTGTTGCCATATTTATTTAAATATTTGACGTCATAAAAACATACATAACACACATTAAACATACATTATAATTTCCTCCTTTTGTATTCGGTTAAAAAACTGTCAGTTTTGACGAAAGTTTTTGTTCTTTATTGTAGTCTTTCTTCTATTATCATATTATATTAAAAGTTAACGTGATGAATGCTAAATTGTAAATGAACGCTAGGTTGTACCAAAGAAATAGATATTAATTTATTTTTATTTTTGTTCATTTTAGTTATTATTTATTTATTTCTTATAGTCATTAAAAAATTTAACCGTTTTTAGAAGTATTAAAACGATACAAAATTGAAAATTAAGTAAAACCTATTCGTGAATAATAATTTTTTTCGTCCGGCAATTTTGTACTTCAATGTGGATCCAGCATTATTTCAATATAAATCGCGAGTCACTTGCATGAATAAATGATTAAATTGAATTTCGGCATCATCTAACTTCATGGGGTGAGATAACAGTATTACCTAACATGGCTAGTCGTAAGAACTACTAAAAAAATTACTGTGTAGTTCCCTTCAACAGGCATAGTACATTCCTTTGAGCTCTTAAAATGACAATATGGTTTGTTTTGCTGTCTTCCTCACTCGGCCGATTAATGTTTTAAGCCCACAAGAGTGACTGAGATAGCAAGACAAACCCTAATGGCATTCTAAGAGCTCACGGACTGTACATATTGTGCTATGTATATTAATTTAATTTGATATTATTTAAAGTATTTTAAGAGCCCCCTATGGCTACGTTATTAATTAGCATAAATTTTATTATCTACATAGGTACTCGTTTACAATTACTAATTAAAAAAAACATTTGTAGTACCGAATAAAATAAATGCTTTAGTTTGAGTAGTAGTAGTAGTACTACTACAACGACTACTACTACTACTAATCAAAAGTTCAAGTGGAAGATATCCCTTTAAAGGGATAAGTCCGCTTCAGAACATTATCTTAATGTTCTTCAATTGTACTTGTATATTTTTATCTTGCATAAAAAAGTGTTTACATACATACTACTACTACTATTACCACTACTGCTACTACTGCTCCTTACACTACTACTGCTGCTGCCGCTACTACTGCTAATACTACGGGCGCTACTACTACTATACTACTACCACTACCCACTACTATGACATGTAATAACAATAATTATTAAGAATAAATGAGTATGAGTACAATACTTCAGGCTGAGGACGTGAGTTCCCAGTTTCGAGATTTGGAAATCAAAACAGAATCTATTTTTCAATTAGTTATTCTCAGATGTACTAATATTGACATGCCTTTACAAAGAACGCTCAAACTTATGAAGTTGTGATCATCAATAGCTGACTGTGTTTTGTAAAATAACTATGTATTGTAATTATTCTCATCTAACTAACTCTTATCAATCACTTACAAAACCTTTCAGATACACTCAAAACTTTTTCATTTCCCTGAAATGTGGCAATTGGAATACTTAATATAATTCTTTCACCTTGAGGAAAACATATCGTCGCTTCGGAGGTAAAGATACTAAAGCGACATTTGACCAACTTTACAGGAGAGCGATTTAAAGTTTTTTTTTAACGAAAAAAATTCATAACTCGTTTCCTTGTGAACACATTCTAGAATTTCTAAGACTGTATGAAAGCTAATTTAGCATACTATGAACTGAAATCTATAATTTTGACCTAAGTACAATAGTTCAGGAGATAGGTGGCGCTTTAGTCATTCGTCTTCAACTTTTTGAGACAACACAATAAGGTAAAAGGACTAAACGTAAGAAGTGGTTTAATATGTCATAATTTCAGATGACTAACGGGATATTTATCTTAGTTTTTATATCTTCAATTTACTTAATGGCGCTAGTCAATTTCTTATCAAACTGTGTTTAATGCTTATTCACCAAAAATCAAACTATTTTACAATTGCATAATGCTTAAGCACTGATTAAATGATAATCATACAACATTACAAATACTTAGTAGACTTGCAAGTTGAATGTTTTGAAATACAATATACTAATGCCAAAAAACTAGTGCCAAATAGCCTTGGGGACAAGGCGATCCCAGTCAAAGGCTTGCCTTATCCTGGCATGCGGGGCTCTGCCAGGACAGACATCCATTCCCTGGCTGCTCGTGGGAACGAAATGGTTCAATTTATAAATAAAATTGATGTCCAGGATGGCGGCGACGAGGTTCGCAACCCGTCACGTCCCGTTCACTACGGGGGCGAGAAGTGGGCTAGGGAGAGCCGCTTCGCTACTTTGAATGTTAGAGGAGGAATGCAGGATAAAATAGACGAAGTGTGTCAGATGATGGATCATATTGATGTTTTATGTGTGAATGAGACCAAGCGGAAAGGATGTGACACCATCGAACATGAACCCTACTGGCCATATTGGTCCGGTGCCAATCGAGGCTGTCAGGGAGTTGATGTCATACTTTCCGCAAGAGTGGCTGAGTAAGTGATTGAGTTTGAGTGTGTGAGTCCCAGGCTTGTCTGGGTGAGGCTGAAAGTTGCACTCACTCGTATCTTCATTCTCGGTATATACATAATATGCACCGACGGATGTCGGAGCGAGTGGGTCTATAAAAGACAAAACTGAAAGAGACAAGTTTTGGGATGGTGTGAGAGAAATTTTGAGTACCTAAATGCAAGGAGAACGAGGGGATTATCATGCTACGTGATTTTAATGGATGGGTAGGTAAAAAGCGTGACGGGTATGAAAGAGTGCTTGGTGAGTTTGGTGATGAACGAGTGAATGAAAACGGGAAAAGTATACTTGAAGTGTGTTTGGAGTGGAATCTTTGTGTGACAAACACAATGTTTGCACATAAAAAGATCCATATGTACACAAGAGAAAATGGAAGTGCGAAGAGTATGATTGATTTCGTGATCGTGGATGAAAGATTGAGGATGAAAGTCAGGGACACTCGCGCATAACGCGGAGTTGGCATCCATACAGACCGCCACCTGGTGATATGCCGAATTAGTGGTCTGTTCAAACGATGGCTGCACCGGGTCAAAGAACCCACTAAGTGTCCTAGAGCGAATAAAAGTAGATAATCTGCAAGACGAGAATGTAAGAGAAAAGTAAAAGGATGAATTAAAGGATCGATTTCGGGATGTAGATGAGGTATGTGAGATAGAAAAGGTGTGGACGGCATTTAAGGAAGGAGTTGTGAATGTTGCTACTAAAGTGTGCGGGGTGTGCAAAAGGTGAAAAGGGAGAAAGAAGAGGAACGTATAGATGAATGCTGAAATACAACAGGTGATTTTAGAAAAGAAGAAGGCATGGTTGGATTGGTTAGCGAAAAAGGCTAATCGAAGAATGCAAAAGGTGACGGATGAAGAAGTATGTAAAGCGAAAGATCAATACAAAAGAGTGAAAGGATTAGTAAAGACGACGAAGAAGAGGAAAGACCATAAAGATAGTTTTGATAGGAGGCTTGCTGATGACTTCCGGGCAAATATTAAGAAGTCTATAAAGACAGCCTGTGGCAAAAACACAGCCTCGAAGCTGAGTGAAATCAGAAGCCAGGATGGGAGTGTTACAAAACAAGAAGAGTGTGTGCTAAAAAGATGGAAATATTTTGAAAGTTTGTTTGAAAGAGCAGAAGAATCAGTCCAAGTACCGGCTCATGCCGGAGAGATGAAAGAAAGAAGTCAGGAAAATGATATAGGTATGGATGAAATTGTGAACGCTATGAAAAGAATGAAGTTAGGAAAGTCTGCGGGATATGATAGGGTGTCGGTCGAAATGCTGAGAGCCGGTGAAGGCGTGGTATTTACTGGTTAGTCAGTTGTGCCACCTTCTCAACTTGTGTTGGACGAACGGTCGGGTACCGGAGGATTGGTGTAGGGCCGTGATTGTGCCGCTGTACAAGGGAAAGGGGTCACAACTGGACTGCAAAATTTACCGCGGAATAAGCCTTCTCAGCGTCGTCGGCAAACTGTGTGCGAAGATACTGATTGAAAGACTTATGAAAGAGACCGATAAGAAAATTAAGGGATGTACAAGCGGGTTTTAGAAGGCGAATGGGATGCACGGATCAAGTCTTTTTCTTGCGGCGTATACTATTATTTATTCTGTGATATAACCGAAAAGTATATGGCTAAAGGCCACAAAATATACAGCTTATTCGTTGACTTAGAGAAGGCGTATGACAGGCTGATGAGGAATGAGTCAGCGTTATCCATGCATGGGGTGAATAGTAATCTGATACGAGCACTAAAATCTCTCTATGAGGATTCTAGTGCTTGTGTGAGGATAAACGGGCGTACACTGAATGGTTTAGCATCGAAAAAGGTGTTGGACAAGGATGTGTTGCGTCATTGTGGCTGTTCAACCTATTCATGGATACGTGCCTGAATGATTTGAAAGAGAATGACTGTGGATCAAGAATGAGTGAATTAACCATCCAAGTGTTGTTGGCATCGTCGGAGGAGGAGTTGCAAACGATGGCTAACATTTTATGTGGGGCATTGGAAAGGAAAGCTATGAAAGTTAATGTAAGCAAGACGAAAATTATGGTGTTCGAAAAAGACGATGGTATGACAGAATGTGAGATCATGATTGCGGGTGAGAAAGTAGAACAGATAAAAGAGTGAATATCTGGGCTCGGCGTTTACGAAAGATGGAAAGTGTGAAAGTGATATTGAAAGAAGAGTGAATGCAGGAAACATGGTCCAGGCGCGTCTGGCTGTTCACAGAGGGGTGGTCGTCCCAACACTAATGTACGGCAGCGATAGTTGGGTATGACAAAAGAAGCATGAAAGGAAAAAGTGTCTTCTTTCTTTCTTTAAAGTAGAATAATGCAGCAGAAATGACAGCGTTAAGAAGTATATGGAAGGGGTGACACTGAAAGACAGAATAACGAATAGTGTGATAAGGGAATGTGCTGGTGTGAAAGAAGATATAGTGACTAGGATAGAAAGAAGTATGCTGAGGTAGTTGATTTAGTCACATAGAGAGGGGATGAAAGTAGACTAACTAAACAGATCTATATGTGGACTGTGAATGGTTGCGTTGGGAGGGGAAGGGCTAGACGGACGTTGCTGTACCAAACAGGAGACGTTTTGAAAAAATGACAGGTCAAGAGTACTCGGAACATACGAGCATATATGAAGAGATTGATGAATGTAGATGAAGCGAAAGAGGTATGTCAAAATCGTAGCAAGTGGAACAAAGTAGTCTCTGCCTACCCCTATGGGAAAGAGGCGTGACTGTATGTATGTTTGTATATCAGATCCTATTTCCAATCCATATAATTCTCACCATATAGTAATCACGATCACTTAGGTATTTCACGTTTTGTCTGTCTGTTTTGTCAGCATGTTGCTCTATTATTTTATTGATTATTAACAAAAGACGCGCGCGCAGCAACACGTTCAGTGGTTGGAACGGACTGACAGTAAGCGAGCGCGAGCGCGCACCACTCGCAACAATGCGAGGGGGAGGGGGACAGGAAAAGTGATAAAAAGCTCGCCGCAGCCGCGTATAGTATAGTATCCTTGGTTAATTGATTTAAACTTAAATTCCTACGAGTTAAGTCCAGATTGCTTTGGCATAATATCTACAATTTGTATGAAAATATCATTGTAATACGTTGAAAATACGTCTTAATAACGCTAATACACGACAAATTATGTTAACTGTTTTGTACTAAATACTCAAACGACTTAAATATATTCTTATCAGTTTAACCATAATACTAAAAGCATCCAAAACTTCAAAATATAACGGAACAATTCACTAAAGCGACGAAGAATCAAATTTCTTAATATGCACAGAGTACTAAAACGCCAAATGTATTTAACGGTGAAAAACTACAAATGACTTAACAATATACATGGTATAGAAACTAAAACAGGTAAAAGCACTAAAGAGAAAACACTCAATTTAAGCGTCGGATTAGTAATTAGTGTCCCAAATTTCACAGATTTTTCAGGGACTAAAGCGCCAAAAAAGTCCTCCGATCGTCCTGAAACCCAGATAGATCGACGCAGAAAAATTTGCTGATTCCGATGGTATATATAACTCAATTTGGCCCAAAGTGTCGCTTTAGTATCTTTACCTCCGAAGCGACGATATATATCCACTCAACCCAAGCAAAAACACTCCCTAAAAACTGGCCAAGTGCGAGTGGGATTCGCTGGAGTCCTCCGGTTCCGTACTCTGTGGGTACTTATAAATAGTTCGACTTGTGAATAAATACATACACAAATCCAGAGTTAGCAGACCCCTGCTCGTAAGCAGAATATAGGCAGTATGAAGTCATTTTACATTGGATGTACCATCAGCCAAATATGTGGTCTACCACCCTAAGGTTAAAGTTCCTGTGCACGTCACAATATTATTATAACGTCGATAAGACAGGCTGTCAACTGAAAAGTTCTACTTTAGCGACATTTTCAGGAAGTTGGATGAAAATTGGTAGACCACTTATTTGGGCGACCGTAGGTACATAGACATAAATAAATAAAAGATAATTTTTATCATCTACATTTATTTCATTACAAGTGTTATTAAATTTCAAACTTCTGGGATAACTGGAAGTCTGCCTTAGAGTTCGACATTGCAGCAATATTTATAACGACACACCTTAATTTAATGACTATCACTTGATTACGTTGACTTAGAATTATTATTTTTTTTCACTTGTTTTTTTCACTGCCTTAAGGGGTAGCAGATTCCTAGACCGCGGTGTTCCTGACAAAAAGGGCCTTAACGGATGGACGGACAGCAAAGTGTTCTATTCTCTTAAGGGTTCTATTTTCCGAATGCACTACGGAACCCTAAAAAGACCACTCGGCAAAAGAGTACTAAAATACTGAGACAATTTTATGTATGAATGTATTGTACAATCATTTCAGAAAAGGTGTTTTTAAGAGACGTCTTTTTCCGTATTCCTAAGGCTTTCGAGAACAATGAGCTAAATTCCCCTTTGTTTGGGAAATAAAACAACCTGGGAAAATTGAAAACGATACAGTTCAAACACCTGAACCTGAGTGACAGGTCTCATAACGAGATGGATGTTCCTTTCACCGCGAAGGACAATATTCTGAAACTATTCTATATTCCAGTCCATTTTAAAACCTTTGTATACAAACCACAGCAAGATTGTAGGCGTATAGATGGAAAATACAAATACAAATAGTTAATACACATACACACGGGAGTTTGTAATTGTGTCGTACAGACACATCATTCAAACAGAGGACGCTTAGCAACAAATATTCGCATAGTAACAAGATCACCGTGACAGTTGGTAACAGATAGAAAAATTCGAAGGCTTACTCACCTGCTATGGGTGGTGTGTAGGGGTATAGCTCGCGTCACGGAGTGACGAGGACCCGGGTTCGATTCCCGGCCATAGCTTTACTTTTCGGATTTTTCTACGTGTTCTAATTTTTAGTTTCGTTTAGAAATTTAATACACATAGTTTATTTATCTAAACGAGTTAACAGTTGAACTATCTATCAGATTCCAAACTAGGCTGAGCCTGTATCTTGGAAAAATGAAATCAATTATCTAAATTTTCACACAATCACTTTATTGTTTGCAAATTAGCATCACATCCACCGGAATGATAAATAAATAAATAAATAAATAAATAAATATTAAGGAACAAATCACACAAACTGACCTAGTCCCAAAGTAAGCGCTAGTAAGGCTTGTGTTATGGGTACTAGACAACGATATATACATACTTATATATAGAAATACATACTTAAATAGATAGAAACATCCATGACTCAGGCAGGAACAAATATTCGTGCTCATCACACAAGTATATGCCCTTACCAGGATTCGAACCCAGGACGCTTGCTTCGCAGACAGGGTCACTACTAACTAGGCCAATCGCGTCGTCGAAATGATGAAGGGTCACACTTCATAGATTGAAAAACATAGACCAAAATCAGTCAGAACAGTGGATAGCTAAAATTTTGCATAGAAGCTTCCTTTATGTTAAGGACGTACATTGCGAAATTCCCACGGGATAGGCAGTTTGAGAGCAGTAAACAGATGCAGCTAAACTACCAAACTTAAAACCTTTAAGCTTTCCGTCCCGTCGCAAAATGTCTTAAGTTAAAATAAAACGTTAATAATTAAAAGTAACAAGACAAAGTTTCCCAGAGTTGACCTTCATTATTAATATTACGGTCTGTCCCAATTCCGTAGCTTATTCAACGCAAGTTTCGAGGGCTTTCGAAGGCCTGCATTCTAACTTCACTTGGATTAATTTTATTCAGAGGTGCTATTTTGAAATTTGGAGTTCGTATCTTACCGTCTCTTTTACTCTTATAAATATGACGGAGATAACTGTAAGTACCCTAGATTAACACATAGGCTACTTTTTATCCCGGAAAATTGCATACTTCCCTCGGGATAGCAATAAACATGTGAAAGGTCGTAGCTGCCATGAATAGCGAGGTTAATAATAATTATTGCATATACTATCAACATCAGTTCTTAAGGCGCTGTCAACAGCAAACGACCTTGAGCAGCGCCACTCTTCACATATACGGTTCGCGTGCCTGTTAGTGGAAGAGAAAAAACTATTCCAGCAGCTTGGCGCGCGTCTAAAATCTTGCAAATAAGACACAAATAAGAAGAAATAGAAAAAATTATTGATTATTTGTGAAATATGACTCGTTAGCCGTGTGGGTATGAATATGGTGACTTCATGTTTTTCATTGCAGACCCATTCGTCGAAAAAATAAAGACATAGAACCGTTTAATGATGATTTTAAGACCAATCTTTGCAATTATTTTCTATCGAGCCAATTTTGTTCAATTAGGTATGTATCGATTCCGTCTAGCGTGTTTGAAATATGATGAAAATTAACATTATATTTTTTTTGTATTTTTTTGTGTGTAGTTTTTCTTAAAAAAGTGCTTAAATAACATCAATTTCAACAAAATTAGGTGTTGTCAGCCTCTTAAGTCTAAGCGGACGAAGTCGCGGGCAGAAGCTAGTCGGATATAAATGCATCCATCAACACAAAGGAAACACTGAAAGAAACCTTGAACTCGGAACACTTACTTTAACCAGCCGGCCTTATTAAAAACCACCGCGGATACCACTCAAATCTACCCATCACCATTAACCGAGCACGTTGCCAGAAAACTTCAGTCCCTATCACGAACCTAGCCACGTAGAACACGGTCCCCAATTCTTAAAGCAGTTTATTCAGACTTTAGTGGTTCTATCAACTTTCCACCCCATAAACGTCTTTGGGGAGACATTGATTGCCGTAGCAGATTCAAGGGAATTTGCATTTTATAATTAAAGAATTAGATCCGGCCCTTAAGGCTTGAGTAAGGAAAGTTTAGGCTTGAGAACGCTCGATACGGTAAGTTTGAAAGGGTGAACGGAGTTTGAGCGTGGAGAGAAGTGGTGCAGTAGGACAAATAGGTGCTTATTATTAATGACTATTCATTATTCTTATTGCTTTGTCTTTAATTAGCCTTTAAGTATTTTGAAATTTTGACACCCGACTTGGTTTATAAAAATAGGTAAAAGTTTTAATAACGTTATTTGATAGAGTTAATTTTTTCTAAAACTTTTTTTAGTATTATTATTGCCTTTTACCTTTATGTGATTCATATACAATTTATATTTGAAATAAATTTCAATTATTATAAAAATATATAGGTATCATTAGATTATCATAAGAAGCAGTAAGTACCTAATAACGTTTAATTTCAGTCGCATTTTTGAAAAGTTTTTTAAACCTACAATGTTCGTAGGTTTCAAAAAACCTACTGACATTGTAGGGGTCACAAACATTATTAGGATTTGCTGATTCTAGAGTTCCGGTGTGTTTGTCACCTAATAGGAATACCTAAATATATAATCCCTAATTTCTGCCAATACAACTATTCAAGATGCCTCTCCGTGGCGTAGTGTCAAAAAACATCCGCAAAACCTGCCTCAGTCTGACCTCGCCCTAGCCAAAGGCCAGACTTTATTTACACTGCCGCTCCAAGTTTTACATTTTAATGACGTTTCGAGATCTCGCCGCTCGATGATTTTAAAGGCCCTGCGATAATGGCGTCCGATCGAGTTTTAGATAAGTATTTACAACGAACCGGCTTAAGTTGTGTTCAAATTGTGCGGGTGTAAATGTTAAAATATAATGATACCCCGTTTCCCGAAGCTACAGTCTAGTTTCTGTGTTGACAGTCGCCGTGTTCTGAATAAAGATGAATGAAAAATAATGTTGTTATGATTGTAAGCAAGTGCAAGTAGAAACAAAAGCAAATTCAAAGTATAAAAGAGTAAACATTTTTCAAATAATTATAAAAATAACCGAGATAGGCTATTAAAGATTTGTTTCTATCTCTTTATAGAAAAGCGGAATTTTAACATGGAGTTAATTATGGCCATGATTGTGACTAACGACGTCACCATGTCATATCGGATCTTTCTTTCTAATCGCTGACTAATTAGTAGTTTAAAACTCTTATACTTTTCGTATTTCTTGACCGATAATACTTTTAATTTCACTTTTTGTCATCTCTTTTACGATATATTCATATTTTACTAAAAAATGAGATATTTTTAATGCATATCCCTTATTGCTGCGAAGTGTCAAATACCTACTGTGATCGAAGTCTTACTCACCTGCAGTGCTATGGGTGGTGTCGCGGCATAGCTCGCATCACGGAATGATGAGGATCCGTGTTCGATTCCCGGCCATAGCTTTACTTTTCGGATTTTTCTGTGTTCTAATTTTCAGTGCCGTTTAGATTTTTTTTTATAGTGATAAGAATTGGTTTAGTGCCGTTACATACTTGCGATGTAGGGTAGGAGCCAATGTAACAAAAGTATGAAACGCGTTGTGATTTCATGTTATTATTACTTTTTCTATCTTATTCTTCATGCAATTTCGTCGTATTTCTGCATAAACATAATATGAAGAAAAGTATTATTTATTTTTTGCGCCATAAAAATAAATCAAGCGAAACCATGTTTTCGTGAAATCGTCCATACTTCCGTAATCTAATCGCAGTTCGTCTTTTACTTATTTCCTTAAAGTTCAACACAGAGTCCGCTTATTCCCTCCGAGGAAGAAAAAAGATAGGTACCTACTTTTCTATCCCTAGGGAATGCAAAAGACCCTTCTCTGTATCTCAAAATTAACCAGGATTACTTCACAGGGTGATTGGGCTAATTGGACAGAACAGAACACCCTTTATCAATATTTTTCAGATAGTGATCTAAGTCCATACGACCTTGTAATTTTAACTAAATGATGTATCAATTAAACGATGGGCATTTACCATCGACGCTTTTACCTCGATGGGCATTTACCATCGACGCTTTTACCTCGATGGGCTTTTACCATCGACGCTTTTACCTCGATGGGCATTTACCATCGACGCTTTTACCTCGATGGGCTTTTACCATCGACGCTTTTACCTCAATGGGCTTTTACCATCGACGCTTTTACCTCGATGGGCTTTTACCATCGACGCTTTTACCTCGATGGGCTTTTACCATCGACGCTTTTACCTCGATGGGCTGTTTTTACCATCGGCGAGACTGAGAAGAGAAGGTACAATATTTTTTTTCTTTGCTCCTAAACCAGCAAGAAAGATTTTTTTAAACAGTTATATTAATCAATTTTTTTGTACATATTTTGCTTTGTTCTTAATTTCGAATGCGAGGCCATTCCTTGTAACGGAGCGAGCTTCGTTCTTAAGATTTTTATCAAGCCTTTGTAATAATTTGACGATTTGTCCTACCTTTATCTAAATTTATTCATCCAAGCCTATCGCGATAAGCTCGCATATTTCAGCCCATTTGATATCTTTTGTTCGTCTCCGAGACCAGGTCTTGAATCGATCCATTTGGAGATAGTATTTCGGTATCTTAGAATATTAAGATCCTCGGTACTGTGAAGCTGCCTTGAGGAGGCACTATTACTAATACGGGGACGGTGTAGCTCATAAATAATGGCTTTACATACATACTTTATCTCATTTAATTAAGTGGTTTTCAATTTTACTGCATTTTTGAACAAATAATAATTCTCTAACTCTCGTTACTCAGCTACTTACCACATTTTGCTTGAATTTGCTTATCGCTATCCCGCGGGAAATATGCGATTTTCCCGGATAAAAACTATCCCATGTCCTTCCCCGGGACAAAGAATACCTCCTTACCAGATTTCATTAAAATCGTTGCAGTGGTATAGGCGTGAAAGCTTAACATACAGACAGAGCTACTTTCGCATTTATAATTATTAGTAGGGATAGGGAAAATATACGAAACCCTCAGTAGGCGAGCCAGACTCGAACCACGTTTTTTTACTAACACTCAGTACAAATACCTACCAACAAATATATTCCAGCGTCCCCTATCCCGGGGGAACGTACACAGGAAAACACTTAGCCCTAAAACGGGTTACCTTGCCTTGTCAAAGGCTTCAACCTAATTTTCTTTGATTTAATAGGCTAGACATAAACAAGGTGAATTTGAAAAACGCGACGGCGCCAATGGAGTTACATTACAATGCGGTAGGTGCCTATGTTTGACAACGGTGAAAGTTATACGTGATTTTAAATTAGTGTGTCTAGCTTAGCTGAACATACTTACGGAGTAGACAGAAACTAAGGTAACAAGACCTAAAGACCACAGTCAGTCAGTATTTCTAAAAATTAATTCAATTAACTTTAACATTACTAATCAAGGTACTTGATTAAGTACAAACCAGGATGGTTGGAGTTGTTAATACCTATTATGTACCCTCTGATAACGTGCTCAAAAGCAAATTAAAAGCCTTACTAACAGAAAAATGCTATTACTCCGTGAAAGATTTTTTAAGCGATGAGACCATTACCTATAAACTACAATGCTGAATAAAATGTTCCTACAATGTTCCTACAATGACTACTATGATACCATAATTATTGCATTATAAAGGAAATGTATCATCTCAAATATTGTCAAATTGATTAATCAGGCTAATATAATAATAATAATAATCTAGATGTAAGTTAGTTTAGTATATTATTCAAATTATTGTATTCCCTGTCAGGATGTCATCGAAGGACTAAAATAAAATTGTAAAACCCTTTGTAAGAACATGACAAAGTAATAATAATAATAAATAATAATAATTAATGATCAAATAAATAATTATAAATAATTCATAAATTTAATCAATATCTTAAAAAGCATGACAACAAATTTTATTGTATTCTGACATTTTAATTATCAATTTTAGACTTTTAGTGATAGGTATATTGTTATTGTGTGCCCTTACTGGGCGTCATGTACTTACATACTAATGTCTTACAACATCTTTTTTACAATGTTCAATGACTTTACACTGAATAAATTAAATATGTAGTTATTAACTCGAATGGTAGCCATTGGAAAAATCTGTCAAATTTCACCTTAACTAGCGCTGCCATTGCATAAAACTTGAACCGAATCGTCAATAAATCCAACTTCACGTATTTAATTCGGAAAGTTCGCAGATGCCGCCTTAATAAAACCAAATCAATGCTCGCTCAGACCAGGCACGACGAAACAACTGAAGGTGCAAGCGGGAGATTAAAATTGTTGTATTAATTGGGAATGGATGATTATTTCAAAAGTGCTTGATGATTTTTCTATTGATAGAAATAACTATCCTTAGCTACAGAAAAGAGTTACTACAATAAAAACATTTCACTCAGTCTGTTGACGGCCCCATTATCGGCTGATTAGAAGTACGTCCATATCACAAATAAAAAAAATAGCTGCTTCAATCTGTGGTACACAATGACAATTTTGTCACTGACTTTAACAGCAAAGCTCTGTCGGAAGCTAAAAGAAACAATGGCTAAGTGGCGCCGTCTGTAACCAATCGGTGTTACTATAATAAATGGTAATTTTTATTTAATTTCTCCATGTATGGTAGTAATAGCGTCTACATGCCAAACATTCACCGCATACGGACAATAGCCATTTTATAGAAATTTTAAAACGATAAAAGTGGCCTCAAAATTATCAGTCACACCAGTTAACGGTCGTCTCATGATATCAAAGCTACCTCCAATGTAACCTACATCCACGTCAGCATCACACGGGACTTTCATAATGCCAAATCGCCTAATCGATATTAACTGCCACGTCACAACTCCGGGGCCAAATTCATCATCCGTATTAAATTAGGATTCGCTTATAAATTACCTGGAAGCAGTCTTTTTAACTAAGTCAAAAAATTACGATAATCTTGACAAAACGGCTACGGAGGCAAGCTATTCATCATAGGAAGCGAGTCTGTTTTCTTTTTGCCCGATTTATAAGTTTTGTTTGTCGTAAATTCGCGCTCCGTGCGATCTTAATAACATTGTTATTCCGTTTTATAAGCAATCGGGAAGATTGCTGCTATTTAGGTGGGTGTTTTAGGTGACACACTATTGTTTAACTTAGAAATGGGAGCCGGTTGATCTGCGGTCTGCCGTGCTAACCACAGTGCTTACAAATTATACAGAAACTTTAAATATTACCTAGTCATCAGTCAACCAATCATCGCGTTGTTTGCTTTTTCAACGCCCATTCACCTCTAATAAGCTATATAGCGGTTCTAGCCAGGCAAATGTTGACTCTGGCCACTCCGCTTTTGCACTCACGCGATTCATGCACATTTTACGACGGAATATTGGGATTTTACTAAACGTGTGTACTACAGTCTGGCAAAAAAGAGTAGAAATTTAAAAGTGGGTATATTGTAGAGTCGTCCCTTTCTAATCTATAGGTGTAAGAAAACGGGACGACACTACTGTATACCCACTTTTTATTTTCTACTCTTTTTTGCCAGACTATTAAGCTACGCCGTGTAAGCTTAGTTTGACCTAGTTATTGGTCTCTCAAGAAGGTCTGATTTACTATTAGTTCCATCATTTTTCTCGCTGTAGTGAGGTGAAAAATCGTGTGTTTCTCTTAGCAGCAAAGTTTAGTGTCTCGAGCCTTGAAACCCTCGCGACGCTCAGGATTCTTCTTTTAAACCATTAGCTTGCTCGGGTTTCAATACAGGCATAACAAATAACTATTAATATACCCATTATTTTTGCTCGCCAGTATATTAAATGTTACACCGTTGTTAGTAAACTGCAGTTGATAAACACAACTAGTTAATAGATACTGAGCAAGCGGTTTCGCAAACTAAGTTCAACCTGAACCTACACGTAAACTACCTCCGTTAACCGTAAGTTATATAACGGTTGAATGTTTTATTAACTGGATTAGAATTCGCTATTGTTATCTGATATAAAAGATCGGCCAAGTGCGAGTCGGATGCGCTAAGTTTAGTTGTTCTGTTTTATTTTATTTTCAATTTATTATAATGTATGTAAGATGTAAGTACTATTTATACCGAGTAGTTACATTATTATTAGTAGGTACATATTAATTTAATCTTAGGTTAGGAAATACTTTATTTGACCAAAAATTACTTGGCAACCCTATCCCAAATCAATATTTAAACCCGTTTACACTAAACGGTCGTCATCCCTTCATGTTTAAACCAAAAGCACCAGTTAACCATTAACCCTTCATTTTACAACGTCCATAAAATTAACGGCCACGGCGGGAAAACGATGATCTTGAACAGTCCATTCCAAACCCGGTCCAAACGAAACAAACAAACGAACGTGTCTTATCTGTGGCATTCATTAAATGCCGTAACTGTTAACGGTTCGAGTACACTGTGGTTGTTTAACTCGAATATTATGTTAAATGCAAATGGCCGCCGTTTTCAATATATTCTGGCCATTCTGGGGGAGTTGAGGTTAGCTGTTTTTTAACTTCACGACAAATATTAGTTGTTAAAAGCTGAATAAAAATATTGTGAGTATTTACACTAATCGATTTAAGCCTGAGAATAGAATTGGTTTAAGCGGGTACTTGGCCGCCTACGGATAAATAGACCCACTAAGGCTGGATATAATTAGTCATAAATATAATTAAATACACGTCTTTATTCCTTACGAGGTAAACAGAGCTTAAGGTAACAAAGCCTAAAAGCCACGTTTAGCATAATTATGAGCGTACAGGTGGAAAGGGAAATCAAAATAGTGATGGGTTGCTAGCCGCATCGCTCATAAAATTATTCCTAAGATTTTTAGAGATTTTCGTATAGTGAAAATAATTGATTTGTAAACAATTATGTCACTTGGTTGAAATATAACGATAACTCCTGGAAGTGAAAGAAAAAAAAATCATCGACGTAAAACTTAAACCTCTCTTTTTGCGTGGGGGTTTAAAAAAGTAAAATGACAAAGACCCCGCACTGTACGGTAACCTTATGACATTTTATATGAAACCAACTGCCGGAAGGGTAAAAGCGCCGGCAGAGGCAAATCGGACAGCCCCTGACGCAGCGGAGGACTGTATACACACACCTGTACCCTAATACAGATTCAGGGGACACAAAATCATTATTGAACCTGCGTTTTAATATACTGGGGCTGATGATTTGTGATTATAAATACTAGTCAACGCTACAATTGGTATGTATGTATAACTCTTTATTGTGTAAAGATGAATACAGGACAACACAAATACACGAAGGCGAACTTATCCCTAAAAGAGGTTTCTTCCAGTTAACCTTTGAATGATTGACAGGACATAGGTATTAAGCAAGAATAGACACAGAAAAAGTAAAAGAACTGGGGCCTTACCATGACGTCTTAATACGATTCAGTTTAGGTTCGCTCGCTGTCAGATTCATACTAAAAGTGACAGCTAAAACTTGAACTGAGTCGGAATTAGGACGTCATAGTAAGGCCCCTGATCGAAACTTAAAATAATCATAATTTGCTGTTGCTTTCATGGAATCAAATGCTACTTTGCTACACTCCTTGATACCCATCAGCCTCATCCCACTGCTGGACATAGGCCTCCTCTCTCAATGAGAGGGCTTGGGCTATAGTTCCCACGCTGGCCGTTGCGAATTGGGAACTCCACACACGCCATTGAACGTACACTCCTTGATAATTATACTAAAAAAAAAAAACCAAATCAGTCCGCAAATGACGAAGTTCTGTGGTAATAATTATAAAGAAATACAACCGAATTGAGAATCTCCTTTTTTTAAATCGGTTAAAAACAAAATTATACAGCGTGTCCAAAAAATTATCTGCAATACCGCAGCTCTGATTGAATTACTCTCACTGAACATCCTTTTACATAAACGGAGGACCAGCGTTGGCTGTACTGTAAGGCCAGCAAATGCTGATTTTGGGACCATTTTATGTCAATTATTATGTAGCTTTTAATATGTTTTTGTTTTAACTACCTACGTGTGGTTGTCATAAATAAACTTTTTCATTTTCTTTCTAAATGTTTTTCAGGATTTAAAATTTTTGGTTAACAAAATAACGTTCAGTTTGGCGAGTTAATTGGCGACTTTATCACACGCTTTTGGCGACGTAGTTATATAAGATTCTTGTGTTCTTTCTTGTGTTACTAACATAACAATAATTATGGACAATATTGTGTTATGTGGTCTGAATTAAATGATTTTTATTTTTATTTTTTTTATTTTGTATTCTTAAATCCAAGTGACGATAATTACATTTTTCATTAATTATAATTATTTAACAACATATACAAATGTATCAATGGTAGCAATGTATTATTTTATTTTATTTTTTTCGAATTCAAAAGTATGATGGCAAATTATAACAGAAGTGTTCGATCAAATCAACACAACCTGCTGAAACAGGTTTAAAATCGGTTCTGTAGTTCCATAGATCATACTTACATCATCATCATCATCCTTCTCTTGGCCGTGTCCGGCTATACGTGCCGGCACGTAAGTCTAGCGATGACGAGTCACGTGGAGGGGATCTGCGCACCCACGGATACCGTATTTTATACTTCTGCGCATACAAGGTCATCGCTAGACTTACGTGCCAGCCCTTAGGGTGCGACCAAACCGCCGCGTATACACAGTGACGTGTCGTATCCGTCACGATTTCTCACCGTTTCTTCATACATTTTGTTGCGATTCCGTAACGTCACCGTTTTTTAAGCGGCGGTGTGGTCGCACCCTTACTTACATATTTACAAACGAAAACGAACAAAGAAATAATACATGGCACTGTCAAACTGCGAAACAGTACGTTACCGGTTTCTCCCCGTAGAATAACCAACAATAATGGCATTTCGTTCTGGAAAAATCATTAAGTGAACAAAAAACTTTCACACGCTGCTTACACGCCGCAATATTCACAAACGGTCGCGTCAAAAACAGGGGTCTACTCCCGAACCAGTATCATGTCCCTTTTACTCTAACATAAAATGCTAATAGTGTGAGCGGGTTGGAACGATTCGGACTTCGAATTTTTAATGTGAGAATAAAGAGTAAACCCGTACATTAATATTTTAAAGTTCGTTTTGTGTGAATGACTGCGTAAAAACAAATGAACGCGGCGGGGTTAATGTACTCGTGGCAACAGCCCTTTGTTTGAGTTGAAATTTAAAAAAAAACAATTGTAATAAAAACTCCGTGGTATCGTAGTGGTTTGCTGCGGCCTCTCAAGCAGAGGTTCGTGAGTTTGAACTAGAACCTCCGAGTTTTCTGAATTTATGTGCGAAATCACATTTGAAATTTTCCATGTGCTTTTCGGTGAAGGAAAACATCGTGAGGAAACATCCCAATCCGCACTTGGCTCGCGTGGGAACTATAGCCCAAGCCCTTTTATTCTGTTAGGAGGCACAACAGTGGGCCAATATAGGTCGGAGATGATATTAGATACGTAATAAAGAAGTCTGAAACGACGCATCTTGTACCTATTTGAATTTAAAAACCCTCTACACAAAAGAGTAATCAAACTGCTAAAAATGTCAAAAATATACCACACACACTAATACAAACACACCCACACAGTTGTCAAACTTATAACGCCCCTCTTTTTGTATAGGGTGTTAAAAATCATGACTTAATTGCAAGACTAGACGCAGAATGAGCCTTCAACAACAATACGCAACGCACATCAATCCTAGGCGTGTTAAATATCCCAAATTCAATAACTGGTGGCTGATGTCCTTCTGATTAAATTATAAAGCGATTACGCATAACGGACAGGTAGTCACAGTACGCAATCCACACAGTAAGACAACCACGGCATACATACATCCTGTATGGTAATGTTATGTATTGTGGCTCTCAGTATTTGCAATTTTAAACTCACTCGTCTGTCCCTAATAATATAAATACTCCTCTCATCCTCGCAAAGGTTGACTGGGAGAGATCCCTTAAAGGGATAAGTCCGCCTTTGTGCATGTATTACTATCTGTGTTTGTCAATTGTACTCATTTGTCTTATGTTTATTTGCACAATAAAGAGTTTACTACTACTACTACTACTACTGCATCCCTACCTCTCTACTATCCTACTAATCCTACTAATATTATAAATGCGAAAGTTTGTGAGTGACGGATGTGGCGATGTGAGTGTGTGTATGTTTGTTCCTTCTTCACGCTGAAACGACGGGATGGATTTGGATCAAATTTGGAACGGAGATAGCTGGTACCATAGATTAAAACATAGGCTACTTTTTACCCCGGAAAATTGCATAGCTCCCGCGGGATAGTTATAGACATGTCAATTGCTACTTCTACGCGGACGAAGTACCTATATCCACTAGCCGATTTTGTACGGAACCCTCGGTGCGCGACTCGTACTTGGACGGTGTTTAAAATAAAAATGTGATGCACTACGTAGTTGTCTTGCACGGAGTGGCTTTTAATTCACAACATGGTTTGCGACATCATTCAAAAGCGGTATTTTACTGTAACATTTTAGCACTATGTATAATACTCAGTAGCCATTTTGATGCCCATGGCTCCTACGCTCTCACTCTGTCCCATACAATCCCCATCCCGTGGCATTCTTCAAAATGATTGATCATCGCTCGTTGTAACAAATTACGGGCTCTAAGTGTAAATTAGGCAATCAAGGAACTTCGTTATAATTGGGTTTGTAAGATCATCCTGTGGATTAGGAATTTTGAAGTTTAATTTCAATTAGCCGTAATCGCCTTGCAATTATGTCGATTGGCCAAAAGTATTGTTTCAATTTGGAAAAGCGCTTAACCTGATTTATCAAAGTTAATGTCAATATAATTCTCTAGAATTGGTATAAATACTACCCACAAAATGTAACTTTATCACCTCGTTACTTCATGACGAATGACGAGGACCCGGGTTCGATTCCCGGCCATAGCTTTACTTTTCGGATTTTTCTATGTGTTCTAATTTTCAGTGTCGTTTAGAAATTTTCGTTACTTCATCTTCTATACTATCTGTATTAATGTTATTGTAAGGACCCTAAGGGGAAAAGAGATAGCGAGAGTGAATCGAAGTAATGTGTTAGAGTAAGACAGATGATGATGAATAAATAAGTTGTCAAAATGTCCGCCTTTTGATTGCTTCACCCTTACATTATAAAAAGGTAAATATCTTGAGTTTGTGAGTTTGTAGGTAATCTCGAGCTCTTCTGAACCGATTTTGAAAATTCTTTTACCAATAGAAAACCACATTATTTGTAGCGTCATAGGCTAAATTAAAAGTCGCCAGTATCAGCTAGTATTATTATTTATTAAGATACACAAAACCGGTTCGTGGTCGCCATTCGAGAACTTTTCTCCCCCAACAGTTGTCTGTTCTACGAGCGATGTGGCCTGCCCATTGTATCAACGTACATACTCATCGAGCTATGTCGGTCACTCTAGTTCTTCAGCGAATTGACACAAATTTTAAACACACAATATTTAAACTACACCGTTTTGACACAAATCCACTTTATTCTTCGAACTAAACACAAAATAAACATACGAGGTACATTAGTTATACCGCCATGATCTTAACGTAACTAGAGAAAAAACAATAAGCGAGTATTCAAGAAGTGCATCCCAGCGCCATCTAACGATGCATCTTGGGATTAACCTTAATATTACTAAACATCCCGCGGCCCAAGGACTACATTGATACATGCGTCCTTTAGAACGTGGAAGAGCCTAAGCACATAACAATAGAAATCAAAGAACTAACACTAAGTGAGGCAAGAGCCAATCTTAAAACTAGGATGCGGAAGCATCAAGAGGCAGAGGGCAAATTTTGCTAACAGGTCTTTTAAAAACATGGTTCTTAAACCGTAAGGAAACCACTCGAGTTATGCCATCTGCGCCGGGGTGCTTCGCCACGACTCGACCCAAAAGCCATTTGCCCGGAGGAAGGCGATCGTCTTTAACCAGAACAACAGTTCCAAGTTCTATATCGGGTTGATTTTGGGACCATTTGTAGCGGTGCTGCAACATGGTTAGATATTCGGATTGCCAACGACGCCATAGGCTTTGGACCATACGTTGTACCTTTTGCCATCGATTAAGGTACTGAGGTTGAGCATCTACGACTCTTTCTTCAGGGATTGCAATGGGAGCTTCTCCGATCAGAAAATGACCGGGAGTTAATGGGAGCTCATCAAGGTAAGTGGACGAGAATTTACACAAGCTTCCACCTGAGTGAGAAGGGTGTAAAACTCTTCGAAAGTTAGGCAGGATTCGCCAATTACTCGTTTAAGGTGTCCCTTGACTGATTTGACACCGGCCTCCCAAATTCCACCAAAATTTGGGGCACCAGGGGGTATAAAATGCCATGTAGTGTGGTCGTTCGCCAAGAGTTGTGCAATTTCTTCAACTACGGAGGATTTGCTAGTTTTGAACATTATATTCATTTCTTTGGAGGCACCCACAAAATTGGTCCCACAATCACTCCATATGTCCTGGCAGTGCCCACGTCGAGCAGTGAAACGTTTAAATGCTGCCAGGAAAGCAGCACTAGACAATGAGCTAACCAGCTCTAGGTGAATGGCCTTTGTGACCATGCAAAGAAAAACACTAATGTAAGCCTTACAAGTTTTGGTGCATCTACCAGAGTACAGTTTCAGGGTAAATGGACCAGCATAGTCAACACCACTCGACAGAAAAGGACGTGATGGTTGTACTCTGCACTGTGGTAGATTCCCCATCAATGGCGCAGCAGGTTTTGCTTGCTGACTAAAACATGGTTTACATAGTCTAATAACCTTTTTCACAAGGTGTTTTGCGCCAATAATCCAGTATCGTTGGTGGATGAGATTAAGCATCAGAGCGTTTCTACCATGTAAGGTTCTTAAGTGCGCATCTAAAACAATCAGTCTAGCTAGGTTGCAAGTCTGCAGAAGAATGACAGGTGATTTCATATCAAATGGTATTTGAGCATTAACCAGACGTCCACCAACTCTAAGAATTATTTCATCATCCAGAATGGGGTTTAAAGTGTGAAGCTTACCCTTTTTAGGAACAACTTTTCCTTGTTTTAATAAATTGATCTCATGTTCGAAAGACATAGATTGTGACAAACGGATGCACACATTCCGTGCATTTTTTAATTCATTTGAAGTGAGGTATGTAAGCTTTGAATTTTCTTCATCATTTAGTTTTCTATTTTTACATAGGTTCACAAATCGGAAGCAATAAGCAGTCACGCGAATAAGTCGAAGGAGACTGAAGTATCTATTTAAGTATGTACTAGCTTCATTTTCCGCGACACACACATGACTAACCTTCGCTTTCGGTTTCATTTCTAGGGTAGTTTCTGGTACATCAAAGTTAGGATAGCTAATCGCTTCAGATTCGCGTAGGAATTGTGGACCCTCCCACCATAATTGTGACTGCTCAAGATCTGCAGGACTGACGCCTCGCGATGCACAGTCCGCTGGGTTGTCTGCAGATTTGACATGATGCCATTGACTACTGTTTGTGACGTTAAGAATTTCAGTTGTACGATTACCAACAAACGGTTTCCACGTGTTAGGACTTTTACGGAGCCACGACAGAACAATAGTGGAATCGGTCCAAGGAAAAATACAGTCGTCATCAATATTTAAGCTTACTTTAACAGTTTGAATCAATTTCGCTAACAGGACTGCCCCGCAGAGTTCAAGACGAGGCAAGGAGATCTGCTTAACAGGAGCGACTTTAGTCTTAGCTGCAACTAAGCTCACCTTGATCTCATTGTCTGTGATGACTCTGGTGTAAACCACCGCGGAGTAGGCGACACTGGAGGCATCGCTAAATCCGTGCAACTCAACTTTAACAATTGTATTACCAGTGCCTAACCAGCGTGGAAGCAGAATGGGATTCATATTTTCAAATTTATGCAAGTAATTGATCCATTCAGCTTTCAATTCAGAGTTAAGTTCGTCGTCCCATCCAAGGCCGGCCAGCCACAGCTTTTGCATAAAGATTTTCAATACAATTACGACAGGAGCTAGCCAACCTAAAGGGTCGAACGTTTTTGCAATAGCAGATAAAACATTTCGTTTGGTGATAACGTTGTTATCACAGGGCAAGTTTACCATTAGTTCAAAAGTATCACTTTGTGGTTTCCAGGCAATGCCTAGAGCTTTAAGCGAATCATCCATTTTTATATTAACAACACTTTTCAAAGCCTTATTGGCATCAGGGATTTCACTAAGCACTGTTTCACTATTAGAGGACCACTTGTGTAGGAGAAAACCGCCGCGTTTAAACAGCTCGGTCAAACGCCTTTGTAGAGTGAGAGCGTCTTCTTCAGTGGATGAACCCGTCATCAAGTCATCCATGTACAAATCAGTTTTCAGGATCGCAGCTTCAGGAAAGTCTTCGCGCTCGTCATCAGCGAGTTGATGCAAGGTTTTTATGGCAAGATACGGAGCACATGAAGTACCGTAGGTGACGGTAAGTAAACGATATTCTTTTATGTCTTCGTTAGGTGTCTCCCGCCACATTATTCTTTGATAATCTATATCTTGCTGTGAAATGAGTATCTGTCTATACATTTGTTGGATATCAGCAACCAAGCAAAAGTTATGCTGTCGCCACCTTGTGACTAAATCTCGGATTTCTTGTTGCAGGGGTGGACCGATCAGCAGTTCTTCGTTTAGTGAATTTCCGTTTGCAGGTTTGGCGCTTCCATCGAAGACACGCAGTTTGGTACTAAGGCTGGACTCTCTGATTATTGCGTGGTGAGGTAAGTAGTAAACCTTTTCATTTTTGTGTTCTTTTTCAGGTACAACTTCCATGTGACCGAGCGACTCATACTGCCTCATGAATTTGCAGTATTCTTCCTGAAACTCCGGTTTGTGTTTAAATCTCTTTTCCATCTGAAGCAAACGATTGAGAGCTAAAGATCTGGAATTACCTAAGTTTTGTGTATCTTCGTCTTTGAAAGGTAAGCTAACCTTGTATCGACCATCAGCGGTCCGAGTGTGAGTTTTCATAAAATGCTCTTCGCACTGAGTCTCCAATTGTGAAAGAGGTTTCTTATTAGGTAAGTATTCATCGATCTCCCAAAACCGTCGGAGCAACTGATCCACTTCTACTTGAGTGTGCATGACGACGACATGGTGTGATTTGGCATCAGTTTGTGTAATCCGTCCGGATATTAACCAGCCCAAACGTGAGTTGAGAGCTAAGAGTGAGTTGTGTTTTCGTATTCCATCAAGAATTATGTGAGCGTGCACGTCTGCACCAAATAGAACATCAATAGACCCTGGCTTGTGGAAGTGTGGATCTGCAAGTTCAGATTGATCAAATGTAGGCCAAGTATCTGCTGGAAATTCTTGAGAAGGTAATAACGAAGTAAGTCGCTTGAGGACGTACGCCTCGGCGGTAAGTAACTGTGAGGAATCTCGTACAGCGTGGAACTTTAATTTTACCATGGATTTGGTTGTGAGTGTAGCACTTGATATGCCTGTGATTTTACCATTGACTGAAACACGTTCGAGGTTAAGCAACTGAGCCGCGGCTTCAGTGATAAATGACGCTTGAGAACCCTGGTCAATCAGTGCTCTCAGGATTATTGTATCATTGTTTCTTGACTGTACTGCAATCTGAGCAGTAGCTAAAATGACTTGTTCATTGTGAACCTCAGCTTTTGCCGTTACAGTTGGTGTCGATGAACTAGTTTCAGGTTTAGGAGCAGGATTGTTATTGTCAGGCGCTGTTGTATTCTTGCTCAGGGTGGTGGTGTGCAACAGAGTGTGGTGACGGCGGTTACATTTTCTACAAGTGGTGCTCTGTCGACACGTATTCACTGAATGACCCTTTACAAGGCAGTTAAAGCAGATGCCATTCTTCTTAATAAACTCCTGCCTCTCAGGAACATCTAACTGAGCGAAGTCCTTACAATGGCAAATGTAATGATTTTGTGCGCAATAAGTGCATCCGCTGTTTACTTCTGTGACAAATGTTTTCACATGTGCTGGTTTGTGCGGCGTAGTTTTCGTAACCAAGTCTCGTTTAGGCGGTGAGTCTTTTTTATGCGTTGTGGTTATCATTTCCATAGATCGGAAACGACTTTCTAAGAATGAAGACAAACGTTCAAATGTGGGTATATCTTGTGACGCTCCAAGAGAGTGTTCCCATTGTTTGTGTGTTTCTATGTCCAATTTGGAAACAACTAAGTGAACAACGATCGCGTCCCAGGTTGAAGTGTCAACCTCGAGATTGTCTAAAGAATTTAAACATTCCTTTGTGTTGTCCAAGATGTCTTTCAAACTTTTAGAACATTCTGTGCTCATTTTCTTTTGATTTATTAAACGGCTAATTATTGTTGTAACAATCATGCGTTTATTATCATATCGACTTTCGAGAGTTTTCCAAGCTTTGTCGTAATTAGCCTCAGTAAGTGCAAAATGCTTGAGCAATTGCTCCGCTTCACCCGTTAAACTCGTTTTTAGATAATGATATTTCTCAATTTTAGAAATACTTTCGTTTTTACATATGAGGGACGTAAACAAATCCTTGAAACTCATCCAATCTTCATAATTACCGGAGAATTTTGGAATCGATATGTGAGGAAGTCTGGTTTTTACTACAGCGGGTTCTTTTTCAATAGTTCTGTTCAAAGAATTCGAGCTCGTTTCGGGTTGAGTTAATTCGCATAAGGAATCTTTGATTAATGTCATAAGCTCTAAGTACACCTCTTCAGTAGCATCGAAACTACTAGTTGGATCAAATTCAAACTGTAATAAGTCACTCGGCGTAATCGTTGTAGTAATCGAGTCATGTTGCCGTTTATATTGAATCCAATAATTTTCTAATGTTTCTGCTCGAGTTTCTAAATATCCGCGTGTATACCGAGATCTTGATGTTTTCTTCATGTTAGTATATAACTTCAGTATTCTATCCGACAATGCCCTTTGTAAGTAACAGTGTTGTGCCATTTTAACACTAAAATGTTTTCAAACAACAAAAAGTTTGCTTAAATGATCACTTAGTATCAAGTAGAAATGTATGTTTTAACTAATGTTTAACACCATAAGTTTATACACAAAGTATACAAAACGTTGTTAAAACAACAAAGTCTTGGTATGTAAATGTTCGGTTTGTAATATTTTACGAGTCCAACACTGTTTACTGTACTATTGTAAGTACCGTTATAGAAGCGTATTGTCTTTTTTGACGTAGTTCTAATATTAAATCGTCGATTTAATATGTATAATTCACTGATGCACAGAACCAAAGTTAATTTTTATAGTCAAGTCTTACCCACTCGCAGTACCTTTTATCACTTACGCACTTAGTCACTTTAATTGTTAGTTCATATCACTATTTTGTTACACTGTTTATATAAAATTCGATTCGAAAGGACCACTAATATTTAAACTACACCGTTTTGACACAAATCCACTTTATTCTTCGAACTAAACACAAAATAAACATACGAGGTACATTAGTTATACCGCCATGATCTTAACGTAACTAGAGAAAAAACAATAAGCGAGTATTCAAGAAGTGCATCCCAGCGCCATCTAACGATGCATCTTGGGATTAACCTTAATATTACTAAACACTCCGTATTCCACAAACTGCAATAAATTTAATCACAGTCAATCCCTTTTCAATTAATGTTGTATAAATAGCCCAGTTAAGCACTAGGTACAGTCGCGACGTTATGCTTAATTTTGGTGCAGTCGGCGCGAGAATAAACAATGTGATTCGCTTTACAGTTTCGGTAATGGTATCGCAGAGAGATACTTGTTGTTCTCGATCATAATTCTAAAAAAGTCTTAAAGCGATTCAATTTCGACCCAGCTCAGGTTTTAGCTGCTATTTTTAGTATGGATCTGACTGCGAGCGAGCTTACACTGAACCGAATCTGAATCGCATTAAGACATCATGGTAAGGCCCCTGAACAGATTTTGCTTTTTTTTCAGTTTTTCCTTTGTTTTATTGAATCAGGCGTTACTTTGCGGAGGTCCATTTCAATGAACACAAAATATTTACCTTGCTACTCCGCTACTGACGTGCAACGCATGTGCATCGGTTGTGCTCTAACTTTGAGAATGATCCCGTAGAGGGATCGAAACGCGCGTCAGTGTTTGTGTGGTGATAGGACTAATTAAGTTTGTGGGATTTGTGTGCGTTTTGTGTGGCAGTAGTGGTGGGAGGGCTTGCATGCAAAACGTATATATTTCGCACAGGCTTGGTTATCTTGCACGTAAGTAGCGGAGTAGCAAGGTAAATATTTTGTGTTCATTTTTCCTTTGTTTTTTTTTGCTAATTATAATATGATCTTACTAACGTTTTAATACGCCGTGGTAGCCTAGTGGTTTGACCTGTGGCCTCTCAAGCAGAGCGTCGTGGGTTCAAATCCCGGGCTCGCACCTCTGAGTTTTTCGGAATTTATGTGCGAAAATTACATTTGTAATTTGCCATGAGCTTTTCGGTGAAGGAAAACATCGTGAGGAAACCTGCACACATCTGCGAAGAAATTCAATGGTGTGTGTTAAGTTCCCAATCCGCACTGGGCGCGCGTGGGAACTATAGCCCAAACCCTTCCAATACACGGAGGAGGCCTATGCCATGAGGCACGCCGAAATACGCGACAATTTAATAAATAAACGACAATAACAACAACATGTACTTACTGAAATTATAGCGAATTCGGAATAAAAAGGCTTAAATAAATAAATTAAATAAATAAATAAATAAATAAACGTTTTAATAAACTATCGAAAAACTGTAAATCGAGAACCAAAAGTAGCGCCGCGTTTCCAGAATATTTACTTCACACGCTACAAACGAAATGAGATCCTGGCGAATTTTAAAATTTTCTTTTCTCGAATGGTTTTCAATAAAACCGGAACGATTGTGTAAAATATTCACCAACAGGGCTTTATATTATAAAGAAGCTGTGAGGTTGTAAAAAAAACCTATTTTACACACTGACAAAACGAGTTATTGAGTCGACTGGATAGCCTGGTAGTTAGAGAACCTGACTATAAAGCCTAAGGTCCCAGGTTTGATGCCCGGTCGGGGCAGATATTATGTAAGTATAAAAAATACGAATGTTTGTTCTCGAGTCTTCGATATATATATTTACTTACATAACTATGTAATTTGTTGTCCAGTTCTAACTATAAGCTTGATTTAGTCTGGGAATAGGTCTATTGGTGTCAATTGTCCCAAGATATTTATTTTATTTATTTATTTAAGTAAACGCTTACAGATGGCATCGATAATATTTGCTTGCTCAATTCTAGTGTCATACTTAACAT
This sequence comes from Pandemis heparana, assembly GCA_963854515.1. Lineage (NCBI taxonomy): Eukaryota > Metazoa > Arthropoda > Insecta > Lepidoptera > Tortricidae > Pandemis > Pandemis heparana. Next base: position 15,337,514 of record OY978012.1, on the reverse strand, counting down.
TAGGCTGGCTTATAAGAATGCAGGAATCGCTGCAGAGGCTTAGTGTTTTATTTTCAAAGAAGCCTATAATAATAAAAAATAGCCTATGTTTAATCTAGGGTTCCAGCTATCTTCGTTTCAAATTTTAAATATATCCGTCCAGTCGTGTCAGCGTGAAGAAAGGACAAACATACACTCTCACTTACATCGTCACAAACTTTCGCATTTATAATATTAGTAGGATCCGCCTACTAATCCGACTATTCTTAAGCTATTTTAAAATAACACGCATACCTACCACTAAGATTTTCGTGTAACATTACAGAGCGAAAGGGGTATATTTACTTGTATATAATCACTACCCACGCCCACAGTCATGTTTGGAAATACTGTAATAACCCACCCACAAGACTAACTAACTTAAATGCCCATACATCAAAATGGTATACAAAACTGTCTCCATTTGGCACCGCTGGTACTCAAGGCCTTTAATGACGGACTTTTAATGGCTTTTCACTGAAATAAAACAAACTCCCAACAAAGTTAATTAGCTTAGTCGATCGAAAACTTAAATAAGGGATGATAGGGTAAAAATTAACTTTGGACAAAGGTGGACCCTTCTGAAGTTGTAACAACACTGTGATTGAGGTGATTTTAGTTTGAAACGTAACTAGATTGTAACTTGAGCAGGACTACAGCAAAAACGTATGTAGGATTTACTAATTTGGGTTATTGTAGACTGTAAAACTATTAAACAAAATTTAATATGCAACTTTCAATTGTTTTTCTTTCCGCGCTGCGAGCATTCGGAGTTTATTATCAGCCAATCTTAAATATACAGTAAACCTTTTTACACGCACTTAAATGCGTCGCTTAGGAACTTTTTTTAGACTTTTCTTTATATATTCGACAAACACAAAAAAATATATACCAATTATTTTTAAAAATGAAATGAAATTCTTTATGCTTTTTTTTATGACATTAACCTCTTGGTCTTAGTGCAGTTAAAATAAAAACAGATAAGGAAATTGTAATTATCAAAAAGGTAAAATCCATTGGATGACAATGGAACGGATGATCTGGTAATGATCACAAGGAAGCCAGTTGCTTCTGGTAGCAAAAGCCGTCGTATAAAACCTCGGGGAAGGCTAAGGCTTGTCTGCAGACGCGATGAGGTGATGAAAAGCAACTATCCCTTTCACACCAACGCAAAGTGCAGGACAAACACTAAACAAAATAGAAGCGAATAAGTTGTCGCCTCAGAGTTCGTGGAAAGTTCCAGTACAGGTGCCATTAGAATACGTTCTCGGCATCTGAAAGGCTAAACAGCTACATTATTCAACGTGTGGCTTTAAAAACGGCGCCAAAGGTTTAAAACGGCGTTTGTTTCAGTATTTTTCAGAAATACACAACCTTAGGTAATATTTACTTTGGATCATGAAGTCATTATACGGTACCTACCAATAAGCTAATGGTAGAAAAGAATCCCATCTGATCAGTCTTGCAAGGCAGTAGTATGTACAACAAACAAGTTTTGAGATGTATGTTAAACCAAGCTGGTTTCATTCATAGTTCTTTAAGTGGACAAGAATGGATTGTTTTTCAGGCAAAAGTAAGTATAGAATCTTTTTCCACATTTCCGAAAAGGTGTGAAAAATTTATTTCTGCCGGGCGAAGTAGCGTTCAACATCTAGTAGGTATGATATTGCTAATGTTTTAGATAGCCTCACTATACACAAAGGCCATTAGGTACATTTTAGCTCGTAATTATGGCCCCTTTTTCAAAAACAATACCTAACTACTTCAACGAGACAAGTTTCGCTTTTGTCCATACTAATATTAGATAGGTTCTTGCCAATGAATTTAATGTTGTCAAACGGCTCACTCAAGTAAGTGGCAACAATTTCATGTATTTAACATTGAGTATTCCAAACTAAGTGGTCTCATGCTTTACGCCAACTGGCTAATTGACCAGAGGTCAGTAATTTGCGGCTCTCCGCAACGCCTCGCGGTGCCTGCTATTTATTGCCTGCTTTGGGATTTATGCTTGCTAGCTACATAGACGACATTATAGTAGCTTGTCTTTGAACTGTTGTAGACTTTGGATAACTTTTTATCGTTGCTGCAGTTTGTTATAAAAACAAAATTTTGGATCGGAAGGTAATGAAGTTAATAATTAAGTTAAAACGCGTTTTTTTATGTACAAGTAGGTATATGTGGGTTTCTAATCTGGGGTTAATTACACCCTCGGAGGTAAAATTTGTTCTTTGCGGGGGTCATGAGCTGGTTTGCTGGATGATTTTTTTGTTTTAAGAATGAATATGCTCATCCGTGAGGGTTGAAATCCGTGACCCTAGTTAGGTCATAAGGTTAACGGAACTGAAATGGTTAGGAACTGTCCTATTGGCATTCTAAATAAAGAAAAAATAAATGTCAAACATATTAAATAAAATGTACGTAACCTAGTCGACAACGAAAGTACTTTACCGTTTTTATTAGTTTCTACAACAACAAAATTGAATCGTGAGTGAAAAAAATCTTTGACATTCTAAGCCTCACAAATGGAAGTGAACCCTAAGGTTATAAAGGAATTTCTTGGCCGATTACACCTACTCTTTTTTACACTGAGGAGCAAAAATTTCGGGTCACTTCCCATAGAAAGTTGTATGAAAAAGGGACCCGATATTTTTGCGCGTGAGTATATTTATCTCCCGAAACATGTATTATACAAAAACCGATCGTTTAAATAAACATTGAATGGGATCATTCCGTCAACGTATAAATCAAACGCATACGGAGATAAATATAGCGATAAAATTCTGAATAGGGATGTTTATTTTAAATGTATTATTTATTAGTGTACGTAGCTAGGGACTGGTCGGTCGACCGTGGCCAACAACAGAGGAAGTGAGCGAAAGAAAATGTATTAAAAATCAGTGATTCGACAAGAGGCTGGCCACATGTGGGGTTACTAAGGTAGCAGTTTTAGATTGGAAATCATCTAACTAATATTATAAATGCGAAAGTATGGATGGATGTTTGTTTGTTACTCAATCACGCCAGAATGGCCCAACGGATCTGGATGAAATTCGGCACATAGATAGAGAAAAGTCTGGAATAGCACATAGGCTACTTTTATCCCGGAAAATTGCGTAATTCCCGCGGGATAGCGATACACGAATTCTTTGCAGACGAAGTCGCTGGCAACAACGAGTAATATTATAAATGCGAAAGTTTGGATGGATGGATAGATGGACGTTTGTTTGTTGCTCAAGCACGCCAGAACGGCTTAACGAATCTGGATAAAATTCGGCACATAGATAGAGAAAAGTCTGGAATAGCACATAGACTACTTTTTATCTCGGAAAATTCCCGCGGGATAGCGATAAACGAATTCTTTGCGGACGAAGTCGCAGGCAACAGCTAGTACTAATAAAAATGCGAAAGCTTGTCAGGACGTATGCATGGATTTATGTTACTCTTTCACGCCAGAACGCCTCAAGATCTGGATGAAATTTGGCACGAAGACAGATTATAGCGTAGAATAACATTAAAAATGTTATTCCATTTCAAAATGGGAAACTATTTTGATATCTATATCAATGAGCCCAAACCAATCTAGCTGTCCTTGAACGCAACTTTACAATTTTATGAACTCCTGGAGTTACGAACAGTTTTTTATCTTACCCCACTTTTCAACTTACTCCAACGTACAATAATACCTATTAATTGTTTCAAATTAATTTCTGTACTTATATATAATTGGTTGTGAAAGCGATAAGACCGCCTATTGTCTACCTCGTCTTTTTATTTCTGTAATATTATTGTACTGATCTGTAGAGCTCAATAAAGAATACTTGTATTGTATTGTACTGTATTGTATTGTGAGCCGAGTTCTCGCCAACACCCGTGGTAACGCCGCAAGGAGCATAAATCGAAGGTTTTGGAACTCTGCCCGCAGTTTCCTTTCTCTATAATTCTTCTTACATTTGCTCGAGTAATATTATTATTGTCATTATCCACCGACATGATAACGTATTAGTTTATTTGTAAATAGAAATAGTTCTTTGATATTATTCGGCTCAACACGTCCATTGGTATTGTTAACATATAATTGGAATGCGGGAATATGAGCTGGCTTTTGATATTTTCGTAGTTCTAACAATTATTAACCTCTGATATACGTAGGAAATTAAATGAGCTACATCAAGCGTAAGAATGAATATAAAATCCAGTGTTAGCAGAACCCTGCTTCTAAGCAAAATGTAGGCAGTGTGCGGTCATTTTATATTGGTACCTAATTTACAAAGGCAGACAGACAGCTCCCGCATTTTACACGCTTTATCAATGTAATTTTTTGTTTGGGTAACGAAACAAATAGGTGTCCAATATAATATACAGGGTGGGCCATGTAACAGAAGCAAAAAAATTAAACCACAGCTTCCGGTATTCATCCCGAGCTAACTTCGTTCTACTACTTTTTGCGGCGCATTCTTCTTGGCAATGATGGTCTTTCCGAATGCGCTGGTAGATTAAAAAAAAAGACATGTAAAAGAGCCCTCGGCGGCCTATTTGCAAAATAAACTTTTGACTTTTGACTTTTTGACTTTTTAAAAATAATCACAATACAAAATCATTACCTAACTATACTCCGTTCGTTTAAGTATTTAAAAAAAGGTAAGTAATCAATCTTGACGAATAAATGACTTATGACTTATGACATGTAGGTATACACTTTACAAATTAATTAAGAAATTACATTCTTATATCATAATTAATTTGTAAAGTGAAGAGATTTAGATTTTTAAAGTGTATATTTCAATATAAAGACATGTCAAGATTGTTTACCTTTTTTTAAATACCTAAACGAATGGAGTATAAGTCTGGTTCTAGTACCCACAAACGTCTCGCAATGAAGTGCCTTCAAAGTCAGGTCGAGGGGAATTCAAATGAGACAATGTAGTTTGTAACGGGGAACAATAAAGATTTGCATAACTGAGAACTATTATTTGCTAGAGTCTGTGCAAAGGAAAAGCTGTACTTGAAATAAGATGCCAATCTATGGACCGACAGTTTAAATGAGTCGCACAGGGGCGTGGGGTAGGACGACAGAGGGGACTAGGAGAGGTGCGGGCGGGTAGTGTGCCTGCCGCCCGCACCTCTCGGCCCCCGCGGCCGTAAGCCGCGCCCCTGCACCGCGCGGGCGAGGACTTCTTTAAACGGTCGGTCTATACACACATGCATGAATCACGTCTTTATTCCTTATCGGGTAGACAAAGCCTAAAGTAGCAAGACCTAAAGGTCACGCTCAGCTTAATTGTGGGCGTAAAGGTGGAAGAGGGGACCAAAATAGTGATGAGTTGCCTAGCGTTGGCTATAACAATGATTCCTTAGATTTTTTATTTTTAATTGAATAGGAAAGCAAACGAGCAAGTGGGTCACCTGGTGGTAAGCGATCACCACTGCCCATAGACACCCGCAACCCCGGAGGGATTGCAGATGCGTTGACAACCTAGAGGACTTAGATGAAATGCCTCTTGTGCCCGTAATTTCCCCGGCTGTCTTACTTTCCACACCGGAACACAACAGTGCAAGCACTGCTGCTTTGCGGCAGGATTAGCGAGTAAGATGGTGGTAGCGATCCGGACGGACCTTGCACAGGGCCCTACCACCCGCAATTTCCGCAGATTTCCTCGATGGAATAATTATCCGTATCTTTTTAATTATATCGTCGGCAAATGACAGTTCACGCTTCGCGATTCTTGCGTGTGTCACGAAGATTAACGGAGCTAATCGCCTGGTGCGTGTGTTTGTTGTTTTTACAAACAGATGTGGAGACAAAGGGCTAAAAAATATCGAATACTTTTTTAAAATGTTTTAAGAATTGATTGAAGCGTTACCTACTTTGTGAAGGTCTAAAAAGTGATCATACTCCGCGGACTTTTATTTTTATTTTATTTCATTTGGTTTTTTTTAATCCCCAATGCAAAAAGAGGGTTACAACAAGTTAATTATGTAGCTCTTAATCGCGTAAACTAATTTGGATGCGATACTTTTAACTTAAAAAACTGATAGGAAAATATCAAATGAATCAAGAAATACCTGCCAACCTAACCTAACCTGCTATGGGTGGTGTAGGGGTATAGCACGCGACACGGAATGACGAGGACCCGGGTTCGATTCCCGGCCATAGCTTTACTTTTCGGATTTTTCTATGTGTTATAATTTTCAGTGTCGTTTAGAAATTAAAAAACTGATTTGAAAAAGCACCTAGTGTACCTAGATGTAAATGAGATGGAAAGACGACATTAAAAGAGTATTAGGCAGCAACTAGACTCTCACTGCCCAAAATACATCGGAATGGAAGCTGTTGAAGGAGGCCTACACCAAGAACTTGGTAGAGAAAGGCTAAGAAGAAGAAAAAGAAGAAGAAACATTTTTTTTGTGTCACCCGGGTGAGGTGTACGATTCCGATCGACACAATTAGATATTTACTGTTTAGGATCCAAGATGGCGGACGACATTCTGATACCATTGACAAAAAATGTTGATGGGTAATTTGGCATATTTTTTTCGATCCAAGATGGCGTATGATATTTTGACACTATTGACACAAAAAATGTTAATTATAAATACACACTTTCAATAAAAATGGTGTGAGTCGCGCTTTCCTTAAACAGCTTCGCATGTGTACCCGCCCTAAACTACAACACATAAGGAACGAAAACTTGGACTATTAAGATAAGACAAATCGCTTCTTGGTTATTACAAATCGTTTTTTAATGTCGCACCCAGATATGTGCGCTAAGTGAAACGTCTGTTTTAATAAATCATCCTGATTAATTGAGGTTGTTTGGGAGTTTTTAAACTTCCGGAACTGATGGTAATTGTTTTCTTTATTTATTGATAAGCGGTTAGGGTTTTATTGCTTGGAAAATCATCATCATCATCCAATCAGCCGTAGCACGTCCACTGTTGGACATAGGCCTCCCCATAGACCTCCAGTTGCCTCGGTTGGAAGCGGCTTGCATCCACCGTGAACCCGCGAGTTTAACCTGTAGGCTTATTGTCTAATTCGCTCGCAATCGCCATCGTGTTAATTTTGACATTTCTTGTATGATTGTGACAGCTAACTCTCTGATTCCGATGACAAATTGTCAGCCCATACATGAACTGTCAAAATGAACACGATGGCGATTGCGAGCGAGTTACACAATAAGCCTACAGTAGGCTTATTGTCTAATTCGCTCGCAATCGCCAGCGTGTTCATTTTGACATTTCTTGTATGAATGTGACAACTAACTAGCTGATTCCGATGCCAATTGTCAGCTCATACATGAACTGTCAAAATGAACACGATGGCGATTTTGAGCGAGTTACACAATAAGCCTACTGTAGGCTTATTGTCTATTTCGCTCGCAATCGCCATCGTGTTCATTTTGACATTTCTTGTATGATTGTGACAGCTAACTTTCTGACTCCGATGACAATTGTCAGCCCATACATGAACTGTCAAAATGAACACGATGGCGATTTCGAGCGAGTTAGACAATAAGCCTACAGTAGGCTTATTGTCTATTTCGCTCGCAATCGCCATCGTGTTCATTTTGACATTTCTTGTATGATTGTGACAGCTAACTTTCTGACTCCGATGACAATTGTCAACCCATACATGAACTGTCAAAATGAACACGATGGCGATTTCGAGCGAGTTACACAATAAGCCTACAGTAGGCTTATTGTCTATTTCGCTCGCAATCGCCATCGTGTTCATTTTGACATTTCTTGTATGAATGTGACAGCTAACTAGCTGATTCCGATGCCAATTGTCAGCCCATACATGAACTTTACTGTCAAAATGAACACGATGGCGATTGCAAGCGATTTAGACAATAAGCCTACAGGGGTCATCCGTCCATCTCGTTAGTGGACGTCATACGCTGCGTTTGCTGATCCGCGGACTCCACTCGAGAACCTTTCGGCACTTTACGGCTTGGGAAATATGCAGTCAGAACTACGATGTGTGAACTCTTAGAATCCCGGGGTGATCGTGGGGCGTCGCGGTGACACAGAGCGCTCCCGTAACGCCTCACATACGACCGAATAGGGAATCCGAGTGGTTTTTATTGGCTACCTATGCGAGAGAGCTCCAACATAACCCGGTAACCCCATACCGGGCGGTTGCATAAGGCGCATGTTGCACACCATATAAACGGCCGTAGTATCTTGTCTTTGTCTTGTTGCGTGTGTGTTTGTTGTGTTTTTGCTGTTCAACGGAAGACCAGCGCTGGCTCTAAGGCCAGCAAATGCTAAGTTGGGACCATTTTGTAACAATTTATTTATCTGTTGTTTAATGTGTTTATTTGTTGTGTTGTGATTGTCATAAGTAAACTTTTCTTTCTTTCTTTGTAGGTTTCGATAAGATAACGCTGCCGCCGCAGTTCTAAAATTGTTCACTATGTCGAGTGAATTCTGCATACAGTTTGTTTTATTTCCTTGCAATCGAAGTGAAAAACAGAGTGTAAAACTCAAACATAAAACCCATTTCCCCTCGGCGTGTCAATCCACTACACCGCTATACGGACGTCTCGGATAAATTGGCTTGCTTTATGCTCTTGTTATACAATCTACTATTATTAATCTGTAACTTGCCAGTATTTTCTTGCTAGTCTAAAAGCTTAAGTATAAGAAAGTAAAAGCTGTTCAATAACCAGTGAAGTACTTCGTTACGAAACAGGGCCCTGTCACCGCAGCCGGCCGTACAAATAAAGAGTTGCTTGGTCGGCTAGGGTGCGGCCATACTGGAGGGCAGAAACGCGGCGTTCCTTGAGAAAGTTAAGAAACTAATCAAACTATGGGAGGCCGGTAGTATGGGCACAAAGAAACAGATATTAAGACTTATATGGATAGACTTAAATACACATGGCCTATGGTTACAAGACCTAAAGGCTACATTTAGCATGATTGTGGGCGTATAGGTGAAAAATTAAAACATCATGTTCGCCTAAAACATGATTCCTAAGCTTTCCGCCAATTCTTTCGGTGAACTTTTACCATTTGAGCGGGAAAGAAAGAAAAAAAGGAAATATTGCTTATTACCACTAATCAATTAAAGGAAGAGAAGCAACTGGTCCATTCTATGTTTTGATACCAGACTAGCATGGGAAGGCTATAAAAGAAAGGCATAAATAATTACAAATATACCGCAACACTAAAATTATTGGGCTGCTTTTTTGCAGCCAGCCCTACGACTATCATACAACGTAGATGCTCCTAATGCTAAGCAGACAACCGTAAAAAGCGCCGCGTTTTCCTCCCATCCTAAGGCCGCTACTCACGAGCGTCTGAAATTAGCGGACGCAGCGCGTAGTCGCGTCACGCGCCTAATCAAGCAACTTCACCGAAGTTTGATGGAGTTGCGCGGGAACGGTGTAAATTACTTTGATAACGAGACGTGACCTGACTCATCTGTACGCGCCCTTACTTGAGACGTTTGGGATTCCACGATTGTGTTTTTTTTTCAATGTTTTAGTTTTTATTATCCTTTAATCAGTACTGGCTGGAATTCGATTCCAAATACGCGTCGTGCGTTTCCGCTTACACTAATAATCATCAATATTAGAGTGAAAGAAACGATATAATACAAATTTCGAATTTCGAAGTATTGAAGTCATTAGCAGAAGGGCTGCCTCATGTAAAGTTAATATCAGCTTCAGCAAAAATATAAGTACAATTTCTCAACCTCTCGTGAAAATTCGTGAGCAGTTTCGTTAATTATGTTTTTTTTTTGTTAGATTTTTCTATATCGTCGCTTCGGAGGTAAAGATACTAAAGCGACATTTGACCAACTTTACAGGAGAGCGATTTAAAGTTTTTTTTAACGAAAAAAATTCATAACTCGTTTCCTTGTGAACACATTCTAGAATTTCTAAGACTGTATGAAAGCTAATTTAGCATACTATGAACTGAAGTCTATAATTTTGACCTAAGTACAATAGTTCAGGAGATAGGTGGCGCTTTAGTCATTCGTCTTCAACTTTTTGAGACAACACAATAAGGTAAAAGGACTAAACGTAAGAAGTGGTTTAATATATCATAATTTCAGATGACTAACGGGATATTTATCTTAGTTTTTATATCTTCAATTTACTTAATGGCGCTAGTCAATTTCTTATCAAACTGTGTTTAATGCTTATTCACCAAAAATCAAACTATTTTACAATTGCATAATGCTTAAGCACTGATTAAATGATAATCATACAACATTACAAATACTTAGTAGACTTGCAAGTTGAATGTTTTGAAAGACAATATACTAATGCCAAAAAACTAGTGCCAAATAGCCTTGGGGACAAGGCGATCCCAGTCAAAGGCTTGCCTTATCCTGGCATGCGGGGCTCTGCCAGGACAGACATCCATTCCCTGGCTGCTCGTGGGAACGAAATGGTTCAATTTATAAATAAAATTGATGTCCAGGAAGGCGCCGACGAGGTTCGCAACCCGTCACGTCCCGTTCACTACGGGGGCGAGAAGTGGGCTAGGGAGGGAGAGCCGCTTCGCTACTTTGAATGTTAGAGGAGGAATGCAGGATAAAATAGACGAAGTGTGTCAGATGATGGATCATATTGATGTTCTGTGTGAATGAGACCAAGCGGAAAGGATGTGACACCATCGAACATGAACCCTACAGGCCATATTGGTCCGGTGCCAATCGAGGCTGTCAGGGAGTTGATGTCATACTTTCCGCAAGAGTGGCTGAGTAAGTGATTGAGTTTGAGTGTGTGAGTTCCAGGCTTGTCTGGGTGAGGCTGAAAGTTGGACTCACTCGTATCTTCATTCTCGGTGTATACATATGGACTGACGGATGTCGGAGCGAGTGGGTCTATAAAAGACAAAACTTAAAGAGACAAGTTTTGGGATGGTGTGAGAGAAATTTTGAGTACCTAAATGCAAGGAGAACGAGGGGATTATCATGCTACGTGATTTTAATGGATGGGTAGGTAAAAAGCGTGACGGGTATGAAAGAGTGCTTGGTGAGATTGGGGATGAACGAGTGAATGAAAACGGGAAAAGTATACTTGTTTGGAGTGGAATCTTTGTGTGACAAACACAATGTTTGCACATAAAAAGATCCATATGTACACAAGAGAAAATGGAAGTGCGAAGAGTATGATTGACTTCGTGATCGTGGATGAAAGATTGAGAATGAAAGTCAGGGACACTCGCGCATACCGCGGAGTCAGCATCCATACAGACCGCCACCTGGTGATATGCCGAATTAGTGGTCTGTTCAAACGATGGCTGCACCGGGTCAAAGAACCCACTAAGTGTCCTAGAGCGAATAAAAGTAGAGAATCGGCAAGACGAGAATGTAAGAGAAAAGTAAAAGGATGAATTAAAAGATCGATTTCGGGATGTAGATGAGGTATGTGAGATAGAAAAGGTGTGGACGGCATTTAAGGAAGGAGTTGTGAATGTTGCTACTAAAGTGTGCGGGGTGTGCAAAAGGGGAAAAGGGAGAAAGAAGAGGAACGTATAGATGGATGCTGAAATACAACAGGTGATTTTAGAAAAGAAGAAGGCATGGTTGGATTGGTTAGCGAAAAAGGCTAATCGAAGAATGCAAAAGGTGACGGATGAAGAAGTATGTAAAGCGAAAGATCAATACAAAAGAGTGAAAGGATTAGTAAAGACGACGAAGAAGAGGAAAGAACATAAAGATAGTTTTGATAGGAGGCTTGCTGATGACTTCCGGGCAAATATTAAGAAGTCTATAAAGACAGCCTGTGGCAAAAACACAGCCTCGAAGCTGAGTGAAATCAGAAGCCAGGATGGGAGTGTTATAAAAGGAGAAGAGTGTGTGCTAAAAAGATGGAAGGAATATTTTGAAAGTTTGTTTGAAAGAGCAGAAGAATCAGTCCAAGTACCGGCTCATGCCGGAGAGATGAAAGAAAGAAGTCAGGAAAATGATATAGGTATGGATGAAATTGTGAACGCTATGAAAAGAATGAAGTTAGGAAAGTCTGCGGGATATGATAGGGTGTCGGTCGGAATGCTGAGAGCCGGTGAAGGCGTGGTATTTACTAGTTAGTCAGTTGTGCCACCTTTTCAACTTGTGCTGGACGAACGGTCGGGTACCGGAGGATTGGTGTAAGGCCGTGATTGTGCCGCTGTACAAGGGAAAAGGGGTCACAACTAGACTGCAAAAATTACCGCGGAATAAGCCTTCTCAGCGTCGTCGGCAAACTGTATGCGAAGATACTAATTGAAAGACTTATGAAAGAGACCGATAATAAAATATGGGATGTACAAGCGGGTTTTAGAAGGCGAATGGGATGCACGGATCAAGTCTTTTTCTTGCGGCGTATACTATTATTTATTTTGTGATATAACCGAAAAGTATATGGCTAAAGGCCACAAAATATACAGCTTATTTGTTGACTTGGAGAAGGCGTATGACAGGGTGATGAGGAATGAGTCAGCGTTATCCATGCATGGGGTGAATAGTAATCTGATACGAGCACTAAAATCTCTCTATGAGGATTCTAGTGCTTGTGTGAGGATAAACGGGCGTACACTGAATGGTTTAGCATCGAAAAAGGTGTTAGACAAGGATGTGTTGCGTGATTGTGGCTGTTCAACCTATTCATGGATACGTGCCTGAATGATTTGAAAGAGAATGACTGTGGATCAAGAATGAGTGAATTAACCATCCAAGTGTTGTTGGCATCGTCGGAGGAGGGGTTGCAAACGATGGCTAACATTTTATGTGGGGCATTGGAAAGGAATGCTATGAAAGTTAATGTAAGCAAGACGAAAATTATGGTGTTCGAAAAAGACGATGGCATGACAGAATGTGAGGTCATGATTGCGGGTGAGAAAGTAGAACAGATAAAAGAGTTTGTATATCTGGGCTCGGCGTTTACGAAAGATGGAAAGTGTGAAAGTGATATTGAAAGAAGAGTGAATGCAGGAAACATGGTCAAGGCGCGTCTGGCTGTTCACAGAGGGGTGGTCGTCCCAACACTTATGTACGGCAGCGATAGTTGGGTATGGCAAAAGAAGCTTGAAAGGAAAAAGTGTCTTCTTTCTTTTTTTAAAGTAGAATAATGCAGCAGAAATGACAGCGTTAAGAAGTATATGGAAGGGGTGACACTGAAAGACAGAATAACGAATAGTGTGATAAGGGAATGTGCTGGTGTGAAAGAAGATAAAAATATAGTGACTAGGATAGAAAGAAGTATGCTGAGGTAGTTGGTTTAGTCACATAGAGAGGGGATGAAAGTAGACTAACTAAACAGATCTATATGGGGACTGTGAATGGTTGCGTTGGGAGGGGAAGGGCTAGACGGACGTTGCTGGACCAAACAGGAGACGTTTTGAAAAAATGACAGGTCAAGAGTACTCGGAACCGACGAGCATATATGAAGAGATTGATGAATGTAGATGAAGCGAAAGAGGTATGTCAAAATCGTAGCAAGTGGAACAAAGTAGTCTCTGCCTACCCCTATGGGAAAGAGGCGTGACTGTATGTATGTTTGTATATTAGATCCTATTTCCGATCCATATAATTCTCACCATATAGTAATCACGATCACTTAGGTATTTCAGGTTTTGTCGCCAACATGCTCTATTATTTTATTGATATTAACAAAAGACGCGCGCGCAGCAACACGTTCAGTGGTTGGAACGGACTGACAGTAAGCGAGCGCGAGCGCGCACCACTCGCGACAATGCGAGGGGGAGGGGGACAGGAAAAGTGATAAAAAGCTCGCCGCAGCCGCGTATAGTATAGTATCCTTGGTTAATTGATTTAAACTTAAATTCCTACGAGTTAAGTCCAGATTGCTTTGGCATAATATCTACAATTTGTATGAAAATATCATTGTAATACGTTGAAAATACGTCTTAATAACGCTAATACACGACAAATTATGTTAACTGTTTTGTACTAAATACTCAAACGACTTAAATATATTCTTATCAGTTTAACCATAATACTAAAAGCATCCAAAACTTCAAAATATAACGGAACAATTAACTAAAGCGACGAAGAATCAAATTTCTTAATATGCACAGAGTACTAAAACGCCAAATGTATTTAACGGTGAAAAATTACAAATGACTTAACAATATACATGGTATAGAAACTAAAACAGGTAAAAGCACTAAAGAGAAAACACTCAATTTAAGCGTCGGATTAGTAATTAGTGTCCCAAATTTCACTGATTTTTCAGGGACTAAAGCGCCAAAAAAGTCCTCCGATCGTCCTGAAACCCAGATAGATCGACGCAGAAAAATTTGCTGATTCCGATGGTACATATAACTCAATTTGGCCCAAAGTGTCGCTTTAGTATCTTTACCTCCGAAGCGACGATATATATACGACGAGCAAAAATAACGGGTCGCATTCCATACAAATTAGTATAAAAAGTCCATACATACATAAATCACGACTTTATCCCTTACGGGGTAAACTGAGTCTAAGGTAACAAGACCTAAACGCCACGTTTAGCATGATTGTGTGTATGAAACCCCTTATTCTTGCTCATCAGTGTAGATGCGACGCGTATATCGCTTATATTCTGTTGTTTTATTTTATTTTAAAAGGCAAAGGGGCTTGTGCCTAGGCAACCACATCAAATTATATGTATTAATGTTTTAATGTTTATTCTTTATCTTTATTCTTTATATAAACATATATTGTATTATGTTTGTTTTTGTTTTTATTATCGTACTAGCTGTTGCCCGCGACTTCGTCTGCAAAGAATTCGTTTATCGCTATCCCGCGGGAACTACGCAATTTTCCGGGATAAAAAGTAGCTTATGTGTTATTCCAAATCATAAACTATGTCTGTTCCAAATTTTATCCAGATCCGTTAAGCCGTACTGGCGTGAAAGAGTAACAAACATCCATACATCCATACATCCATACTTACAAACTTTCGCCTTTATAATAGTAGTAGGATTGTATTTATACTATTCTTTCTTTTAATGTGTTTGTTACCCGATGGCCCCAACGGAAGATCAGCGTTGGCCGTGATGCCAGCAAATGCTGAGTTGGGGCCATTTTATGTCAATTTTATGTAGCTTTTAATATGTTTTTATTTTTTAATTACTGTGATTGTCATAATAGTACATTACTGCAGAGGCCGTGAAGTAAGGGATTGCAGGACGAGATTGGGGTACTCGGCCGAGTCGTAGACGAGGCCGGATAAAGCGAGTCCTGCAATCCCTGTTTCCGGCCGAGGATTGTATAGTGCTTTTCTCAAGCAATGCGAGGAAATCAAGTAAAAATTGTTTAATTAGCCGCATTTTTAATTTTTGAAACGTGCCATTTTTAACAAACTATTGCTCGCGCCATGTTCCCCGCGCCCCGCCCCGCGCCGACCGCGCCACATTACTTCTTGGCCTAGGCCGTAAATGTGAAACTTCTTGGCTTCATTTCGCGACATTAACGCGTACATTTCCGAGCATGCTTGAGAAAATAAACTTTTTCTTTCTTTCTTTCTTTTTCTTTCGTATACGGTGGACTGGCTTGGCATTGCGGACCGGAGTTGCGGAGGTCGAGGGGAGTCCTTTGCCCAGCAGTGGGACACCTTAATAGGCTAATGAAAAACAGTAGGCTTATATTCGAACTCGCTCGCAATCGCCATCGTGTTCATTTTCACAGTTCTTGTATGAATGTGACAGCTAGCTAATTCCGATGCCAAATTGTCAGTCCATACATGAACTGTCAAAATGAATACGATGGCGATTGCGAACGAGTTAGACAATAAGCCTACAGGGGCCTTACCATGACGTCCTAATTCAGACTCAGTTCAAGTTCTAGCTGTCACTTTTAGTATGAATCTGACAGCGAGCGAACCTAAACTGAATCGCATTAAGACGTCATGGTAAGGCCCCTGGTTTCCATGTGACATATCGCCTTTTAGTTTCAAAGGTTCAGGCATTACGAATATGAATAAGGCGGGTTTATATCAAAAAAACTAAGTTTTTATACAGCTTATATTGATATTTTCTCAGTAGAAAAGGCTCCTAAACAAATTCTGAAGCAGCCCGCGCCGTAACTGGAACGTAAATTACGATAAGAACGCACCTTCCACTATTCACAGCGTAGTACGGGAGACCGCGGCCGCAATGCATATCCCACTCGAGCACATTTGTGGTTTTTTTTTTTTTTTATGCGAGTAGGAAGGCAAACGGGCAAGTGGGTCACCTGATGGTAAGCGATCACCACTGCCCATAGACACCCGCAACCCCGGAGGAATTCAGATGCGTTGCCAACCTAGAGGGCTAAGATGAAATGCCTCTTGTGCCCGTAATTTCCCCGGCTGTCTGCTGGCACTGCTGCTTAGCGGCAGGATTAGCGGGTAAGATGGTGGTAGCTATCCGGACGGACCTTGCACAAGGCCCTACCACCCGCTTTTGAAAGAATTTTTCAAATCGGTCCAGTACTTTCGGAGCCTAATTTTTTTATAATAGAAAACAAACGAGCAAGAAGGTCATCTCATGGAAAGTAATCACCGCTGCCCATAGACCCTCATAACAAAGAGGGCGTTAAGAGCGTGCATTACCTACCTGTATGGCACGGTCTCATCGTCTAAGGGAAGACGGGCCCAGCGTACGGGCCCTCCCCTTGGCGCGGTCCTGAGGGCGGAAGCCGGAGCCACGGGGGGGGGGGGCGTTTGTGGTGAAACCCTAGTGACATTCCACTGCGTCTCCATCACACTAGATTGAGGCAACGCCGGTGAGGGAGAGCTTTTAGTTCGGGTATACACCTTCGAGGGGAGTCCCACATTCCCCTAGGCATCCCCGTGCCTTAGGGCATCCATAAAGATTTCTTCTCCGTTAAAAAAAGCGTTAAGAGCGTGTTGCCAGCCCTTTAAGAAAAGACTAGGCTTGTCGTTTGAAGCTCTCTAAAACGTAACGGTCGGTCAGTATGCTTAGTGTAAGTTTTCGGTCACAGAACACGATCGCGTTTGCGTTAAAATGTCAAATACTGTGGGAACAGTTTGTTGCCGTTTCGATCCGCAAGTGGCGCTGCCAATTTTTCCATAGTAATTGAGACGCTTGCGTGAACGCGTTTGAGACGTTTGTTCATGTGGAAACTTACACTAAAGGCTCAGTTCGTTCCAGGTTAGACGCATTGGTTTAACAGCTTAAATACCTGGTGACGTGAGCAATGAACCAGCGATCCTCCATACCACTACAATAGCTCCGTAAAATCGCATCAAAGCTATTAAAACCTAGACAGGCGAGGCTCCTTAAGACCCAGCAAGTTCCATCATTTTATTCTTCATTATTTCGCAGTGAACCGCCAGAGATGATCGCTTTTTCAATTTAACTTAAAGCTTAAAGTTCTGGGTAAAGCTCTTACAGTGAATACACAAGAAACTCTATTATTATAAGCTAGCGCGTTGCTAAAATACTCGACATATAAAATACCTAAGCCAGAGCAGGGGCCTTACCATGACGACCTAATTCCGACTCAGTTCAAGTTTTAGCTGTCACTTTTAGCTTTTAGTATGAATCTGACAGCGAGCGAACCTAAACTGAATCGGGACTGAATCGCATTAAGACGTCATTTACAATGCAGCTGTGAGACTAAATCACTACATAGTATAAAACAAAGTCTGTCCGTCCCTATGTATGCTTAGATCTTTGAAACTACGCAGCGGATTTCGATGCGGTTTTTTTTAATAGATAGAGATTCTAGAGGAAAGTTTATCCTACGGTACGGGTACGTACTAAATTACATAAAGTTTAAAATGCATAATGGGATAAAATAAATAATGGTTCAAAATATGTAATGCCATTTTCTCAGAAACCGACAAATTAACAGGAGTGTTATAAAACAAACCTAACCTAACCTAAACCGGTCTATAGATTACGATATCAAAAAAGTTAATTTTGTTAATAGTTTCAGAGAAAATAGCATTATATTATATTTTGCACCATTATATATTTTAACCCATTAAACATTTTAAACTTTATGTATTCTGATGCGCACCCGTGTTTGTTCCTTCGTCACGCTAAAACAACTGGACGGATTTGGATAAAATTTGGAACGAAGATAGCTGTTACCCCAGATTAAAACATAGATAGGCTACTTTTTATCCCGGAAATAGCATAGTTCCCGGGGGATAGCCATAGACATGTCAATTGCTAATTCTACGCAGACGAAGTCGCGGGCAGAGAAGCTAGTAATGTAATAATACGCAGACCAAGTCGCGAGCAGATGTTAGTTGTTTTATAAATAGTTAAGAACCTTATTCTAATGTCGTTAAAGTTGAAAACCGCATGGGGTTCAACGAAATGTCATGGAAAATCATTTTGCACTACATCTGTACCGCTGTTACTGACACATTTATCAACGGGATAGAGTACTTTAAAAAACCGCTTAGAAAACAGACAATAACAGTTTTGTTCATGCCATAAAAACTTTTATTCTCTCAAAAAACTAAAATACAATCCAATATCAACCTTTTCTTTTATACACAAGAGCTACTGGATTTACAAAAGCTACATTTAAATATTGGTACGAAATATTTACAGTCAGTAAAATGACTGGCGCACGCAGGTTTTTCCTACTACAGATATGGAAAACAAAACAAAGTACCTAGTACGACCTAACAATGACTATTTGTCCGTCGAAAATGTCCGATTTAAACGGGACATCGGAAAAGCTTATTCCATATTTGAATAACGATTATTTAAATGTCAAAAGCGCGGAAATACCGCGTACTCGCATTAGTGAATTAACAGGGCACATTAATAGGGGTTTGTTTGATGTTACGACATGCAAGCATCGTGATCACGTGATCATGGATGTTAATGTTTCATTGACCGTCTATATCCCGTTGATAATTATATTTTATATACATACTTACATGCATAAATCACCTCTTTATCTTTCATCATTGTAGACTGAGTCTAAGGTAAGAAGACCTAAAGTAAGTTAAGTAGTATTATATATTCTGTCCCTAAATGTCATGTTTAGCATTATTGTGGACGTGTAGGTGGAACGGGAAATCAAAATCGTGATGGGTTGCTAACCGCATCGCTTGTCCTACTAATATAAATGCGAAAGTTTGTTTCGAAAGTGTGTGAATGTGTATGATTGTTCCTTCTTCACGCTGAAACGACTGGACGGATTTGATAGTCATTAATCATTAGTCATTTATTCCATAACAATTAGAGTTGTGTTGGAAATCTACTATACATATGGGTATAGTATAACAAATTACTAATTAAAAACTTAAAAATCTGAATAATAAATTCTAATAACAAAAATAAAATTCAAAAACTAAAACAATAATGAGATCAGGATCACAAATTCAAAAAAAAAACTAAAAAACACTACTACTATAACATTTAGAACGGAGATAGTTGGTATCCCAGATTGAAACAAAGGCTACTTTTATCTCGGAAAATTGCATAGTTCTCGCGGGATAGCGATAAATATGTTAAAATGTCGTAGCTGCCTAGAGTCTCAACGTAAACAATTATTGCAGAATATACTCTCAATACCAGTTCTTAAGTCTAAATCTACGCAAACGAAGTCGCGGGCAGAAGCTAGTAACATGATAATTATTGTAGGTAATGTTATTTAACAGTGAATCTTTTAAACGTGTTAAACAACATCTAGTACCTATATATGTTTCGTCTCCAAGCCATTTCTTACAGACAGAAACATCTTTATTTTCATACCCCAGCAGCCTTGGAAAAAACTCGATACAATAAGAGAAACACTACATGAAACAAGACATTATTTGCCGTTCAATAGATTGGAAAGCTCGGATAGCGGAGTTACGCCGAAAATATTTTGACAACTTTTTTTAGAAGTCCCTAACGGCTGGAGGTTTTATCGCTATATGTGAACATGGCCGACTTTCGAGAGGGCAAAGAGTAAAAAAAAGACTGTGAAGTCAATAGTCTAACTAATATTATGAATGCGAAAGTTTGGACGGATGGATGGATGCTTGTTTTGTTACTCAATCACGATCACGACAGAACAGCCCAACGACTCTGGATGAAATTCGGCACATAGATAGAGAAAAGTCTGGAATAGCACATAGGCTACTTTTTATCAGACTTTGCAGACGAAGTCGCGGGCAACAGCTAAGTAATGCATAATTAAAGGTTAATTCTCGTGGTCCCACTGCTATGGGCTATTCCAGACCATTCTCTATCTATGTGCCGAATTTCATCCAGATCCGTTGGGCTTTTCTGGCGTGATTGAGTAACAAACAAACATACATCCATCCATCCATCCATCCATCCATACTTTCGCATTTATAATATTAGTTAGATTATTATAGTAGAATTGAACGTACGCCTCTGCGTCATTTACTCTTTGCCTCGAGGCTTATCGGAGGCATATGAAAAACATGAACTGTCAAAACAGTTGTTGTTTTAGAGAATAGAAAAACGGTACAATGGCTTCACTGCTTTTACTAAATTAATAAAAAAATATAATACTACAACTACGGTATTTTTTAACAATACATTTTTACATAATATATTTTGCTATACAACAAGAAAGGAAAAGAAAGGAAAACGAGCAAGTGGGTCACTAGATGGTAAGTAAGCACCATTTGTCACTAGAGAATTTCAAATGCGTTGCCAGCCTATAGGGCTAAAAATACCTCTTTTATGCCAATAGCGGTGAGAGGTGATATAATATTTCTTCTATATAATATTAGTATAGAAATACGATTTCTTAGACCCAATTATTTATTTCAACATGAAACTACCGTGAGACTCAAACATAATTACAACAAACCGGATAACTCACGTATAAAAAGCCGAAAGAATGCTCCGACAATTGTTTCGGACTATTCCGTAGTCCTTCATCAGAGTGCGGTCGCCCCGGCGGCAGCGAAACGAACACAACAAACAAACAAACGAACAATTGTTTCGGAACAGTCCGAAACAATCGTCGGAGCATTCTTTCGGTTTTTTACACGTGAGTTATCCGGTTTGTTGTAACCATTTATTTATTCTTCATAAACTTGAATGTAGGTTTTTTTTTACAAAAAATCATACAATTAGACTTTCTGCTTCTCTGCTTCATGGAACACAACAATTTAATGGCTAACTGTTCATTAAAGTGGACCTCATTACGTGTTCAAGAGTCCTTGATAACTTAACGAGTGATTAATGATTAAATTCGACTTCTGTATACATTGGTGCGTGAAATATCGCGAAATTTCAATTAAACGCGATTTTAACCGATTACCCAATTATAGTTAGTCACCTCTCTAGTTTTAATGACCATAGCACGTAACCTAGCAACGTCTCGTAAATCTAACTAATATTATAAATGCGAAAGTATGGATGGATGGATATGGATGTTTGTTTGTTGCTCAATCACGCCAGAACGGCCCAACGAATCTGGATGAAATTCGGCACATAGATAGAGAAAAGTCTGGAATAGCACATAGGCTACTTTTTATCCCGGAAAATTCCCGTGGGATAGCGATAAACGATCTCTTTGCTGACGAAGTCGCTGGCAACAGCTAGTAATGTAATAAATTGAAAATTTGCACGTGAAAATTATGTAAACGACATCTAGTGAGATATAAAATAAACTAAAATCAAAACAAACCAAGTTCGTATACTGTGCATGAAATAAAATTAGGATAGTACCTACTGGGGGGGGGGGGGTGCGTCCCACGAGATATAACTACAAAATATCTAATTTCATAATAATAACGTTCACAAGATATAATGAGCGTTAGCTATAACAGCAAAAAGTATAATATTTTAACGTATACGGCTTAAATTATATAACGTTATTTTTATATAACTTCAATTTGTATAAGATTTTTATGGCCTAATTTCTTTTAACAAACATTTAACCTAACTGAAACAGCTGCAAGACATTGTTTAATTTTCGGCGAGCGAGCGAAGCGAGCGAGCAAGACGGTACGGAGCGGAAGCGACTCGGATAGGTTAGGTTCAAAGGCTAATGCGGGAGCGTAGCGCAGCGAAGCTCCCGCATTAGCCGTTGGTGTTAGTTTTTTTTTTTTATAACCACCTAGAAAACTCCCTAACCACATAGCAAATTCAATAAACAACTGTGCATTATGCTTTTTGATGTTACCTGTTATGAACATTATATGCTTTGATCGTTATTTCAATTGATATTATATATAAACAACGTTATACCTTACAAAATTAGATATTTTAAGATTATAATTTTCGTTAATTATATCCAGTAAACGTTATACTAAACGAGTTTATATAAAGTGAGCGTATATATTATGAACATTAGAGAATAAGTTGTTATATCTCGTATTACTTACCCTACTGGGGGGCTCGCCGTGTATTTACAACACATGGTATTGCTCGCTCCGTGTAAATACAGCTTTAGGGTCTCGGGTCACAAAGCTGGTCATTGCTAATCCTTTTAATTAACCTTTGAACCCTTCAATTGCTTACGAATGAACTAGTATGGCGGGGAGCGTGAGCATTTGTGTGGACATGCCCTAATGAAACAAAAGACAAAGGATTATATTCGAAAGTGTTTCGTCTCGTGTTAAAGACGAAACGTACTTACTGCCCATTCGGCAAAACATTCATTCATTCAAGCTAGGGAGGCATTCGGCTATGAAGCTTGAGGTCCCGGGTTCAATCCCCGGTCGGGGCAGATATTTGTATGAAAAATCTTTGTATGAAAAGTCTTGGATGTTTAATATGAGTATTGAAGTATGTATTTATCTATATAAGTATGTTAATCCGTTGTCTAGTGCAGGCGCGGGGTGGGACGACAAAGGGGGCCGAGAGCCCCAAACCCATCTTCCCCCCGCCCCCGCCCCCGCCCCCCTCGGTCCCCTTTGTCGTCCTACCCCGCGCCCCTGTGCCGCGCGGGCCAGGACTCATTTAAGCTGTGGGTCTGTAGATTAGATAAGTCAGATTAGTTACGGTATTATTACGATAAGTACGTTTGTTAAACAATAACTTTGCCAAGAAAATATTGCTACAGAAAATCCTCAGCGGAATATAATAAAGCGTAAAGAAGTAGAAAAAGAAAAGCGCGAAATGTAATTATGCCAAATGATTATTTTCCCAAATGATTCGACATTTTTTTTGACAAATTGATACTTCGAAGAACATTTTTCATCGAAACGTCAGTAATCACATAATGTTTAGTAGACCATCAAACAAATTTATTCAAACGTTTAAGTTTAACATTCAAAGGTAGGTCCATACAAAACCATACATCCACCTTTATTATTGCCGCGTCATTGAATCCCTACAAAGTGGGATTGTACGTACACGAAAAATGGTAATACACCACTTAAGGCTTAATTAAAATGTCCCATACTTAATGAATGGCCGGGTGACGGTGCGGCTACGAAATGGCGTAGCTGATTGCTACGCCGTAGAGGCGCTACGAAATTGTGTAGCTATTAAAATTTGCGTAATTTATTTCACGTCCAAGTGAATTGCGAATGAGTATTTAAAAAGTGATTTTAGTATATACAAGTCAAAATCAGACGGCTAAAGTTTTATTTGCTCTACGTTTTATTAATTAAATTTTCTTTGAAAAAACACTTTTCAAAGAGTACTTCAGATTTTCTTATCAGTTCCTAAAAAAAAAATTATATTTGACAAAATGAAAATCATAATAAGCCCTTTATATTTTATTTATTCTACCCTACAAATAAATAAACTTAGTAGTAAATAAACTTCAGAGTGAGTACACTGATACAATAAAATTAAGTAAAAAAATTACGAAAATACGAAAAATAACAAATAAATTACGAAAAAAAATTACGGGCAGAGACATTTCATCTAAGTCCTCTAGGTTGGCAACGCATCTGCAATCCCTCCGGGGTTGCGGGTGTCTATGGGCAGTGGTGATCGCTTACCATCAGGTGACCAAGTGGGTCACCTGATGGTACACACTGCTCGTTTTCCTTCTATTCACATAAAAAAAAGTATTGCCGCAATCGAATATGCAGAGTTCTAAGTAATTATTTAGGTAATATATATCCCTTTACACGGTTACGCGCTGACCTCAATCTCGCAAGATTGACAGAAACCCAACGAAAATGTCAATTCAATCCCGACGCCAAAAAACCCGTAATATCTTTATAGGGTTTAGTTTAGGCTGTGTGTGTACGCATACCTTTTTTTTGCACAAAAATGTATACACGATTACAGGACAAAATTGATACAAATGTGATAAGTTAAGTATGTTTCATTCAATACAAAAATTACATACATACATACATATCGTCACGCCTCTTTCCCACAGGGGTAGGCAGAGACTACTTTGTTCCACTTGCTACGATCCTGACATACCTCTTCCGCTTCATCCACATTCATCAATCTCTTCATACATGCTCGTCGGTTTCGGGTACTCTTGACCTGGCCCTTTTCCAAAACATCCCCAATTTACAAAAATTACAAAATAAATAATGTCAAATTATTAGGTGCTATTTTTACGGTTAAAATGGTAAACAAATGCAAATTCCGGTTTATGGGACTAAAATTAAAAACAAACGAACTGTATTAAGTAGAACGATGACAGTCCATTTATTATTGAATTGGATAAAACGTTTGTGAATTTTCAGTACTTTTATTGTTACGCTAAAATCACACAGAAATTCAGAATCCGATTCGAAGGACTAAAGTGTAATATGAACGTCTGAGCTTTTTACCCGTGGGTCCATACTGATTTAAAAAAAAACGTTTATAGTACATTACTGCAGAGGCCGGGAAAGAAAGGCTTGCAGGCTGAGTAACGTATATAGACACGTATAACGTGTATAGTGCTTTTCTCAAACATGCAATGAAATAAATAAAAAACTCCAAAAAACCCTTAGAATGTTGCCGCTAGCGCGTGCATTAGGCAGCGACCGAGCAGCAGCAGGCGCATATCCTCCACGTGCATGTCCTCCAGCAGCGCGCCCCGCGCCCGCGCAGCCCACGACGACGAACACCACAAAACAAAACACGATCACTTTGCAGGCCAAGGCCTGCCATTTTGTATGAAAATCCATTACATACCACTTGTCCAACCGCGCCCGCAACGTGATACGTCCCGGCCTATTATTTGGAACGTAAGGTTTCCATTTCACTGCATCTTTGAGAAAAAGTTATTTTTATATACAAAAAATCTTTTTCTAACCCTCTTATCACCTCCGTCTTCTAACATGCATTCGGTTTGATATTTTCACGTCGCGCCAGTTTTATTTCAGCTGTCATTTTTGTACAATAAACATTTTTATTTATTCTCCGACTGTTCAAATTCAATTTGGCCGCATTATATATCCGATAGCAACAATGTAAGCGAGATGTTACTTGATATCTTCGAACATATATTTCTTTCCGTCGAATAAACATGAAGGGTGGCGTTACAATAATATACAAGGAACATTTCTTCACATTTTTGTTATTATTTTGTTAGTGTCTAGAAAAATAGTTTCCGACCGCTATTTGATGATGAAAGTGGAAGATGAGTGCACTTAACTGATGTGATAAACTGCCAAGTTTCATGCGGCGCAATTCTTCTTGGCGAACAAGTCCCTTTGCAAAAAAAACGGGGAGTTTTATTTAATTTTGATTTTTAGGAAATTACAGATTTTGACAAAAAAGGTGACTTTATTTGACTATCTCCTTTATTTTGTAAAAGTTACAAGCAATAAAAAAACAGTAATTTCAGTCAGGGCCACACTAAAATGAATGTGGCTCTGACTGAAATTGCTGCTGCAATTTCTTCGGTGGCGTGTAAAATTTTTGGTTCCCGTTTTTTAGGGTTCCGTACCCAAAGGGTAAAAACGGGACCCTATTACTAAGACTTCGCTGTCTGTCCGTCCGTCCGTCCGTCTTATGATTATGATTACGTACGATTATGTATTTTTATAGTGGCTACAACAACAAATATTAAAATCAAAATAATAATAATAATAATTACCTAAGGGGGGCTCCCATACAACAGAGTATTTCTGGTACGAAACCATTCGTGCGCGAGTCCGACCCGCACTTGGCCGGTTTTTTTTTTTTGCAAATGGGCAATTTTTTGGAGACTTCTTGAAATGACGTTTCAAAATTACTCAGAAAACATTTTTGTTTGTTAAACTTCTTAGCTCAGCTATAGTTACTCGGTCTGGATCCCAGCCACCATCAATGGTCTGATAAGCGCTTTCAGTATGAATAACAAGTTAAACTTCACTCCAGATGTGTTGATGCAGGCAAACAGGCACTTAAGGCAAACGCAGGCTCAGGTAACAAATGAACGTCGGGGCGCGTTATATACGGGCGCAGGCGCGGCGCACACTACACGGATTTGTTTCGAAGTTTCGCCATTTTCAGGATAAAAATCGAAGTATAATCTTGGCACAATAGACCTAGTCCCAAACCAAGCAAAGCTTACAAGCTAGGGGTACTAGACAACGGAAAAACATACTTATGCAACTGACAGCGGCGCACAACTACCCTCGTTTTCATCGTCATTTTTATTATTGTCAAAAGAATACACAAGCAGCAAAGAACACTGGGGCCTTACCATGACGTCGTAGTGCGATTCAGTTTAGGTTCGCTCGCTGTCAGATTCATACTAAAAGTGACAGCTGAAACTTGAACTGAGTGGGTGTAATATACTTAATAAAACGTTGTTCTTGTTTTTATGGAGGTTCATTTATTGTCTTTAAAAGACTTAAAAATAATGTACAGTCTTAGTATTAGTTGTTAATCTCGTGACAGCAGAAAAGGAAGAGGCGCCATGTTTTAGTTTGTTTTTTTATATGTCCCCCCGATGACAGATGACAAAGGCAAAAAGGTTTATGCAAACTGATTTGTAGAGCCTGCTAAGACAGATATAATGCAGTGGGAATTAGGACGTCATGGTAAAGCCCCTGATCACGGCATTTCGTTCGCCGCTGGCAGTTGCGTCGAAATTAGCACGAGCAGAGAGCTGGCGCGCAGTGTTCGCTTCGCTGCCGGGGCGAGCGCTCCAAGAGGAAAGACTACGAACTTGTCTAAAACATTTCGAACATCACTCGACTTTTATACGTGAGCTATCCGTTTGTGTAATTACAACCATAATACTTTATTTTTTGGAATGTTTATACTTATGGTAATGGTTTTTGTACAACCAGCAAAAATTACCACTTTATAATTATGTTGTATACTAATACCCAGTCTATTTTTTCCTAAAGCGGCATATCAGTTTCACCTAGTGTGTATCAGGCTCAACCGACCACAGACCATACATCAGCGGCAGCACTGGGCGCGAATGACTGAGTAAACCCTCGGCGTCTGATTACGCTGCAATCTTCAGAGTATATTGTCTGGCCACTTTAAAATGTGTAAGCTGTGACACCCAAATTTCTTATTATCTAACAATTTAATGTGTTTTTCACTCATAATCGGCAGCTCTTTCCATCATTGTAAGAAAAAAATCTTAAAATCTATAGTTTTTGGCGCCTTTCCTTCGCAAGAAAATCGTAAAACAAGTTGAAAAACAAAGAAATTATTTACACGAAATGTTCCAAACTCGGCATTACGCAGACGTTACAGCCTGCGCTGGTCTTCCGTTGGGACCATTGGGTGGTAACACAATTAAATTAGTTATTTCCTTTATAGCCGATAAGGGTAGCAACCCATCACTATTTTGATTCCCCTTTCCACCTATACGCGGACAATCACGCTAAACATGGCTTTTAGGTGTTGTTACCTTAGGCTCAGTCTACCCCGTAAGGACAACATGATTTATGTATGTATTAGTCATAGTCATAGTCATATAGTTTATTGCAATTATGTGGTATAAGAGGTCTTAAATCTATTAAACACATGCGCCAACATAAACCCTGCAAGGGCACCGCAATTTGCTGGAGAAACAGTTTATCCAATTAACATTTTTATTATTTCTTCAGTGGAGCGTGTGGCTGCCACTGTATGTACGTATCTATATTGTCTTGGACCCTTCATTGGGCTGAAACCGCCCGGCGTGTCCACAGATGGATGCGGCCTTGTTTTCAGGTGCGCTCAACACTTTGTCTCGTTTGTGTTTGCGGGCAAATAGGCCGAGAGTAGGTTACATTGTGAGTACCGGGGGGCATAAACGGGGTGAGTAGGGACAAAATTGAAGTTCAAACCTGGATAAAAAATATTTTCATGTGGCAAATTGAATTTATAGATAAAAAATGCTCCGGTGGTAATGATTATCTGTCGTTTAGTTCCGTAGTTTGAACGATAAACACTAAAATATAGGCAAATCCCAACTCACCCCGCAGTGGGGACAAAAGGGATAAGGAGCAAATAAAAAAGATTACAATAACAGATTACAAGAAAAAAAGAGATTATGTCAAAAAATATAACTAAACTACTCCAAGAGCAAACTGAGCCAGAAATATTTTATACTCGTGATTATGGTGCATGAATGCATCTTAATGTTGAGAGCTCATTTATAGGATATCGCGATTAAATCCCATCGAAAATATGTCTTATGTTATGAGTCATTTAAACCTGTTATTGATTCTTTAATGGTGGCCAGTACTCGTAAGTGTATTGTTTGTAGCGACCCTAGTGTCACCTAGAAATTGACTGCATAAACTGATACGACGCCAGTGACGTCAAAATATCCTACATCGCGCAAGGAAGTTTTTCAACGCGAATGCATTAATACAAACTTCCTCCTTCGGACTTCGGTCCA
This sequence comes from Pandemis heparana, assembly GCA_963854515.1. Lineage (NCBI taxonomy): Eukaryota > Metazoa > Arthropoda > Insecta > Lepidoptera > Tortricidae > Pandemis > Pandemis heparana. The sequence continues at coordinate 15,308,863 of OY978012.1, read as the reverse complement.
CAGGCATAACATTTGCCTGGAGAGAGATCCCTATTGTGGCTTTCCCTCGCAGAGTATAATCATTATTAAACAGTGTCACCTTTAAAACGACGCCGACTCTTGTACTAGGCGTAATGTGTCAGCCATCGATTGCGCGGCGCGGCAATAACTCAGCGCGGCCGCCGCACTAAATCTCGTGCGACAATATTGGTCGCTCGTGTCACTGGCCCAAAGACATCGTGTCATGCCACGCACGGGCGTCTGATCGTCACATGTTTTTGTTGCTAAGCATAGTTATACACCGATCGGCAGTTTTTTAAAAAGTCTGCTTATGACGCGTCCAGCGCACAGATATCGTGCGACAATATTGGTCGCTCGTGTCACTGGCCCAAAGACATCGTGTCATGCCACGCACGGGCGTCTGATCGTCACATGTTTTTGTTGCTAAGCACAGTTATACACCGATCGGCAGTTGTTTAAAAAGTCTGCTTTTGACGCGTCCAGCGCACAGATATCGTGCGACAATATTGGTCGCTCGTGTCACTGGCCCAAAGACATCGTGTCATGCCACGCACGGGCGTCTGATCGTCATATGTTTTTGTTGCTAAGCACAGTTATACACCGATCGGCAGTTGTTTAAAAAGTCTGCTTATGACGCGTCCAGCGCACAAATATCGTGCGACAATATTGGTCGCTCGTGTCACTGGCCCAAAGACATCGTGTCATGCCACGCACGGGCGTCTGATCGTCACATGTTTTTGTTGCTAAGCACAGTTATACACCGATCGGCAGTTGTTTAAAAAGTCTGCTTATGACGCGTCCAGCGCACAAATATCGTGCGACAATATTGGTCGCTCGTGTCACTGGCCCAAAGACATCGTGTCATGCCACGCACGGGCGTATGATCGTCACATCCTTACGCGTCGCGTCCTTACGCGTCCGTCAAGTTCAGCTAGGAGACTGAATTATTTAAATTTGCTAACTTAAATGTGAACACTGTTTTGTCAATGATATAAACTTTTTGTGATTTGTTTATGAACCAAGTGTGACTGTTTGTGTTCCTATTAATAAATAAATAAATAAATAAACATGTTTTTGTTGCTAAGCACAGTTATACACCGATCGGCAGTTGTTTAAAAAGTCTGCTTATGACGCGTCCAGCGCACAAATATCGTGCGACAATATTTGGTCGCTCGTGTCATTGGCCCAAAGACAATGTATCATGCCACGCACGTGCGTATGATCGTCACATGTTTTTGTTTCTGAGCACAGTTATACGAGTATACCGATCGGCAGTTATTTAAAAAGCAATACAGCTTTATGACACGGGCAACGCGCTAAATCTCGTGCGATAATGTTGGTCGCTGGAGTTACTTATGATGTGGCTTATGATCGTTGTATTTTTTTGTTGGAAGGTGCACTTCCACTGTGTCTTAAAATTAATACAGAATTCTTCAGCTGATGACTAGGTTAGTTTGAAGGAATACATCTCTAAATGTTAAAACCATAACAGTAGGGTTCGATTATAAGCTCAACCAACGTAAATGATAACCCTACCTGGGGCCGTACCATGACGTCTTAATGCGTTTCAGTTTAGGTTCTCTCGCTGTCAGATTCATACTAAAAGTGACAGCTAGAACTTGAACTGAGTCGGAATTAGGACGTCATGGTAAGGCCCCTGGGGTGTTACCATGACGTCTTAATGCGATTCAGTTTAGGTTCGCTCGCTGTCAGATCCATACTAAAAATGACAGCTAAAACCTGAACTGAGTCAGAATTAAGACGTCATGGTAAGGCCCCTATACTTGTATTAATATTCATCAATCATAGGACCCCGTGGGGGAGGCCACGTTGGAGATCTTTCAAGGCAGATGTTAAGCCTTTGTGCATGTATCTCATTGTTTGTCAATTGTATTTGTCTTGTTTATTTTGCACAATAAAGAGTTTACATACATACATACATACATACATAGTCATCGAGATAGGAAAGTTTCAACCTGTAGGCTTATTATCTAACTCGCTCGCAATCGCCATCGTGTTCATTTTGATAGTTCATGTATGGGCTGACAATTGGCATCGGAATCAGCTAGCTGTCACATTCATACAAGACTACTGAGGTCACCTAAATACGAAATCGCTTTACTTTACTTCAGAACATAGAAACATTGGAAACTTGTAAAAATTGTACTGTACAGCGCAGCGTACTTGGTACGTCAATAAAATACAAGCACAAATGACACAATAACGCCTTAGTCGCAGTGCACAAAGCGAAGGCTTTAGGAGAAGCGGTAAATAAGACTAACCTTTTTATCCTGTCCCGCTGCGTTTCCTCGTTCGCTGTTAACAACATAAATAATGGTAAAAACTAAGAAAAACGGTCGTTTTTTACCACAATTATTTATAAACTGAGCGACGATTCTTTCTTAGCTCGAGTTGCGCCGAGTTACTTTGGCAATAACGGTAGTCATAACCAACGGTTTTTAACAGAAAACCTATGAAATAATAATATTTATATAATGTCAAAATCGTATGTATTTATTAGGTACCTATGTAAACTCTTTATTGCGCATAAAAAAAATACAGAAGTACACAGGAAATAGTACAAAGGCGAACTTATCTCTAAGAAGGGATCTCTTCCAGCTAACCTGGTACAGAAAGGAATAGTTTACAAAAAAGGCTAGCAGTCAATATTATGCGCAAACAAGTCAAAGTATTAATAATAAATTAACAACTAAAGTATATATATAAAACAATAACAAAATAATAATGAGAGCCTAAAGTAACCAGAACTAAAGGCCACGTTTAGCATAATGGTGGACGTATAGGTGGAAAGGGGAATCAAAATAGTGATGGGTTGCTAGCCGCATCGCCTATAGCGTATCTCTCTCTCTCCAGCCTATATACGTCCCACTGCTGGGCACAGGCCTCCTCTCAGAATGAGAGGGCTTGGGCTATAGTTCCCACGCGGGCCCAGTGCGGATTGGGAACTTCGCACACATCATTGAATTGCTTCGAAGTTGTGTGCAGGTTTCCTCACGATTTTGTCCTTCACCGAAAAGCTCATGGTAAATTTCAAATGAGATATCGCACATAAATTCCGGAAAACTCAGAGATGCGAGCCCGGGATTCGAACCCACGACCCTCTGCTTGAGAGGCCACAGGTGAAACCACTAGGCTACCATGGCTTCAACCACTAGGCTACCAGCATACTAGCGTATAATTCTCAAGATTTTCTCCCATCGCCTCAATGGACTTTTACCATATGCGCGGGAAGAGAAGCAACTGGTACATTTTTTTTTTTCGTTACTCCCAGACCAAGGCCAGGGGCCTTACCATGACATGTTAAAGTGATTCAATTCCGACTCAGTTCAGGTTTTTGCTCTCATTTTTAGTGTAGATCTGACAGCGAGCGAACCTAAACTGAATCCGAATTGAATCGCATTAAGACGACATGGTAAGGCCCCAGCATGGAAGAACAATTAATACATTATGACTTTTTTATTATCAAAAGGAATACAATGCCAGTATCGTTACGTATTGTTTTTAAAGCAATCAGCACGTACCAGCGCACCAATAACTGACGCCAATATCCCATTATTGCGCGTATTGATCAAAAATCGTAATAAAACCCCGCACCAACCGGACGATATTGCATCCCATCCAGTGATAAATTGCGTAGTTTTTTGTAACTAAAAACGTAAACAAAGCAATTATATCGGTCATCAATCGGGCCTGCCATTTGTCATCGCCGCGACGACAGACCGACGGACGATTTTCATGATTTATTAAATGCAGGCGCTGTCAGCCAGGGGTATTCCAGACGGAAAGGAGGCTATATGGTTAGGAAATGCCGACGAATTTATTTTTAAAAGCTTTTGTTTGTAAACGACTAGCTGTTGCCCGAGAATAACCCCTTTATTCATAAACGCTCTTTACGCTTCTGCTAACTTAGAAAGAATAAAAAGAAGGAAAAAAAACATTTCTAAGTCCTCTAGGTTGGCAACGCATCTGCAATCCCTCCGGGGTTGCGGGTGTCTATGGGCAGTGGTGCTCGCTTACCATCAGGTGACCCACTTGCTCGTTTGCCTTCCTATTCACATAAAAAAAAAAAAAAAAAAAAAACGTGACATTATAGCATCACTTAACAATCGTAATAGTAATCGTAGCTAACTTAGCAATCGTTTGTTCTTATCTGTGAAAGGTTAATGTCAAAGTGACAGATAAGGACAAACGATTGCTAAGTTAGCAGAAGCGTGCAGAGCGTACATGAATAAGGGGGTAAATCCTGGCTAAATAAGGAATAGGTGAGCATTAAACAATTAAAATCACATTTCTTAATCCTACTAATATTATAAATGCGAAAGTTTGTGAGTGACGATGTGACGATGTGAGTGAGTGTGTATGTTTGTTCCTTCTTCACGCTAAAACGACTGGACAGATTTGGATAAAATTTGGAACGAAGCTAGCTGGTACCCTAGATTAAAACATAAGCTACTTTTTATCCCGAAAAATTGTAAAGTTCCCGCGGGATAGCGATAAACATACCAATTGCTAATTCTACGCGGGCGAAGTCGCGGGCAGAAGCTAGTTAAATATATGAAACATCGTAAAAGACATGAGAAAAAGTGAAATTAAAAATGAAAGTTTTAAAATTACTAATTAGTCAGCGATTAGAAAGAGAGATTATGACGTTACTAGCTGTTGCCAGCGACTTCGTCTGCAAAGAATTCGTCTATCCCTATCCCGTGGGAACTACGCAATGTTCCGGGATAAAAAGTAGCCTATGTGCTATTCCAGACTTTTCTCTATCTATGTGCCAGATTTTTTCCAGATCCGTTGGGCCGTTCTGGCGTGATTGAGTAACAAAGAAACATCCATCCATCCATCCATACTTTCGCATTTATAATATTAGTTAGATTAGATTAGATTTGTCACAATGCCCAAATTAAAATTCTGTTTTCTAGAAAGAGATCCAGACAAATCTGTGATAGCTTATACGTCGGTTATTTGTATTGGTAATTTGAAAAAAAAAGGTTTTATTACGAAAACGAGCTATGAATGTAAGAATTATGAATATTCCCTATTAAATATAGAGCCTATTATATTCGCCCTCTGCTCAACCTAGAAGGCTAGATATTACGTTATATTTTATCATAATTTTCCGTCGGTAACCAAAGAAGCCTAGTTACATACTCATCATCTAATGAGCTCAATTGTACACTTCGACTCAAAACATTGTTATATCTCGATTTCCTTTGATATCTTCCATATTTTCCTTGTATCATTAACATAGATATTCTACATAGATGACATAGCATTTCCAAAGTATTCATGAATAACATTAATTAGACCGTGACTCGGATATTATCCAAATAAATTGTATTGTGATAATTCTATTAATATTGTAAAAGTTTGCGTTATTTGTGTTTCTTCTACGCTAGTCTGGAAGCAAAGAAAATACATAGAATGTCCCAGTTGCTTCTTTTCCCGCGTAGTGTAAAGGCCCATCGAGGGAATAAGTGAAAATCTTAGGAATCATGTTACAGGCGATGCGGCCCATCACTATTTTGGTTCCCCTTTCCACCTTTAAAACGTGGCCTTTGAGTCTTGTTACCCTAAGCTCTGTCTACCCCGTAAGGAATAAAGACGTGATTTATGTATTCATGTATGTATTGTGAGTGGTGTGTACTCAGGTAATTGCACCCCATATAATTGGGGCCGCAAGGTTCTGAAGTAGCGACCGTGTACCCAAAAGTGGTGCCTCCTGCAAAGACGATCTGGTAAAGACCACGGGAAGCCATAGAGTGCGGGACACAACCAAGTCAACCAATCGTCGTGGAGATCTGTGGACGGGTTGTGTGCAGCAATGGAGGTTATCTGACTAATATACTTAATAGTTTGGACAGCTATGACAGAAAATGTCTTCGACCAGTTGGACCACCCGCCTTATAGTCCAGAAATAACCCCCTTCGACTACTTTTTATACAGGCTATTAAAATATAAAAAATATAACCGAATTGAGGACCTCCTCCTTTTTTGAGATCGGTTAAAAAGATTTAAGAGGACGGCGATTTTCGACCTATGAAGACATGAAACCCGCAATAAAGGATCATTTTGACGACAAAACAAAAGAATATTATTTTAACGGTCTAATGTCAGTTTATATAACAAATGCTATAAATACGTGAAAGCGTAACAGACAGACAGACAGTTACTTTTGAACCTATAATATTAGTAGGGGTTATGTACGATGCCTTATCGTAGACTGAACACATCTTGCGTCTTGCATAGTTCTCGTACTGATATCGAATGTCGATATATTACACGTCATGTATCCTTGTCTTGAATATTACTCTAGAATATGGCTGCATTGAAACCTGAACTGCACTGAGCCGAGCTTACAGACAAATCTGTGGTTACGTCTAGCTATCGCAGCAACGATCAATATTCAACCATGACCCTTTCAGATCAAGGTCTTATTTTGGATACGCAAATAATGCACTTAGAACCATGTGGCAATGGAACAGTGAACGGTTTGTCGGCAGAATGAATGAATGATTGAATGAAAGATTGTTTCCGAATGGAATCTATTGTCGTGTTGTGATGAGTGATTGATGCATTGCCAATGAACGTAAAGCCTTATTCGGACTTATGCTCCTCGCGGTAATTCTATTCCAGAAAACCGGTTGTCAGTAAAGAAAGAAAGAAAGAAAGAAAGAAGACATTTATTCATTTTGCAAGACACACAAATATAAGAGCATACACACAATTTTATAGAAAAGAAACAACAAAAACAAAAAACACATATGAAAATTAGATCATCAGCGTTGTGTGTCTCCGCAAAAGTGAAACGGTCGCTGGCTCAGCATTACGCTGAGGTGTTAGACACCTGCAGCACTGATTTTCAGCCAGAACCGTTTGTGACTCAAGAAACGATACACAGGCAAAATATACTACATAAACCATAAACTTTTACGTAAGTAATGTAATAAATAGATATAATAAATAGACAGAACCCGACTTATGTGTGACTAGAAAATACATAAATTTATTAAATAGTTTACAATAAACAAAAAACAAAAAGTAAGGAAGACTATATTGTTCAAAGACAACAAGCTGGCATATCAGTGTACAAAGTGCTGGAGGACTATTTTAAGGATTTTTGAAGCGTCAATAAGTGATCCTTCAGCTTGCGCTTGAAGGTGTAACTACTTGACGCTCCTTGGATAGGGGGGGGAATATCATTCCAGCACTTGGACGCCGCAAACTTGAAACTGCCTCGGAATGCCGCAGTTCGGTGCTTAGGCACGAGAACCATTGCGCTTCTGCGCTCACTCTTCGACCAAACCATCTTGTTAAAGAGGTATGATGGGGTCTCGTGACGTCTCACACCGAACAGCAAAGTGGCGAGGTGCATGCGCCTGCGCGCTGGCATGTTCAGCAAGTTGGCGGCGTTCAGGTATGGGGTGATATGGGAGCGGGGAGGGACGCGGAAACAAAAACGAGCACATGCGTTTTGCACTCGCTGTAAAAGCCTCTTAGAGCGACCAAGAATGCAACCGCCATAAATAACATCACAATAGTTTAGTCTGGAAAATATAAGCGATTCACAAAGGTCAACACGCAAATCGACACTAAGGTAATCGCGTATATTGTACAGAACTTTGAGGCGGTAGAAGCAGTTACTCACAACTTTCAAAACGTGGTTCTCAAAGTTCAGCTTGCCGTCCATCAGGAGGCCAAGGTTATTGGCTTCTACCACCCGCTCTATTGGGTCACCCATGACGGCAACATTCCCGGTAGCCAGAGCAGCAAGAGTATTCCGAATTTGATGCCTCGATCCAAAAACGATATATTTCGACTTGCCGGGATTCAGAACCAAACAGTTCTTCTCCGACCAAGCCGAAATACGGTCCAGATCTGCATTGATTAAGTCCACAGCTGAAGACGTCTCTGAGGGCGCGCAGGAGACATACAATTGCAGATCGTCCGCATAAAGATGGTATCCACTGCTCTTTATACTGTTGATAATATCAGAACTATACAATATAAAGAGCAGAGGCCCAAGTATCGAACCCTGCGGCACTCCCCGTGTCACAGGGCAAAGAGAGGACCGCAGAGCACCACCATCCACCCCACGCAATACGACTGTCTGCGCCCGGTCAGTCAAGTAGCTGTTAAACCATTTTATCGCCGTGGCATCAAATCCGTAATAAGACATCTTAGATAATAGCAAGGGAATGCTAATACAATCAAAAGCCCTGGAGAAATCTAAAAGCACTAATATGGTACTTTTACCATCATCCCGAGCCTGCAAAATATTATCGACTACATCGAGTAACGCAGTAGCTGTCGACCGACCCTTGCGAAAACCCGATTGCAGTTCAGGTAGGATGCTGTATTTCTCCAGGTATTCCGATAGCTGTTCGCATACCACCCTTTCTATTATCTTTGATGCACAGGGAAGAATACTAATAGGACGGAGTTCGGACAGATTGACAGGATTTGTGGTTTTCGGTAACGGGGTCACTTGAGCGATTTTCCAGTCAGTCGGGAAAGTCATAGTCTGAATACTCCTATTGATGATGAACGTGAGTATCTTAGAAGTCACCGGAAGAGTCATAAGTAGCATGTCAATAGCAATCAAATCATGTCCCTTTGCAGTCGTTTTAATAGATTTTATAATTTTGGTCACAGTTTCAAAGGTTGTTGGTGAAAGAGTAAAACTTTTGTCACTATATCTATCAAATTCATACTGTGTCAGGTCAGATATAGATACGACAGGACTGCCAGGTATATTTAAGAAATGTCGGTTTATTAAGTCGGGGTCATTAAAGTGTGTCGGGAGGTCAGTCCGCGTCTGTGAGTCTGGAAGGACAGTGCGCTTTAAGTTTTTCCAGAGAGTCTTTGAGTCGGTAACGTCGTTGATGTGGTGCTTGAAGTAGGCACTTTTCTCGCTGTGGATGGCTGCGATCACCAGGTGTTTCAACTCTAGGTAATATTGCTTATGAGCATCAGTCTTGGAACGCTTGTATTTGGCGTGGGCTTTGTCCCTAAGACGCATCATAAGCTTCACATTGCTTGTCAGCCATGGTTTGAGTGCCTCCTTCACCACGATCGTCTTTTCAGGTGCGTGTTTGTCGAATATTTGTAGAACAAGTTCGTTAAAAATTCGAACCATGTCGTTCACGTCATCAAGTAAAAGTATTTGGTCCCAATTTATACATTTAAGGTCATTGTCGAAATCACTTAAGTTAATGTCTTTAAGAGGTCGGTATGTAATACGTCTCGGCGTCGGTTTCGGTTTTTTTATGTCGAACTCGGCCGTAATAAATGCATGTCTACCCAGGTCGGGAATGTGCTTCACGTCCACATTCACAACGCGAGCGTCAGAGCAAATTAGGTCTATAGTCGTCTCGCTGTGATCAGTGAAATGCGTCGGGTCACTTACATGTTGAGTCAAGTTAACAGAAGTTAAGAAATTCATCAAACATTCAAACTTAGTGTTGGTTTGGTCAGTAAAATTTATGTTAAAGTCTCCAAGCAAGATCAAACGGTCGTAATTAACAAAAGATGTGATCGAGGTCGTAATGGCGTCAAAAAAGATGTCAACATTAAGCCAAGGAGGCCGGTATGCGGTTCCAATTATTAAACGTTTGCCGTTTACATTGAATTTCAACCACATTTGTTCTACGAGTTCGGCCGGTGGGTGCGGGAGAGTGCGAGCATTAAGATCGCGGCGGATAAAAAACCCTACGCCCCCCCCGCGCCCCGCGCGGATTTCGGCTGGACGCGCAACGTGACGCAGTCGATATTCCGCCACAGTCGGGGCACGGCCGTCCTCACCGGTGCGTAGCCAGGTCTCGTTGATAGCAATAACGTCGGCTTTTGTCGTGGTCACAGTCGCAATCAACTCGTCGTGTCCCGTACCAAGGGATCCAGCATTAAATAAACCAACTTTGAAGTGTTTAAAACGAGGCATGGCAAGAACAGAAAAACATTACGTAATAACAATAACAACAATGAAACGGAAGAATGCAGGTAAATATGACATCTATACGTAGTGTGGCAATATCAATATAAAATATATGCATATAATACGTGTTATATAAATATATTACTCTGTTTATAGAAAAATCACAGAACGGGGCCAAAAAAATCAGTGGTTTCACTTTTGCGACGACAAAACACACTAAAGAAAACGTAATTGTAACAAAAGAAACACACGGGAAGGCCAAAATAGTAAGGTAATAGTAAGGATGATTGTATAAAATTGTTTTGGCTAATATGAATTGGACAGACATAGATAACATTAATAACGAAACACTTTTCTTTTTCAGGACTTCACAATAAAAAACAAACAGTAGACAACGACTAAACATTTGACTCGGCATCGGCGACCGGGGTAAAAATACTCAGGTCCGCTAGGCTGCGCAAGCGATGACCCGGCTGGCCGTCAGCTTTACGGGCATAGATCCTTCCGCCCCGGGTCCACACCCAGCGCCAGGCGGCGGCGCTCCCGGCCTCGCGGGTGCGCTGGAACAGCTGGCGGTTGGCGGCCGTCAGCCGCTCGTTGACGTAGAACCGCCGCGGCGCCGCGGCCAGGCCCAGGCCGTCGGTGGTGGCGCCACGGCGCACGCGCACCTGCTTGAGCAGGTCCTCGCAGACGGCGCGGCGCGTCATGCGCACCACCAGCGGCCGCGGTCGGCCATCCTCGCGCTCGCCGCCCACTCGGTGCGCGAACACCACGTCCCGCACGTCCAGCGCCACGCCCAGCTTGACACTGATCCGCGTGACCAGCCCGATCGCGTTCTCGCCCGACTCCTCCGGCACGTTGGATAACTGGACGTCGTTCGCGAGCAGCTCCTGGTCCCGCTCGTTCAGCTCCGCCTGGAGCGTCGCGATGGCTTCCTCCAGCACCTTGGTGGCTACCGGCACAGTGCTATCGACGGCAGCTTTCTCCACGGCGTCGACGCGACCCTCCAACGCGTCCACCTTCGCGCTGATGTCCGCCATGCTAGCCCTGACGTCCTGAAACTCCTGGCGAAACTCCCTGAGCTCACGCCTCAAGGCCTGGAGCTCCTCCCGGAACAGCTGGATCTCGTTTCCAAGCGATGACTGCGCCGTACTCTCGGGCATCGGAGACACCGGCCCAGCACCCGTTGAGGCCTCCGCAGCGGTGGGCGCCGCAGCAGGTGAAGGGCGTGAAACGGTGGCCGGAGCATCAGCGGGGGCCGCGGGGCCAGCGGTGTTGGCGTCGGCGGCAGACGCCGCCGGCACATGAGGCGGGGCACTGGCGGAATGAGAAGCCGCGGCCTGAGCATCAACAGACCCCGCAGACGCAACAGGCTCAACGGCGGCGGCGGCGGGCAGGGTGAGCAAGCCCTTCACCGGCGTGTCGGCGCGGTTGTCTCGCGGCTGGAACCGCTTGCACGTCGGGCAGCTCCACTCTTGAGTGACCGCTTTCCCGGCAGGAACCCCTACGCAGGCGCAGTGATAGTGGCCGCTACATTTTGGGCACGCAATGGTCCCAGTACGCCCGGTGAACTTCGCACAAGCCGCGCATTTATTTGTCATTATTGTTTGTTTGTTTTTTTTTTTTTTTTAATAACTGTGCGGGTACTTTTCAATAACAACCGGGTCAATGTTATTTCACAGCGTTTTTTTTTTATCATGCACTGCACCAAATACTTCGCGAGCAATCAATGTTATTTATTGAGTTCTTTATTGTAATATAATAAACGAACAGAGTCTAAAAACTTCGTAGATTATTTTCATTTAAATTAAATATCGCAGGGCGCGTACTGTGTATCGTTCCGAGGGTAGAAATTACAAAAAATATAAAAACATAGGCTACTTTTTATCCCGGAAAATTGCGTAGTTCCCGCGGGATAGCGATAAACGAATTCTTTGCAGACGAAGTCGCTGGCAACAGCTAGTAAATACTAAATTGAATTACTTAGAAATAAATCAATACTTGGTACTGTACATTAATAACGTTCTAAAAAGAATCACGGCGATGTTTTTTGCGTTTACATAATTTTCACGTACAAATTTTCAATATATGTCACTATTGACGCGACGTTGCTAGGTTACGTTCTATATTCAGTAAAGTCGGTTTACGGACGATAATTTTACGTGATAACGTCATATAGAAACATCGAACTACTAGCTCTAACGTCACGCGAGAAGATCGTGCCTCTCCATCGCTTGTTCCGCGCTCTCGCTTGCACACTGACGTCACGCGGAACGTGACAATGAGTCATGTTTTTTCCTGAGTGCAGCCGGCGTTCATCGATTTATAAGACGTTATCGCGTCAAAAATTAGCAGTCTTACAAATATTGTCATTGTGACTTTCCAGATGTAACCATTCAAAATGACACATTGCCATTAGGATAACATAAACTTATTAAAATCCATAAAGTTTAAAATGTATAATGGGTTAAAATACTTAATGGTTCAAAATATATAATGCGATTTACTCGGAAAATTGCAAATTAACAGAATTGCTATAAACTAAACCTAACCTAACCTAAACCAATCTATAGACCACGCTATAAAAAAAACATATACCTAATAGTTTCACAGAAAATGGCATTGTTATATTTTGAACTATTATGCATTTTAACCCATTATACATTTTAAACTTTATATATTCTGATCCGCTCCCACTTTTCATACCTAATTCAAGAAAAGAAAAAAAAGGTGAGTGGATTTTTCTGAAAAATGCCCAATAGGTCCAAAGGCGGCAACGATCACGTGACATTAGTTTAACCGCATGCCCTAAACCCGGCCAAAATTATCGAACGTATTCTATATCGAGCTAATTTCAAATTTCCTTTGACCTGCACCTAATTAAAAATAGGTAGCTCCCTAATTACCCCTGTTTAACATGCGCTGGGCGAATGTATAATTCACAAGGCTCTGATACGAGGGTAATTGAATGTCAACACTCCTTTTGGTACGCTGGTTAATTATTGGTCGGTATCGTGTTTGCAAGGACATGAATATTTTACTTCGCGGCTAGCACAGTGGGCCTTTGTTGTACCTACCCACATCGAGACAGGATACCTACGCCGTATAGGCACATACATAAATTAATAATTTATCTCTTACGGGTTAGGCAGAGCCTAAGGTAACAAGAACTAAAGGCCACGTTTACCAAGTGTTCGTTTATGTGGAAAAAGGAATTAAAATAGTAATGATTTTGGTCCATTCCCTCGATGAGTTTTTACCACAAGCGCGGGAAGAGAAGCAACTGATACATTCTATGTTTTTTTCTTTACTCACAGACCAGCATGGACATACAAGTACACCTTATAATATCACTAGCTGTTGCCAGCGACTTCGTCTGCAAAGAACTCGTTTATCGCTATCCCACGGGAACTACGCAATTTTCCGGGATAAAAAGTAGCCTATGTGCTATTCCAGACTTTTCTCTATCTATGTGCCGAATTTCATCCAGATCCGTTGGGCCGTTCTGGCATGATTGAGTAACAAACAAACAAACATCCATCCATCCATCCATCCATCCATCCATACTTTCGCATTTATAATATTAGTTAGATTAGATGACATTGGTAGCTTAGCCATAAGCCTACGAAAAACCAAACCACAAAAATATTTTTCAAATAACTATAAAAGCAACCGATATAATTAAGCTATCAAAGATTTGTCTCCGTAATTTTATTATGGATTCCCTATACTATACTAGCAAGCGTAAGTCGACATCGATACGCTTCGGAATTCGCGACCATCAAGTGGCTCCCATACGCTCCCAAGCGTTTCGATTTCTACATGCGCTAACGCTTTTGCGTTGTCGACTGTCAAAAAAGAATCCAGTTTTCAAGGAACGCCTGCAGGGCCGTCTTTAAACTATTTGAGGCCCTGGGCACATTAGGATCATGGGGCCCCTATGACCTAAATATTGGTTATCATTTGGTAATCTGGCAGGAACTAGGGGGCCCCATTCGATCGCGGGGCCCTGGGCAAGTGCCCATAGTGCCCAGTGGAGAAGAGGGGCCTGAACGCCTGGGATACCAACTTAAATATAAATGCTGTCGGACTGTAATACCCGGCTTATCCGAAACCAATGCGTCCCAGCAATAAATTAGTGCACTTTGACTGCAAACACGGCTTAATCCAGGTTTAGCCCGTGTTTCGGAAATTACAAAGCGGCCCGGCATAAACTGAATCGTGCCTTGGTTCGCTCATGACTGAAGCGAGAGGGTTGACTTGCTAACATAGATACATACCGTCACCCCTCATTCCCAAAGGGGTAAGCAGTGACTAATTTGTTCCACTTGCTACAATCCTGACATACTTTCGCTTCATCCACATTCATCAAAGTCTTTAAATGCTCGTCTGTTTCGGATACTCTTGACCCTGCTTTTTTTTCAAAACGTCCCCAATTAGGTCACCTTGACTTGTAAGGCGTGTCTTGGTAAAATATGGTCTTAATGATCGAAGTAGATATAATACGCCTCTTTGTCCGTGTTAACTTTTTTTCTATCCAAGCCCACATCAAAAAACAAAACAGCATCGGCAACAACACGCTCAAAAAATTATATCGCGAGCTGTAGTAATAAAATGAAAGATGCAGCGTAACGCGCGAGGTGGGTATGATTCGTAAGGCCTTTCTCTTAGGCAGGACCCCCGTCATATTTTATTCACAAGTTTGTGCCTCGTGATTTTTTTATGGTTTTCTCTTGTTAGAGTTAAGCGGGCTTTTGTTTTGGGGGTCATAGAACGCTGGGGTCGCAGGCCGAATGTGATATATCCGTTTAAAATTTAAAACGCCCAGGGATAGTCGGAACATTCGACAATATCCTAGGCGCACTGTGTTAATTTTACAATGCTGCAATAAATCTTGTGTTTAAAAAAGTCGTGGTACCTATTAGTGGTTTGAACTATGGCCTCTAAGAAGCCAAAGTTCATAGTTCTAAGAGGCATGTGCCCAGCAGTGGGACGTATATAGGCTGGAGATGACATAAATAAATGACACCTGAAACTTTGGTTGTCTGGAAGAGATCGCTACTAAGCGATAAGACCGCTTATTGTAATTCTGTATTGTTTTGTAGGTCTGTACTGATCTGTGGTGTTCAATAAAGAGTATTTGTATTGTATTGTATTGTATTGTAACTTTATGTGAACGCATTCGAAATGTTTATTGCAAAAAAATCTAACGTAAAACCGTGTGCAATAAAATTACAATACTCGTCGCTCTCAAGCCCGGCCCATAACCTACAGACATACGCACAGGCCCTCAAGTAAAGACATCGCCTTACTATTTTAAAAGGACCCTCGCCAAGGGTTCCATGCATAACAAAAAGGGTAGAGTAATTTCATTTGATGAAGACGCAGAAAATGTTGTTTGGTTACCTTAAGGACTTGATTATTCTTGTAGTTTAAGTTTGTTTCTTGGGAAGACATTTTGGATAGTTTTTTCTGTAGGTATTACAAGCTTTTGTTGACCTTGCCTTGTATTCAAGTTCTTACTTGAAAATCGAATAACGCCTATAGTGATCTTTTCTTTAGTTGTTTGTAACATAAATAATAACCGTTTGTAAAAGCAATAAAAAACAAGAATATTCCCTAAATTAATATCCTACTAATTATCATAAATGCGAAAGTTTGTGACGATGTGAGTGAGTGAGTGTGTATGTTTGTGCCTTCTTCACGCTAAAACGACGGGACGGATTTGGATAAAATTTAGAACGGAGGCCTGGTACCCTAGATTAAAATATTAGGCTACTTTTTATCCTAGAAAATTTCATAGTTCCCGCGCCGCGGGATAACGATAAAACCTGTGAAATCGATAAAACCGATAAAAGCTGCCTAGAGTCGCAACGTAAATAATTATAGCAGAATATACTTTCAACATCAGTTTTTAAGTCCAATTCTACGCGGACGAAGTCGCGGGCACAAGCTAGTTTTAAATAAAGTTACTTAAAACGTTATGTTACCAAAAATAAACTTCTCAGATTTTTTATGGGGTGTGGATGGAAAAATATCTCATATAAAAAAGGAAACAGGAAATCAAGCGTAGGTACAAACTTCGACTTTTGGCCGTTAAAAAAACAATTTGACACGAAAAAATACTTACGCTCTTTTTGATGTCTTCCGCTTTTTTAAGAAATTTCACCAAATCCTATCTATCCTATGTGGGTACCTACTATATTATGGTTTTAACTTTGCAATTGTTTGTTCTTCTTGCGTAATTTAATATCGAAAAGCTTTAATGAACCATGTACTAACGGCTAATAAATTCTAGGAAACTTTTCTAATAATTTTGTCAATCTATACAACCTACTTGTAAAAGGAAAGAAAGAAAGAAAGAAAATACAATTTACTGCCACAAAAAAAATTAACAAAACTACAAATTAAGTAAACATACTCAAAACGGTTGTGTTATTAATACTCACTTTCTGAAAATTAAAATTGAAGACATAATACAGGGCGATTGCTACTGGTACATAATAACATTCATCTACTCATGGTTTTCGAATTACTATAAGTACAATATACATCTAAATATAAATATAATAAATAATAAATAAATAATAAATATCATGGGACAAATTACACCAATTGACCCAGTCCCAAACTAAGCAAAGCTTGTACTATGGGTACCAGGCAACAGATAAACATACATATATTAATGTAGATAAATACACACATCATCCATGACTCGGGCACAAACATTCGTATTCATCATACAAATGTCTGCCCCTATTGGGATTCGAACCCAGGACCTCTAGCTTCATAGTCAGGGCCACTAACCACTGGGCTATCCGGTCGTCAATATAGACAATATGGACAATCCTAATGACTGATTCTGAGTTATCCAAATAAGTCTGACTTATATTTGTCTGAGATTTCAAACAAAACTATAATGTTATTTGTGAAGCAAGCCTTCCCCGAGGCCCGTCCAATTAGTCCGAGAAATAAGAGACAATATTATTATTTGGTAAGATAGCTTAATGAAGTTTATAAAACGCGAAACGTCCCAAATGATCCTAGCCGCCCGTAGATGTACCATAAAGAAGAAAGCGCACTAAATACGTTATTTTCCACACAGGCTTCACATTTTAACCCCCAACCCAACACAAAAAGCCCTCTTTATGTGTCATTATGTTAAAAAAAAAAAAAGTAAAAGTATTTATTTGCTAGAACCATAAGTATTTAACAGTGTTACATTAAATTTTTTATGACCAATTACAGTTCACCATAACAGTGGTATGCAAAAATTGACTGATTGATTGATTGATTGATTGTGTTGTGTGTATGTTTGGATTTCGGGATAGCGATAATCATGACATAGCTGCCTAGAGTCGGGACATTAACTAATAGTTATTGCAGAATATACTATCAACATCAGTGCTTAAGTCTAATTATACGCGGAAGAAGTCGCAGGCAGAAGCTTGTATCCCGGCCATAGCTTTACTTTTCGGATTTTTCTATGTGTTCTAATTTTCAGTGTCGTTTAGAAATAGAAGCTTGTACATAAAACACATGAAAATAATCATCACGAAATTCATGATCTTTATTGAGTACTTCTAATATTTCTGCTAACTTAAAATTCCTTTATCTTTATCTCTCTCATTGACATTGACCTTTGACAGAAATGGACAAAACATACTTAATCATTCTTATAAGCTGTTACCCACTACTTCTTTCGCGCTGAATTAAATACAGCCTATGTTCATCGGGAATAATGTTTTATTCTAATGGTGAAAGAGTTTTTCAAATCAGCACAGTAGTTTTGGAGGCTAATCAACGCTTTATTCTCATGAAAATAAATATTGTTTTTTTTTTTTTTTTATGTGAATAGGAAGGCAAACGAGCAAGTGGGTCACCTGATGGTAAGCGATCACCACTGCCCATAGACACCCGCAACCCCGGAGGGATTGCAGATGCGTTGCCAACCTAGAGGACTTAGATGAAATGCCTCCTTGTGCCCGTAATTTCCCCGGAATTGTAATTGTGAAATAGTTACAACATAACACTAGCAGCATAGTATATAATGAATTCAGAAGCATAAGTTACGCTAATCGCAGTTGCAATGATTTCAAAAACAGCTCAGTGAATTATCTTCGTACATCATTGTCTGCGGCGTATTGCCCTCAAGCTACCAATCGAGAAAGCTTTGAGGCGCTGTTGTATTCGCTTACCACCAATTACAAGACGGCCCAGTAGTTTATTATTCCCTAAGCTAGTTCATTCATTATTTATTTAACACGACGCTAGGAGGATAACAATAATAAACATAGCGAGGAGCTTCTATTTTGTCTGATTATTTTCTTAAGTATTCTAGTGGCAATGAGCAGGCCACATCGCTCGTAGAACAGACAACCGTTGTGGGAGAAAAGTTCTCGAGTGGCGACCACAACCCGGAAGCCTCAGCCCGGAGTCCTCCCACTAGGTGGCCCGACAACATCGTTGAGAGTTGCGGGAAACCATGTGGATACTGGCGAGTTGAGGTTCATTATGGTGTGGTAAGGGGGATGCCTATGTTCAACAGTGGACGTCTTCAGGCTGATGGTGATGATGATTATTTTCTTAAGGCCGTTGAGACAGTATGTTTTTGAGCTCTATTGTAAAAAAAATTGAAAAAATCGTCTCGAACGCGTTCCCGTAAACGTCTCCAATTACTATGGAAAATTTGGCAGCGCCACTTGCGGATCGAAACGGCAACAAACTCCGATGATGGGATGGTCGGTGCATCCTAGTTGGAAAACGGTTTTGGGGAGTGCTGTATGTGAGGTTAACGTGGATGAGACTGAAAGTGATGTGTTTACTGTTGTGTGCAGCAACCCTAATGTTGACAGTGACAATTGTGATCAAAATGAGGGTAGTTTAATTTCTAAACGACACTGAAAATTAAAACACATAGAAAAATCCGAAAAGTAAAGCTATGGCCGGGAATCGAACCCGGGTCCTCGTCATTCCGTGACGCGTGCTATACCCCTACACCACCCATAGCAGGTTACAGCAGGTTACAGGTGAGGGTAGTTGTTCGCTGTTACCGCACGCGTCGGTGGCGAGGAGCCGGGCGGACAGAGCGCGCGAGCGCAGTGCCCGTCGTGCCTTGGCCCCCGTCGCACCATGACTAAGAATCTCGAAAGATTCGAAACTGTCGGACCTTATCCGACGAAAGAAAACGTGAGTTATCCATTTATTTACATTAATATGGCAACAAACTGTTCTCAACGCTAACGCATTCACTCTACCACATTACTACAATACAACAGACTATCCCACTCTATCATGAGTGCAGGTAAATGAAGCTTAAGGTCGAAACTCAGTGAGTTCTAGCCTATTCACTCTAACCTTGAAGAGTTTTTATACGTTTGTCGTACCACTTCAATAAAGCATGAATGAGACAGGGCCATAAGGCCCGACACGGGTGGGCAATAACTGTGCTGTAAAGAGCCCACGATGAATGTATCGTATCACGTTATACTACACGTTATAGGCACGGCAGAGAAGAGCCAAGTTAGTACAAGCCGAAGGTCACGACAAAGCGTAGGGTGATGTGAAAACTCTTTATTTGTCACTAGCTGTTGCCTGCGACTTCGTCTGCAAAGAATTCGTTTATCGCTATCCCGCGGCAATTTTCCGGGATAAAAAGTAGCCTATGTGCTATTCCACACTTTTCTCTATCTATGTGCCGAATTTCATTCTGGCCTTATACTCCGAAATTCGATTTTCAAAGTTCGTTTCGTGCCGTTCCGCTCTCACTAATAGTTATTAATTTAAGAGTGAGAGGGACGGTGTGATGCGAACTTCGAAAATCGAATTTCGGAGTAGCCCCCCCAAATCCATCCAAACTTTCGCATTTATAATATTAGTTAGATTTTAAAATCTTCAATTCAAATCTTCTCCAAGGCAGTCATAATGTAGGCTGCCCTCCAACCATTAGTTTTTCAGTGAAGGAAAACGTCGTGAGGATTGTTGAAATACACGTGCATTATATGGTGTGTGAAGTTCACAAGCAGGAGGCCTGTGTCCAGCTGTAGGACGTATAAAGGCTAGATGATTATGATGATGACTGCAGAAAGACCAATTAAACTGTTAACAAAAAAACTTCACGAACTTGGCCGCGCCACTACCGAGCACAGAATGAAATGTGTACAAAATAAATAACCCTTTGCGCGCTCGCGGCGCCTAGCTCTGAAATCGTATAACGCTATTAAAACTTTCACGCGGGACCCCCCCTCACGCTTACAAGGAGGAGGGGAGCGTGCTTTACCGTTTTACTCAATGTCAGAAACGTTGCAATTTAAAACTATTTAGTGCAGATGTACTGGATACTCACGGAGAGTCAATGAGTTTTGGGACCATTATGGACTGTTTCAATTTCACTATGTTTCGCATTCAAATAAAACAAAGAAAAAAAGGAAATTGTTTACTTAATTGGTAGAAATTCGACATGGACACAGGTCTTGTTACCTTAGGCTCTGTCTACAGTATAAAGACGTGATTTATTATTGAACAATAAATTACATTTGGTGACACTTTTTTAGTTATTTTTCTGTGTTTGCTAGATGACCTGTCCACCTATCTCCCCTTTATGTTGATACTACTTGCAGAACACGCTATATAAAATGAATCCTGGAATACGAGCCTGTTCCTACACGACCCTAAATAGCTATATCTTCCCCAAAGTCCCACGCTAATTCATAACGAGATAAAATTAATTAAATCCTTAGCACCCTAGGGTCGTCATTATCTCAACACACGCAAAGCTACGCAGTGTCTCAGTACATGTGATTATGACACGAGACAACCCTAAGCTGGGTACACATGTTGCACGTTACAGTAACGAAAAACCCTAGTGTGGCGAGGCGTTTGCGTACCGTCCACCTTAAAGTTTTTACAGGGCTAGGAGTGCGCGCGAGAAATCAACATTCTTTATTTTTATTTGCGATTACTGCTTCCAATCGATGTCTTTATCGATCGCCTTTGCGTCTACAATTCTACATGCTAAACATTCACCGCAAATGGACAATATCTAGTTTATAGCAATTTTAAAATGATCAAAATTATCTAAGTCACCCCGGTTAACGATACGCCTAACGGTACCCCTGGCACACGTGTTAGGGACCCCTAAGGGGTCCATGGACCCCACTTTAAGAAACCCTGTTGTATAGGCTGAAACACATTACTTTCGGTCGCACAATCGGGTAAAAATGGCGACTGGCGGCCGCCGCGGCACTCTGAAAGTTTTTCGCTTGTCACGCTGTTTTCAAACCCACACCCACATCGCTGTGAGTGTGTTTCAGAGTTTATTATGACCCTTGTAAAGTTTTTTTGCGCTGTAATATAATGTAAATAAAAATACTCGAATAGTAAGTGGATGAGAAACGTCCAGGGGCCTTACCATGACGTCCTAATTCCGACTCAGTTCAAGTTTTAGCTGTCACTTTTAGTATGAATCTGACAGCGCGCGGACCTAAACTGAAACGCATTAAGACGTCATGGTAAGGCCCCTGGGCTCTATATTTAAAAGGTGCAGGGGTGCAGGGTGGGACGACCGCGGGGGCCGAGAGAGGTGCGGGCGGCAGGCGCACTGCCCGCCCGCACCTCTCTCGGTCCCCTTTGTCGCCCTACCCCGCGCCCCTGAGCTGCGCGGGCGAGGAATTATTTAAGCGGTCGGTCTACGAAGGTTTACGAGTATAAATATAAAGAAACCGAAATGAGGTATTTTTAGCTCCTGACGCAAAAAGAGCGGTGTTTTTAAGGTTCCGTACCTCAAAAGGAAAAAACGGAACCATTATAGGATCACTTTTGTGTCCGTCCGTCCGTCCGTCCGTCTGTCAAGACCCTTTTTCTCAAAACGCGTGGAGGTATCAAGCTGAAATTTATATCAAATACTCAGGTCTACCTACTGCCTCTTGGAGCTGTGAAAAAATCAAACTTCTAAGCCAACGCAATCAAAAAATACAGCCGTTTATGCCGCAAAATTCCGCAACTCTCAAAGGAATCAAAACCTACAGGGTACTTCCCGTGAACGCAGAATCTTGAAATTTGGTATGAAGGTAGGTCTTATAGCACAGATTAAGGAATAATTGCGAAAACCGTAAATATGTATGTATGTCTGTATATATCAGTGACCAATATAAAGTGACCCCACACTGCGTACATTTTGCTTTGGAGCAGGGCTCTTCTTACACTGGTTTAAGATATTTATAGATAATGATACGGAATCCTCGGTGCGTGAGTCCGACTCGCACTTGGCCTGTTTTTTTCTTTCGAATCGTAAAAAGTCAATTTCAACAGTTTTCTGACCACAACTAAATTCTATACAAAAATATACTAAAACCAGCTAGTTCTGCAACTTTGTAGAGTCAACTTCGTCGACAACTTATAATTACACTGGCCCGCGGCAGGAGATCAGCGATAAAGTCATCTTACTATTAACCCCCACGGCAAAGGAGGGCATTTCAGTATGCTAAGTACATATAAGTTAGTTAAATTAAAATAACATTAAATTAAAACACTCCCCACGCATTCGAATAATCAAACATAAAAACTTAATTCAATTTTTTACCAAAAATTCCTTACATCATTTTAGAAAAGAGCTGATATTCTTTAAATTGCTAGACCGATTCTTACCAAAAATGGTTAAAAACCACCGCAAAGAAACTGGCTTTCGAATAAAAGAAACCGCATCCAAATCGGTCCATCCGCTTGAGAGCTACGATGGACACACACACATCGATATCAAACTTATAAGTCTTATAACACAGCTCTTTTTGAGCTATCCCTTATGTTAGTTACATGGATGAGTTCCTACGATTCAATTGTTACTTAAAGCTACAGAGTCATGCATGCCGTAATTTGCAACACAATGGACCATGCTATCATGGCCGCTAGAGGTCGCGTCGCCTACAATTTGCTGTGTCTAATTGAAAGCAAACACTGACTGCGAGCACAAAAGGGCGGAGAGGACGCCGCTTGAATTGTTAAACGCCACTGACGCATGCTGCCCTGGTACTTTATCTCCGTGCCGCTAGTTGGGAAACTGCGGAATTTCCCACGTGGGAAAAAGTCTTCGCTCCGGAAAGGATGGTTACTGTTTTAAAATTCCTCTAACGATGCGTCGAGTTAAATATTTTAGATTCCGCTTAGTCGTTACGCTGTTGTATTGTTCTGTATTGTAAGTTTAAGTCAATGGAAGGTTTCTTACTCTTGCAGTTCCTACTTTTTGAAATGTTAGGTAGGTATTCTTTTTAACGATTTACACGTAAGAGGTTCTCAAATTAAGTACCCGTATGATGTAGGTATTGTATCTTTTAATTAAATAGGATCACATCACAAGAATTTTTTGTAGAGAAACTCGATTTTGGAGGTTCTTTTCTCCGTATGCCACTGGCATTTTACTCGGAAACTAAGGATTAATGTAAGGCAGGTGTTCTTAGATCTCGTAAGAATAATTTGATTACAGGAGGACGATTGAAGCACAGTTAAGATACATACTGTCACGCCTCTTTCCTATAGGGTAGGCAGAGACAACATCGTTTCATACTTCATATGTACCTTTTTCGCTTCATCCACATTCATAAATCTTTTCACCAAATCCTTCTCTTCTGATAACAAAAACACTTTTGTTGATTTTTTGGAATTGTACTTTTATTTTTCTTGTAAAATTTATCTTTCAAAATATTCGTTTATTCTCAACGTAAGTAAACTGAATAGTCCTGTAATCAAGACGCGGACGCCATTTAAAAATCGATTGCGACAGAAGTCGTTAATGGCTGCGTTTATACGCGACGACTATGCGGACAAAACAGGCCAGGCAATTGAATTCATTTTTTTTTATGATTTGACGATGATGAGTCATGCCTGCTCTTTTTGATATCTGTATGTTATGCAAAGTGTTAATTATGTAACAGCTATGATAATAAACAATTCTGATTCTGATTGTTATCCTGTAATTACTCACACTCAAGCAATAAATGATTTTTCATTCATTCATATCCTAGGTACACACAGCAAAACTATTCGGTATGCACCCTAGTTGTCCATGTGTGTCATTCTATACACACATCCGCACTTACCCGCTGCCTTAATTACACACACAACAAAATGGTTCTGTATCCACACGAGTATTCACACTAACATTTCTGACTACCTTCAATATGCGGGTATTTTGTTTACCTAATGGAAGAATAATTTCGTCACCTAACGACATGAGCGTGGTGGCTCAGTGGTACTGACGTAGGGCTATGAAGCTGAATGATCGCGGTTCGAATCTTGCACAAAGTTTAATCTTTTTTCTTTTTATAACTTAAAAAAATCTCAAAACAAAGAACAAAATAATAAAATACAATTAAGTATTGTTTCAAATTGTTTATTACAACATCTAATTACCTATTATTTATTATTATTACCATTATTAATTAAATTTGCAAAATAAAACTGCATGATTTCCTTTATAACAGAAGAAGAACAACATTTATTCGTAAAAAAACACACTGTAGTGGCCAGTATAATTTTAGGTTAACAAAAAAGTTTTAAGTATATCACAAACATAAATTTCAAATCGGAATAAAGAATGGCAAATTGAATACACAACACAACATGGCTATTTTCAAGATGTAATTTATTTTAATTAACAAGGGTTTTGAAAAGAGCATCATTCCTAAGAAGAATTGCCTTAAGAACCACACAATTAATATCTTAAATTCTGATTTATTATGTTTAAGTCTGATGAAGATGAACTAAACTTTTTATTTGTTGAGAATTAAGTCAGTGGTGAAATGAATCGACATGTTAAATGACAGCCATTAACAATAACATCATTGCACACTGGATTAAATCTCCACTTTGAAATGACTATATTAAGCTACTTACATAATTTAAATTTGCCTTGGATACTACATCGGATGGATCCCAGTTGAGAATCATTTGAGCCTATAGATTTTCTATGGGGCTTAAGTCGGGGCTTTTATCAGTTTTTAAAGTTTTTCTTCACAATATTTTTCATCCATCTTTATCAGACATAAATATGCTATTTCATAACTAAAAATCACTACATTATTACTTCAATCGAAATAATAAATATTCACGAGCAAAGTGAATTTTGTTTCTTCTACGCTGTTCCATGCAGATGGTTTCGATGATTTCGTAACATTGTGTCTCATTGTGATGTGAAATGGGTCACTAGTGTGTGCGACAACTATGTCCCAATGTCGTGGAACTCCACGACTGAGAGAGGAAATTCATCTGAATCTTCAGGTTTTGGAACAGAACGAATATTCTTATCGTACCCCAAGTCTGCGCAACGGTGAATCCATAATTGCACATTCTTCTGCTGCAAAATAAATGAAGTTTAATAAAAAACGTTTTTCGACAAAGAAAGTTATTTGAAATTGTTTGTTTATCACATACTTTGTCTACTTACCGATATCAATGAACGCCTTTTGCGATTCCTTATGGAAATATTTTTGTTCGTAAAGAACAATAATTCCTGCTCTTTTCAAAAAAGATGATGACTATCCATATTTTGCAAATCACAAGGTTTTGAAAGGCAAAATGAAACAGTTCGTTGGTGTAAAACCACTTGTAAAACACGGCGTAATTAATGGCGGCTAGCGTTAACAAATTCATAATGTTAATAATTTGAGGGTAGAATACACTGTATATTGTTAGATGATAAAAAATGGTCATCAGCAAGTAACTTTCAAACTCGAACTATTATCTATAATCTTAAAAGGAAACAATGCGTTTGTCGTTTTAAACATATTTTAATAAGAGTAAAAATCAAACATACAGCAAACACTTAAAAAGAAATAGTCTAAGTTCTAATTTCAACCTTATTTCAAAGCGCATTAAATAACTTTTGCAATAAAGTAGTCACAGATTGGATGTAATAACACATAAATTCACCGACTAACTTGCAATACTTGGTGGCCTAGGTGGTCAGAGGCCGGTCGAAAACTTGACATGTGCTCTAGTGAACCGAGTTCGTATCCGGACAAAACGGAAAATTAAAAATAACATTTTTGGATGTTATTTCAATGGCGATGCTGTTTGTGAGGAATATTGGTCAGAATCTCAGACTTGATGAGAAATAAAAATATAAATAACATGTTAATAATAACAATTGCATAAATTTGAAGATTCAAGGTTGAAGGCAAATTCGTTCCGGCCCGAGGTCTCTTCTCTCTCTCGCTTACACTGGCGATGACAATATCCAGTGTAATACCGGCACTCCACTTGGCGTTGCGTGTTCGCCGCGTTGCGCTATTGGCATCTTCGTCGCATACACTAGAAACAATATAGTGCCTTCACTCACGCAAATATTTGGATAAATACGCCAAGTGGTGTGTCAGTATAAGAATAGATGATGTTTTTAGGACAGTGCATAAATAAAAAAAGACTAACATTATTTTTCTATATTTAACTAAAACGGGAGATAATTAGTTTTTAACCTTCGAGGTAGGCACGATACCAGACGGATTTTTTTTACTTTAATTTGTAGTTATTTTTAACTTAGTTAGTTGTAACTTTCTTCATTGCTATTATTGATAGTATTATTGTTGTTGTATATTCAATAAATAATTTACAGCGACATTACTACTATTATTATCTAAAAAAAATCTGTACTTAGTGGGTAGATCGAACTAACTCACACATTCACATGTGGATTCTACGTAATGTTCATGTCGGTACTCAACACTCATAGACACATAGAAGACGTTTGTGTGCGTGGCTATGCTTACCGAATTATTTTGCCGTGTCGTTACAGCCAACGAATTCAAAATTCGTGTGGGAGATGTGATGTGGTGGTTGATTGATACATATTCTTCAGCTTGACTCCATTTATTACTTGTTGGCACACGTTAGGTTACAGTGGCGGGCGAGAGACTACTAACGCTACAGTACAGGCGGCTTAGCTAGCGCGTGCTAGTGAGAACGCAAGCTAAACAATCTTGTGTCGCCACATTCGTATGATGCTCTATTACGCATTAACAAGAAAGTAAGAGAGATGACATGATACGTACTTGGACTTTAGAATTTTGGAGTAGCCCCTAGGAATACGGTATCCAAACTCGAGATTAGATTGTGCTGAAAGAATCGGAACCAGAAATAGTTTGAGTTGAAATTGAGAAATTGAAAGACCATGTTACTTAAATAA
Organism: Pandemis heparana; assembly: GCA_963854515.1. NCBI lineage: Eukaryota > Metazoa > Arthropoda > Insecta > Lepidoptera > Tortricidae > Pandemis > Pandemis heparana. The sequence goes on along the minus strand of OY978012.1, from coordinate 15,281,735 downwards.
CAGTATCTGGTTGACCGAGTTGTGCTTGGTATTCTTTTTTAGTAGGTACGTTTTCTAAAAATGAAGCTAGATAGATCGATTTATTTCCCTGCATGCCAAATTTCAAGAGAATCTATAGCACAAATACATCGTGTCGTAATCGTGACGGCCTCGTGCATCCTAAAACGATTCAAGGGTGTGAAATAAAACGGTCATTGCTAAGTGCAAGCTATCAGCAAAAAACTCAATTCTTCTGAGTGTTGCAGCGCTAAATACTTTTACATTCGACTTCGGATTTGTTTTTAATTTGTGAAAGCTGGTGTTGAGTTACCGACTCAGAGCTTTTTATTAAACGCCAATGAAGTTTTTTCTTCATTCATAGTGAGTTGCAGACTTGGGGCCTTACCATGATGCCTTAGTGCGATTCAATTCTGACTCAGTTCAGGTTTTAGCCGTCATTTTTAGTATAGATCTGACAGCGAGCGAACCTAAACTGAATCGGAATTGAGTCGCATTAAGACGACATGGTGACCCCCCTGTTGTAGTAAAATTTATGTTTTGTCTGTGTCTGGTTAAATAAAATAAAATATTAAGTTAGATGGGTAGGGAGTTGAACCCTTAATTTGGGGACTTAATTATACATGCATTAAAAAATATCTAAAGCAATAAATGCATCTGAATCTGAATCTATACATCTCATAATAAAAAAATAATAAAAAAAAATAAAAGAATATTTATTCACACTTAAAACAAACAATACAATAAAAAAGAACATAAAAAAAACAATTAGTGAAAAGGAGAGGACTCAGCAGAACTGCTGGTTTTCAGTCCTCACCTAAGAAGTAGGAGACAGTAGTTCGCTGACAAAAACGAACACTAACTTAAAATAAATAAAGTTACAAGAAGGCAATACGAAACTTTAAATAACGTACACAAACAAGCAAAAAAAGGAAATCAACATAGGTACCAAATAAAGCTAACTAAAAACAAACAAACATCTCATGACGGCATTGCTTACAATTTCGTATAATGTAGCGTTGTGATAGTAAAATAATTTTTAAAATCAGACCACTATTTTTGAGTGTATTCGTCGCAAACACAAAAAAAAAACAAATTATTCCTCTTTATAATACTAGTGAGAATATAAACATACATTTATAGAGTCTATTTCCATACGAGTTGTCTGATCTCCAATCACGTAAACGTCCAAACTTCTGGCCAATGGGGCTATTTCTGCACAGCCCCGTCAGTAATTTCAGCCAAATTCCGTATGTGACTGCGGTTGGAGCACTGGACGATTTGCGGGGACGAATAGAAATAGACCGATAGCTCTGAAGCATTAGTAGATTAGTTTTCTCGTATGCAATGCAATGAATGCACTTGGATATAGAAAGAGCGCTGGAAAGCGATGGATTAAATTCGATCTCGAACTTATTCAGGAACGCTTAAGGAAGGCTGTCCTCTTCTCTGTAATTTCCGCTGCGTCTATCTTCCACCTATCTAAGTATACTGCTTACTGGGCTGAGGTGCAATGACTTGAATTGGAACGCCTTGCAATCCTGAGCCAGCTTTTGCCAGCCATCGGCCCCGAGTTTCGAGAGATCCCTCTGAGTCAAGTCGCTCTAACAATACCTAGGACGTCCAACCGGTCTACGCCCATTCGGCCGGCTCAAGAACGCCCTTTTAAGTATAATTATGTAGTGGTAGGACCCTCTCTCTCTCTCTCAAATTTAAGAGCCCAGCTCTTGTCGGTGGAGTAGTTGCCATTCACTTCTTTTCTCTGCTATTTCTTTGAGCTCCTGACACGACACAGAGAGAGACAGAGGCAGAGGAAGGCTGAGACGCTCATTTAAGGACCAAGCAAAGGAGAAGGTTAATGTAGTGTCGTATCAGGAGTGGTAGGACAATTTGTGTAAAATTATTAGAGGCGGATATGGTGTGTGTGCCCGCACTGGGCCCGCGTGGGGACTATAGCCCAGGCCTGTGCCCAGCAGTGGGCCGTATATAGTCTGGAGGTGATGATGATGAGGATGATTATGTGTGTGTGTCATGTGTGTATTTATTCACAGGCAGCACTCTCCCACTACTTTGTTCCGCTTGCTACAAAAGCCAAAAGCCAATAATGGTTGGCAAAATGTACCTACAATATTTGCTCTGGCTTTTCCAGTTACATAACTCCACTTGTTCTTAACAGAAAGGACGTGAACATTTGCATTTTAGATTTAATATCGTTTAATGTAGCGACGAGATTTTACATACCGACCCAAAGTACCTGCTGTTAATGATCGTCTCTATTCCCAGCACAGCCACTTTATTAATGTTGATTACACTTAATTACGCTTTAAGTTTAATTTGGTACGTGTCCTGTTTTTAATATGGAGTCAGGTGGCAAGCGAATACTCTCAAGAAGCGTATGAATTATGAAAATACGTCGCACGTCGTAATGTTGTGTTGGATGGCGTTGGCGCGGGGAATGTGGGAGATGTTTTTATAATAACGCAGGTTGTTGCGAGTCAAAATATATAAAGTTTTAAATGTATAAACGTTTCAACATGTATTGTAATGCAATTTTTCGTGAAACTATTTGTAGATACACACGCATACACTTTGTTTCTTAGTTTTAAGGTTTTGGGTAGGTTATTACAATAAATGCGAGTTCTGAGGGTAGTGTTAGATTAGAAGCCCGACGGACGGGCAGGCTGTTTTAGGCCTGCCGCATACATACGGAAACCGTATTAAAATTAATGTATGCGGCAGGCCTTAGTCGCCTTTGCCACGTGATGCTCGCCGCGCGTGCGCTAACGCTGTAATGTTGTTAATCATTACACATAATTACCTAAGTATTAAGAGTTTCATTGAGTACTTACGGAACGCTAAAAACTTTATTTTTTAACACTTTAGAACTCCCATCAACTTAACCGCTTATCTACAACGATCCAAAGCTAACCACAAAAACGATTTCCATTCACCGCTCACTTGAGACGATATTGGGTACAGATTAAAATTACGGTAACTCGATGCGCTATTTCCGGAAATACCCGACCACGTTCGGGGCTGTTCGGATTAATTAAATTTCTAGTTAAAGTTTATTAACACCGAACCGGTGTCGATGGTGATATTGGAACGACATTCCGGAATAGGAAGAGAGCAAATTCGGCTATTATCGTCGGGGGCGACGGTTGTGGCTGAGACCAGTTGCAGCTTGCTTGTAATTGCTTAAGGTTTACGCAATGATTTTTTTAGAAACTGGGCTAGAAACGAAATAACATTTTTCTCAAATACCTATGCAATAAAACTATTTAATGTTGTATTCCTTTTAATAGGCCGCGAAGTGTCACGTTTTAGGTGTGACTAGACGCGGTCTTAAATGGAATTTCATAAAACATTGCTGGCCTAGGCCAGCAAAGGTTCCGCGGGATGCAGATAATGTAGTTGGTACATCTAGTTAAATCATTAATGCAAAGGTGGTGACTGTATCTTTGTGAGTGAGTGCAATGAATGATGATCAAGGTGTAAAAATAACTATCGATAGGCACGAACTTTCCAAAAATATATTCCACGACCTTATTACGCCGGTGTAAGAGCGTATAGTACTTATTTTTGAAACTTTGACTAGATACATAAATTTTATTCGAGATGTAGAAAAATGCCTTACTTTTGAAGTGATAACTTTCTTATGGGACGGTAAACCGCTTCGTAACGTAACGCGTTACGGCGCCAGTCTAGCTTCCCTAGCTCTGACGCTTACGGCAGCGGTAGGCAGGCTCTTCTTCTCTCACTCTAGCCCACAGCGCTAGTCGTATTTCGGACAGACGGTTCCCTCTCTCTCTCTACTCAATGTTTAGTGTGCGATAGACATTATACTGTTAGTAATTTAGATTACTTTAATTTATAACTTCTGTAGGCCGCCAGGCCCCTCTTCTCCACTGGGCACTATGGGCAAGTGCCCAGGGCCCCGCGATCGAATGGGGCCCCCTAGTTCCTGCCAGATTACCAAATGATAACCGATATTTAGGTCATAGGGGCCCCATGATCCTAATGTGCCCAGGGCCTCAAATAGTTTAAAGACGGCCCTGTAGGCCGCCCCGAGACGCACACGTTTCTTTTTTCATGAGAGGGTCATCTCAAATATTCATCATAACTTCAAACACTATCTTGCCCTCAGCTTAGAAACCACTCAACCGAATTACATAACAAATAAAACGTGACACAACGTTCATTGGCGTCAATTCTCGCATGCCCCATTCCCGGTTAGGGGGTAAATTGGATGCATTTGCGGCGTCCACGAAGCAGTATCACCGGCCTCAGGGAGTCGTTACGACGTGACATCCACGCATGCGGCTGATTAAACATATACCCATGAATAGCTGACAACGGGTGATTAAAATGTGTTAGATAATGAAGGGATGCGAGGAAAGATGGCGGAAATCAGAGATAGGCACTAAAGAGATAATACCAAAGTTGAGAAATTTTCTAATGGAATGTTTCCAGAAATTTACATACATACTACATACACAAATCACGTCTCTATCCCTTACGGGGTAAACAAACCCTGAGGTAACAAGACCCACAGGCCACGCCTAGCATGATTGTGGGCATATAGATCGAAAGGGGAATCAAAATAGTGATGGGTTGCTAGCCACATTGCCTGTTTATTAATGGGATTGCGTTAAGAGTCCTCGGCATATTACATATTATTATTTGTTTCAAAATTATTTAATGAAAACACAATAAAAAAATGAATGCTTAAGCAGTTTTTGGAATAATCCCGTTAGAAACTTTCACACAACTTAACTATTAAATTCTCGTGAAGGTTTCTGGAAATTTCTTAGAACATTCTTGCTTTTTTGAGAATATTCTGCAACTTGAAGTAACGGGTGCGATCCCCGATCGGGGTAGATGTGATGTGCTTAAAATGCTAAGTCTTGAATTCTTAATATATCTATTAGGTATGTCCAAGTAAGTTTATTCTTTATAGGATGGGCCTGATCTGGGAAACACAGATCTTAGGTTTATAAGCTTGACTGTCCTTTGATGCACAAACTTGCGCAAAGATCAAAATCATTGTTTAGCATTAAGTATTAACGTAGTCTAGGTTGCTTAATTAATATCAAAATGGACCTTATTGTTGTCTGATTAAAGAATTATATTATTATTATAACTCCCACATATATGCCCTAAGAACGACGAATGGTGGAGAAAGCGCTTTCTGGACTGGAGACTCCGGCTAGGCAGACGAAGTGTAGGCAGACCATCTGCCCGATGGTCCGGTGACATAAGGAAGACAGCAGGACCAGTCTGGAAGAGGGAAACGGGCAACCGTTCGGGATGGAGACGGATTGGAGAGGCGTGTGCCCAACGGTGGGCGTTTACACGCTGAAGAAGAAGAAAAACATTGTGTCCTAAGCGGATCGGTAACTTCACACATTGAATTGCTTGCAGGTGTATACGTATATCCTCGTGAAGTTTACCTTCACCGAAAGGCAGTGGTAAATTTTAAATGTTACTTCGCACGTAAACTGCGAAAACACAGAGGCGCGAGCCCGGATCGGAACCCACGACCCTCTGCTTGAGAGGTCATAGGTCACCACAAGGCTACCACGGCTTCCGGTCCACATATTTCTGAATCTTATTCTAACGCACTTATTTCAGTTACTTTCTTTGGTAGTTATACGCTTATAGTTGAAAATTGCTTCTGTCCCAATGCGTGTTCGAGTCGTGATCTCTATTTTCCTCCTTAATAATAGAAACAATTTTATTGTTTGAGCCAAACTTTGCAGCTTAAGGTGTGTTCGTTGTTCGTCGACAAGTTTCCTTTTACCCGCTAACTTGTTTACTATACTTAGGTAACTTTTCACTCGCCCTAGAGAGGGGAACCGATTTTTCAAGAACTTCACAAATACCTTGTACCGTTGGGTACTTAATTCGTTTGAAACTTGTTAATTTCGAATTTTGTAAATATCCGCGAGTTGTTAATTTGTTTTACGCAAAATTTTGTATTCGTCAGAATATTTTGGCTTTTTACGACATCTGCGGCTAAAACAGACTTGTAAATTTTGTTGACTTGATTAATGTATGTATATTATTTTCTTTTTTGTGTATTTATTTATGCAAGGCTTCACAAACTTATTCGTGAAGGGACTACCAATTTTAATACTATATATTATATAGCCTTTACAGGTTATCAGAAAAACACTATTTGGAGTTTTATAATTTTTATTAGAAAATAAAAACGAAATCAAATCGAACGCACGCATGCATCTACACGGTTGTTGTCGGTTATATTTCTACACGACACTGAAAATTAGAACACAGAAAAATCCGAAAGTAAAGCTATGGCCGGGAATCGAAGCCGGATACTCATCATTCCGTGATGCGTAGCGACAAAAATTCGCAAACAAAAAAAATTCAAAGGCTTACTCACCTGCTATGGATGGTGTAGGGGTATAGCACGCATCATGGAATGATTAGGATCTGGGTTCGATTCCCGACCACAGCTTTACTTTTCGGATTTTTCTATGTGTTCTAATTTTCAGTGACGTTTAGAAATATAATATCATTAGGCAGGCTTATTGATTTACTTCCATGCAGGTCTGGAAACAAATAAAAAACATAGAATGTACCAGCTGCTCCAGAACTCCAGCGCGCTGATGGTAAAAACCCATCGAGGGAATGGGCGAAAATTTTAGGAATCATGTTATAGGCGATGCGGCTAGCAATCCATCACTATTTTTATTCCCCGTTCTATCTATACGCTCACAATCTTGCTAAGAGTGGTTTTTGAGTCTTGTTACTAGGCTCTGTCGTCCCCGTAAGAGATAAAAACGTGTTTGATTTTTATGTAGACAGCTTATTAATTTTCATCTCTCATACTCGGAAAGTGACGCAAATCATATCTGACATAAGGGTAGATATGAATAAAAAAAAATAAAGGCATTGGCTGTCAATGAAACACATACGCATTCAGCCAAGCATTACGGCATATCCATGTTTTTTTCTTAATTAAGTAGGTAATAATGATTATAAATTTTATAACGCTATTTAGTCAAATATTATTTTTATTAATTTATTTATATTACTTTATTTTAATACATACGTAGATTTAATGCTGCTTTAGAAAAAAAAAAGAAAAAATACATTGTAAATGACAATGGTATATATGACCACACAGCCATCTTTATTCCGCTTAACTCGTGGTTCAACTGAGTAAAATACCTACTTTATCTAAAGTTTTTCTCTAATCATTATATAAAACATTTTAAATGTTGTTCATGGGTAAATATTGAAATAATTGACAATAACCACATTGACCTATGTTTTAAAAAAAACTTGATTTGCTGCCAATGCAACTAGTTTAGAAAAAGCGAGCTCGAATTTGGCACGAAAGCATTCTTCATTTGGTAAAACTTTACATAGAAATATAAATAAAAAATGAATAAATATTCCTGGAAAAACGTGACGTTTTCCTTTATGAACTGTACAAATGTCTGAATTAATTTTAGTTAATTTGTTATTTAATACGTTTTTTCTCATATACTCAGGTACTTATGTATATTTTTATTATATCATTGTCCGTTGGCTAAGAGCCCGACAGGGGGGGAGGGGGTCGTTTGACCGTGTTCTACCGTACAACGTTGCCGACATTTTTGTCACAAGATTTTGGAATACTGTATTTTTTACTTTGACATTGGCGAAATCATCGCACTGATCGATGGGGCCATATTAATAAAAGAAGAAGAAGGTACTTTCCTTGTAGTCGAAATGAAAAGTAGAGTGTTTAACTCGGGAAAAACACCAATATCACACTCGAAATATTGGCACCCTCGCATGCTCGGGTGCCAAGTTACCTCGTGTGATATTGGTTATTTTCCTCCCTTGTTGAACAATCTACTATTGCCAAATTAACTCTTTAGATAACTGTATGTGATTGATTCAGTTATCTAAATGTAAATATTCTTCAAACCGTTCCACTTTAGAATGTTCGCTCTCAAAATTCCATCGTGCATCACCAAGACAGATTCCTTTATCTATCGGGACCTATTCTAGAGCGATGTTAAATTGCCTACTTAGAACTATAAATATCTCTCAAGCGTACATCGCCATGCGTCGGTTGTGATGTAGGGACCTATTCCGAGTGCCGATCGGCTCATCTGTCAGCCATGGTACATTGCGCCACGGTATATACACGATATAGATTAAAGTTTGGATTAGATGCGACACTGAGCTGTATATATGTATGTATGTCAACTTTACAATTGACAAGCACGGAGATACATACCTGCTGGGCATAGGACTCCTTTCACATGACATTTTGAAAGTAAATCGTGAGCGAATTACTTCCCTATATGCTGTAAAATTCTTGTTTTCTAAACTTATAAGTCAAGTCAATAAGTTTAAATTTAATTCTGAAATCGCTGATTTTCAATACGCCCTTTCATTTCTAAGTAATCTCGAACCCATCTCGTGTATGCTATTTAGAAGGTTATTAAATTCTATAGAAATTTCTTAGGAAATCATGTCCCGCCGTTTCATAAAGGATTAATCCTAGGGCGTACCTATATAACGTTGAATCTCTCGGAAAAGCAGCAAAGAGAATTTGATAATTTAACACTAATAATACCTACGGCTTCTTGGTATAAAGAACGAGGAATATGAGAAACGACAAACCGTTGAACTCGCGTTTATAAGTCGAGGATACATTAAACCATGTCCATGATTACGAGTTAGTATTAAAAAAACATCGGGTAGCACTCCGGAAGTGCCGGCAGAAGTGAAAACTACACACACGCATACCTACTCGCGCAACAAAAAAAAAGGAATAAAATAGTAGATTGATAAACAAGGGTTGAAATATACCCATTTCACCTGAGATATTTCTGGCGCACGAACGAAGTGAGGACGCCAAAAGTTCGAGGGTGAAATGGGTAATTTCATCCGAGTTGAACACTCTACTTTTCATTTCGAATATGAGGAAAATTATGACAAATTTCACTAACGTCGCACGGTCGCACTTAATATTTGTTACGTTTGTCTTTCTCTTCCCGCTCTTTTTGCTATTACGCGATTTACGCGCATTGCGCATTTCTTCTGCGCACCAATGGCTGCCGGCTGGTTTTTTTTTAAACTTGTAGACACGGAGGTCCCTATCAATTAATTGTCGCCTTAAATATTTCAAGCTAAAAAAATTACCGAACGTAATAATTTCTAATTCTCGTTGTATAGGTACGCTTGCATAAGCTTATTTATAGCGGGAATATTATTTTAAGATTATTTAGCGTTTTACAATTAATAAGGAACTATTTGTATAGATGATTATAATATATAAAACATAGATTACATGGCTGAGTACGTATTTCCATTGCTATGTACCTCATTTGGATTAGCTAGATTTTTTTTTTACTTTCAACCCAAGGGTCGCGATGAGTCACTTTCAACCCTATATCCAGATAATCAATGACCTACTTTCAGAGTATGAGAGATGAAAAAACCTTTTTCTACACGAGATTCGAACTGCGGTCACTTGAGAGAACGCACTGTTATTCCACACCTTATACCACTAAGCCAGACGTAAATAAAAGCTTCGAAATTAACGTAGATACACTTCAAAAATAGAACGCGACTCTAGCTTCATTCGTATTTCAAATTAAGCTCTTAGAGGATCCTGATATCCTGGTACTTAAACTCTCCCTCCGTCTTACATCAGACGCGAGTTTATTATTTTTTACCCATCCAAAGGTGCCCAATGCCGCTAGAGAAGTTTTTTCAAAAACTCAGAAAGCACGTGATTGGTCAACGATATGACTCACAAATACGCATTGGATAAGTTTAATGTCAATCAACATCTGTCTTTCGTACGGTGCGGACGCGTTATACTTTCTGTTACTTACGATGTTCTGGAGTAGCAAAGTTATTGATTTATTTTGACATGGACCTCCGCAAAGCCTGAATATATACAGTAGTTATACTAAATGCTTTGAGTACAGCAAATGAGAGAGACATTTATCGCGTGCTCTCCTATCTACAAATAAACAGAGTCTATTTCAATTGTAAGTACAACGCTAAGGTATTCGCAGTCACAGCACGAGCCTGGCGATAGACATCTTCATTCTCATGCTTCAATTTAAACCTAGATCTGTTACATTATGCATGAAACTAAATAGACAAGAAGTGCTTACACGCAATGAATGGCAAGTTGGAAATAAAAGGTTCATGCACGCACCTAAGTCTATCCTTGGTAAACCAGCGGATACCCGGGACTTCGACGGTAATGAATTTAATTGTTCTTCAGTTGAATATAGTGTAACTGTCGCGTAACAGAATAGATAAATTGTAAATGAATTGCTAGTTCTACGCGGACAAAGTCGCAAAGTGTAGGTAGTGTAAGAGTATTCATTATATTGCATACCTATCTATGTGTGTAACTTACATATAAGGTGTTTTATCTAACTAATATTATAAATGCGAAAGTATGGATGGATGGATGGATGGATATTTGTTTGTTACTCAATCACGCCAGAACGGCCCAACGGATTTGGATGAAATTCGGCACATAGATAGAGAAAAGTCTGGAATAGTACATAGGCTACTTTTTATCCCGGAAAATTGCGTAGTTCCCGCGGGATAGCGATAAACGAATTCTTTGCAGACGAAGTCGCTGGACACAGCTAGTTATTAATAAAGTTAGTTGACCTAAGACATTCGGACTATTCATTTGTCTCTCCAACACACAACCTTACAAAGTTAGTCTAGTAATGAGTTAGACCCCTTATAATCTTAAGCTGAAACCGCTTCTGTCTTGGTAAGAGCGGTTTCGCACTACGTCCGATCCGAATCCTATCCGAACCCGTGAAAATACGATCCGTAGAATCCGTAGAAACTATTTCTATGGTAATTTACGCACTAAATCCGATCTCCGTCATCCGATTTCTTTCCGTCATCATCATCTTCCTAGCGTTTTTCCCGGCATTTGCCACGGCTCAGTGAGCCTGGGGTCCGCTTTGACAACCTAATCCCAAGATTTGGGGTAGGCAGTGTTTTACAGAAGCGACTGCCATCTGACCTTCCAACCCAGAAGGGTACCTAACTAAGCCTTATTGGGATCGGATTTCTTTCCGTCATAGTGCGTAAATTACAGTAGTAATAATAGTTCTACGGCTACCACGGACCATATTTTCACGGGTTCGGATCGGTTTCGAATCGGACGCAGTGCGAAACCGCTCTTACGATGTCTTTTTGCGCCTCCAACTGAAGTAACTGTAACGGCTCAGTCGGTAACGGTCGAGACACGATAGGGGCGTGGCCGCAGGTGATGTTCCCGGCATCCATACTTTAGTGGCCAATTACTTGAGCGAACATGTCCGAACATGTTCCCGCTCCCGCCTTAATGCGTCTTACGGGCGGTTTGCGGGATGTCACTGGTGACTATTCCAAGTATCAAAAGGTTTCATCGTAATAGTAGCTTTCGCTCTTTCTGTCTCGTGGGAATTTCGATAAGTCCATCCTTGTCTATGTCGTTAAAAATCTGTGCCAAATTTTATCTTTCTAAGTTAAAGGTTAAGGTAAGGTAAGTTTAAACTGGAACGTATGTGAGTTGTATTTTCAAAATTCGGGTTCATGAGGGTTTTGAGATCATAGAATTTGTGCGCGAAATTACATTTTTTGCCATGATTTTTCTCGAGCGTACTATGAGAGCAGTTCGTTGCCGTTTCTATCCAAAAGTGGCGCTGCCAATTTTTCCAAAGCAATTGAGACATTTAAGGGAACGCGTTCGACGTTTTGTTGTGTTAAAACTTACACTAGAATAGTAGCTATCGCTCTTGCTGTCTCGTGGGAATTTCGATACATCCATCCTTGTCTATATAGTAAAGGCTCTGTGCCAAGTTTTACCTTTCCAAGTTCACCGAGGGTTCCGTACAAATTCGGCAAGTGAATATAAAATGCCTCGTAAGCAATTCTTCTTCTTCTATTTGTTGTTATAGCGGCAACAGAAATACATCACAATACAATACAAATAAATACTCTTTATTGAACACCACAAATCAGTACAAAACAATACAGAAACAAAGAACAAAGTATACAATAGGCGTCACCTGTGAAAATAAATATCAACTGTCTAGCTATCACGGTTCATGACAGTGTCAGACAGGCTGTGGAGTCTTTTTACCCTTTGGGTATGAATGAAACCCTAATTAGTGCCACTGAAAATCCGCAACGTGAAGGCCGAAAACAAAGTTGTCATGCTATATTATCCAATTCGTTTCCGGCAGACTTATTACGTAATTCGCTCGCGACCGCCATCGTGTTCATTTTGACAGTTCTTATATGAATGTGACATCTAGCTGATTCCGATGCCGATTGTCAGATTTGTCAGCCATTGAACTGTCAAAATGAAGACGATGGTGATCGCGAGCTAGTTACGTAATAAGCCAGTGTTCTCTATTTGAATCGCCTCGCCGTCTCATTTAATTTTCTCCACGCAAATTTTCGGAGTATATTCTCTAAACAGCAGAAGTTATATTCGCGCGTTACGTATTTCAGTTTAAGTGTTGGGATAGAGGAACTTTTCTGGCAAGTGGCGGGGGTGTAGTAACGGTAGCAAATAAAGGGGAGAGCATACGAGACAGTTTTGTGGGAGTATACGTGACGTTTCTTCTAAATGCTAAGGGGCCAATATTCAAGCGTTTCGACCGCTCGGTTCATGCAAAAGTCAAAAGTTTATTTTACAAATAGGCCGCCAAAGGCTCTTTTACATGTCTTTTAATCTACCAGCGCATTCGGAAAGACCATCAATGTAATTTTTTCAAAATAAAATACATTTACAACAGTACCTACTTAAATTCTACTTAACTTACTTATAATACAATTAAGACATTTTACAAAAGGGATGTACATGGTCCTCAAGTTAAGTTCGTACCTTAAATTACATTGGTCTATAGTAGAGATGTATAAAGTCTCTACTGGTCATTGTCGTCCCACAATTATTATCCTAACAGTAGGACAAGCCGCAACAACTTTGGATAAGCTAAATGCAGCTTCGATACTGTGTTTCGTTGTCATAAAAAGTTAAGTCTCAGCATCATCTCTTTTAATGGTATAAGCTGAGACGATTATGACGAAGAAAAAACGCTGAATATTCGCCTAAGAGTATTGGGGACTGATTTTGGAAAGATGTACCGTCCATACGCCCACAGTTTATGCCAAACATGGTCTTTCGGTCTTGTTACCTTAGGCTCTTTGTGGAAGGCGTATGCCCAACGATGGGCGTCTACACGCTGAAGAAAAAGAAGAAGACCTTAGGCTCTGTCTACCCCGTAAGGGATAACGACGTGACTTTTGGTTTTGGATGTATGTCCCGTAAAATTGGGCTACTTTGACCAAACGCAAAGTAAATTCGGGCCACACGAAAAGCACAAACAAGGGTTGACAAATCGTAACTTGGGATGTTAACTACAATCAATTGTATGGTAACGATCCACACTTTAAATGCAGTAAAAAAAGTCCATGCTGCTGCAGCTTGCTCTGGGAGCAAGAGAAACATAGAATATAGGTGCTGCAACCTAAGCTGCTTCTCTTCCCGAGCCGATGGTAAAAGTCCAGGACTGGGTGTAGTTAGGAATCGTGTTATAGGCGATGTGGCAAGCAATCCATCACTATACTGATTCCTTTTTCCACCTACGCCCACGATCATGCTGAACGTGGCCTTTAGGTCTTGTTACCTAGTTTCCGTCTACCCCATAAGGGATGAAGACGTGATTTATGTAAGTATGAAATTCGACGATTAGTTTAAGAGGCTGACAACACCTAATTTTGTTGAAATTGATGTTATTTAAACACTTTTTTAAGAAAAACTGCACACAAAAAAAATACAAAAAAATATAATGTTAATTTTCATCATATTTCAAACACGCTAGACGGGCTCGATACATAATTGAACAAAATCGGCTCGATAGAAAATAATTGCAAAGATTGGTCTTAAAATCACCATTAAACGGTTCTATTTCTTTATTTTTTCGACGTATGGGTCTGCAATTAAAAACATAAAGTCAACATATTTATACCTAAACGGCTAACGAGTCATATTTCACAAATAATCCATACTTATGTTTATTTCTTATGATTTGTGATTATTTGCAAGATTTTAGACGCGCGCCAAGCTGCCGGAATAGTTTCTTCTCTTTCACTAACAGGCACGTGAACCGTATGTGTGAAGAGTGGCGCTGCTCCAGGTCATTTGCTGTTGACAGCGCCTTAACGGCAAAACACGGCCTTTATTAACACGATCCCGTCCCGTATATTTAAACACACTGACGCCAATTCGCACCAAATGCATGCACGCCGTAAACAGAAAATAGCACCGGCGTCCAGCTTCGCAGCGATATTGGAACATTGGATTCACGCATAACCATTATTGTTGTTTTTTTCAATCGCTGCGTTCGAGGCTTTGGAATCAAAGGTTATTCCAAACTTGCTTCTGCCCGCGACTTCGTCCGCGTATATATGTAGAATTAGACATAAGTTCTAATGTTGATAGTATAATCTGCAGTAACTCTAGGCAGCTACGACCTTTGACATGTTTATCGCTGTCCCGCGGGAACTTTTCAATTTTCCAGGATAAAAACTAGCCTATGTTTTAATCTAGGGACCTGCTATCTGCAATCCAAATGATTCAAATCCGTCCAGCCGTGTCAGCGTGAAGAAGGAACAAACATACACACTCACTCACTCAAAACGTCATAAACTTTCGTATTTATAATATTACTAGCTGTTGCCAGCGACTTCGTCTGCAAAGAATTCGTTTTTCGCTATCCCGCGGGAACTACGCAATTTTCTGGGATAAAAAGTAGCCTATGTGCTATTCCAGACTTTTCTCTATCTATGTGCCGAATTTCATGCAGATCCGTTGGACCGTTCTGGCGTGATTGAGTAACAAACAAACATCCATCCATCCATCCATCCATCCATCTATCCATCCATCCATACTTTCGCATATATAATATTAGTTAGATTGTAGGATAGAAAACAGTCAAGCGCGAGACGTACCTACCCGTGAGTACTGGAGCTGCTGAAACACAAATTTTATTTCCCGAAAATAACATTGAGATAGTGTTCTCTAACCTTTTGACAGTGATTACGAGGGGTTTTATTCTGTTTTTGCCATTGTCCACGCAGAATTAAAATTTGTATGACAGGCAGTATATCTTAGCGCTACTTCCGACAGTCGAACCAACTTACGCAAAACCTTGACATATATGTATAGGTGCCCAAACCTTCCTCATGAACAATCCTCCTGTTATAACTATAACTTCACGAGAAAAGGTTTACCAACACTGATTCTAGTCTAATATTATCCTGAATGAAGTATGCTGAGGCGAGAGCCGACCGTCCGCTATCTTACTAGCATTGTATAAAGGCTTTCTAACAAGACGAATTAATCAATTTTGGAGTTATGACTGTTCGGACAGTACGGTCGGTAGATTGATGGACTCTGGGGATAGTTGTGCGACCACTTGGGCAACTTGTTTAATTAAAGGGTTGCAAGACGTCCGGATGATAGCGATATAGATGTATGTCATCATCATCATCTACAGCCTATATACGTCCCACTGCTGGGCACAGGCCTCCTCTCAGATGAGAAGGCTTGGGCTATAGTTCCCACGCGGACCCATTGCGGATTGGGAACTTTACGCAAGCCATTGGATTGCTTCGCAAATGCGTGCGTCACCTCACGTTGTTTTTGCTTCATCGAAAAGCGCATGGTAAATTTCAAATGTAATTTTGCAAATAAATTTCGAAAAAGTCAGAGTTGCGAGCTCTGGAATCGATCCCACGACCCTCTGCTTGTGAGATCACAGGTCAAACCACTAGGCTTCCACGGCTTTTTATGTATATATATATCAGCGAGTATAATTATAAATGTAAAACTCTTTATTGCTCATAACATAATAAAAAATAAATAAATAACACAACACCAAACAGTAAGAAGTAAAACGGTGAAGATAAATTAGATTGTATCTATTTTACTTACTTTCTTGTTTTGTAGGTCTTCCGTGCTGGTCTGGGAGCAAAGAAATTGTTCGCTGACTAATGTATTCTTTGCTCTCCTACGGTCACCGCATGTTGCATGCGGCGTTCAACTTAATGTAATTGCGCCATTACGCACCTTATTTCACGGTTACAGCTTTTCATGGCTGTCTGAAGTCAAATACAAAGGAAATCCGTTTGAGGCTATAAAAATACCATTCGCTCTATAGAAATCGGAGCCACGGTCAACCCAGGCACTTAGTACAAAGCCTCGTAGGCGTAGCATGAAACTGGCCTCTTTGTATTCTAACTACATAAGTAATTGGGATCATGTTATAAGGCAACCAATTTTGACATAGATTATATATTACTAGTTCTTGCCCGCGGCTTCGTCCGCGCTGAACTAATAGTGGTGAAGCTCTTCCTCGCGATTTAATAAGTCTTGATTCCCTATCTCGCGGGAATTCTGAGAAATCCTGAAGTAATCAACAAAATTTCAAGACTAGTAATTATAGTTAAAGTCTCTTAGAATGCGATTCGGGTGTCTTGCTGTCGCCCTCATTCGGCCGATTCAAGTGTCAAACCCATAAGAGTGAGCAAGACAGCATGACAGACCCGAATGGCAAAAGAGCTCACGGACTGGTGTAGTACGGAGGTAGCAGCCATTTGCAGCGAACATAATTACCTATTTCATTGGAATTTTGAAAAATCCCTTCTCAGTGGATCTTTACAATACTCAAGGAATAAGCCTGCCAAATTTCAAGTCTGTAGCTTTAGTGGTTAAAGTTTCATTTCTCTTTGACTCGGGTCGACAGCTAATTTATAAAACACACGTTAGCTATATAAACCAATAAAACTGTTTGAATTTCAATAACTAACATTCTGAAGCTTTAGTTGCAAGTTACGACGATCCGATTGAAATTAATACCCTTTAATTTCAATGATACTTTAATAAATGTCGGTAAAGGCAGTTTGGCCTATATTATTATTCATGAGGGCTTAACCCTCAAAATCGGTCCGTTTTGCACTA
This sequence comes from Pandemis heparana, assembly GCA_963854515.1. Lineage (NCBI taxonomy): Eukaryota > Metazoa > Arthropoda > Insecta > Lepidoptera > Tortricidae > Pandemis > Pandemis heparana. Next base: position 15,264,706 of record OY978012.1, on the reverse strand, counting down.
ATTCCAGCCATTCCGGACCCCACAAAACTTGTTGGGAAACTATGAACTGCCTGTCAGGCCGGCCATTGCAGCATCGCAAGTTTATGATGGATGTGTTCAAAGTTGGAGGCTTAAAGCATCATCTTCTGCGAAATATGCTTGCTCATTGCACTCTGAGAACTCACATAGGCTCAGACTGACGAAGATAACGGACAACTCAGACATAGGCGCAAATTGATGAAGATAACGGGTGGAATAAGTGCTTGTGCAGTGTTCAAGAAAGCCGATGAAATGAGTGGCTCATAACGGTGTTGACCGCCGCGTCAGACAAATCATATTCAAATTGACAGAACTATTACTTACCAGGAAAAATCGTGACAGCGCGATTTAGGAATATCTACGACCCGGTACTGGTTATCTTGCACGTGAGTAGCGGAGTAGCAAAGTAATAGTTATTTGTGTCACTAGGGAGCAAAATGATGTATTTACGGCGAGGGCGCTACATTGAATCCAGAGCGTAATGAGGGATTCAAGTGTTAACGCCCAAGATGAAAATAATTTTGCTCCCGAGCGGCTCATACAACTTTTCACACCGAACATTAAATCACTTGAAAAATTATTCTTAATATAATCAAAGAGCTACCAGCATAGAAAATAGCGTGGTTACACAATTTTTAACTTCAAAAAATTGCATTTGCAAAAAAACGCTTACAAAAGCCTTGAACAGAAAAGTTGTACTTTGATCCCTCTCGTCAGGGAGCAAAACTTACTTTTCTGAATGAGAGGTGTAAAAAGTTTTTTGTTGATTGAAATGGACCTCCGCAAAGTAACGCCTGATAAACTAGAATAAACTAAATCAAAGCAGAACAATTTTATACACAGCGTGTTCCTTCTCATCCCTCTAGGTTGGCAACTCATCTGCAATCCGGTATTGCGGGTGTATACCGTTCATTTAACAACAAAACTAGCTGCAGAAAAACAGTCCGATAAATGATAAAAGGTAGTCCGTAAATGTTTATCACTCGTTCCTGCAGCCATTTTATTGAGCGCTAGTTTGAACTGTTGTAAGAACGGTCTCAGTAACCACCCATTTCCTTTCTAGTTGCTAGAAATGAAATCCTTCCGTGCTCAGAATCGCTAATAGGGCGTTCCCGGGACCTCTAACACTCACTGAAAGCAAACAGTTGCAGTAAAAACCGGTTAAGACTGGTATACTTGCTCATGAATGGTTCCGTGCATTGCTAGAACCTGAACTCTTATTTACATGGTGTATAATGTTGTATACTAACTTACTTAGGTAGCTTTTGAATGCAACGTGTGTGTGGAGAATTTTTAACGCCTACAAAAAAGTTAGTGGCAAAAATTTAATTACAGCACAAATTACATTACTCAAAGGGTATCTCATCTTCGTAGTAAGGTCCACCACATTTCAGCTCCTTAAAGGATTATTTCCGTAATAAATGCGTGACTAAAAATTGCACTAAGCAATCATGTTTTTTTATGCGTATGGCCAAGTCAAGTTCTCAATTAGCACATTTGCGGGTGGTAGGGCCTTGTGCAAGGTCCGTCCGGATTGCTACCACCATCTTACTCGCTAATCCTGCCGCTAAGCAGCAGTGCTTGCGCTGCTGTGTTCCGGTGTGGAGAGTAAGACAGCCGGGGAAATTACGGGCACAAGAGGCATTTCATCTAAGTCCTCTAGGTTGGCAACGCATCTGCAATCCCTCCGGGGTTGCGGGTGTCTATGGGCAGTGGTGATCGCTTACCATCAGGTGACCCACTTGCTCGTTTGCCTTCCTATTCATATATAAAAAAAAAAAAAAAAACTAGCCCTCCATGAGAATTTTAGCTCAAGCCCTCTCATTCCGAAAGAAGGCCTGTACTTACACCTAGGACGTATAAACATAGAGATGGATGTCATATCTGGCCATTGTATTTCCGACTTTTTGAACAAGTACTGGTTGTTTCAAACCTACAATATCCACAATTAATTTTAATAAACATTTTCACAATAACGCCATATTGGGCGATGTGGTAAAATTAAACCAACAACGCGTGAAAAACAAATAATTTAAACATATTCCAGTGATTACTTGTTTACTTATTATGTACTCGCTAATGAATCGTTTGTGTTGTTCACAGAGAAATTAACCAGTAGAGTGGAAATGTGCAAATTGTAAAGAAATAAATAAAGTTTAAAAACTGTAACCCGACGGCGTAATAAAATCATCGTCATGGTGTTTATTGTATTTGTTATCCTTTAAAATGTTACCGTTGTTATTGAACAATACTGGCGAAACCACAGAGCTGCTGATACTAACTTTCCGCGTGCGGTCACCCAATGAAACCGCCGAATATTTTGCTCCGAATTTTAGTTAAACTTATTATATTTAGCGAGCCATTGTTTACTCAGTTAAAAACATATTTTGGTCAAACTTTATGCCTGAAATTACGAAATACGAAACCTGAATTTACGAAACTAAAGTTGCGCGGCCGCAAGCGGGCACCGATGTCAGATTGGTTTTAAGAAGGGCTGTGTTTATTGCTAACGTTTAGGGTGTGTTTCTAAAGCGTACGTTCATAATCGAGTGCAGTGTACCTAATTGCCCCATTAAATGTCCGAAATACGTATGACGTATTTAAAGTATTTGTTTCATTTTGGTTTGGACGTAAGGATTTGTCCCTTTCTTGGTTATTTACGTGTTAATTACAACAAACCGGATAACTCACGTATAAAAGCCGAAGGAATGCTCCGACAATTGTTTCGGACTATTCCGTAGTCTTTCATCAGAGAGCCGGGGCGAGCGCTCTCTGATGAAGGACTACGGAATAGTCCGAAGCAATTGTCGGAGCATTCCTTCGGCATTTATACGTGAGTTATCCGGTTTGTTGTGATTATCTAATCTAACTAATATTATAAATGCGAAAGTATGGATGGATGGATGGAGGGATGGATGGATGGATGGATGGATGTTTGTTTGTTACTCAATCACGCCAGAACGGCCCAACGGATCTGGATGAAATTCGGCACATAGATAGAGAAAAGTCTGGAATAGCACATAGGCTACTTTTTATCCCGGAAAATTGCGTAGATCCCGCGGGATAGCGATAAACGAATTCTTTGCAGACGAAGTCGCTAGCAACAGCTAGTGTTTTAATAAAAATGAAGGTAATAAAAATAGGTACGTAATGGTCTCATTAAACACCCCCCCCCCCCCCTCCAATCACGCCGCCCCCCTTTATTCTTCCCAATCTTCCCATAATCCGCAAATCCAACCCATAATTGAATTATACCTACTCGGTTTCTTTCCTACGCATATCGTCTAAATATAATATTATTTGTGTCGGAACGCAAATGAATACAAACGAATGGTAATAATAATGACCGATAATCTAATAATTTTGCTCTTTTATCTCATTTGCAAATTCATGTTAACAAGTAGGTCAGGTCACGTTAAGTATGATTGTGTCATTTCGTTCATCGCTTTAGTTATTGTAATTTTGTATAATGCACCTACGAGTAAGGTTTTTTGTCATCACTACATAGTATAAAACAAAGTCGCTTTCCGCTGTCTGTCTGTCTGTCCCTATGTACCTATGCAGATCTTTAAAACTACACAACGGATTTTGATGCGGTTTTTAAAGTGGAAACTTTTTTAGCGACGCTGAGCGCTTTTTGGGATGGGTAAAAAATGTTTAAAAAATGTTTGTTGGAGTTTACTCGCGTCAGGCGTAAGACGGGGGGAGAGTTTATGTACCAGGATATCAGATCCTCTAAGAGCTTATAATACGAATGATAGCTTGAAATACCAATGAATCGCGTTCGATTTTTAAAGCGTTTTTTTTTTGTTGTATCGTGGAGCAAAAGTACTAGGGCATCAGCACATTGCTAGAAGTCTGTCAATATAGATGACACGTACGTTTTTGTTTTGTAAGCGGCCAGTACGGTACGCGTCTTGAGCGTCATGGAATAATTTTACTTTTTACTTTTTTTTAATTGACACTTTCAATAAGTCAAAATAAAGTCAATGACCCAAAAAACATAATTATGCTTAATTTTTAGGGTTCCGTACCTCAAAAGGAAAAAACGGAACCCTTATAGGATCACTTTGTTGTCCGTCCGTCCGTCCGTCTGTCAAGACCATTTTTCTCAGGAACGCGTGAAGGTATCCAGCTGAAATTTGTATCAAATACTCAAGTTTACTGCCCCTTAGAGCTGTGAAAAAATCAAACTAGTAACCCAACGCAATCAAAAGATACAGTCGTTTATGCCGCAATTTTCGCAAATTTTCAAAACTCGCAAGGGAATCAATACCTACAGGGTACTTCCCGTGAACTCAGAACCTTGAAATTTGGCATGAAGGTAGGTCTTATAGCACAGATATAGGAATAATTGCGAAAACCGTAAATATGTATGTAGTCTGTATATATCAGTGACCTCACACTGCGTACATTTTGCTTTGGAGCAGGGCTCTGCTTACACTTGTTAATAGATATTTATAGATAATGATACGGAACCCTCGGTGCGCGAGTCCGACTCGCACTTGGCCGGTTTTTATTCTTAGTAGGTAGGTACAAAGGTAGGTAGGTAAAAGCGAATAAAAATAACCAACTCCAAACACTAGACAAAAGCTCGTCACAAACCGCAACGACAAACCGACACACCAGAGTACTTCGAAATTCTACTAAAACCGTTGCATCACCGCACTATCCAATAACTATTTGCTATTCTCCACCAAACTCCATTCAAATTTATGCACTCCGTTACAATACCCCGCTCTAATTTCGGATGTAAAATGATTCGGGAAATTCAATATTCTTGAAACAATATAGCAACACCTGCTGGGCTTATTTCCATTCGATCCTGAAGGGATGAGGCATAAATTCCTGATACCAAAACCAGGGGTAAACGACAATTGCCGGTCCAGGGCATCTGTGTACATTTCTGCATTGTAGTAGGTAAGTATATAAGGTATTTTCCTTCTTACCTGTCCTATTTGGTAAACAAAATGCTAACCTCAATGTGCAAATTTTTGTAAAGAATAAGGTGTATTATGTTTTCAAATAAACCTGAGGCAATTAATTTGTACATAATATTGCTGATATTTTATCTCCAGTTCCTTGATTTACGATGAAATAGTAAAAGAATAACAAAATGAGACGTTTTGAGGTTAGAATTTTGTTTACCAAATAGGTAAATACCTTGGGTACCAAGATTATTAGGCATAACTTAAAAACTTGAGTTAAAAACCTGTTGAAAAAGGTCTTTTAAAATTGTATGTTTTCATGTATAACTCTTTATTGTACATAAAACACTTGAATAGGATGAATACAGGACAACACAAAATGCACGAAAGCGAACTTATTCCTAAAAGGGATTTGTTCCGGAATATTGCAGCAAGTTGTTGGGTTCATCATCTCATTTCCAGCCAATATACGTCCCACTGTTGGGCACCGGTCTCCTCTTAGAACGAGAGTTGGGCTATAGTTCCCACGCGGGCCCAGTGTAAAAGAGACATGGTCTTTTTTGAGCGCATTCGAAAAGACCCTCATTGCCAAGAAGATTGCGCCGCAAGAAATTTGGCAGAAAGACATTTTTTCAAAATAAAATAAAATAAATTTATAACAATACTTGAATTCTACTTAACTTATAATACATTTATGAAAGGGATTTATAAGGTCCCCAAGTTAAGCAGGTACCTACCTTAAATTATATTAGTCTCTATATGTATAGTCTATTTATTTTAGCTAGATACTAAAATGACATTACCTGTGTTGCCAATTTAATTAAATTTAGTACCTATACATTTTTGTATGTATAAGCTGGTGTAATAAACTAATAAACCTTTAAATTTGCTTGATTATGATACAATCGTATTTATTTCTTAAAATATAACATGACCAAACCTCTTGTATTCAGACCACAAACATTGTCGATGGTTTCGAGTACACCACTAAACAATAAAAGCTGGTATCATTATTTCACAATTTGACATTTGCAATTGTCAATTTAGTATCTAGCTAAAATAAATAGACTACCTATAGTAGAGATGTATAAAGTCTTCTTGTTCTTTGTTTCTGTATTGTTTTGTACTGATTTGTGGTGTTCAGTAAAAAGTATTTGTAGGTATTGTATTGTTGTCTCTTCTGGTCAAAGTGAAACAAAATATAATAATGTATACTTTTCGTTATTACATTCTCATATTTATTTTATCTTAAGTATTATTATACAATTATGTTATGTGTGTATGTATGTATGTATTATTTTATTTATTTAGCTATGTATTATATTTATGTAAGTATTGTTTTATTATCCCTGCGTTTCTCCTGTCTATTTGTTTCCGCCACCTACTTAAACTGTCTCCAACTTATTTCTTTGTCTTAAAGGTTGTCTGGTAGAGATCGCTATTAAGCGATAAGACCGCCTATTGTATACTTTGTTATTTGTTTCTGTATTATTTTGTACTGATTTGTGGTGTTCAATAAAGAGTATTTGTATTGAATTGTATTGTATAGGTATTGTATATTATGAAAATAAAGAAAAAAACTAATAAAAATTATTTAAGTTCAGTGGAGATGAAAAACGCCTCCACCGTCAAACAAATTAATTGGAGATCCAATGTCGAAGACAAAAAAAAATTATAATACATTATACATTTCATACCAAGTAGTAAGTAAAGTAACCGATACGCTTTTGGATTCCGAAGGTACCCTGCCTCACCCAATGTTGGCTCACTATCACAATAGATCATTTTCGGTCTCAGTTGCAACGTAACTGTCAGCTCTAATGCCGGCATGTTTTTCTCAATTATAAGTAACTTAATTACTATGAGTGAGAGCCTAGCAAAGCTGATTAGACGAGCGCAAGTGCCGTCAGGTATCCAGCGGCTTCAGTTCGTTTTTGAGGCATAAAACGACGCGAATGGTGCATCCATTTCACACTAATAAAACCTTCTCCAAAAAACCGGGCATTTCTGTTTTATTTAGATTTTAGGAAATTACTCATTTTGTCAAAAAAACACGCAACGTTTGTTATCCCTTTAATATCTGCTTAACTGCAAACAAGCTATTTTGAGCTTTAAAAAACATGAAACGTAAACTTTTATTATAATAGATTCTTATAGAGCACAAAAATAAGCAGAAGCCAAAGGAAGGCAAAGTTAAATACTTTGTAGAACTCTTGTTACTTATTTTTCTATTGGGTTTCAAAAATAAAATTTTACAGTTATCCTGCCCGTACAAAGTTGCGGACAATGTATTGTTCAATATTGAATAGGTTAGATACGAGTACTTGTGTTATACTTAACTCATCTATGCAGCACGACTAGCACAGGAGAGCGCGAGAGCGTGTCACGCGAGATAGACTATAAAAATAATAGTAAAATTAAAAAAGCAAACAAGTTGCCTTATGGAGGGTTCCCATAATTTTGAATATACGTCATCATTATCATTGTCATCTCAAGCCAATGGTCCAGCTACTGGGCACAGGCCTCATCACAGAATTGGAAGGCTTTGGGCTATAGTTTCGTATATGTTCCGTTTGGTAGGTATAGGTAGTTATCCACACACACACACACACACACACAGAGAGAGAGAGAGACACACACGTAAATCACGTCTTTATCCCTTACGGGGTAGACTGAGCCTAAGGTAACAAGACCTAAAGGCCAAGTTAAGCATGATTGTGGGGTAGTTATCCACAATTTTGAAAACCGGATAACTTAGTAGTTTGACCTATTGTATGTTCAAACCTATACCTATACCCGAGGTCGTCAATTGTGCGGCCTGCGGCAAAGTAAATTGTTTCAATAGTCAACTATACTTTCATTGGATATCAATGGTCAATTATACCTCTTGGAGCGCCTTCACATACTCTGCGGCCCGGCCCTGAAAATCACACTGTCATATGTGGCCCTTGGCCAGTAAAGTGTGACGACCGCTGACCTATACCTATGGTATGGTATTATGACAAAGGACTAAAGCTGAACATTGTCGTAGGCCTGTAATTGTTACCTTAATGTTTTTTTTTTTTTTTTTAATTTATTTAATACAAAAAAGATTACATTTTAAAAGCTTTAACAGCGGGCGAAAACTCAGCAGAGTTTATCTGCCGCTGCTGGTTACTCAAGTTGGTTACTTAAACTAAACAGACAGGCTATTGTTGCGCTGCTTTACACTTTTGGTAAAATGCTTTGACAATTTTCTTACATCTATTGGGGTTGGCACACACTTCATTATGAGTATCCGATGGTAACTCATTGAGAATACTTGGTAACATATACTGCCATGTGCGTTTACCATATACATTGGAAATTATCAAATTGTGTTAGTTTTTTTCTTGGTACAATAAACTTATACTTCCCAGAACAATTCCTATTTTGTTCTTATTTACGAGAAAAATATTGCAGTCTAGATTGTATCTAGATCTTGTGGCGTCCAGTCAAGCGGTTCGATTTGAAAGCGACATCATATCTCGATTGAAACTGATGCAGAAAACAAAGCTAAAAGATAGCAGATTTCTGCAATACGGACAAAAGCACAGGCGAATACAATATACCTAACATGTACTCGTATGTATGTATGTAAGATTATGGAGGATTGGAGCATAATAAGTGATCATGCGGACCCATACGTACCTATTTAAACCCCTTTGTAAGACTAACGGACGCGTTTGTTTTAAATATTTAGATTTTTAGAAAATTCCTTCATCTTCTTATATTTAAGAGCCCATCTCTGGGGCCTTACCATGACGTCTTAAGAGGCTGACAACACCTAATTTTGTTGAAATTGATGTTATTTAAACACTTTTTTAAGAAAAACTGCACACAAAAAAAATACAAAAAAAATATAATGTTAATTTTCATCATATTTCAAACACGCTGGACGGGCTCGATACATAATTGAACAAAATCGGCTCGATAGAAAATAATTGCAAAGATTGGTCTTAAAATCATCATAAACGGTTCTATGTCTTTATTTTTTCGACGTATGGGTCTGCAATTACAAACATGAAGTCAACATATTCATACCTAAACGGCTAACGAGTCATATTTCACAAATAATCCATACTTTTGTTTATTTCTTATGAATTGTGTCTTATTTGCAAGATTTTAGACACGCGCCAAGCTGCCGGAATAGTTTCTTCTCTTTCACTAACAGACACGTGAACCGTATGTGTGAAGAGTGGCGCTGCTCCAGGTCATTTGCTGTTGACAGCGCCTTAATGCGATTCATTTTAGGTTCGCTCGCTGTCATATTCATACTAAAAGCTAACTTGAACTGAGTCAGAATTAGGTCGTCATGGTAAGGCCCCTGGTCGGTGGAGTAATAGCCATTCACTTCTTTCTGTCATCGCTTTGAGCTCCTACGATACTACATCAACCTAAGCAAAGGAGAACGTTTGCTTGGTCCATAAATACACGTCTCGGAGTTCCTCTGCCTCTTCTTACTTCTATTTTCCCTTCTATTAATGTTTTTATGTAATCATCGTCGTAATCAGATGCCCAAGCATACTTCCATACCAGCTAACTTCGTTCCAAATTTTATCCAAATCCGTCCAGCCGTGGTCCAGCCGTTTACAAGTGAAGAAGTAACAAACACACACACACACACACAAACTTTCGCCTTTATAATATTAGTGTGATGATTGGATGACTAGTCATAATTAAGAGCGTGCATCCCTACTGAGCTGGCAACGTCGCGTTTTTGGTGATTTTTTGCGATTATTTCACAGAAAATGAATAAAAATTTCAAATGTCCGTCTGTAGTGCACTTTGTTTTTAGTGTATTAATGTGTCTAATGCAATAATTGATCATGATGGACCTTTATTTTCTTATTAAACGAGATATAGTATTTTATCCCTTTAATACGAAAATAAAAGTCCACCACGATTAATCATTGCATTGGACACATTAATACACTCAAAACGAAGTGCACTACAGACGGACATTTGAAACTTTCATTCATTTTCTGTGAAATAATCGCAAAAAATCACCAAAAACGCGACGTTGCCAGCTCAGAAGGGATGCACACTCTTAAAATGGCGTCAATTCTTTTTTTCTCATGCATAATGTGAACTAAAACTTCAACTAACGTGGGTTTGAACCCAAGACCCTCAGTTTACAAGGCGCCACACCATCCGTTGGGCTACCACGGCTTTTTGAACCGTGATTAAATTTCAAGTTACATTTCAAAAGGTTATTGAACCTTCCCGTGTTGAGTTTCTGAGATAAACGAAACGCAATCTTACTAACATCAACAGATAAGGCACGGAGAGGCTTGAGAAAGTACGTAACCAGGGAAAGCCAGGTGGAATCGCACGTGCTGCTGAGGTTTCCTATTAAATACTAGCTTTTACCCTCGACTTTACGTGGAATAAGTTCAAATTTGATTAATCGAGTAATCATACATAAATAAATAAAATTCAACCGTCTAACTATCACGGTTCATGAGATACAGCCTGGTGGCAGACGGACAGACAGACGGACGGACAGCGAAGTCTTAATAATAGGGTCCCGTTTTTACTGTTTGGGTATATGGAACCCTAAAAAGATGTTAAGAAGTTCATATAAAAATAAATTCTCTCAAGATTAATTTTGTTCCTCACAGATAAATTGTCCAATGCTAAAAAGTGGTTAACTTTATGTCTATAAACAAATGAGGTTGTAGAAAACTTTTTATGAACCATGTTTCATATATGTTCAGTACTTGTACTTACACCATTATTAGGAGAAAGATTGAGAAAATAATGAGAAGCATTCAGAAGCATCAACTTTTTAAATTGTAGCAACTTTGAATGCAACCTTGTATAGTACTATATTTTCTTAGACATAAGCTTGTTTGATGTACTTAATGGAAGTGGTCGTATAAAATTTTAATTCTAGCGCAACAATGCAGGTAGGTAACTGTAGTAAATTGGTACTACGTACGTACATCTCTGATCTGACTATCCAACGATTTTTTTCTAAGAAAACAATGACATCTCGACACGCACATATTCCTATCAGCAAACGAAGCCTTTGGAGCAAGTTAAAAAAAAACTTGTCGATCGCGTTCATTAAATATTGCATTAAAATCCGCTAAGCCGTCTTCCCGTGATGAACAAGCAGACTAAAATTCTAAAAACTGTTGGAACGTGATCTGTTAGTTCTGTTATCGATTCTGAGTATCCCCTGCCTATTTTTTCAGCCCTCTTCAGTTTTATTACTATACTAGCTTCTGCCCGCGACTTCGTCTGCGTAGAATTAGCAATTGACATGTTTATGGCTATCCCCCGGGAACTATGCTATTTTCCGGGATAAAAAATAGCCTATTTTTTAATCTAGGGTACCGCTATCTTCGTTCCAAATTTTATCCAAATCCATCCAGTCGTTTTAGCGTGAAGAAGGAACAAACATACACACTCACTCACTCACATCGTCACATCTTCACATCTTCATATCGTCACAAACTTTCGCATTTATAATATTAGTAGGATGTATAGATTTTAAGGCGAGTTCGAGATCGAAAACTTACACTCAGATCCCCGACTGTGTTAGTAATATGATATATGAATGAGAGTTAGAAAAATTAATAAATAGGTACTTTAGTTGCTCAGAGAAAACTATCAACTAAAGACCATCTAATAAAAACCGAGTAATAGTGTTACCGCTCAACTTCTCCCGTTTTTCTTTTTGTTTCTACAACTTTTTTCATAACATGAATACAAGTTGGACGGAGCTCTCCGATGTTTTATGGCGGGCGAGACGCTTATTGGTTTTGGTTATTCACTTGCCTGGTGTTGCTAGACTATGGCTGTTTTTACATGCAGCAAGCTTATTACGTAACTCGCTCGCGATCACTATCGTCATTCGTATTCATTTTGACAGTTCTTGTATGGGCTGACAATTGGTATCGGAATCAGCTAGCTGTCATCATACAAGAACTGTCAAAATGAACACGATGCATGGCGATTGCGAGCGAGTTACGTAATAAGCAGGCAGAACTTCTACATTCTTACATTTTACATTCTTAGGGTGCGACCACACCGCCGCTTAAAAAACGGTGACGTTATGGAATCGCAACAAAATGTATGAAGACACGGTGAGAAAACGTGACGCATACAAAAGTCAAAAGTCAAAAGTTTATTTTGCGAATAGGCCGCCGAGGGCTCTTTTACATGTCTTTTTTTGAATCTACCAGCGCATTCGGAAAGACCATCATTGCCAAGAAGAATGCGCCGCAAGAAACTTGGCAGAAAGTCATTTTTTCAAAATAAAATAAATTTACACGATAGATATACGATCACTGCGTATACGCGGCGGTTTGGTCGCACCCTTAAACTGTCTGAAGTGGCGAGTGGCAAGGGGCGGTGTGTACGCCTGAAAGATACATAAATCATGCCTTTATCGCTTACGGGGTAGACAGAGCCTAGAATAACAAGACCTGCACGTATAGCAAGATTGGCGACGTATAGGTGGAAAGGGAACCAAAATAGTGGTGGGCTGCTAGCTCCATCGCCTATAATATGATTCCTAAGATTTTCGCTTATTCCCTTGATGGGCTTTTATCTGCGCGGGTAGACAAGCAACTGGTACATTCTATGGTTTTTCTTTGCTCCCAGATCAACATGGGAATTGAAAGATAGAATAAGGAATAGTGTGCTAAGGGGGGCCTTTATTTAACAGTGGAAGTCTTCAGGCTGATGATGATAATGATGATGGCAGTTGGTACCAAACCTGAACCATTCTATGGGTACTATGGCCAACGGATAAATATACAGGTAAGATAAATACATACTTAAATACAAACATCCACGACTAGGGTACAAACATTCATAATTCTTCACACAGTCTGCCCCTGGGATTCGAACCCGGCGCCTCTAGCTTTATAGTCACGTCACTAATCAGATTATCCAGCCGTCGAAGGACCATACTGTTTTTAAAACACTGTGGCACAATTTCAAACCCAACAACATTGGTCATTGCGACAAAGTACTAAAGTGTTTTACTTCTGAGGCCGACGGTACTCTGATCTGTATCCTTACTCCAACGATCGATTTCCGAAGATCAATTCGTGCCTTTCCACTCGCACTAATAGTCATCAACTCAAGAGTGAGACGACGAAATGATACGAACTTCGGAGTGCCTAGCCTCTTGTTTTATAAAAAGGTCGACAAACAAGAAACTTCTTGATATTCACTCGGTGGCCGTTCCGAATGAACACAGAGCTTAACAAGCCACTCTAATTTGTATTTCGAGGAGTTGCAGTTATTCTTTCAAGATGCTGGGAATGTTGTCTTGTTTGTAGCCTTGTAGGAGGCAGACGGGCGGTTTAAACGCTACATCATATCCTTCAAGTTAAGCATAAAAAAACGGAAAGGTTGCACTCCGAATAGTGCCGGCAGAAGTGAAAACTACAAACACGTAAAAGAAACAAAAGAATAAATCTTTTTCACGTCTCATGCTCAAAAAGTTCGACTTTATGCTGGATGTAGGCTGCATAAAAGTGCATTTTATGCTCTTGTGCATCTTCGTCTAAGACCAAGACAATCGGGTGCCAACAGCCACAAACAATCACTAAAACTTTACGACAGCATATTTTGTTTATTTTTTTAAGTTTTTTTTTTATTATAATCTGCGGTCTATTAAATGCGGTAATTAGTACCTAAAACTAGGTAACAATGATGTGACAAGTTATTATTGAAACAAATAAGTACATGAAAAATAAAACTTTTTAAAATATAAATCAACACCTGCCTACTCGAACCTTACCTCATATCACGTTTAAAAAAAAAGAAAAAAAATGAAAATTGGCGGGAACTCAGGCGGGAACGTCCTATTTTCTCTTAGTAGGATTTATGTTGCAATTTGTTACTGTTTTACGATTAATATTCAATAGTTTCATCAAATGAAGAGGAAATAACAGTGACTCCTAACACAGTCAATTTGCCAGGAAAAACCATTAGATAAATATATCGAATTGTTCCAATGTCACATTTTTTTTTTTTTGTAATGTTTTTGTTTTGTTTCTTCGCAATCTAAGTGAAAAGCAGAGTGTATAACTCGTTCATAAAACCCATTTTCCTCTCGTAAAATGGCTTGTTTTATGCTCTAGTTGTACAATCTACTATTTCTACACGACATTTGAACCGCTGTTATTTTACACCTTAGACCACTAGGCCAAACTAGTTTACGTGTGGCAGACGAAATAAACGTGCGTTTCCTGGCAAATACGCCCAACACTCTGTCTTACTGTCACGTGAGCGTGACGCGTAAGATCTGACTGACGCGAGTAAACATTTTTTACCCATCCCAAAAAGTGCTCAACGCTACATGGGTGCCAAGATCTGGGTAGAAAGTCCTGCATTTATTTCAGTTGGGATGGAATTAAATTTAAAGATTTGAGTTGACTGCTGCAGCAGCCTTTTTTGTCGCACTTCCGAATGATAATTTATTCTTAGGTTCTTTTTTTAGGTTAACTGGTAGAGATCCTTTATTGGGATAAGTTCGCCTTTGTGCATATATTTAATGTTTTTTTTTGTGAATTATGTCCGTTTTTTCATATTTGTACAATAAAGCATTTACAGTCTGACAAAATAGAGTAGAAATTAAAAAGTGTTTAATTTCTACCCTTTTTTGTCAGACTATACTTACTTAGGTACTTACGATAATTTCTTGGGTAATTAAATGTTAATGTTAGGTATATTATGACCTGCTCAAAATCTAAGGATCAAAGATTCAAGAAGTTATTTGTTCAACATAGTTAAATAACATAGCGTAACTTTTAACATTATTTGTATCACTACGTGGCTGATTCTATTTTAACAATGCAGGTAAAATCTATAAATGTAAAACTCAGTTGAAACTGTCTCATTTTCTCCGCAGCTATGAACGCCGTGTCGGCTGTCAGAATTCCATTTTTCCATAGCTTGCATTAAGTGGGGGTGTTAAAATATTCACCATTCTGGCACAGATGGCCAACCGCATAATTGATACCGGCATCTCTATTCTATTTTAATATTTGATTTGTTTGCCAGAAAATACGTGTCGTATTGAGTTAGCGGAGATTTTTAAAAGGATTTTTAATATTTGCGCAACAATTTCCATTTTCCTTAAAAGGGTGCATCCGTGCTGAGCTAGAAACGTCGCATTTTGGTGATTTTTTGCGATTATTTCACACAAATTGAATGAAAGTATCAAATATCCGTCTGTAGTGCACTTCGTTTTTAGTGTATTAATGTGTCCAATGCAATGATTAATGGCGATGGACTTATATTTTCGTATTAAAGCGATAAAATACTATATCTCGTTTAATAATAAAATAAAAGTCCATCACGATGAATTATTGCATTAGACATATTAATACACTAAAAACAAAGTGCACTACAGACGGATATTTGATACTTTCATTCAATTTCAGTAAAATAATCGCGAAAAATCACCAAAAATGCGACGTTGCGAGCTCAGCACGGATGCACCCTCTTAACATTGCATTAACATTCGCCAATAAAGGTTTCCGTTGACTCGTTAATTGTTAAATTGGTAATTTAATTAAGAGACAGTTGAGATAATTTAACTGAGATAAGACAGGTTATCAAAGGATATAGATCGTGGTTAGTTTTACAAGCTCCCGATATTTTGTTACAGTTGCTTGCATCTTGATTTCCTCAGTCTACGCTTGATCTTGATGCACAAGCATCTGCGTCGAAGATCGTTCACTCGTTACAGGTAAATTCGAATCCAATTAACTGATAAAAACTAAGATATAGCATTATACGACACAGGTAGCCCAATCAGCCAAATTTCCCACCGCAAGCCGAAATACTTCGGTATTACACGGGTCATTTATATCGGACCAGATAATGTGAAAACGCTCCAATGTCCGAAGATCTTTAGAATAGAATAGAATAGAAAAGTTTATTTCTCCGAATATGGTACAATTGTTGAAATTATTACATGTGTTCAGCATATCCTGCCCGTATGGGCGTAGAAATATTATTCTTTCATACAGTTAGTAGTCAATATCGCAAAGAACCGAATTAAGCTTATATTAACATAATTACAACAATATTATTATTATTAGCATTAGCATTATTACAATATAGTATATATTTATTTACAACAATATAACTACAGCATGATAATTTAACAATTTAATAATTCAATAATCCAGTAATGTAATAGTTCAATAATTCAAAAATTCATTAACTGAATAAAAGCACATGTCAATCAATCAATTAAATAATTTATTTGCAAATTTATGCCTTTGTAACGATTTTATGTCATTAGGAAATTTATTATATAATTTAACCGCCATAACACCTATATTCTTACTAAAAACCCTTACTCTTTGCCTAGGAACATACAGTTCCCGCGATAATCTATTATTGTGATCCATTAGTTATGAGTGAAATTCCAGGAAGTTGTAAACATAGACATAATGACGACCGGATGGCCTAGTGGTTAGAGGACCTGACTATGAAGCTCGAGGTCCCGGGTTCGATCCCCGGTCGGGACAAATATTTGTATGAAAATACGAATGTTTGTTCTCGAGTCTTGGATGTTTAATATGTATTAAAGTATGTATTTATCTATATAAGTATGTTTATCCATTGTCTAGTACCCATATAAGCTTTGTTTAGTTTGGGACTTGGTCAATTGGTGTCAATTGTCCCAAGATATTTATTATTATTATAGAACCAGCGTGTCAAACGCCCGTTTGTACTACTTCTGCGAAGAAAACTCATGCAAACCGGATGCACTGCAAGCGCCTAGAGTGCGACGTGACAGGGATACCGAATACCAGCAAATGCAGATACCGATACCAGAACTAGAGCTCAGTCTGAGCGCACGTGCTGCAAGATTGTTTTGGTTTTTATTGCATTAGGATGTGATGGGGCGGGAGACTGAAGTGGAATACTAGAATTAAGTGGCTGCTACGAGTGCTATAGCTTAGCTTTTTAACCCTTTCACGGGCAACGCGAACTACGCCAAACATGAGCAAAATTGACATTAAAAGGGAATAATAGTAAGCTGATGAGAATATTTTCCGCAAAATAAAAAAATGAAAACACCTGAAAATAGGTTTTTCAGCCGTGGCAAAATATTTGCCTATGAGCGGTAAAAACATGTATGTGGCCATTATGTTGCCAGTATCATTCGTTCATTCATTCATCCGTTCATCAGTTCATCGAAATCATTATCTGCAATGTTGTCAAGGCCATCATCTAACATCAAATTATCGGGGAATTATTATTATGTGTTTAAGTTAAGGAAATAAAGTTGTTCTTTGGTTTTGACATCTGAGACGTACGTAGTCACTGGCAACATTTTTGCCACATATAGACCTGTTTGCGGGTATTGGCAACTATTTGGCCACAGGTATTTTCAATTCACGGGCATTGGCAACTTCGAATATTTTTCGTCAAAACATTTAAAAAGACTTATAGAACCAGCGAAATTTTTACTCAGTGTAGTAGAAAAAATACTTAGGAACAAAAATAAACAGTTGTACTCAGTTTTCACTCGGACAATCCTCGGATTTATGTGGATTTTCACGGAGCGCCACAAAAAAAGGCCACACCGACGCCATGTTTTTTTCAAATGACAGATCTACAATATGGCAGACCCAATCAGAAGACTTTATTTTATTTCATTGTATTGACGATAGATGGAGCTAAGAGTAATGAGCGTTATTTGTTAAGGAATAATTTAGAAATGGTGTTTGGGAACATCGACTGGCAACTATTTTGCCAATACCAACGAAAGGGTTAAGCTGGTTTTATTATGAAATAGGGTAGCAAACTAGCAAGATGGTCTCCCGATGGTAAGTGAGCACCATTAGCCGCGGACACCCGCTAGGTATACACTAAAATATTGCAGATACGTTACCAGAGGGCTAAGATGGAATACCTAATGTAAGTAATTTCAGCGACTGCACGCTCTTAAGTACTGCTGCTTGGCGGCAGGATTAGTGAGAAAGATGGTGGTAGCACTCCGGATGGACCTGGCACAAGTTACTACCCACCGGAAAAGTAGAATAGGGGTTGGGTAGTACCCAACTTATTTCTCTGTCTTACGTATTATTTCTTGTCACACCGCCGCTTAAAAAACGGTGACGTTACGGAATCGCAACAAAATGTATGAAGAAACGGTGAGAAAACGTGACGCCTACGACGCGTCACTGCGTATACGCGGCGGTGTGTATACCTTTATTGGTTGTCTGGTAGAGATCGATATTAAGCGAGGAAGACCGTCTATTGTATACTTTGTTCTTTGTTTCTGTATTGTTTTGGACTGATTTGTGGTGTTCAATAAAGAGTATTTGTATTGTATTGTAGTTTCTTTCTCAAAACATATTTTCTACAGGACTTAGAAAGCGATTACCTTTAATCTTTGCTTTTGCTTTTAACCCATGACAATCTATCTCTCTGCCAAATCACATCTAGATCTGTTAAGCCATCCCGACATCCTACACAAAACATCCTCACAAACTTACGCAATAATATTACGAGTAGTAGAATAAGAGTGCGACCACACCACCGTTTAAAAAACGGTGACGTTACGG
Source organism: Pandemis heparana (assembly GCA_963854515.1). Taxonomy (NCBI): domain Eukaryota; kingdom Metazoa; phylum Arthropoda; class Insecta; order Lepidoptera; family Tortricidae; genus Pandemis; species Pandemis heparana. Next base: position 15,246,180 of record OY978012.1, on the reverse strand, counting down.
AATCGCAACAAAATGTATGAAGAAACGGTGAGAAAACGTGACGCATACGACACGTCACTGCGTATACTATGTATGTATACGCCCACAATCATGCTAAACGTGGCCCTTAGGTCGTGTTACCTTGGGTCGTGTTAGGTCGTGTTGTGTGCGTGTGTCGTGTGTGTGTGTGTGTGTGTGTGTGTGTGTGTGTGTGTGTGTGTGTGTGTGTGTGTGTTAATGATTACCCCGCAAGAGACAAAGTCGTGATATATTTATGTAGTAAAAAACAATTTTTAATGCAACATCAATTTTATATTCCTGTTAAAGGCGACATACACTTATTACGCGTCAACATCAAATATATAACTTAAAACTATTATAATTATATTATGTACTTAATTTCCATATGAGTATTATTGTAAATAGGTTGCCTACATGTGTATGGTATTTATTAGACTAGTAATTAAACACGCTATGGAGCTAATTCTGCACAATGAATTTCTGACTTTTTTAGGAATCCCTTCGCATTTTTGTTGCAAAATTAAATCGAAATGTACATATATACAAGTAGGATGGGATGCAACTACAAGCGTAGGTATAACAAACCCTATTGGTCACGAGTAACGTACAGTTGTGTGCAGAGTTTGCATGTGTGTATGTAAAAGTAAAAAAATCTAACATTTCTTATTAATTTAACTATGCAACAAATATTAAAATCACTAGGTTAAGATTGTAAGATATATATTAAAAAAATTCCAAATAAATAAATGGTGATTTCTCAATTTCTCAATTAAAAGACACGTGAAAAGAAAATAATTGGATTAGGTAAACTTTTTCTATATAAAAATAAGATTAAAACTTTCAAGGAACGTTATATCCCTTGTTACTACAATACATAATAATTATAATACCTATCGCTGGATCTTTCTTCATTTTAAATACGTACCTACATAATGTTACAATATACCCATCCACAGACTGAATAAACTGTTTGGATGGGTGGCTGAGTGACAAATTGATCAGGATAATGAACTGAAACTCGATCTTTAATAATGCTAACACCTAATAATTCACTACTTTGCTACAACTTTCCGATGTTACAAACACCTAATGCGACGGATTAATAAAGGTCATCTTACTATAAGACCAATACAAATAACAAGCTTAAATATAATTTAGAATTCGCTTTCATCAACTTACAAGGGTGACCCTGTCAAAGCCAGTAGGGGTGCATTGTACCTGGCGTAGCGGGTATGAACAACCGCGGGGTCTGTGTTTTGTCCCATAAAACTATAGTTACTAATGCACGGATTGCCATAATTTTCGTTTGTATATATACACTGTACAATATTTTTTTAGAATTGATAAAAAATAAAATACCTAACCTAAACTACGTTCTGATGATTTTTCCAAAACTCCTGAACAATTCACGATTTCATGTATTATGACCAAAATATGACAAATGAAAAATGGGACAAAGGGGACCCGACGATCGAGGCTTAACGCGCGGGTGGTTGCAATTGCATTCAACATCTAACGTCATCCTACTCCATTAGACGGAAAGAAATGGTTTGAGCGATAATAACTCCTAGTGTGTAAGGTCTTGGTCGTCCTCACCCGCCACCCGTGGCATCTAATACCGTGTGTTCTCGCCCGCCGTGTGCAACGACGTTGCGTTGGAGGGTCGTGATGGGGCGACGACCCAGGGCGCCAAATTTCATGAGGCGATTGGTGGGGGTAGGATGCTTCCCCCGCCAAACTGGTACTCGATTTTGGGTTTCTTAAGTAGGCCCAATAGCAACGTAAAGAAACAATAAGGCGGGCGTAGAACGACTGCTAACAAAAATTACGAACCCAGCGTATTAGACGCCGTGGATGGCGGGTGAGAATGACCGAGACTTTAGACAGTAAAATCTCTAATGCTTACTCCACACGTTTGGTAAACACGGGTAAAACCGATACAGTCATATTTAAGAGTAATCAAGAGATATTCCTGTCTTATTCTTTCATATGACTGCGTCCTGTATATGCCGATGTTGGTCAAACGTGTGAAGCTGGCATAAAATATAGTAAACTGAGGGTATTGGGCACCAAAACGAGGGTTACACTGCACCCCCTTAGGCTAGAGCCGTCACCGATCTCGATCGCTTACGACTAAACTATAAATACTTACATAGCAAATAAAGCGGCACAGATTCTTCAGACAGTTACATAGACTGCCTGTCTAATACTTGAAGTCCAAAAGCATAGTGGAACAAAGACTTATCACTTCATTTTTACCCACGACAGAATGGAGAAGGTATAATCACAGGTTTGGGGTGAGAGGTAGTGTCTTTGTTTCCGATTTAGATGCGGTTTTCGGCATTGGGTCGTATTTTGTCCGCGGTGGTTCTTGGATAGTTCTCATTTTATCTCCAGAACGGTTTGACCAATTTAGGTGCAAATTTCTATAAAAGGTTGGGTATCAGAAATGATTCTTAGATAGGTGTTATGGTGTTAACTCGCCAGAGGGCGCTGCAATCAAAAAATCCTAAATTATAAAACCCAACCCACCCAAATTGTTATTAAAGTGAGAGCACTTTTTGGGTTTCATAGCCAAATTGGTAAAACTAGGATCCCTTATAGTTTCATTCTGTCCGTCTGCCTGTCCATCTGTCTGTCCGTCTGTCTATCTCCAAATCTACCGTTCGTCACAGGCGTTTTACTCGGAAACTACAATGATAACATTAATTAAATTTGAATAATGTAATAGGTTTCATCGTAAGCCGCAGTATGTTATTTCAAGTTTTTATTTAGTTACACCTGACCCGTTGTCTGTCTGTCTAATTTTTTTACTTCTAGTAATTGGATTGATGTGATATTTGGCGTAATTATATATAAATCTGGTGACAGTAAAATAGATAGTGAAATTCTGACGACCCGGCCCGGGCCGTCTCCGTAGAAGGGAACTTCAACTGTTGGTCAGATTGAATTGCAATTTAGTGTACGTATGTAGGATTGTCCGTACCTTTGTATGTGCTACAGACAAGGCGGCAGTAATGTGAGTCAAGCGAGTGTACGATGGGCAAAGTCCCCCTACATTTGATTGAAAATACAGCTTAATCAGAGCAGCATGCGCTATTGAAAAAGTGAAGACGAGGCACTGAAAGAATAGCTACGAAGGGCGAAGCATTAAAAATACACCAACCACCAACACAATGAAATTATAATTAATATATGCGCTATGGAATACGTGAGAGCTACGAAACCGAAGGGGCATACGGAGTGCGTAGCATCCCTTAAATATAAACCTAAATCACCACATTTTTTGACCACTTATATTATATGAGCTATGGGGGAAATAGTAGTGGAGAGACGTAATGAAGGTACGCTCCCCCCCTTCCCCCGCGAATGATTAAAAAAATCACACCACCACAATATTATAGTCACCAGCATGGTGCATGTTTTTGCAAATAAAAACTAAACAATTATAACACTACTATTCTAATATCCTACGGAAACCAACAATGTGAACTGTAAACGGCGGAAATTGTAAACGTAGAAATTCTCTAAAAAGACAAAATGAAATAAAAAGTAAAAAATGTATATATGTTTTGTAGAAACCCACTAGGAATACAAACTTAATTGATGATCACAAACATTTAAAAAGTAATAAGTAAATAATTTTTTGAAAACCTACCGACCTTAAAAAATTAAGTAACGAAAGATAATAATGGTTTATGGGTTTTCAAAAAATTATTTAAGTATTCCTTTTTTTATGTTTGTGATCATTAATTAAGTACCTATGTATTGTACTCGTCGTGGGTTTTTATATTTTTTTTTTGCGTTTTATGCTCATTCATAACGTTTAATTTTGTATCGATCTTGTAAAATTTATAATTTCAAAAGAATACATTTATGCTCATTCATAACTTTTTTTTTTATGTGAATAGGAAGGCAAACGAGCAAGTGGATCACCTGACGGTAAGCGATCACCACTGCCCATAGACACCCGCAACCCCGGAGGGATTGCAGATGCGTTGCCAACCTAGAGGACTTAGATGAAATGCATCTTGTGCCCGTAATTTCCCCGGCTGTCTTACTCTCCACACCGGAACACAGCAGTGCAAGCACTGCTGCTTAGTGGCAGGATTAGCGAGTAAGATGGTGGTAGCAATCCGGACGGACCTTGCACAAGGCCCTACCACCCGCAAAACGCACATTTAATTTTGTATCGATCTTGTAAAATTTATAAATTTGTGACTTATCAAAAGAATAAATTTATGCTCATTCACAACGTTTAATTTTGTATCGATCTTGTAAAATTTATAATTTTGTGACATCAAAAGAATATATTTATGCTCATTCATAACGTTTAATTTTGTATAGATCTTGTAAAATTTATAATTTTTTTACTTATCAAAAAAATACATTTATGCTCATTCATAACGTTTAATTTTGTGTTGATCTTGTAAAATATATAATTTTTTGACTTATCAAAATAATACATGTATGCTCATTCATAACGTTTAATTTTGTATCGATCTTGTAAAATTTATAATTTTGTGACTTATCAAAAGAATACATTTATGCTCATTCATAACGTTTAATTTTGTATCGATCTTGTAAAATTTATAATTTTGTTACATCAAAATAATACATTCATGCTCATTCATAACGTTTAATCTATCGTATATCGATCTTGTAAAATTTATAAATTTGTGACATCAAAAGATTACATTTATGCTCATTCATAACGCTTAATCTATCGTTTATCGATCTTGTAAAATTTATAATTTTGTGACTTATCAAAAGAATACATTTATGCTCATTCATAACGTTTAATTTTGTGTCAATCTTGTAAAATATATATTTTTTTGACTTATCAAAGGAATATATTTATGCTCATTCATAACGTTTAATTTTGTATCGATCTTGTAAAATTTATAATTTTGTAACTTATCAAAAGAATACATTTATGCTCATTCATAACGTTTAATCTATCGTTTATCGATCTTGTAAAATTTATAATTTTGTGACATCAAAAGAATACATTTATGCTCATTCATAACGTTTAATTTTGTGTCGATCATGTAAAATATATAATTTTTTGGCTTATCAAAAGAATACATGTATGCTCATTCATAACGTTTAATTTTGTATCGATCTTGTAAAATTTATAATTTTGTGACTTATCAAAAGAATATATTTATGCTCATTCATAACGTTTAATTTTGTATCGATCTTGTAAAATTTATAATTTTTTGACATCAAAAAAATACATTTATGTTCATTCATAACGTTTAATTTTGTATCGATCTTGTAAAATTTATAATTTTGTGACTTATCAAAAGAATACATTTATGCTCATTCATAACGTTTAATTTTGTGTCAATCTTGTAAAATATATAATTTTTTGACTTATCAAAAGAATACATGTATGCTCATTCATAACGTTTAATTTTGTATCGATCTTGTAAAATTTATAATTTTGTGACTTATCAAAGGAATATATTTATGCTCATTCATAACGTTTAATTTTGTATCGATCTTGTAAAATTTATAATTTTGTAACTTATCAAAAGAATACATTTATGCTCATTCATAACGTTTAATCTATCGTTTATCGATCTTGTAAAATTTATAATTTTGTGACATCAAAAGAATACATTTATGCTCATTCATAACGTTTAATTTTGTGTCGATCATGTAAAATATATAATTTTTTGGCTTATCAAAAGAATACATGTATGCTCATTCATAACGTTTAATTTTGTATCGATCTTGTAAAATTTATAATTTTGTGACTTATCAAAAGAATATATTTATGCTCATTCATAACGTTTAATTTTGTATCGATCTTGTAAAATTTATAATTTTTTGACATCAAAAAAATACATTTATGTTCATTCATAACGTTTAATTTTGTATCGATCTTGTAAAATTTATAATTTTGTGACTTATCAAAAGAATACATTTATGCTCATTCATAACGTTTAATTTTGTATCGATCTTGTAAAATTTATAATTTTTTGACTTATCAAAAAAATGCATTTATGCTCATTCATAACGTTTAATTTTGTATCGATCTTGTAAAATTTATAATTTTGTGAAATATCAAAAGAATGCATTTACAAAATGTAATGTACCATTTTGTAATTTGATTAATCTATTTTTCAACTTTATAACTTGGTACAGTCACCAGCATAAATAAGTGATCATTTTTGTACCTTGTCGCTTTCAGTTGTTGCATGATTTCGTATGGTTTTTGAAACATGACTAAAGTGACAAGGTGAAAAAAAAGTGATCACTTATTTATGCTGGTGACTGTACTACGTATCAGATCGGGCGTTCCGTGAAAACTTCCACTAGGCAATACAGAGGAGAAAAAACACCTCTCGTGAAACGGCGAGTGCTGAAAGAGCCAGGAATAAGTTTGGTTGGTTTGGTTGGGCTTTTAGTTGCTGTATTCGTGCATTTATACAATAATCTAGCCATTTATACACACTGTATGAGACTCTACAACAGTGGTGGCTAACCAGTAGCTTGCGGACACCTGACAGCAATACACAAATCTGCAAAACTTAAATTGGGTAACTACAATAAATTAAATATACAATACCGAACCATACGCTGTACGTCAGGTATGAGTTGTTAGTAGTTAGTAAGTAGGTACGCAATTATGCGTAGGTAAGCCACAGCGTGAATTCGAGCGAAAGGCGTGGTCGCGTCGTCCTGTGCTCTCGCCGAGAAAACTCAAAACTTGGTCCTTTCAGGTCCAGGTCACGACACTGCTAGAATATACATTAACCTAAACATATAACCAATAGGTTTTACCACCTAGCATAATACTCGTATCAGTTAACAGTAAGACAGCATCTCCTCGATGCTGCAGGCCTTCTCGCAGCATTCGTTGACGATGCCGGTGAACCGTTTACCGCGATTGGTGAGGGACAAGCCGTGGGCCTTGTAGGGGGCGAGCCAGAGCCAGCTCAGGTGCTCCGGCTCTTTGTAGTACGGGGGTATAGCGTCTGAAAGGAAGACGGCTTACTGAAATTATGATATGACGAAATAAGATGTCAAGTAAAACCAAAATCAAGGGGTTTTGTCTTTTTTTTTTATTTTATTTTTTTTTTAATTATGTGAATAGGAAGGCAAACGAGCAAGTGGGTCACCTGATGGTAAGCGATCACCACTGCCCATAGACACCCACAACCCCGGAGGGATTGCAGATGCGTTGTTGGCTTCCTTGTGATTTTATATTACTAGTTAGTTGCCCGCGATTCTGTCTGCGCAGAATTAGCTTATTGCTATCCCGCGGGAACTATAGTTAGCCCGAGATGGACGACCAAAAGCGCATTCAAGGCATTAATTCAGTAATTAAAATTCATATTAAGTGAGGCTTTAGTTTAGATGAATTGAAAGATGAAATAGTCAGGATAGCGAGAGTACCCAAGAGACTGTGGGTAAGAAACTGGATAAGCTCTTGCTTTTCTCTTGCAAGTGCACTTATACACTAATTGTTTACTAGGTCGTGCCGTCCTAACGTGCCAAGTGATGATTCACGCACAATCACTTAACCGAAAAATAGACAAAATTCCAATTTACTTGTTTACTTGTATGCTTAATTTTTTTAATAGCCTTTTTTATTCCGAATTAACTACTTTCTATTTTTTTTTCGTTAAGTACATGTCTTCACTTTTTGTGTTGTTTTTTTTTATTAAATTGCGTAATTCGGTGTGCCTCTAGGCATAAGCCTCCTCTAGTAGAGTTCAAGGGTTTGGGCTATAGTTCCCACGCGCGCCCAGTGCGGATTGGGAACTTCGCACACACCATTGAATTCCTTCGCAGATGTGTACAAGGTTTCCTCACGATGTTTTCCTTCACCGATAAGCGCATGGCAAATTTCAAATGTAGGTAATTTCGCACATAAATTCCGAAAAACTCAGAGGTGCGAGCCCGGGATTCGAACCCACGACCCTCCGCTTGAAAGGCCACAGGTCAAACCACTAGGCTAGGCTTAGTTTTAAGTCGCTAAATTTAAGTTAAAATTTAGTTGACTACTTGATAACTTAAAACGTATGAATCAGCATTTTGAACTCACTGAACATAGCAGCATCTCCTCGCTTCTCAGCGTCCTGGAAACTGCACAGTTCAGCCAGCGCCTTCGCCAGCTTCCTCCCGCAGTAGATCCTGGGGTTCAACTCCTGGAGGGCCAGCTGCCCGCCGATGTGCGCCGAACACACCGCCAGGATGGCCAACATGGCGAGAAAGATGCAAAAGGTCTGAGGCTTCATCTGGAAGGACAGAATGCGGATAATGGACAGAAATGACTATAGACCGACCACTTATATGAGTCCTTGCCCGCGGAGAGAGGCACCTCTCTCTAGTGATGGGACTCGAATCACGTTTCACTCGAGTCACTCGAGTAGTTTTACTGTCACTCGGACTCGAGTGAAAAATAAGTTGACTCGGCTGTCGAGCGACTCGAGTCGCCTAATAATTCACTCGGCCGGCGAGTGACTCGGAGCACTCGAATTGACTCGGGCCACTCGAGTTGCCTGTACTGACTCGAGTGAGAAAGTCAAGTTAAGACGATTTGGGCATAAATTATTCATAGGTGTTCTGGCAAAAATTGTTGGTTATGGTTAAAGTTTTTGTTAAAGTAACTTCGTGCTACTGACGCTATGATGACGTGATATTTTACAAGACGACGGCCAGCTGACTGAAAAAATCGTGACTCATATCACAAATTCACTCGAGTGACTTTGGGCATATCATGACTCGAGTGAAAAAATTGACACTCGAGTCGTGTCTTCACTCGTGTGGTACTCGAGTTAGTAGACTTTTCGAGCGAGTCACTCGAGTGAAAAAAAATTCACTCGAGTCTAACGTTCACTCGAGTGGTACTCGAGTGAGTCGGGTTTTTCGAGCGAGTGACTCGAGTGAAAAAATGTCACTCGAGTCCCGTCACTACCTCTCCCACTGCGGGCGATGACTCATATAAGCTGTCGGTCTATAGCAGTGATAAAAGAAAGTTGCGGTGCATGCATACCGTGACGCCTCTTTTCCATATGGGTAGGCAGAAACTACAAAAAAGATTTATGGTACCCTAGATTAAAACAGACTACTTATTATCCCGGAAAATTGCAGTTCTCGCGGGATAGCGATAAACATGTCAATTGCTAATTCTATGCGGACGAAGTCGTGGACTGTGTAGCTAGTTGACATACAAAGAACAGGAGCCTTACCATGACGTCCTAATTCAGACTTAGTTTAAGTTTTAGCTGTCACTTTTAGTATGAATCTGACAGCGAGCGAACCTAAACTGAATCGCATTAAGATGTCATGGTAGGGCCTCAGTTCTTCAGTTCAAAGAAAGCTACTTAGTTTATTTACTTATATTTGAAAAAATACTAAAAGTTCGATGCCTTAGTCAAACGCACGAAAAGGTTGAACTGAACGTAGACATAATCGCATAAACATAAAGAGACTTAATAACCAACAACTTTCATGAGCGCTATAACATTTTATTAGGTCGACTCGGGAGTCAATTTGCAAATATCAAAGCATTCACCTTGAAACTTTGTAATTCTCCAAATGTAAAGAAACAGTACTTTATTTCGAGTTTAATGCCAACGTGACTAAAATTTAAAGATGTCTGCACACAGATAAGAAGGCAGACAGTGTGATATTATTTTCGGGAAGTTCAGAGTGGGTTTTTAACCCCGACGCTGAAAGAGGGATGTTATAAGTTTGCCATTGATGTGAGGTCTGTCTGTACTAGTGGTGGTCGTTATTACAATAGCAGATAACGTAATGCATTATTTGCACGCAACGAACAACACATTATCGAATCGTCAACTATCCTGTTATCATTATTCGTTGTCTGTTGTCAACGTTGTTCATACGCGCACTGTTGCCGCACTTGGCATAGAAGCGCAAGCGAGTGCGCAACAAATCAAGTAGGTGTGTGCGAGAGATAGCGATAGCGCAATACGCGTGAGCTCGCATCGCAATCGCAATTCAAATAACTGGCTTTTGGTATCATTATTAGCTGTTGCTGTTTGTTGTCAGTCAGTTCAATAACAAACAAGGTAACAGAGCGTTGTTTTGCTTTTGTTCCCGTACGTTTTAATTACGCTGCGATCGCGACGAAATAAGTATAACAATTATTTAATAATAAGTTCATTATCGTTTTGTAAAACAGCAATATAACAGGATAACAGACAACAGTTTACAATAACAGCTATTTAAGAATAACACAACACTGTTATTCGTTATTGCAAAACAGCCGTTATTGCCAACACTAGTCTGTACTGTATGTGAGGTCTGTATATATGACATCGTAGCCCTTAAACGTATTGTCATTTCTTATGGTTCCGTACCCAAAGGGTAAAAACGGGACCCTATTACTAAGACTAAGCCGTGGCAGCCTAGTGGTTTGACCTGTGGCCTCTCAAGCAGAGCGTCGTGGGTTCAAATCCTCGCTCCTCTGAGTTTTTCGGAATTTATGTGCGAAAATTACATTTGTAATTTGCCATGAGCTTTTCGGTGAAGGAAAACATAGTGAGGAGACCTGCACACATCTGCGAAGAAATTCAATGGTGTGTGTTAAGTTCCCAATCCGCACTGGGCGCGCGTAGGAACTATAGCCCAAACCCTCCAATACACGGAGGAGGCCTATGCCATGAGGCACGCCGAATTACGCGACAATTTAATTAATAAACGACAATAACAACAACAACAACGAGGTAAGTACTTACTGAAATTGTAGCGAATTCGAAATAAAAAGGCTCATAAATAAATAAATAGAGGATTAGAGGAGAGGCCTTTGCCCAGCAGTGGGACACGAAATAGGCTATTTAGATTAGATTAGAAATAAATAAATAAATTACTAAGACTTCCCTGTCCGTCCGTCTGTCACCAGGCTGTATCTCAACAACCGTAATAGCTAGACAGTTGAAATTTTCAGAGATTGTGTATTTCTGTTGCCGCTATTAACAACAAATTCTAAAAAAAAAACAAAATAATAATAATAATTAAGGAGGGCTCCCATACAAAAACCGTGATATTTTATTTTTAAACAATTTCTGTCTGTCTGTATAAGTAACCAATATAAAATGACCTCGCACTGCCTACATTTTGCTTAAGAGCAGGGCTCTGCTAACACCGGATTTTATAATAACTTGGCGAATTTGTACAGAACCCTCGGTGCGCGAGTCCGACTCGCACTTGACCGGTTTTTTTCATTCGAATGCCAGCTTCCTTGCAGTAGTTCTTAGCCATTTTTGGTACAGATTGGTTAGTTTGAAGACTATCAGCTCTTTTCCAAAATGATGTAAGGCAACGGCAGCGAAACTAACACTTCGACTTTTATACGTGAGTTATCCGTTTTTGTAATTATTATTTAGTCTCACGGTAGTTTCATGTTGAAAGGGATAAAGACGTGATATAAGTATGTGTGTAATAATGTCGTCGGTATACACTGCATTTATGGACATTACCCCGCGCAATGCCAAGCCCACCGCAAGTTTGTGGTAACCCGCACGTCGCATCCCATCATCTACCCTGATGGTCGTCCCGGGTGTTAGACATGCTATATTTACCTAAACTCTAAACTAGGTATTAATCAAATAATTTGATATCAGAAATGCTATCATTTAGAAAAGAGAGCTGATAGGTACACTTCGAAATGTTGGACCGATTTTTACCAAACATGGCTTCTGACCACCGCATGGAAAAAAACCACCTCGACATCGGTCCATCCGTTTGACAGCTACCATGCCACAGACAGACACACACGTCGACAAACATCGACGTCAAAATTTAACACCCCTCTTTTTAAACAAGTCAAAGTTACTGAAATACCGCTGTATTTAAAAATAAATCGGGTCATCAGTTATCACATACACACACCTTACGGAGTAGACAGAGCCTAAGGTTACAAGACTTAAAGGCCACGTTTAGCATGACTGTGGGCATTTAGATGAAACGGCGATCCACCGATCTTAAAACCGGCCAAGTGCGAGTCGGACTCGCGCACTGAGGGTTCCGTACAAATTCGCTAAGTTTATTATAAAATCCAGTGTTAGCAGAGCCCTGCTTTTAAGCAAAATGTAGGCAGTGTGAGGTCACTTTATATTGGTTATTTATATAGACAGACAAATATTAAATAAAAAAAAACCTACTTACTAGATCTCGTTCAAATCAATTTTGGGTGAAAGTTTGTATGGTAATGTACCTACATCATATATTTTTTTTAGTTTTATCACTCTCTTATTTTAGAAGTTACAGGGGGGGGGGGGGGGGGGACACACATTTCATCACTTTGGAAGTGTCTCTCGCGCAAACTATTCAGTTTAGGGAAAAGTTATATTAGAAACCTCAATATCATTTTCAAAGACCTATCCATAGATACCCCACACGTATGGGTTTGATGAAAAAAAATTTTTTCCGTTTCAGTTCTAAGTATGGGGAACCCCCAAAATTAATGTTTTTTTTTTATTTTTGTATGAAAATCTTAATGCGGTTTACAGAATACATCTACATACCAAGTTTCAACAGTATAGCTGTTATAGTTTCGGAGAAAAGTGGCTGTGACATGAGGACGGACAGACAGACATGACGAATCTATAAGGGTTCCGTTTTTGCCATACGGAATCCTAAAAATGAACAAATTAATGACGAAATAAATATTTGAGCGTCGACTGAAAGTCCTTTTGTTGAAAAATTAATTTTATTCTGTGAAGTTTCTGGGTATGACATTTTGATTTATTTATGTTTATGTACCTAGGTAATTGCCTTATTATTTCAATAATTTTTATATTATATTAAATTAACCATTTTTTGTTGATTATTATTATTGTATTGTTTATAAGCAGTGACGACGCCTAGCGACGAATTAATTTAATTGAACCTAATTTTATTGTTTTTCATTTTAACGCATAAACATTATCAGCTCCTGCATTTATTTTTACTATTTTATTTTATTTACTCTTGCCAATTTCAATCTAAATCCTTCTAACTTGACGATTTACAATTTATGGTGTAATTTTTATTGAATGAATAAATTAATCAATGATCTATTAGTATAAATTCCGGCATGAAACGAAAATCACCAACTGGACAATTGTCGATGACAGGTGACAATTCGAACTGCGATGCGTGGTCAATATGAAGCCAATCAGCGTAGATTCTTGTCTGCTGAGCTGCCCGTCTGGCAGCTCGCCCTTTCCGGTAAGCTGTAAAAGCCGTCTGAGGCTAACAGCAAAGTCCATTCGAAAAAGAAAAAGATTCTTGTCGAGTTTGTAATGCAAACAGAATTGTGACATGTCACCGACAATAATTGTCGAGATGGTGAAGTAGTCTGAACGTCAAAGAGACAAACGGAATTCCCATTCCATACGCAAATTACCTAACCATTACGTTTAGAAGCGTAATTTCAATTTCCACCTCATTGTCAACACAAACTTACCTTGTTTCAAACTTACCTTTGAACTTGAGTAGACCACACACACTGAAGGAATGCGGTGCCTGCTAAGCGGGCACCCTTATATACCAACCTGACAGTAACATTAATATTCAACAAAATGTCAGGATGTATACCTGTTAAGTTTCGCTAATGTGTTATGAATGTAACCTTGGCCGTGCATGTTATGGAAATAATTGATGTGAAATTTGTTTTGATTCTCGCAAATAATAGGGTTTTGTCGTCGTAATCTCCAGCGTACAAATCTTAGGGCTTGGTCGTTCTCACCCACCATAAGCGACGGACAGCGGCCAGTCGCCGCGGCGTATATATTTCAAATAATAACCTAACCTAAATTTCATTTTAGATACAGGCTTTTTTTGCTGACTGTACTTTTTGTTGACTGTACTTGCATTGTCATCCGTCCTACATATGTGAACCAAATTTCAAGTCAATCAGGCCAACCGTTGAACAGGTCCCTCCTTTGGAGACGGTCCTGGATACATAATCAGAATTCTACTACCAGATTATTGTACTATTGTCATCTGACTTACACGTGTATGCAACATGTCAGCTTAATCGGATGAAGATGCTTCAAAATTGCGGAGGCGGGCGCGGAGGTGAAGGCACAATTTCTTGCGGAAGTTCCGCAGTAATGGAGGCGGACATTTGAAATTTACCATGAGCTTTTCGGTGAAGGAAAACGTCTTCAGGAAACCTGCACACATCTGCGAAGCAATTCAATGGTGTGTGTGAAGACTGTGAAGTTCGCAATCCGCACTGGGCCCGCTTGGGAACTATAGCTTCAGCCCTCTCATGCTGAGAGGAGGCCTGTGCTCAGCAGTGGGACGTATATATGCTGGAGATGAGTCATTCGTGCCGGCTCCTGCGCATCCATCTATATGTCCTTGTACAACTAGCACACGTGTCGTGATTTGTTTTCAAGCTGACTCTAAACAAATGAAGTGTGATCTGGCGCCGGCAGGGTGCGTCGGTTTCGATGTTCCACGTGGTTTCATCGGGGGTGACAGGTTAAGTGAACACGCCAGCGCGGCGCCTTTGCTTTAGACGTAGGTATTTAGGGCTGAATCCACGAGCAGGGGTGAAGTCAATAGCGAGGGAGCGAGTCAAAATGCTAAAGATTAAAAATGTATAATGGGTCAATCATAACAGCTATGGTTCAAAATATAAGATCACTTAGAATTTTATTGTTCCGGAATAATTAAGCAGATGGTTGGGTTATTTTTCTTAACACCCCTGCAAAAATATTTCAGGCATTGACTTACGATAAACAATTGTTGTTTATCGTAAGATTTCAGGATTTTATAGTTTTGTGGTTGAAAAAGGTTTCCTTGAGTTGGCCGATATTCAAATCATAGCTTAGTGTATGGCGTCAAAAGGAGTAACTTTTGAATTGGAAATTACGATGAAAAACCTTAAGTGTTTAATACATTACTGATCTTTTTTTTATGTGAATAGGAAGGCAAACGAGCAAGTGGGTCACCTGATGGTAAGCGATCACCACTGCCCTTAGATGAAATGCCTCTTGTGCCCGTAATTTTGCCCGGCTGTCTTACTCTCCACACCGGAACACAGCAGTGCAAGCACTGCTGCTTAGCGGCAGGATTAGCGGGTAAGATGGTGGTAGCGATCCGGACGGACCTTGCACAAGGCCCTACCACCCGCAAAATTTCTAATCTCACATTTCTAATCTATTTTCATGTCTGTGTTTTATATTTCACTAGCTTCTGCCCGCGACTTCGTCCTCGTAGAATTAGCAATAAACTGTAATTACCTATCTATTCTGTTGGTTGTGTGTAGGTATGTTGTGATTTTTTTTAAGAAAAAAAAGTCGAGCGTGAGTCGGATTTAGGTGTTGACATGTCAAATTCATGTTTTACTGACTCGATTGCGATGATTTTTTTGTGAGTTGTTGTGTGTATGCTAAATATGATTGTAGTAAAACGGTCAAGTGTGATAAGCGTTCGCTTTTCTAGATCCTCAGATGTCGATTTAGAAATCAATCGGGCCAATAAGTAAAGATTTCGAAATGGCGGCCATTTTTCCATTTTTCATAACGGATTCATGCTTAGTGACCACCCGGTTCCTCAGATATCAATTTTGAAAACAATCCGCCCAAAAACTAAAAATTCAAAAATTGCGCCATTTTTAAAAATTTTGTCAACGGATTCATACTTATTGACCACATGGACCCTCAAATATCGATTTTGAAAACAATCGGCCCACAAACTAAAGATTTCAAAATGGCAGCCACTTTTAAAAATTTTGACAACGGTTTCATGCTTGAGGACCATTTGGACCCTCAGATATCGATAAGATGTCAGTAGAAAAACTAAATCAAAATGGCGGCCACTTTTTAAATTTTTGACAACGGATTCATGCTTGAGGACCACTCGGACCCTCAGATACCTATCGATTTTGAAAGTTATCGGTCGAAAAACTAAAAATTTCAAAATGGCGGCCACTTTTAAAATTTTTGACAGCAGATTCATGCTTGAGGACCAGTCGGACCCTTAGATATCGATTTTGAAAGCAATCGGTCGAAAAACTACTTATTATGTACCTTTACCGCAGAAAGAAGAAGAAAGAAAGCAAAGGTTAACTTTCACACTCAAAACGCCAATTAACGTATTAAAGGACTATTTATTCCTTTGTACTTTATTGGGTTACGCAGGTATGATAAATTAAAACATGAACTTGATCCCTTAACACGGTAAAACAGTTCTAAATTTCCACCGTCAGTTAATACAACCCCCAGGACAATTAAAGTTAACTTTCACACTCAGAGACGTCAATTAAGTTCTAATAATCATAATATTAACTGATTTCTCCGAGAACGGTACACGCAACAATTTATACGTTGCAACTCTAGGCAGCTACGACCTTTAACATGTTTATAGCTATCCCGCGGGAACTATGCAATTTTCCGGGTTAAAAAGTATAATGCCTATGTTTTAATCTAGGGTACCTACCAGCTAGCTTCGTTCCAAATTTTATCCAAATCCATCCAGTCGTTTTAGCGTGAAGAAGGAACAAACATACACACTCACTCACATCGTCACAAAATTTCGCATTTATAATATTAGTAGGATATAAACCTTCCTCTTGAATCAGTCTATCTATAAAAAAACCGCATCTAAATCCATTGCGTAGTTTTAATGATCATGCATACATAGGAAAATACAGATAGCGGAAAGCGAATTTGTTTTATAATTATATATTGATAACAATTTATAATCTTATTGTCACCCTTTTAGAAAGGAACACGCGCGTCCATACTAACTATCTCGATCGGCTCGCTTTTCAGCTGCGAGTACTCGGTCCTGTTTAAATAGTACGTCCATGGATTGAGTTTTCAAACATGACTGTGTCAAAATAAAGTGTAATTTTAATCAAAAGCACTAAGGCGTATTGATATCAACATCGAAGCAAATCACCCCCAAAACAACTGTAGGCTGCTGGGGTACGTTCTTCGGTAAAAACACACCTTCGTAACACGTATGCACAGTTTAAGATTAATTTACATAGAACCTTTTTAATACTAAAAACAAAGACACGTGACCTAGTCGCGAGATGCGTGCAGACTGCCGGGGCACACAGCCATCGGCCTCTGGCGCAAAGTGAGGGAAATTTACCCTCAAAACTGAATATTTCTTAAAACTAAAAGAAAAGGGTAGGTCCATGTGAGCACGTCGTCAACAACAACAACTTTGTACCCCTTTTAAACCCCGTCAGGGGATGAATTTCAAGAAAATACGAAACACGTATTCCATCAATTCTGTTAAAGAATGTTTATGCAAAATTTGAAGTAGATCGGATCAAGGAATCACGTCGCCCCATACAAACTTTGGACCCCCATTTAACCCCTTTAGGGGTCGAATTTCCAAAAATCCTTCCTTAGTGGATGCCTACATTGTATAAGGTATCTGTGTGCAAAATTTCAAGTCTCTAGGTCCAGTGGTTTGGGCTGGGCGATGATCAATTAATGAGTGAGTCAGGACTTTGCCTTTTATATATATAGATTTTTGTACAATTGTGTGTACCTATCCTCTATTTCTGTCTTTCAAAATAGAATAAATGTCTTCTTTCTTTCTTTTCTTTCTTTAATCTAACTAACTCAACTTCCTGCTGGAATATTCTGGAACAATTCTAAAAGACCTTCTGTATATCTATTGCTTTGTCCTGAATGACTGACTGACTGACGGATCATTGCACAGCCTAAACCGGTGACCGTAGAGACCTGAAACTTGGAGGATGTGTTCTTTGTTGTTTGTATGACGTACCTCTAGGCAACCGATAAGAAAGGATTTTCCTAAACAGCCAAACTGTGAAGCTATGCAGAAAAGCGAAGCGAGGATACGCAAAGGGCTTTTTTCAGACCGCAATAGTTTGCACGATGCACACTTTATTTGGCTTGCACTTGACCAATATTTTTTCATTATGCACCAGTGCGGTCGTTCTAAAAGTTTCTTTTTATTAAAAAAAGACTTCTCACACCACTTGCTCGACAATGACTAATTATATAGCATGTAAACCTTACTCAAAGTAACTCATTATAGCCCTTGGCTCTAGCCAGTTAGTAATACGAATCTCACTTCTCTTAGTTCTTATTGTTATACACTTAAAGTCTAATTTGGTAAAAATCGCACGGCTCCGAATATCGAGATGGCCATGCCACCAGCCGCAGCGCCACCAACACGACGACCACCACCACCGAAACAAATTTCAAATAAAACAAAAGCCGCGAGCCTTTTCTGACGCTGTAATTATAGTTAGGTACGCATTAGAACTGCTAAGATTCCAAATAAAAATATTAATTATCATTACACAACTGGACCAATGTCTCAAATATAATTTTTTACTTTTAATTCTGTTTTACTGTTGTTTTAATTACATTATTTTTCTAGTTGCCTTGGTTTTTATTGTCTCGCAAAAGGTGAGAAAAGTAGAGTATACTCTTCGGGGATAAAACTGTTTGTCTTGGGTGCGCTTAAATTCTTCGCTCCTCTCAGGACTCATCTTAATTCCCTCGCTACGCTCAGGAATTAACTCATAACACCCTCGCTTCGCTCAGGAGTTAAATCTGGAGTCCTTCGCTGCGCTCAGAATTCAATATCGCGCCCGTGACATAATACAGTGCTTTATCCCCTCGGTGTACAATCTACTATTTTTACTTTTAATTCTGTTTTACTGTTGTTTTCATTAAATTCTTTTTCTAGTTGCCTTGGTTTTTATTGTCTCGCAAAAGGTGAGAAAAGTAGAGTATACTCCTCGGGGATAAAACTGTTTATGTCTTGGGTGCGCTTAAATTCTTCGCTCCTCTCAGGACTCATCTTAATTCCCTCGCTACGCTCAGGAATTAACTCATAATTAAATTTAGAGTCCTTCGCCGCGCTCAGGATTCAATATCGCGCCCGTGACATAATACAGTGCTTTATCCCCTCGGTGTACAATCTACTATTAAATGGGCCAGATTACTAATGCAAAACCTTGCTACTCCAGATAAAAAAAAAATAACCTTGCTACTTTACGTCTTTCCTGATTATATTTATAAATAACCTCATTTCAGTTTAACAGCCAGTTACTTTTTATTTCAGTTTCTAAACGAAAAACAACTGTCATTTTGACAACAGACAGTTGGGCCGTACGTGGGTCATATGACGTCTAATGCGACAATGAGAATTGAATTCTAAAACCATCGGACAACGTCTACTTTCAGTTTTAAAACACGGATAGCGGAGCAACGCTAATGTACGTACATGCGTGCGGAGCCTGTGAACCAAATATAGACTGTTTTGCGTTGAAATAAGGATATAAATGTTGTTAACGACGAAAAAGATGATGAAACCGTCTAACGTTTCCCAATGTGACATTGACAGAAGAAACCGTAAGGCGAAGGTGTAACGAAATCTAAATATTTATTTGGGACGAAATGAAAGTTCGAAGCGGGCCAGCCAGTCGTTATAACTATTTACCGGCGCACAGTCCCGTTAGAAAACATACTTATACTGCTAATAACCACGTATTTGTTAACACTAACACCTAAAGATGTTTGATATAAATATAATCGATTTTTTATTTCTAAGCCTAGCGTTTATGGTAACGTGTACGGGATTTTTAATCAACAATTTCGAGAGCTACATGCCCGCGTTTGTGATGAAAGGATTTAAGTACGGTTGCTTCGCGTACCAAGGGTCGGGAGGCAATTTCTTGGACGCCATAGAAATATCCAAGTCGTATTACAGGCACTTTTATTCAACATCTACGCTGCTTAACGCGGTTACGTTGTTCTACATGTTTTTAGTGTATTACCTGGACTTTGGTGTGAATAAATATATTTGGGCAGTTCTGAGGTGGATCTTGGAACGAGATCAACCTGCCGGTGAGTTTTTAAGTTTTAATTTTTTTTTTAATTTACATATTAATTGTTTAACAAAGCGATATAGTTATGTAATTTCAGATAAATATAAAATAAATACATAAGCAAAACCTGAAGTATGAACCTGAAGTAATAAATGTCCAAAAAGGCTGTTATGATTATGACATACATTTATGACACTTTTTAATACTCAAATAAAATTAACAATCGTTTTAGAAATGCTTTAATCGTGTAATTATTTTCCAGTGTCGGTAATGGCAGCTCTCATCGCAATGTCCCTGTTGACAATACAATGTGCCCGGAGGTTCTACGAGACCCACTATTTGCAGGTGTTTGCTAAGAATAGCAAAATGAACCTGACCCACTATACGGCTGGTATAGCGCACTATTTGGGCTGCACCATAACTATACTTGGCGCCGCTCCTTTGTTTTGTGGTAAGAAACTGATGGGTTGTATGTTGAAAATCATAAGCCCCTAGAAAGTCGGCTACCTCTGCTTGAAACTCCATAAGTAAAACGACTAGGCTTCCAAGGCATGGTATTATAAATGAAATTTTTATTTATCATTCTTTCAGAATTTGAATTTTCAATGTTGATTATTTTATAAACAAAACTTACTTTGACAGGATCCCAAAACAGAGATAGCATTACATGGAACGACACCTGGACCAAATACATATCCGTACCCTGCATACTTATATTCATGTGGGCGTGGTACGAGCAATACCGAAGCAACGTCATCTTTGCCAATCTTCGTAGAGACAAGAAGTCGGGTGCGGTGGTAACAGAAGATCATGGGATACCGCACGGAAGGAAGTTCGAGTTGGTATCCAGTCCGCATAGAATGTGTGAAGTCATAATATACACGGTTCTAGCGTTTCTGGTGCCAACTAAGACCTATTTCTGCATCTACGCTTGGGTTCTTGCAAATCAGGTAAGTTACAATTAAATTGAATTTGCATGTTCATCGAATAAGTCAAATTGTGTCATAAGATTTAATTTTATGTTCATTGGTTAACTGATTTAACCGATAAATCGCCTTTGCCCTCTAAAAGACAGAGATCCCTTAACTTCCATACCCAAAGGGTAAAAAAGGGAGTCTATTACTAAGACTGCTGTCTTACCAGTGCGTGTGCGTTCTGCGTCTGTCACCAGGCTATATCTCATGAACCGTGATAGACAGTTCTGTTGTCAGTTGAAATTTTCACAGATGATGTATTTCAGTTGCCATTATAGAACAACAAATAATATACTAAAAACAGAATATTTTTATCACTGTCTAAGTATATCAGTAACCAGTAACCAACATAAAAAAATTACCACACACTGCACACATTTTTATTTAAGAGCAGGGCTCTTAACACTGGATTTTATAATAAACTTGCCGAATTTGTACGGAACCGTCGGTGCGTGAGTCTGAATCGAACTTGGCCGGTTTCTTTATACAATCTATTGTAGTGTATAAGTATAAGTAAGTACCTATGATTAAAAGATATTGAAGGTGTGCATGTCATTTGATGCCTGATTAGCCGCGTATTCACTGAGCGAGCCGCCTCGCGCGGCAGCTTCGTGAGGCAAATCCTCGGTCAGTCAGGACGTGCCTCGCCCGAGGCAAACGCATGTCCTGCCTCGGGCGAGCGTGCCTCGACCCAAGCCGAGCGGTGTCGGTTTTTGTCTATGCTCAAAGGCGCCTCAGCACGTTTGCCGCGCTCACTCAGGACGGTTGTGTTTTGTCTCGCTTGTTCGTCGCATGTTAGCGTCATGGATAAAGAGCGGTGTCTTAAATTAATACAACTATATGGTGAATTATGGTGGTACAACGATTATGGGATGCGCAATGTCCCGATTATACAAATAGAGGAGGAGGTGAATACGCGGCTAATCAGGCATCAAATGACATGCACACCTTCAATATCTTTTAATGATAAGTACTTACTTATACTTATACACTACAATAGATTGTATAAAGAAACCGGCCAAGTTCGATTCAGACTTACGCACCGACGGTTCCGTACAAATTCGGCAAGTTATTATAAAATCCAGTGTTAGCAGAGCCCTGCTCTTAAATAAAAATGTGTGCAGTGTGTAGTCATTTTTTTATGTTGGTTACTGGTTACTGACATACTTAGACAGCGATAAAAATATTCTGTTTTTAGTATATTATTTGTTGTTCTATAATGGCAACTGAAATACATCATCTGTGAAAATTTCAACTGACAACTGTCTAACACGGTTACGGACTAAGAGAAGATGCGTGGAGAAATATTTGCGCGCAATGCTGCCTCAGCCTCACCGCGGCTCAGCTTTGCCGCGCGAGGCAGCCTCGATCAGTAGGATTTCTTGCATGAGGCTGCCTCGCGCGGCAATCGTTGCGCGGCAAACGTCCGAGGCTGCCTCGCGAGGCGGCTCGCTCAGTGAATACGCGGCTATTAACTATTTTGTTTTTTTTTTCAGATTTTGACAGCAAAACAAGCTGATGACTGGTACAAGGTGACATTTAAAACTTATCCAAAGAACAGGAAGGCTATATTTCCATATTTACTGTAAGACTGAATGTTTTAACATACATAATATTTTAGTAGAAACTAGTTTGTATGTTTAACATGGACTTAGGAGGCTTCAAATATTATTTATTTTAATTTGACGGTTTTTATTAGCGTTAATATTGACAACTAATAATTATTCCATTCACATACAGGATGGAACAGCCATGACATACATACACAATGAAATTGTCTATTCTGGCGTAACAATTTACCATTATAAAGACTGCCTGTCGAATATCAATATTTAAAATGAAATAAATAATAAATGTTTCCGTTTTATTATTATTTAAATGTTCAAGATTGTTGAAGATATTTAGTTAATATTTTTGTGCGTTTTGACAACTGAAATGTTAATAATTATTGTTACAGTTTAAATTAGGTCCCTAATGTGCCTTTAATAAGTCGGGGTGACGGCATCAGTGTTGGACACTAAGCTGACAAGCGCCAGTATTGGACACTTCGTTCTTAATTTAAAGATGATATGGTTTTAAATTGACTGTTGTTAAATAAATGACTATGCCTTAGTGTCTTTTAAATAAGAGTTATTGTGCATTATTGGGTCATGTCCATTACTGGTTCCGTCACAGACTTGTTCTGTTATATACTTGGATGTACAGTCAGCATCATATTATATTTATAGCCAAAGGGTATGATTAGACAGGTTTGCAATAGAGTTTACCTACTTACTTACATACACGGATGCGTGCCAAATATGAGGCTACCTTTTTCTATTTTTACTGTAATCAGCATGATTTATTTATAATATTTGAGACAAGCGAGACTAGAACGGCTTTGCATTTCTTCTCTCGTGAGTGAGTGAAGACTGATCAGTCCGTGTAAATTTTACAATACAATACAATACAAATACTCTTTATTCTTTTAATTTTAGCTTGTTCTTCGTACATAACCATAATGTAACTACATTACCAGCACTGGTAAAACCAATATTGGATAATTAATTTGGATTAATTTAGGTTTAGGTGCGACAGGGTTGCCCAAGGCCAAGCCTAAGTCGCGAGCATGTTTGTTTTACTTTAGAAATAGTCTTTTTTTTACCTTAGAATGTTCTAGTAATGTAACTTGGTTATTTACGAAGAAGAATCGTAAATTTTTGAGCTTTGCTATATTTGGTGCTGAGTATACTTCATAATTTATTTATTTATCACAGTTTTATAAATGTTATCATAAGATTAAGAGAAATTTATACTAGGGTCGAGTGCCAAACCAAATAAGTAAATTATGATAGCAGATTTTATTTTTCAGAAAATGGTTAGGAACATTAAAAAGAAAAATTAAAAGAACTCAGTTTTTTATTTCCGCCTTACTATCGTACCTATTAATAGGTATGTAAATTTTAAATACAATTCAAATATTTCACTCTTGTACACACTCCTATTGCAAAATACTTAAAAATATCTCACTGCGCCTCCTTACTTGAATAGGAAACTGAAACAAAGAAACAAATCAGAAATTAAATTAAATTATGTATTTCGCAAGAACATACGAGGTGCGGTCCAAAAGTTTCTGGCTGGAGAAATATGGCGGTTTAATAATAAAAATAAAAGGTGTCATTGTGATTGTCATTTATTCTGCTTGTTTGTGTATAGTTTTGAAGTTTCTGTTGGTTGTGGTTTTGATTTGACGGCGTTTAGAACAATAGGAAGTCTGAAAGTTTTTGAAATGTTTAAGTTGGAATATCGTTCCGTGATCAAGTTCTTGACAATGGAAGGGATCAGCCCGACCGATATAAAAAAAAGGTTAGATGCTGTGTACGGAGATACCTCACCGTCATTTTCCACCATTAAAGAATGGAGTAAGCAGTTTCATCTAAGGCGGGAGTCGGTTGACGACGAACCTCGCTCCGGCCGGCCTGTGGAAGCACTCACCGTGGACTGCGTCAAATTAGTGGAAAAGGAAGTTCTGAGTGATCGAAGACTGAAGACTAAAGAAATAGCGGCAAGGACAGGGCTTTCGAAAACTTCAGTTCTTAGGATTCTCCATGAACATCTTCACGGATCAGGAATACCACGGTAAATGGTAGCTACTACGCCACCCTTATTGAGCAGTTACGAGAGGCGATCAAGCAGAGGCGTCGTGAAAAACTTAGCAGAGGTGTTCGGCTTCTCCACGACAATGCACCCGTTCACACTGCTTCCATTGTCGAGGCTGCTGTAGCAAAATGTGGCTTCGAGGAAATTCGCCACCCACCTTATAGTCCCGACCTGGCCCCGAGTGACTATTATTTGTTCTCGAAAGTTAAGCAAGACTTGAGGGGGAGAAGATTTTCTTCAGATGATGAAGTGACCCGTGCGTTTTACGCCCATTTTGAGGACAAAACTTCGGAGTATTTTTATAAAGGGATAGAAATGCTTATTAAGAGATCTGAAAAGTGCGTTGAAATAGACGGAGACTATATCGAAAAATAAAAAAGTTTTGTAAATATATTTACATCTTTTCTTTGTTAGGCCGGAAACTTTTGGACCGTACCTCGTACATAGGTATTAGGCGTGATTATGATAGAAATAAAGTAGATTCTTCTACAGGGTGTATCAGATACCACCTAACAATAATCAACTGGGGTATATAACCATAGCTACAGAAGCTAAAAAAAAAATTGGAGTAAATTTTTTTTTTATATTTTCTATAGGAATGGTAGTATTAACTGTAATCATTCCTATAGTAAAACATAAAAAATTCTTACTCCAATTTTTTTTTAAATATTTTTTTTAGCTTCTAGCTATGGTTATATACCCCAGTTGATTATTGTTAGGGGCTATCTGATACACCCTGTATTTCCTCTTACAAGGCGATACTTAGTATAAAGAGTGTGGCACAGAATGGCAAAGAAAAGAAGTAGTAGGCGATACTATGGTTTGTTCCAATCCATTTTCAAGCTTTTTTTGTAAACAAACAAGCTCCCTACCCCAGTTATACTCTTGTATTTGCATGTCTTGCAAAAATAAATAAACATCTTTCTTTCTTACAAAGGCATTAGATTTAAACGGTTAAGGCGCATAACGTCCCAACCGCATAATGTCCCTTTCCTAAATACCCCCTACGCAAAACGACCCTTCTGCAAAAGGGCCCGTTCGCAAAACGTCCCTTCACATAAATAAAGTCCCGGTCGCAAAACGTCCCTTTCGCAAAATGACCTGTTCGCAAAACGACTGAGTGGATATGTGAAATCCCCATTCCACACTAATGTAATGTAGGTATTATTATTGGCCATCTCTTATCCCATGAGAATACTCCTAGTTTCTACTGAAACAAGCTTTTTCCAGACGGGACATTTTGCGAATGGGTCATTTCGCAGACGGGACGTTTTGCGAAAGGGCCGTTATGCAGTAAGGACTTTCAGCGAAAGGGGCTTTCTCAGAAGGGACGTTTTGCGAAATGGGTGGGACCTTTTGAGAAAGGGACGTTCTGCGAATGGGGTATTTTACATAAGGGACCATTTGCAGAGAAGACGTTTTGCGAATGGGACGTAATTTTGGTGAAGGGACGTTTTGCGAGTGGGACGTTATGCGCCCAAACCATTTAAACGGAGGATACAATACGAACCTGTAAGGATACCCCTGCGTCTTCGCTCTGAACACGGACAGGAGCAGCGAAAAGAAAACGCACACCAACACAAGCCCGACCACGGATTGGAACCGCCTTCTCTTTCCCTCCGCCTGGCTACGGGATGCTTCTGTGCTCTTCACGCCGCCAGCGGCCTCGATCATCAATATCATGCCTACTACTACCGCCCCATCTGATTATGAATTAAGGTTGATTTCAAGCTGATTGGGAACATAACCCTGTCTATTATAGACTAGCTTCTGCTCGCGACTTCGTCCGTGTAGAATTAGCAATTTACATGTTTATCGCTATCCCGCGGGAACTATACAATTTTCCGAGATAAAAGTAACCTATAATCTGGCCGGTGATTTTCTCAACAGATTAAGTAATTAAGTTTGCATTAAAATCCGTTCAGCCGTTTTCACGCGATGCGCTCGCAAATATACAAATAGATAAACAGAAAAAAATTCAAAAAAACTGTTGGAACATGTTCGTTATCTATTCTAAGTATACCCAGACAATTTTTTTTTTATGTCTTCCATGTACAGTTTCATTAAATGTATAGATACATCATATTAATCACGTCTTTATCCTTATGGGGTGGACAGAGCCCGCTTCGTGAATTCTGACGGCCAAGCCAGCATTACTGAGCGAGTGCTTTTTATCACTACTATTAATTAGTGAAGAGTCGTCAACGGTGGAACAGTCAACCATTAACTGTTAAACCTTTTCGTCGTCACGTC
Source organism: Pandemis heparana (assembly GCA_963854515.1). Taxonomy (NCBI): domain Eukaryota; kingdom Metazoa; phylum Arthropoda; class Insecta; order Lepidoptera; family Tortricidae; genus Pandemis; species Pandemis heparana. The sequence goes on along the minus strand of OY978012.1, from coordinate 15,219,501 downwards.
AAATACAAGAGTCGTCACCCATACGCCAGACTTCTTTATTGCGAGCCTTAAGTTGAACCTAAACATAATTAAACGAAAGTTGCTTTTGCATTGAAGTAATATACGTATTAGTGTCCGACCGAAATTTCGGTTTCGGTTTCGGCCAATTTCGGCCAAAAAAGTGATTTCGGCCGAAGTTTCGGTTTCGGCCAGAATCCGGCCGGGCCGAAATTGCTTCGCGGCCTCTCGCGGCTCTCACATCGGGAGCGCTCGGCTTAATTCGGGCACGCTCGGCCGGGTAGGTATAGGTAATGCATCGGCGGCTGGCCCAGCTGAGACCAGCGACAGTATGCAGTATGCATGCAGTTTTATATTTTGTTTAATAAAAAAAGTAACTGTTCTCATACAAGAAATCCTTGCAGTAATTTTGAATATTTTGTTTGATATGATACGTAATCAAAAATTTCGGTTTCGGTTTCGGCCGAAATCAGAAAAAAACCGAATATTCGGTTTCGGTTTCGATTTCGGCTAAAAATCGTGTTTCGGTCGGACACTAATACGTAGGTATATATGTCGTCGGCGTCGAAAAGGCTAACAGCTGTCTCCTTTAACAACACGAGATCTATAAGAATAATTGACCGTCAAATCACGTTTCGTCGATAGTTTTAGAAAAAGGATACTCAAAATGGCTACAATGTAGCTCTCCAAAACAAACTGCCCGTGCGATCCTCCATTGATATAAACTGGACCATTCTTGCTCCTATGGAAGAACGGTGGCCCTCGGATCTGGTTCCACATCTGTCCGGAGACCATGGCGAAACAAAAGAATACCGCCGCCACCGCCCACATCTGCTTGTTGTAGAGGAACTCGAGGTTGTTCCGTCTGAGATACAGGAAACCAGCTACCAGGATGAAGAGCATGGAAAACGCGACCGCGCCAGAGTAGTTAGGGGGACGGAAGATGCGTATCTGGAAATAAACACATTAGAATTAAAAACAAACTATTTTGGAGATGTTTCTTCTTTTAGTAGGCTTTTGGTTTTTTTGTAAGATATAGAATTTTTCATTCTTATTACCGGTGATTACGGCCTTTTCTTTGATATTTTGTGAGTTAAATTTCAATGGGATCTCTCAATTTGTTAGACACATAACTAACTGCAGTCAACTTTGTCTGCGCAGAATTAAATATAGCCTTTGACAGTTACGCATAATGTAAATCTGTTCAGTAGTTCCAGAGATACCCCCTAGAACCTCACAAACTATCTCATCATAATTTAAATATAGATTTATGTTATCTGTCTGTATAGCCCTTTTTCTGGGTAATCGCTACATAGTATGTATAAAATAAAGTCTGTCTGTCTGTCCCTATATATGCTTATATCTTCAAAACTACGCAACGGATTTTGATGCGGTTTTTTTAATAGATAGTGATTCAAGAGGAAGGTTTATATGTATAATAATTCAGTGCGGGCAGAAGCTAGTGAGTTATAAAACTGAGTCATCACAATAAGTCTCCTTGGCTGCTCCAAATCTACTTTTATGATATGAATGAAACTAATGGTACTAAGCAATAAATTATGTAAATTGCAATTTGTTTGTATTTTAGGAAGCCAAACAAAACTTAAAAAATAACCTATTACCTTGTAATTGAAGCAATCATTTTAACTCTAGTTTCTTGCCAGAAATGCTTTTTTAATTTCATTTTGTTCTAATTTGTTTGTTTTTGTTTTTTGTTGTGGAGGTCGAGAGGAGAGGCCTTTGCCCAGCAGTGGGACACTTCCATAGGCTATTAAATGATGATGATGATGACGTTCTAATTTACTCATAATATATGGCAATCTTTTTTCAAAACATAACCAGTCTATCAACATTCCTTACGTACCTGTACGTCAGTCCTGTCCTGAATCCACTTGGCAATAGCTTCGGCATGGATCCCAGCTCGTTCAAAGTCCATAGAGTCAGCAGGCTTGGGCTTCCCCTTTGCGGGGAAGTGCATGATGACTGGAGCAGTGTTAAGACGTAACTGGAATATAAAAATGCAATCCACTTACATTACCATTCGAGATTCCAGCTTTCACGGCATTTGATGCCCAGTAGTTCAATATAAACAACTGAAACCTTCCTTCTCATTTCATCTTCATCATTGTATCTCGTAACCCTTGATTAGGGGCATAGGGTTCTTATAATGTACTTTACACTTGAGATGAACCTACGGCACAACTTCTGGCTCTTGCCAGCTAATATCACCACTCTAAATATAATTTCAAGTAACCGGGTATCAAGCCTAATGTGCAATTAAAATTGACTCAAGAACTTTTCAACAGACTTCTTACAGATACATATTCACTACACCATGTCAATACATCTACTTTTGATCATTAATCTTCTTGATATGGCAGGTGACTCGGTTCTGGCCACTTTAACACCGTAGATTTGTAAAGTCGTCTGTAGCTTAGTAAACTCAATTTAAAGTTGAAAATTGCCAAAACCAGGCCCATGGCCAGAATTGAGGCACCTGCCCTAACCCTAATGCGCTTATACATGGCGTATCAGGCAAGCTAATAGGGTCTCAGAAAGATAGTTCACAAGTGAATTACGTACCATTTGGAAGATGTCAGATCCTTCATCAAAATCGACCATACCGAAGAACAGCTTGTTGTTATAGGACGGAGAGAACCTGAACGAGTTAGCTACTATCAAGTATTCGTCGTAAACATGCTGGCAAATCGCGCAGCGTCGAGAAGGCGCCATGGCAGTAAACATGACGATGAATGAATAGTCCCTAGGTGGAGATTTCACGTAGTCCTTAAACTTATTAACGTTTAACGGGATAATGGACTTCTTCGCAGTCATATCGGTCAACTGCTGTACCTTCTCTTCCAACTGAAAATAAGAAATAACGTGAGTTAAGTTGAGCAAAAATACAATGCCGGTTCGACGAAGCATGCCGAGATAAAACTTACCCCCTTGGCGCGAGTTTGCGCTTCGCCCTTGTAATACGTCAGTATTATCATAAAAAACAATAATCCTTTGTACTTCATCGTGGCTTAATTGAAATATTCGAGAAATAAATAAGTAATTTTCAGTTTCAGCCAACTCAAATCGTGAGCTGTCAAAATCAAACGTCAAAAGAAAACTGTGACGTGTTCCTGGCGTTCACGAAGCAAGCTAATCATAATCACATAGAGATAGACTTCTATCGTGCTTCTATCTGCATGACTGTGTAAACTGGGCTTTAAGTATGGCTGGTATGGCTAAGTATTTGAACTCTCCGAAATTTGAACTGACCGAACGAAAAAGTTTTTTGTTTTTTTTACGATGAGGAAAATAGACAAGTGGCCACCACTACCCATGGACACCTGCAACATCAAAGGATTGCAGATGCTTTGCCAGCAGTTATTGCCCGTGGTCCAGTTTGTCCTCCTGGTATTCAACGATGGCATAGGGCAAAAATAGAGTACATCTCATTTGCTGTGCCAGTAATTTCACCGGCTACCTACTCTCCACGCTGAATGTGTTAACGCTCTTAGCAGGTAGGCAAGTTACCTAATGTTCACCATCCCCAAAACTTCAATTTGAAACTTTTATTCAACTTGATTAAGGCAGGGTTTATTGACTCTGTATACAGTTTGATCAAAATCGAAGTCACGTTTGAACTTAGGTACTTTTGAGCTATATTTTCAAATACTTACCCACACCCTCATCCAGGCTTCTAAGGACTTCTCCAATGCAGTCCCTAAGTAATGTCAGCAACGCAACAGGTCGGAGCAAATTATTTAGCGCTTTCAACCAACCACCTAATGCACAACTAGTTCTTATAATATAATATAGGTTCGGTATCTTCAAACGACCGAAGGGCAAACCCATCCACATCCTGGTGGAGTATACTTAATTAATTAGGCATTTTTAAAACATGAGTTGGTCCATGAGGAAAGTATGAAGACCAACTAAGCCGGCGGTACTCGGGTTTTTGGTTACTATAACTATAACGTGCAGTTTCGGTTACAGCACGCAGACGAGTTCCACGTAGAGATGGTGCGTATTTACGTTACCAGGTTTTGATACCAGGTATTTCCTTGCAAGTATACCAACCAGGTACCGACCTAATATACTTGCAAGACTTAAAAGTATTTCTCTATAACGTATACTGTCCCTTCAAAGTATGAACTACTACGTCGAACTCGAACGTCGAACGATCAGATTGTATTTAGTACGTGAAATAAAATACTTTCAAAGTATTTTACGTCTTGATTGGAATATTTTGAATCTTATCTCTGAATAATAACAAGGTTTAAACTTGCAAGGAAGCAAGTATTCGACTCCTTGCGTTGGACAGAAAATACTTTGAAAGTATTTTGGTACCTGGTATGAGAAGGTGGACGTACTTTTAAGCCCTGGTACGCGATTTAGCAAGTACATATAACCCATCTCTAGTTCCACGATGGTGCGTGGAATCTGGCCTTATACTCTGAAATTCGATTTTCGAAGTTCGTTTCATTCCGTTCCGTTCTCACTAATAGTTATTAATTTGAGAGTGAAAGGGACGGTGTGATACGAACTTCGAAAATCGGATCTCGGAGTAACCCCTCAGCTTCCGATGAATTTTCAAAACAAAAAACTTTATGAAACCCAACACACAGTATACAGTCAAGGGCAAAAATAGTGGATTGGCGCAATTGTAAAAATATATATATTGTATCAACCCTATTGCTAAATTAATAGGTAATGTAATGTATATATATTTTTAGGATTTCTGTGGTGCACACAATGGTGACCTTGACTGTACAACCGCAACCACCCCGAGATTACACATTGGTCAGTAAATGTTTGTGTAAGTTTCCCAAGAGTGGCAGAAATATTGCCGTGCGTAAGTTATAGAAAACTCGGGTACGTATTAAATTAAAATATACGTGCCGGCACGTAAGTCTAGCGATGACGAGTTACGTGGAGGGGATCTGCGCACCCACGCATACCGTATTTTATACTTCTGCGCATACAAGGTCATCGTTAGACTTACGTGCCGGCACTTAGACGTTAAGTTAGAATTGCATAATGAGTCAACTTATACTTATGCAAAAAACCGGGTCAATTTTCATACAACTCTCTTGACCAGGATTCTTTGATCCCGAGTATGTATAGTTATCAAAAACTGCATTTATTTTGACCTATTTATGCATTTCAAACTTAAGCCGAATTTACATTAAGAAACTAGCATTACATTGCTCGGCCGATAACCTAACGCTTCAAAAGTGATTAATCAAACGCCGCAGTGTAATGCTAGTTGCACGAAATTACTTGCATAATGTAAATTCGGCTTTATGTATCTTAACTCGCACCCAGGGAACAAGCGTTGTCAGCTTGGTAGTGGATAGTTTTTTGTGCGCAACAGGAAATAATTAAATCAAAGCGCTAACCCCATTCACTAATTCAGTGGTCAAGTAACGACCTTCCTAATGTAGGTCAACCATTCATTGCTTTCTGATCGCTTTTTTATCGGTCTAATGGACATGTAGAATCAAAACTAAATACCGGACTCAACAGAAACAATCCACTCATAATTTACAGTAGTCGTTTTCAAAATATTTTATTAACACAATTCATTCAATAACACCAAAGATTATAACATTCTAACATGAAACCTAAAATAAAATACAATTTCACCTAATCGTATTTACTTACCAATTTATATCATTCAAACATCATTTCGACTATGAGGTATACAGAATAAATATTATATTTGAAATATATTTCACATAAATTAGCCGTCAGAAGTGTATAATATTAGCTATAGCTTCCAATTGAATATACGACAGTGCTAATGTCAGAATAGCATATAAATACCCTTGCCGTCTCATTCGTTCGCTTAGAAGATCGAAAAGGAAAATAAAACACATAAAACAATCAAGTAGAAACAAAATAATATGGAATGTACAAATCATGTTTATTCACTGATTCCTGGCGTTACAATATTTGTGACTCGCTTTTGGAAAACATTCGAAGTGGTCACTCGATAGTTACTCGTAACAATTACAGGCCCGGTTATAACTATAAGGAGAGATAATTACACCCACTATAACACTGAAAGCTATTAGCATGTTCAAGCCAGGTTTAACCTCAACATTCTCAGCAAGAGACGCGGTACACAGTACCTTGGGGGTTTCAACGGTTTATAAATTATTTTTAAGATAACTTGTTTGGACTTAAATTTCTATTCTAACTGTACATTAGTTTCGCCTTAACGCTAAAATAATCTAATAAGTGATATCGTCAGATGTAACTCGCGGATGGAAGGAGCGCGCAAACAAATTGATATGTCGAGTGGTGGAAATTTCTCCTGTCACCGAAAAAAAAATGTATATAGGCAGTAAATTAAAATAAAGAACGCTGTCACCGCGCTGTAGCGTTGTATCATGATTAGGTTCGAACGTTATCGTTTTTAAAAATTATAGGAAAATACTGAGACCGCGGCTCAGGGCACGGGACGGTCGCAGCATCAAGACCGCCCGCGCCGGAGCTATGCAGCCTTAGTCCAGTGTATACAGGGTGCTCCGAGGCTCTATGCGAGGCTTTCTTTACCGACGACATCACTGTGCGCGATTGGCATAGAGCCGCGAAGCAGGGGCGACGGGAGACGAGTGTTGCAGATTTACATTTTCGTGTAAAGGTAAATGGCTACGATGAGACCGTATAGACCCAACACTTCAGCGAAAATGAGGATAAGAATCATGCCGACGAATAATCTGGGTTGTTGCGCTGTGCCGCGGACACCGGCGTCACCGACGATACCGATGGCGAACCCGGCGGCGAGACCAGAGAACCCGACGGCCAGACCGGCACCCAAATGGATGAAACCTCTGCAAACAACAGAAAAGTAATTTGTTAGGTGGATGAATTATTTCTTGCTGTTATTCTGTCTCATCAGCAAGGAGACAAAAGTAGGTTGAACTACCACAAAAATGCATGTTTGGCCAATTTAAATCCTATAAAATAAACAAACTGTTTTAAAAGTGACAGAGGGAGCAGCGGGTGACAACCCTCCAGTGGCGTGGCGTTCATAGAACTCGATTCCCACCGGCTTGCCTATTTTAAGGCAGTTGGGCAATTTATTGTGCAGAATTAGAGGAAAAGGCTAGTTAAGTTCCCTTCGGCTTGCCTTCTGATATACTTGACGCCACGCCACTGCAACCCTCCCTAATACAGACCCCTGTCTGAGGTGACTGTTCTTGTTTTAAAACAGTAGAATGTTATAGGATGAAAATCTGAAGGTTAATTAAGACAGACATCGTTAACATAGATCATTCTAGTTGAAATTAGGTATATAGGTATGACAAGAGTGAATCATGGATCACTTTAAAACATTTGTTCAAACACAAACCATAAGTTGGAAAATGCTAATGCTAACTTCCCATTTAATCAAAACAATCCGTTTACAATGTCTATCTGTTAATATCAAACTAGCTGAACTGGCAAACCTCGTTTCGCCTTAGCATCAGTTTCCGTCATGTCATCAGAGATTGCGTTGCATACGAAATATCTTTTCCTTTTTTTTCGTCAATTTTTATTAGTTATTCTGCTATTCCGGATGGAGACAAATCCAGCAAATCAATGGTCATAAAAATCGGTGCAACCTAAGTTATTATAAAACTAAATGATGTATATAAAAACTACTACTAATGGAGTATTGAATACATTGTCCTCACTTCGTATCGTAACAGATAGATTTTTGACACTGGAAAGTTTTAGGCAATCATTGCTTCATTACCACGCACGTATTATCGGAATGACAATAGCTTCGCAATTATGGCAACAAAAGCTAGTAAATGTTGGTTAAGAGCAACTGAAATGGCTGAATAATGTAAGTAGGTTAGTTACCATTTAACTCCTAACCAGTTTGACAGCCATTCAATGTAACAAAACAAAATGCTGAAAATGGCAACAAATGACAAGCATTGATTATTAAAAACAATATTTATAGCAGTTTTTTAAGTTTTAATAGTGACAAAACATGTGAACCTCTTTCCTTCATACCACAATATTGTACTATGTTTTATGAAAATCTATATATTTAAGTAAATAAAAATGAATCGTCGAAATGTATGTACGCGCATAACTTCCTAACGACTGCACCGAATTGGATAATTCTTTTTTAGTTATGTTTGTTACAATTTGAAGCAGGTTCGTATAAAATGAAATAAAAAAATGCAACGGGGGCGAAGCCTTGGGCAACAGCTAGTAAATAATAACGATTATGATTATGGCTACACATGTATTGTCCAGACGTAATGGTAACCCTACGATGTCATCTAGTTATTTTGCGATGGCTGAGCTGCAAATAATTATTAGGATTTTTACTTGTAATTTTTTAAATGGAATTTCGTAATCTTTATGTATAAAATCAAGGATATTGTTATTGATCTAATATATATCACGTAATGCATGCACCTACTGTGTTATCATTCGGATAGATTAAGCCTGTTATCAGGACAGCCAGAAGTGCTACTTATTGAGTACAGCTAGCTGATTCCGATGCCAATTGTCAGCCCATACATGCACAGTCAAAATGAAGACGATTATGATCGCGAGCGAGTTACGTAATAAGCTTGCCGGCTCGAGCACAGAAATTGCTGAAATTTAATTATTTTGTGGTAAACAACAATACTAAAGTAGTCGAAAATAAGCATAACTATATGTGAATTATGTCTCAAAGTCTGGTATTATTAGGTACTATTTTTGGAGTTATCTTTGAAGTAAAACTTGTGGCTACTGTTGAGAAATTCTAAGCATGTCTGTCCGAATGTCTTCCATTATCATATAAGTTTACTCTGAGCGTAATCTCTTGTCAATATTTTGTCAAGAGGATAGCAACGAAAAATAGTAACTCAACTCGTATACTGCGTAAATTTATATCACTAATTTAATTGAGTCATAGAAAAGACATACTCTAACAAAAATAAGATTTTATTACATAGTTCTCTAGACACATCAAGGAAATTACATTTCAATTAATTTTTATTCAAATTCCAAGATAAGTCTATCTAAATGCCTTTTGACATTGACATTAATGATAATGACATTAATGACACAAATTACTGCCATTTTAAAGTTCATAGAAATATTAGAACCATATTGAATTGGTGAAGAACTAAATTCAAATCAAAAATAATGTATTTTATTGTATTTGCAATAATTAACAACAACATTTTGGCATTGGGCCTGCTTGGTAATACAACTCTCAATGAGTTATAAATTTAAAAGAATGATTTAGAATAATCAGGTTCAAACCACCAACTTTTTCTTGTCACTTGTTACTATGGTTACATTATCCTCAGTTCGTGAGTTTATACATAGATTTAAAAATGTTTAAAACAGGCAAACTATTGCGGTAGTTCCAAGCCTCTTCCGTAATTGCTCTAGTAAGCATGTTAGTATAATGAAACAACATTTCTTCTAACAAACTTTACTACTGTTGTCCCATACAAAAAGAGGATAGTTGACCTACCCAAAAAATTAATGAAATCTCCATGTAAGGCCTGTATCGAGTGTGACATAATATAGCCTAGAGACCAGTCTAAAAAAACGTAAAATATGGCAAGAGAATTCATAGAACAGCATTTATTCAAAGCTCTAATTGCAATGGCGTAAAAAATCGCATGTGACCCTGAATTATGTCAGTCATTGTCATTGCACTGCCCAAGGCCCTATGAAATGTGACATCAAATTCATTGAAGCTTCACAGTGCAATATATTTTAGGTGGTATTTAGTAGTGACAAAGCCAATAACTTTGTTAACCAATCCTCTTCAATACAAGTTTCAGTAATTAATCCTTGTCAAACAAAATCTAAATCATTTAATGGTAACAAAAGATGCAAAATGTTAACAGTGGTTGGTATTGGTACCTCTTTTTAAGTATGCAATACCTGTGCTAAAAGGCACGTTTTCTGTGGGAGAATTATAAGCTATTTGTAGCAATTAATTAACATTAACATTAACATTACTTGTGGTAGCATTATCATTTGTGTCTAACATACCGAATTTCAATCCTGACACCTTAAAATGCTTCTGCTGAATTTAGTAAACTTTGCTTTAGTTATGTTTCCATCATAGAATAGGACGTTATGACAAATTGTCAAATGAAAAAGGTTTTTTCTAATTTTCTTTTTACTTATGAGTATCAACTTATGGCAGATTTAAAGCTTCAGATGCTAAAGCTAAAGTTATTTTTATTTTGCCAATTTGTACCTATGCCATTTTTTGCCATTTATTGTGCTAGCAGCTGTATAGTTGATATACTGTATAGCTGGGCACATTTCTAGCTAAAGCATGTGCAGCTAAGACTAGCTGGCATAAAAGATATATCATTATAGCAGACTGTAAGGAAGATAGGGACAACAATACTTGGTCTCGTTCAGCATTTTATTGACAAATACTTTTATGAAAAAGTATTAACAATTAGGCCAGTAATTTAAATAAATATCAATCACTTAAGGGTTAATCTACTTTTTCTTACAACTTGTTGCTATGGTTACATTCTGTTGGGTCTAAAACACTACAAAAATATACTAGCTTCTGCCCGCGACTTCGCCCGCGTAGAATTAGATTGAAGAACTGACGTTGATATTTATATTCTGCAATAATTATTTACGTTGCGTCTTTAGGCATACGACCTTTGACATGTTTATCACTACCTCGCAGTAACTTTGCGATTTTCCAGTATAAAAAGTAGCCTATGTGTTAATCTAGGGTACCAGCTATCTCTGTTCCAAATTTTATCCAAATCCGTCCAGTCGTTTGCGCGTGAAGAAGTAACAAACATACACACACAAATACACACTCACAAACTTTTGCCTTTATAATATTAGTGTCATGTTTTAAGGATTAAAATTTACCAAACATGCATTTGTGGACGGAGATTGAGTAACTTTTTCTTAATGAGAACAATATTGAAGTACTAAAATACTACACTAGTACTAAACTAACTAAAGAATAAACATTAACCATATATTAATACCCCTCTTTTAGAACAGAAGAGAATGCAAGATGTTGGTGCGTCCCATTTCCACAACAAACAAGCCAAGGTTTTGCAAATGAACAAAACCTTCCTACACCTTTCAGGCATTTAATGCTTTAGCATACCTTTAGGTAATGCTATCCTTGAAGCTCATCAATAAGAGCTTGTAATCAGGGCCGTCCTTAAACTATTTGAGGCCCTGGGCACATTAGGATCATGGGGCCCCTATGACCTAAATATCGGTTATCATTTGGTAATCTGGCAGGAACTAGGGGGCCCCATTCGATCGCGGGGCCCTGGGCACGTGCCCATAGTGCCCAGTGGAGAAGAGGGGCCTGCTTGTAATCACTAAGCAAGAGTGCATCAGTTGTTGACATCAAAAGAATGCAGTTCTATGAATTCCTTCTGTTTGTACAACTAACCAATAGATATTGTTGGAAATCTATCAGGACTCAGTATTGCCTTTGTAGGAGGCCAGAGATATCTCTCTCCAGGCAGATGTTATAGCAATAGAGTCTTGATCTTATATCATTCATATAAAAGACACATGATTTCCTTTAATTCTAATCTCCTATACTATAAACACTTAAAGACTGTTAGTTGATTAATTAAGTCAGTAATCATAGTCTTATGGTCCTCTCCATCAAATACTCAGCCAACCCGATCCTAGTTTGGTTTCAAAGTAATAATAAGTATTCAAATTTTACCTGAACAGTGTGTAACCCGCACTCGGGGGCTCCAGAGAACCGGCGATCAGGACAGCCACCACCAGCCCGTAGATGGCAATGATACCCGCCATGACGACGGGGATGATGGACTTCATGATGAGCTCAGGCCTCATCACCGACATGGCGGCAATACCGGTACCTGACTTGGCTGTGCCATAAGCCGCTCCCAGCGCTGGAATTAACAAAATGTTACTTATAAATTATGTGCTATATTTCTTCTACAGACACTAACTCTTTTATTCATAAACGCTCTATAGGCACCTGCTAACTTAGCAATCTTAATGACAGATAAGGACAAATGATTGCTAAGTTAGCAGAAGCCTATAGAGCATTTATGAGTAAGGAGGTAAGAATAGTCAAGTTGTACATTGAATTCTTTTGATACAAACTTTCTAGAAAATTGGAAAACTGATGTTACATTCTTATAATGCTTTGGAAAAGTACCTCATGTTTGAAATCATGATTTTTTCTTAATATTTAAATGTACCATGTAGCAATTTATTTTAAGTGTATCATAATCATAATTCTTTGAAATTGCTTGCTAAGTGAGTCAACATTAGTTTTAGCAACTTAAGTGATAATCTTTAGTGTCATGTGACAACCATTAAAATGTTACTTTTCACACATTCAAAATGTATGACTGGATGGTACTACCCACCTATTAGGTATCCTAACAGAAAGTAATATCATCGTAATAAAAGGGGTTGTGTTATAATTTCCATCAATACATACATACATACATACATACATATCGTCACGCCTCTTTCCCACAGGGGTAGGCAGAGACTACTTTGTTCCACTTGCTACGATCCTGACATACCTCTTTCGCTTCATCCACATTCATCAATTTCTATCAATCTTGGGTAAAAATAAAGGATGGATGAATAATATTTAACTAACATGTATTTTTCTCTCAAGTTCTTAAATCCTGTGACTTCAAGAGTGCTAAAACTACCTAATTATGTAAGATATCTAGTAAATCGTTTGTTCTTATGTATGTTCTGGTTGGTAACTTAAATTTAACTAAAATTTGACTAATAATTATGAATCTTGGAGCTATGTAATTCTATTGGCAAGGTTAAGAGAATTTTCACTGTAAAAGGTATCCCAGACATTTTAATAAACCGGTAAAACAAGTATAATGCCTATAAGAAAGGTAGTTAATTATCAGACAGTTGGTTTTAGATAACTCATATCCTAAGTATCACAGGACCAGGACCAATCACATGACTAAAATCCATAGACATTTTAAAGTTTTTTTTTAAATTGTTATTTGTATTCTTCATTGAGCCTTTGGTAATGTCAATAATGATTCCAGAATCCAGAACCACTACAGCTTAGGTTATGTTAAGTTAAAAACATATGACCTGTCACATGATGTCCTTAAGTTAGATCATGTGACCTAATGATGGTCACATTTTTCGGAGTCTCGTAGGATTTGTGACTCATTGGGATTCCCAATCAATAAGTAAGTCGTTAAGAGTGATTGCGAAAACAATATTGCTAGGAAAATTTAAATCACCACCAAAACAATCGAATGAAAACTAAATCTAAGAATCTTGGCGACATCCAATCCGAGTGACGTCAAATCATCAGTTTTTTTGGTCATTCTCTTTCTTAATACTAAGGCAATCACTTCAAAACAGCCTGATTTCCAAAGTCTTTGTTAAACTCGGAGAGCTACCAACACGGCAAAACTTAATTGTCATCACATGACACGCCAATGAATCATTCAAATAAAACTGATACAATAAAACAGTTTCTGGAATCCGCCCCTAGCGCTGAAAAAACCCGTCTAGACATAACAGCCAGTCTGCGTTCGTCACACATTATTTCCAAATGTCTGTCTATCGTATGGGACAAGGTGCGGCTATACCTATAATTAGGATGCCTAAAATAACACCACATTCATAATTTCATACTTCTGTTCTTCGTCTACATTCAATTACATGCAATCGGCTACGTAAAGCGTTCCAAAAATTGCTCGAAGTAGGGCAAATCCATTTCGGAAGATCGATAAAACGAATCTAGACAGCCATTTCAATACAAGTAATACAGAATCTCTTACCGCTAAAGATGATAGCGGACGCCGCCCCCATAACTCCAAAGAAGGGTCCATAGATGGGATTATCAGCAGACATATTGGATTGAAGTGTGGGAGTATTTACAGGTCCCAAAAACTGTGATGACTATCTGCACACACTCACTCCACGGAACTACTTTAGCACAGACAAATATGGCCCAAGCCTCGCAGACTCGATAGAATGGGTCATATGACGATTGATGTTCAAGGCAGAGCTCGATATGCCCCTCGTTCTGATTGGCTTTCGTACGTCACTTCCTAAATGCGCAACCAATCCTGAGCTAAAGATTTCGCAGCGTTGTGACGTAGAACATTGATGTGGATCGCTGGCCAGCAGTTTCCTTCTGCGCATGCACGGATTAATAGTTTCACTACTTTTACAAGCAAAATTTTGAAATTCAATCAGTTTTGCCTAAATTTATTTCAATATATTTTAATTCATAATTTATTTTACCGAAAATTAACATATTTTTCATCTTTTTAATTTTTCTAAATATATTAAATTGATGTATTGATTATTTTGGGGATGCCATGTATCGCACTCTGGTAGCTTTAGTAGTATGATAATTTCTCTGTAAAAAGGTGGGAAGTTTTTTTATCAACTTATTTACCCTAAGACTGATTATTTTTTAGATTCATTAAAAAAAAACAACTTTTCAATTTTTTGAAATTCTTTAAAATATAGTTATGTATCAGGCAATATATTTCTAATTGGTGAAGACAGCTAGACTAATACGGAAAAACTGTTTTTTATGACTATATTTTCAAAGTGGTCTCAAACATAAGGCACCATCTGAATTGATAATAGCATCATGACCACTCGCTTTACCCGCCGGTTCACGCTGAGCTCCGTCGCTTCACCCTGGATACTGTCGTATCCAACACTATTTGGACCTCGCTTTACCTTGGATACTATAGTGTCCATGACAGGGTGAATAGTTGGAGGTCACAAATATATAACTTACCTACTTAATCTTATGAATAAAACGGCTAGTAAATGTTTCTATCCTTTTCTTGAAAAAGCTGCCCTTGTTTTCCATAAGGCGGCGCCTATGTGCGTTTTGTTTACCTAGCCAAACTTTGTAAACAAAGTTCGTCGATCAAGGCACGTGGTCACTGCGGGAGAACTCCATGAGTTTTTATTGTATTTTGATGGATAAAGGTGCGATTATTAAAAGAATTAGTTTTAAGTTGATACTAAAACATTCCGTGTGTGATTTAAAAGCTGTATTTCTGCGCATATGTCAGTAATTCTATTTAATTTCCATATATTGAATTGGTTTGTCTTCAAGTGTCCTTGGGGGTGGCATGGATTGGTGGGTGTTTCTATAATATAATTTATATTTGAAGTGGTGTCAATTGCATGAAGCTAATGTTCTGGGTGTTGTTAACGTATTTTTATGTTTATTTCACTAAAATCTTATTTATATTTGAAGGATTACTCTTTTTTTCTAATTAGGGTGTAGTGTAGGATAGTTTTAGAGATTTGGTCACTGTAGCACCCACGGTGAATGTAGGTGTTTTATTATATTTAATTTAATTTTGCTATTTTAACGTTTAGCAGGGTTGTTTTTAAACAATTTGGCTACAAGGAAAACATATTGGTTCACAGAAAAACTCACAATGTTGTACCACCTTCATACTAAAATGTTCCGTAGTTAACCTCGAAACAACTGCATAACAGTGCAATTTCAAGTGGAAGGAGGAGATGTCGTTTAAAGTAATTATAAAGATGTAAATAAACTTTATGAGATTATGCTATGGTAATATAACATTAAAACAAGATCAAGGTTTCTTCTAAAGTCCATATTTTTAGCCCAGATTCTATAATAAGACTACAGAGACCTATCAAAGTTCACGATACAAATATGGAGCGATACTTGCGCGCAAGCGAAGTCTGTGCTAAAATAAAACCCCTAAAATTAAATTTTATATTGTGATTTTAAGTTTTAACTAACTATTTTATAAATATAAACATATAAAAGAAAATTCTAGAATCCAAAACATTACTTCAAATAGTACCGTTTTTTTTACAACAATTTTTTAACTAAGGGGATCGTTAAATTTATGTGTTTTTTGAATTTTGACCCCTATTTTAAATATAAAAATGTCTTATTTACTCTAATTAAAATATACATATAAATAGCCTAGTTTATAACAAATAACAAAAACGTATGATGACATGTCTCGGATATTTATAAAAGCTTCAAAAAAATATTATCCAATAATGGGCGACCGCCTGATTTCGCCCGCCAAAAGGCGCGGTGAATCAACGGTATTTTGGCTTCTGACACGGGTGAAGCGACGGTTTATTGAGGTTGGATACTGTACTACTCGTAGTAAAGCGAGTGGATGAAGAAATTGATCGAAATATTTAAAAATTGCTATTGGCTTATCCGTAATGGTAAATGATTTTGGTGTTTTTTACAGTGCAATTCGATATAAATAAAATAAATTATTATGTTTGCTCTAAGCCATGATAGTCTGGTGATTCGCACTCGATTGTGTTGTATAATAAAATTATTGACGTCAAAATAACTTACAACCCAGATTAATTATATTTTTAGTATACACGCGAAGGTTCAGGATTTTGCTTTCAAGGAAACTCGCAAAACTTTTTATACTGACCGCAAAAAGTTATTTAAATAGACAAATTATGTCTCAATTTAAAATAAACCTTAGTTCAATGACTTTACGCTTAATAATTTGGTCGACGACTAACTGTATTTTTGCAATGAGTCTTTTTGCCAAAATCTGAAAAATAAAATAGAATTTTAATTTGAAGCTATAGCCCAAGCCCTCTCAAGGCCTGTGCCCAGAAGTAGGACGTATAATAGGCAGGAGATCAGATGATTACAACACAACGGATAACTCACGTATGAAAGCCAAAGAATTGTTCCGAGAATTGTTTCGGACTATTTCGAAGCCCTTCATCAGGGAGGCTCGCCCCGGCAGCAGCGAAACGAACACTGCACGCCAACGCTCTGCTCGCGCGGCTACTTGGCGCAGCTGACATCGGCGCACAACTATCCTCATTTTTATCGTCATTTTTATTATAGTCTAAAGTAGGGCAGCACACAACACTACTGATCGATACCTAAGGGCTGATTAACACCACCATTCGTGTCATTTGTTCTCTGTGCCTAGGACTTTGATAGATCGAGCCTTGACCATTCATTTGTGATCCGCAATATGTGAATCGTGAGCTTAGTCACGTGAAGTGTGTTCTGGAAAGCAATGGCTATAACTGGAGGCAGTGCAATCGTGTGGTGAATGCATCAACCCGTCAGCGGCTGGCCGGAGTAGAGAGGGTACCGGTATACTTGCCGTTCATAAAAGGGGTTACAGATAAGATCGGTAACTTGATGCGCCGGAGGTATGACAACAAGTCGATTTTCCGTCCCCATATACAGCTCAGACAGCTGGTGCGTTCACCAAAAGATAAAGAGCCCCTTGATGTTCCTGGGGTGTACATGATTCCGTGTTCCTGTGGGAAAAACTACATCGGTGAGACGGGGCGAAATATATCCATTAGATTGTCGGAACACAGTACGCAGTATGAAGAAACAGGATGACAAGGGCTCTGCTGTCGCCGAACATGCGATGGAATCTGATTCGACGCAATACATCCTTTTTGATAAGGTGTCCGTACTGGCGTCATTTTTGAGCGAGAGGGACAGCATGACACGAACTTCGAAAATCGAATTTCGGAGTAGCCCCCCTGAACTGATAATAGTGATACAGTCTGACAAAACTATTATAATATAAGGCCCTTTCTCTTGCACTGCTTACTTATTGGTAGTATAATATTTAGGGTAATTATGAAACGTTTCGTTTCCATGTACGTTTGTAAAAAATAATGTGGGAGAAAGTTTTAATTAAAGCTGGCTACAATGGCCACGTGCGTTTGACAGATGTCAAAAATGACAAGACAATTGTGAAAATAAAAACATGCGGCTTTATTCGAAAAGTTATTTCGTATAATTAAATAAAATAAAAAGAAGAACAAATCTTAAGCTAATATGAAGTTTAATTATAAGGTAAGTAGCGTGTACTATCAAAATTTTTCGTATCGATATAATGCTAGTAACTCTATAAATAATGTTAGTATTTGTTTTTATTGTCAAAAATTTTGTTAGCAAATTTCGCTGTATAATTACCAATGTGTAGTTTTTCATAGCAAACACGCTGTAAACGCATATTTTTTTTACTATAGTAATCTTCATATAAGATTTTCTGTAGTAACAACAATCAAACATAACCTATTATTACAAACTTTTCAGTTCCAAAATCTTCTGGGTACAGTGTACCGACGAGGAGATATCCTGTTTACGAATAATGGCAACTGCGTCATCAGCCCGGTGGGCAATAAAATTACCATATACAACTTGGTACAGTAAGTAATTCTTCTTTTGGTTCTCATTTGTTTGTATTAAAAAAATTAACATGACGTTTGTTCTTGCAGAAACAAGAGTGTAACACTTCCCATAGAAAGCCATTTCAACTACACAGCTCTTGATGTCTCACCCAATGGATCTACACTGCTGGCGGTTAATGAGCGTGAGTCAATAGTATGGATTAGATCGGTGGTGGGCAAACATTTTTCATGGCGGGCCAGAAAATTACAGATATTTCAAAGGAAGGCAAAAATTATACCAAAATGCGTCAAATATACGTTGTGATACCCAGAGTGGCCAAAAAGTTAGCAACGCTACCTTATTCCAACTGTAACAATGACATGTTGCAAACTATTTGGCTACTTTGGGTGTCTCGAACTATTCGACGCTGACTGTACAAAGAAAAATATTTATCAAAATTCACAGTCACAGTAAAGTTTAAAGTAGTGTTCAACTATAACTCTTAACTGCTCAAATATTCTAGAATTATTATTCTACGATCCAACTTAGCCTTCTCTATGTGTCACCAAAATTCAATAAACAGATAATTTTATTTCTATTTTCAGAGGGTGATGCTCAAATGATTAGCTTGCAGACATGCACTGTAGTGCACAGATACAAGTTCAAGCAGGAAGTGAATGCCGTCAGATTCAGCCCTGACGGCAAATACTTTGCGGCATGCTGTGGTGATATGGGTACTGAAAATAATGTTATTATAGCTGTTAACTGCCAGTTCTTCTGTGAAGAATAATCCCCTTATTCATAAAACGCTCTATGGGCTTCTGCTAACTTAGTAATCGTTTGTCCTTATCTGTGAAAGGTAAATGTCAAAGTGACAGATAAGGACGAATGATTGCCAAGTAGGTAGGGATGCAAATATCGAAAGCAAGAACATCGATGTATCGATACATCGATGTTTCAGAACAAACATCGATGTTCAAAAAACATCGCCCAAAAAACATCGATGTATCGAAACATCGATGTTTTTTTAATTTCTTTTATTATCTATTTATTTAATAGTTGAATTGTATATTATCTATTTATAGCAATATTATCTATTGAATAGGTAAGTCTTTAGAATAAGGAAGGTGTAGAGTATAGGAAATAAAATTACCTTTAAAACCTATTTTCTGCTCTGCTAAAAGTACAGCAAGTAAGCAAAACATCGATGTAAAAACATCGCATAAAACAACATCGATACATCGATGTTTTGCAATGGTGAACATCGATGGCAAACATCGATGTTTTTTTACTGAAACATCGATGTTTCAAAAACATCGATACATCATTTGCATCCCTACAAGTTGGCAGCCTATAGAGTGTTTATGAATTAGGGGGTTAGTTTTTCCGTTATATGGGGAATGATGCATTTTTCCAGTATAAAAATATCCTGTGTGGTAGCTTTGTGTGTGCCAAGTTTCATCCAACACACTGATTCATTTAAAATATTAGTAGGCTTCTACTTTCATGTTTTTTTTCTAATTCGAGTTATGCAGCGGTACGCAGGCTCTTCCTCTCTCACTCTAACCTGCCGCGCTAGTCGTATTTCGGACAGACGCTTCCCCGTCTATCTCAGTGTTTAGTACAGAGGTTCCCAAACTGTTTTGTTCCATAGACCACTTTCAAAATTTTGATGGATCCGGTGGACCCCCTGCAGCTACATTACCACCAATTTCTAAATCTTGAAAAAAAGTGAAGCCCAACATAGACCCTCGTCGAGTCTTCCGTGAACCCCTGGGGGTCCACCTGGACCACTTTGGGAAATACTGGTTTAGTGTATGATAGACATATTATTATACTGTTAAGTAACTTAGATTTAGTTCAAGTTATCATTCCCGTCGGGCGTCCCGAGATTTGTAATGGGTAAAAAATGTTAAACCCGCGTCAGGCGTAAGACGGAGGGAGAGTTTAAGTACCAGAATATCAGATCTTCGAAGAGCTTATTTTGAAACACGTATGAATCGCGTTCGATTTTTGAAGTGTTTTTTTTTGAGTCGTGCAGCAAAAGTACTAGGGCATCAGCACATTGTTAGAGGTCTGTCAATATAGATAGTGATTTTTTTTTTAAGCGGCCAGTACGGTATTTTTCATCGGAGTGCTTTAAATCGCTTTATCCTTTCAGTGTTCGTAATGACAGCTCCCTGCCATTTCACTGGAGAATTCCGTTCGTTCGTCATGAAGCGAACGTTCAAGAAGGCTAGGGATGACGTCACTTGCCTGGACTGGTCCAGCTGCTCCAGACTCCTGGCTGTCGGCTCCAAGGACACCATGACCAAGATATACACGGTGGATTACCTGGATAACCTGAATATGTGCTCGCTTGCTGGGCATACGGATATGGTGAGTTGGCGCAAATGTTAGTATGCATAGTGTTTTTCTCAGATATATCATAGATCATCCATGCTGCATTCTTCCATGGTGGTCTGGGAGCAAAGAAAAAACATAGAATGTACCAGTGGCTTCTCTTCCCGCGCAGATGGTAAAAGCCCATCGAGGGGATGCGAAAATCATAGTAATCATGTTATAGGCGATGCGGCTAGCAGCCCATCACTATTTTGATTCCATTTTCCATCTATACACCCACAATCATGCTAAACGTAGCCTGTAGGTCTTGTCACCTTAGGCTCTGTCTGTACCATAAGGAATATAGACGTATGTATGTATGTATGTATGTAAACTCTTTATTGTGCAAAATAAACAAGACAAATACAACAAGACGTGATTTGTGTCTGCAACCAATGTAAATAAATAAGTAAAAAATCATTTATTGCCACATTAAAATAAAAAAAAAAAAACAAAAAAAGAATATAGAAACACGGATACGACACGATATGTGGCAACAGGCTCACCACAAAGAAAAATACCACTGCCTTTATTTTTCTCAGGAGCTGGGCTCATCTAACACTGGTTATTGTTAAAATTTCAGATAGTAGGCGTGTTCTTTGAAAAGAAAAGTCTCGATCTTATGACGGTGAGCCGTAACGGTCAGGTATGCCTTTGGGAAGCGAGCATAGACATGGATGACCTCGTGACGTCAGAGGTCCAGATATCGCACAGAAAGAGACGGAAGATCAAAGAGGAGAGCGACCAGGAGGACGATGTCGATGAGAAGAACGTGGTCGAGAAAGAGAAGGAATATGTGAGTATGAATTGATGGTACTGAAAATTGGTAGATTAATCGATAATCGAGGTGAATATCGTCCATAGTTTTGCAGCGGGTTAGCGTTGGTTGCTTTAACGACGATTTTGACGTAATATTTCATAGGTTTTCTGTCAAAAATCGTTGGCTGTGGTTAACGTTATTGCTAAATTAACTCTGTAAATTTAAAAGTTTTTTCACATCACTTGCTCGAAAGAGCTGTCTTTCTCCTTAAAAATCTGCGTGGAAAAGTGCTTTTTCCCTTCTTGGGTGGAAAAGGTTTTTGAAATTGGAACGCCGCGCTGACCACCATTCCACCACGACCACGACCACCACCACCTCACCACCTACTCATATACTCAAGTTATTAGAAATTTGAAATTCTTCCATCCACCATTTTTTTCGCTGTAGTGAGGTGAAAAATTGTGTGTTTCGCTCGGCAGCAAAGTTTGTTTAGTGTCTCGTGCCTTGAAACCCTCGCGACGCTCAGGATTCTTCTTTTGAATCCATAGATTCCTTCGCTTGCTCGGGTTTCAATACAGGCACTCGCGCCAAACAAAAACTTTGCAGCCTTGCATAACAAATAACTATTAATGATTCACGGTTAAGTTCATTCGAAATATTATAAACGGGATGTGAACCGCGATTACCTTTATTGACCACCCGATATTTCGATGCAGTTGCATGCATCATGATCACGGGTAGACTGAAGAAATTGCGGGTGGATGTTATTGTTGGGTAGACCGAGTTCTGCCTACCCTCATTCTTGCGCGTCGACTGCGTGCACTCTCGTTACCACTGGAACCTGTAAATTCTGTAAATTTATGTATTTTCTACTTACACATAAACATAAGTCGGGTTCCCTTTTAGGTATAAGTTTGGTGTTGTGTTATTTTTATGCAAAACTAGTTTCTGCCCGTGACATCGTCCGCGTAGAATTAGACTTAAAGCTGCTGTTGACAGTATATTTTGCAATATTTTTTATGTTGCGACTCTAGGCAGCTACGACCTATAACATGTTTATCGCTATCCCACGGGAACCATGAAATTTTCCGGAATAAAAAGTAGCCTATGTGTTAATCTAGGATAGTAGCTATCTCCGTTCCAAATATTATCCAAATTCGTCTAGTCGTTTCAGCGTGAAGAAGAAACAAACATACAATCACTCACATCGTCACATCGTCACAAACTTTCGCATTTATAATATTAGTAGGATAATGAGTTTTACATTACATTAGTGCATCCAGATTTGATGATAGTGTTAATTTTAACAGATCAGCGACAACGATGAAGAGATGACAGAGAAGCAAGAGAAGACTACGTATGAAAAGAGACTTCTGTACAAAAAGTTGGGAAGGCACTACATAGGGGACGCTATAAGGAGCGCGCACCACAGTGTTAAATTATCCGCTGCGCAGTATCATAAGGACACGAAGATGTTGGTCACAGGTGAGTAATTATTTTTTTCAATATAATTGCTCAAAAAGTGCCCTTTTTTTTGGCTGTTTTGTGTGCGCAAAGTACGTTTTTGTTCACTAGTGCGATTTACTTTTTTTTTTTAATTTGTACGTGTTCCAATTCACGACTACTTACCAAAGTTATTATAATGTTAGTTTGTACCAAGACGTAATAAAAATAAAAACCTATTAGTAATGTAAAAATATCAAAATATTGAGATTTTATTACTAGCCTCTTCATCATTTTTTTTAATTATTGAATTTCTAAAAACCTTGAGGTGTCTGAATGGAACGGAATAGCATGGGAATAGCTGCCGAAACGCCAGTCAAAGTGGAGGCGTTTTCTTGCGAACTCACTTTATTCTGTGTTGTGCTTTTTTTGCAACTTTACTCTATCAAAAAACGTCGTTTATTACACGCGCGGAAATGCCATTCCTTCCGCACTAGCATCGAAATGTACTATTAAAATGTATGTAGTCTTCTCTCACGCTTAGTCTTCTTGTTTCTTTATCTCAGGTTTCACGAATGGCGTTTTCTTCTTGCACGAGATGCCGGACGTGAACCTGGTGCATACCCTCAGCATATCCGAACACCGGATCAGCTCGGTGGCGATGTCGCCGCCCGGCGACTGGATCGCGTTTGGGTGCCCAAACATAGGACAGCTGCTGGTGTGGGAGTGGCAGAGTATGTACAAAGCATTCTTTCCTTTAACCTTTTTTTTGCTGGCTGTACTTCAATAAAAAGAAAGCGAAAGAGCAGGGCCGGATTTAAGGGAGGGCAACCGGGGCTACAGCCCCGGGGCCCCCACAAAAGAGGGGCCCCCACAAAAGAGGGGCCCCCACAGTAGATAAAAAAAACAAAAGACTAATAAACACTATTAAACAAGTTGGACTGGAAAATAGTTTGGGGCCAGGGGCCTCCACTCCTTTGTTGCCCAGAGGCCTCCAGACCTGTAAATCCGGCACTGCGAAAGAGGTATGTCAGGATCGTAGCAAGTGGAACAAAGTAGTCTCTGCCTACCCCTGTGGGAAGGAGGCGTGACGGTATGTATGTGTATGTGTTCTTCAATTTCCACGCTTGTCTATGAGCAAAGAAAAAATATAGAATGCACCAGTTGCTCCTCTTCCCGCGCAGATGGTAAAAGCCCATCGAGGATGGCCGAAAATCATAGCAATCATGTTATAGGCGATGCGGCTAGCAACCCATCACTATTTTGATTCCCCTTTCCATCTATACGCCACAATCATGCCAAACTTGAAAGAACAAGTATATTATATGATGATATGTAAGGATGAGCTAAGTTGGTGGCGGGCCCGCTACCACCGTCTTCGTTTATATCTAAAATGAAATTTTTAGGTTAGATTATCTATACACTTACAGCCTTATTCATAAAAAATCCTTAATTGAAGTTTGATCAGTCTATTAGTTAATAATAATAATAATAATAATAAAAGATATTTATTCAACAGTTTGCAATTACATTTAGGTATACATGTAAACAATAAAAAGCTACAAACTATTGAAATGGGTTGCAGCTCAGCTTATGCCTGTGCCACCCAGACCTAACAATCTGTTGACAAACAGGCGCTGTTTTTCAGCCGCCCCCATGAAACACACACACACACACAAATAAGGACCAACACACAGGCCATTACCAAGAGCCCTTACAAAATAAACTTTTGACTCCTGACTCGATACACATAAAACTGTAGGTACTGGTACAAAACATAGTCAAGTAGATTAATTAGGCAATTCGTTCCAGAAAGCATATCTCATTATCCTATGCACCCGCTTGGTTCTGCATGCTTAGCAACCAGGTCTTACAACGTCGTTGAAACATTGCAAGGGTCCCACTACTTCTTACAGGCGGAGGCAAGTCGTTCCAACACTTAGAAGCAGCGTAGCGAAAGCTACCTCTAAATGCCTGGAGACGGGACCGCGGAAGCAAGATCGTTTCGCCCCGTGATCGCAAACCTGCATTGCGGCGA
Organism: Pandemis heparana; assembly: GCA_963854515.1. NCBI lineage: Eukaryota > Metazoa > Arthropoda > Insecta > Lepidoptera > Tortricidae > Pandemis > Pandemis heparana. Next base: position 15,194,721 of record OY978012.1, on the reverse strand, counting down.
TCGGTCCACTCTAGCTTACGTGCCAAATAAGGCGGGACAGACTGATTAGGCTTATTTGACAGTTGTTAAAAAGTGTGATTCATAAACGCTTGCTAGCAGTCTGTTGTTGAGCTGCTGATGGATGGATTAGACGCGTTATGTTTGCCACCTTGACAAATCATAGACCAAAAATGGCCTTTTAGTGAATTAAAAAAAAATTGACAGCAGTGGCAGCGAATTAGCAGAAAACCAGCGAATTGACAATATTTCAATTTTTTAAGAGCTACTTTTTATTGTCTGGCTGGAAAGAGCGCACAAATTTAAGACACCCATATTTTTTTATATTCGTGAAAATCTTGTATTTTCGTGGAAAAATCCATTTAAATCGTTGCTCAAGCAGAAAGGACGTAAGTAACAAACGTCAAGTATTAGCGAAATGACGTCACTGCTTTGTTTCGTACACTTAAAAAAACGTTGAAATAATTACATTAATTGACCGCCAAAACCTGTGCTTAAATACTTTGACAGTGAATGCAGTTGTCACTGTCAATGAACGTCAAAACGAGCTGACAAACTCAAACAGAATACTTCCCAAAAAATATGATTTTAAATGAAAACTTGCAAAAATATTATCATTATTGCCCGGCAAACAGTTATCTAGTGTTCCCGATGGCAACAAAGCCGAGCGGTGTGCGAATGAATTAACCGTCATCTGTCAGTAGTGTTTGTGTTGTGAAACTTGTAAATGTCAAAGGGAAACCCGGAAGACAAGGTTTTTTATAATGGCATTATTGGACCGGCCGCTGGACGTCATTTCCTGTTTTACATATTTTGCTCATTTTTCCAAAAAATACTGATAAAAAAAAAAATGAAAAATAAAAATATTTTTTTTGTGTTCTACAAGTGTTTCTCTCGAAATGGTTTTTGATTTATGAATATAAAGAAATTTGAAATATTGTCAATTAACACGACAGACTAGGCAGTGTGGATCTAGTTCCCTTTACCTTTCCCGGAGGGAATAAAAACTTAAAACAAAAAAAACTGTCTTGCGTATGGTTTTGCTCTTGCCAAAATCAGCTGTTCACATTTGTGGCGGCCATTTTGTGAGTTAGCAAAGAGATAAGGTAGGGTCTACGGTCCGCTAACTTTCGGACTACTTACACAGACCCTTGATGGGCTGATTAGCGCTAATTGACGTTTACGAATCATGTTTTTTTGCATCGGTCCTATAACGAGCTTATAGCGAGCCTAACTTTTTATGAATAAGGCTGTTAGTTAATAAATATTGACCTCCGCTAAGTAACATCTGTTACTATAGTCGTTTTTTAAATTTATTTCAGGCGAGCAGTACGTTATGAAGCAACAAGGGCACTCGTTGGACATGACCTGTCTCGCTTACTCACCGGACGGCCTGTACATTGTAACGGGCGGGTACGACGGAAAGGTGAGACAATGAATACATACATATACAAATCACGTCTTTATTCCTTACGGGGTAGACAGCCAAGGGTAACAAGGCTGGCTGACCGAAGACCGGAAAACCCCTTTATTTGCTAGCCTTTTCATGAAGTAACCCTATTAAACTGTTATGATATGATATATATATTTTTTTTTATTATGTGACAAATTAATTACACCAATTGACCCAGTCTCAAACTAAGCAAAGCTTGTGCTATGGGTACCAGGCAACGGATAAACATACTTATATAATGTAGGTAAATTACATACTTAAATACATACAAAATTCATGACTCGGGCACAAACATTCGTATTCTTCATACAAATGTCTGCCCCTACCGGGATTCGAACCCGGGACCTCTAGCTTCATAGTCAAGGTCACTAACCACTAGGCTATCCGGTCGTCGCTGATATGGTATAAGCTTATCGTTGTGCTAAGCCTAATTAATTACTAATTACGGAAACCGGTTTGAATAAGGTTAACCGTTGGTTACCCGTTTTCTATTATGGTTATAACCGTTTTCTAATACTTTAAGACTGTAACCCTATACGGTAACCGAGTTTTTAGTTTTGGTAAGCGCTTATGGAATTAACTATGGTATTACGGTCACTTTCTTTCGGATAACCCGATGATATGCTTACCAAATTGATAGGGTTTGTGAAAATAATTCTATGAAATATTCTATCCAATACCCCTTTAATGGTAACCGGTTCCGGTTCTTGCGGATACCGGATAGCGCGTATAGCGACCGTCATAGTTTACGGTCGAGTCGAAAAAAAAACAGGTCAGTGAACCTGCTATGGGTGTTGTAGCGGTATAGCACGCATCACGGAATGATGTGGATCCGGGTTCGATTCCCGGCCATAGCTTTACTTTTAGGATTTTTCTGGGTTCTGATTTTCAGTGTCGTTTAGAAATTAAACTTCTGACGGGTGAAACCGTAAAAGTAAAAGATAAAAAATCAAGAAGCTAAATTCTTGATACAAATGATAGTACAGTTGCCGGCAAACATGTTGAGCAAGAACGACGTGGAAGGGGTAAGTTCGCGCATGCGCACGCTAAATTCACTTCTGTGCCAATCTAACTAATATTATAAATGCGAAAGTATGGATGGATGGATGGATGTTTGTTTGTTACTCAATCACGCTAGAACGGCCCAACGAATCTGGATGAAATTCGGCACATATATAGAGAAAAGTCTGGAATAGCACATAGGCTACTTTTTATCCCGGAAAATTGCGTAGTTCCCGCGGGATAGCGATAAACGAATTCTTTGCAGACGAAGTCGCTGGCAACAACTAGTGATATTATAAACCCTAGATGCACCGCCACGTATAAACTCACTGTCAAAACTTGTCCCAAAAGTACATTCCAAAAATATTAAAGTCGCAAATGCCAAATGATCATTTCAACCACATTTAAAAATTTTCGAAATACGTCTGTATAACACAAACATTACAGTTTTATTTCAAATGCACGTGTCCGGAATATACGACATTATTAAAATTTTAACTGGCAGCACGTCGTAAATCATATTGACAGCTCCATACGGCCAGAGAGTGCTTAATGACAGATTCTAAGAACTCTCTGCTCGGGACGTGTTTTGAGCGCTCGTAGTGAATCTAGGGTTTCTAATATCTATCAATGTTCTGCACATTCAAGGTCATGCTCAAGATGTTTGCCGGCAACTGTACCTAGGGTTATTTTAACAATAACTTATCGTTCCAGGTGAAAGTGTGGAACACTTCGACGGGTTTCTGCTTCGTGACGTTCAGCGAGCACAAGTCTACGGTGACAGGTGTCACATTTAGCGCTAACAAGAAGTTCTTCGTTTCCAGTTCGCTAGATGGCACTGTCCGCTGCTATGATCTGACTAGGTGAGTTTGAATTTCGTTGAATATTAGATTGATAAACTAGGGTTGAAATATACCCATTTCACCTGAGATATTTCTGGCACCCGAACGAAGTGAGGGTGCCAATAGTTCGAGGGTGAAATGGGTAATTTCATCCGAGTTGAACACTCTACTTTTCATTTCGAATACGAGGAAATTAAAATTTCCCTAACGTCACATGGTCGCATTTAATATTTGTTACGTTTGTCGTTCTATTCCCGCTCTTTTTTCTATTGCGCGATTTGCGCGCATTGCGCATTTCTTCTGCGCGCCAATGGCGGCTGGCTAGTTTTTTTTTAAACTTGCAGACTAATGCAGACACGGAGGTCGCTATCAATTAATTGTCGACTTAAATATTTCAAGTTAAAAAAATTACCGAACGTAATAATTTCTACTAATTCTCGTTGTATACGCTTGCATAAGCTTATATATAGCGGGAATGTTATTTTAAGATTATTTTGCCTTTCACAATTAAAAAGGAACTATTAGTATAGATTATTATTTTAAACATAGATTACATGGCTGTATACGTATTTCCATTGCTATGTACCTCATTTGGATTAGCTAGAAAAAAAATTACTTTCAACCCAAGGGTCGCGATGAGTCACTTTCAACCCTGTATCCAGATAATCAATGACCTACTTTCAGAGTATGAGATATGAAAAACAAATTCTATATTCCTTCATAACGTTATATCATATTATAACGGAAAGAAAACCATAACGTTATGAAATAGCGTTAGAATACTTATAATAACGTTATGAACTACGCGCGCGAGTACAGGGGCGCGGGGTAGGACGACAAAAGGGACCGAGAGAGGTGCGGGCGGGCAGTGCGCCTGCCGCTATAAAAAGTAATGTAATGTTATAAAAAAATAGTGTTATGCAATGCAAAACGTTATATTAAGGCGCTGTCAACAGCAAATGACCTGGAGCAGCGCCACTCTTCACACATACGGTTCACGTGCCTGTTAGTGAAAGAGAAGAAACTATTCCGGCAGCTTGGCGCGCGTCTAAAATCTTGCAAATAAGACACAAATCATAAGAAATAAACAAAAGTATGGATTATTTGTGAAATATGACTCGTTAGCCGTTTAGGTATGAATATGTTGACTTTATGTTTTTAATTGCAGACCCATACGTCGAAAAAATAAAGACATACGTGGTAAGGTTCAAAAGTTTCCGGCCTAATAATGAAAATTAACGTTTAGGTTAAAAAATATATTTTTATTTTTCAATGTAGTCTCCTCCTATTGTTATACATTTTTCAGATCGTTTGATTAACATTTCTATGCCTTTAAAAAAATATTCGGAAGTTTTGTCTTCGAAATGCTCGAAAACTGCAGCAGCGACCTCATCATTGGACGAAAATTTTCTCCCCCTTAAGTCCGATTTAAGTTTAGAAAATAAAAAATAGTCGCTTGGGGCTAGATCAGGGCTGTAAGGTGGGTGACGGATTGTTTTAAATCCACATTTAGATATAGCCGCCTTTACAACTGCAGCCGTGTGGACAGGCGCATTGTCATGAAGAAGACGGACACCCCTGCTGAGTTTTCCTCGAGGTTTAAGCTTAATTGCTTCTCGCAACTGGTCTATAAGGCAAGCATAGTAACTGTCGTTTACTGTCTGATTGCGTTCTTTGATATCTATAAGCAATATCCCTTCGCAATCCCAAAATATTGTGGCCATTATCTTTTTGGTAGATTGGCACACCTTTGCCTTTCGAGGGGGTGCTTCCCCAGAACGACGCCACTCCATCGACTCTCTTTTTGAAAGAGGATCATAGTATAAGACCATAGTTTCGTCTCCGGTAACAATGGACTGGATAAAATCACTCTCACATGACTTGAACTCCTCCAGAAGTTCCTTGGAGCACGCCACTCGTTCAGCTCGCTTAGCACTCGAGAGAAGTTTCGGGACCCATCTTGCACTAACTTTATTCATGTTTAGGTGGTCGTTTAGAATCCTAAGGTCTGTTATTTTCATAAGTCCCGTTCTTGACGCTATTTCCTTCGTCTTTAGTCTTCTGTCCTTCAGTACCTCTTGTTCGACTAAATCGACGTTATCTTGCGTAAGAACCTCAACAGGGCGGCCTGGTCGGGGTTCGTCATCGATGGACTCACGCCCTAAACGAAACTGCTTACACCAATCCTTAACAGTCGAAAACGAAGGGGAGGAATTCCCGTACACTTTATCTAACCTTTCATTGATTATAGTTGGACTTATGCCTTCCTTTGTCAGAAATTTTATCACTGATCGATACTCCACTTTGAACATTGTACAAATTACACCGCTTTTTATATTTAAATCACAGAAAATTTGATGAAAACGAAAGTTACAACCCACGAAATAATCCACACAATAGCTGAATAAATGACAAACAAAATGACATTCATTTGTTTCTTGTTTTCTTCTTTTAAATATATACGGCCAGGAACTTTTGGACCTTACTGGTAGAACCGTTTAATGGTGATTTTAAGACCAATCTTTGCAATTATTTTCTATCGAGCCGATTTTGTTCAATTATGTATCGAGCCCGTCTAGAGTGTTTGAAATATGATGAAAATTAACATAATATTTTTTTTGTGTGCAGTTTTTCTTAAAAAAGTGTTTAAATAACATCAATTTCAACAAAATTAGGTATTGTCAGCCTCTTAAAAAACGCTATTCGGTAATATAACGTTATAAAAAATAGCGTTATGCAATAATAACGGTTATTAAAGGTCTGTCCACTTGTCTATGAATGGTTAGTTGAATTACCAATAGTTTAAAGTTAGATATAACTGCTATAAAAAACACCGGGTAGCACTCCGGGAGTGCCGGCAGAAGTGAAAACTACACACACGCACACTCGCGCAAAAACAAAAATATACACGAGATTTGAACTGCGGTCACCTGAAAAAACACACTGTTATTCCACTCCTTATACCACTAGGCCAAACACACACGTTAAGCGACGAAATCAACGTACACTTAAAAAATCGAACGCGTCTCTAGCTTCTTTCGTATTTCAAAATAAGCTCTTAGAGGATCCTGATATCCTGGTACTTAAACTATCTCTCCGTCTTACGCCTGACGCGAGTTTAACATTTTTTACCCATCCCAAAAGCGCTCAACGCCGCTAAAGAATTTTTCACTTCAAAAAACTTTAAACTAGCCGTAAAAACTTGGGTTTTGAAATCAATAAATAGTTAGTTTGATTTAGTAAAAACCATGTTGGTCTGGGAGCAAAGAAAAAAACATAGAATGTACCAGCTGCTTCTCATCCCGCGCAGATGGTAAAATCCAATCGAGGACATGGGCGAAAATCTTGGCAATCAATGTTATAGACGATGCGGCTACCCATCGATTTTGATTCCCCTTTCCTCTTTCAGATGCGCTCACAATCATTTTAAGCGTGGTCTTTGGGTGAAAACTGTATTTCAAACACGATACCTTGTATTGTTACTTGTACTTACTTTACTTTCGCAAATTATTTCTTTGTCCCGCTTGCGGTGGAGACGTCTGGCTGTTGGGGTTCCGAGGCGTTACGGTTTTTGAAGGAAGTGGGGCGCCGTCTGCGTGGGAGAGGTTTTAACCCTCGCTCCGGGTCTTTTCTGGTGCAAAGGTTGTCCATCGCTGTACAGCGTGGTAATGCTGCGAGTGTGATAGGCACCTTTGCGCCGGGAATGACGCGGGGCGGATTGTTTGATTGATTGTGTTATATATTTTTTTTGTTTATTATTTGTATATTTTTGTTTATTATTTGTATATTTATTGTTTGTTATTTATTTGATTGTATTTTTTTGACGTATTTGTTTAAATAAATAGGCTTACTTACTTACTTAACCTGTGCTCTGTCTACCCCGTAAGGGATATAGACGTGATATGTGTATGTATGTATGTATATATTCGCAGATATCGCAATTTCCGCACACTGACGTCTCCCAGCCTGGTGCAGTTTAGCTGCGTGGCTCTGGACTCGAGCTCCGAGCTGTGCGCGGCGGGCGGGCAGGACGTCTTCGAGATATTCCTCTGGTCCATCAAGTTCGGCAAGCTTTTGGATGTGAGTGTGTTACACGGTATACAGGGCCCGGTCGTTAGGAGGGCGTGGCGCCTTGTATGGGCGTCGATTATTTACACTGCACTGAATAACGGCTCCCTCACACTCTACCTCACGGTCTCTCCCTCTCCCTCTACCTCACTCTCTACCTCTCTCTCTCCCGCACTCTCTATCCCACGCTCTCTCCCTCTCCCCTCCCTCTACTTCACGCTCTCTCTCTCTCTCTCTCCCTCTCCCTTTCTCTCTCTCTCTCTCTCTCTCTCTCTCTCTCTCTCTCCCTCTCCCTCACTCTCTCGCTCTCAATTAAAAAATAATACCATGTATAACCGAGGAGAGAGCCGAAACGTTGAGGTAATTAAAACATTTTTTACATGGTCAGGTCCCGACAATAATACTTTAAACATGAGTGAAAATCGCGGAAGTTTAACAGCCTTATTCATAAAAAATCCTTAGTTGAGGTTTGATCAGTCTATTAGTTAACAGACTGATTAAGCTTATTTGACAGTTGTTAAAAAGTATGATTCATAAACGCTTGCTAGCAGTCTGTTAGCTAATGAGTTGCTGATGGATGGATTAGACGCGTTATGTTGTCACCTTGACAAATCATAGACCAAAAATGGCCTTTTAGTGAATTTAAAAAAAAAAAACAGCAGTGGCAGCGAATTAGCGGGAAACCGAAAACATGGCTTCAGCCTAACACGGCAGACGAGGCAGTGTGGATCTAGTTTCCTTTACCTTTCCCGGAGGGGATAAACTTAAAACAAAAAACACTGTCTTGCGTATGGTTTTGCTCTTGCCAAAATCAGCTGTTCACATTTGTGGCGGCCATTTTGTGAGTTAGCAAAGAGATAAGGTAGGGTCTACGGTCCGCTAACTTTCCGACTACTTACACAGACCCTTGATGGGCTGATTAGCGCTAATTGACGTTTACGAATCATGTTTTTTTGCATCGGTCCTATAGCGAGCTTATAGCGAGTCTCTAACTTTTTATGAATAAGGCTGTAAAACATTATATATTTTTGACGACCGGATAGCCTAGTGGTTAGTGACCCTGACTATGAAGCTAGAGGTCCCGGGTTCAAATCCCGCTAGGGGCATACATTTGTATGATGAATACGAATGTTTGTGCCCGAGTCATGGATGTTGTATCTATTTATTTATCTACAAGTGTATGTATGTTTATTACCCGTTGTCTAGTACCCATAGTACAAGCTTTGCTTAGTGTGGGACTAGGTCGATTGGTGTCATTTGTCTCATGTTATTGATATTTATTTTATTTATTTATTATTAATGATGGTCTTCGTTGTCTTCTGCAGGTGCTAGGTGGGCACGAGTCTCCTGTGTCCTGCCTGGCCTTCAGCCCGGCGCTGGCCAGCAGCCGCCTGGCCTCCGCCAGCTGGGACAAGACCGTCCGCCTGTGGAACTGCATCGAGAACAGCTCCGACAGTGAAGTCATACAGCTGAACTCTGACGCGCTGCAGGTGGCGTTCAGACCTGATGGGGAGGAGGTAAGGTTCAGTGGCTTGTAGTAGGGGGGTCGCTATGGACCAGTGGCATGGCTTTAACGTCTGGAGCCCGTGACGAATTCATCAGGGGCCTTCCTCAATATAAATAAATAAATATTAGGGAACAATTCACACAAATTGTTCCCAAAGAAAGCACCAGTAAGGCTTGTGTTATGGGTACTAGACAACGATATACACACTTATATAGAAAAATACATACTTAAATAAATAGAAACATCCATGACTCAGGAACAAATATTCGTGCTCATCACACAAATATATGCCCTTACTAGGATTCGAACCCAGGACGCTTGCCTCACTACCAACTAAGCGAACCACGTCGTCAATATAAAGAAGTGCATCTTCCTTTCTGTGCTCTAAACCAAGCCAGTCCGGGGCCTCGTAGAGCTGGGGGCCCCTGGCATTTTGCCAGCCCTGCCACCCTTTAGTTATGCCACTACCATGAACACAACAGAAGACAACTCCAACACTGGGGGTTATAGGTGAAAACTTTATGACCTGTTGTATGTGTGAGTAATGTGTGCGAATAAGGCGTTCCAAATTAGAAAAATGACTTTAAGTCCCATATAAAGTCGTCACAATTTAAAAGGCCCGTTTTGACAGTTCACGCCCATGAAGTTCTCTATTTTTTACCGAACGAAATGTTCTGAAGGTAATTGTATTTTTCATTGATGGGTATCGCTCACTCAGCTAAGTGCTGTGCATAACGATTTTTTCACATTGTCCACAGACAATTAATAATCGGTTAAGGAAAAAATAAATCGATCTAGATAATTTTTTTAAGGCCGACTCGCACTTGGCCGGTTTTATTTATTTTATTTAGACCAATTAATTACTGAATTTCACCAGCTGTGTAGTGATCTTTACTGAAAATTATGACCTTAGAGCTCAAAGCCGTAAACAATGGCAACACTGATTTCAATAGAATGGCTCGTCTTCATCATCTGAAGAAAATGATTGACTGAAGATTCATTTTCTAATCAGAACTTTAATCCAATGCCACTTTACAATACATATTTAAATCGATCAAATACTCATGCAAACTTGAATCGATTTATCGTGAGTATCGAGTACCGAGTCGTATGGTGACATCACTAGTTACGTCGGGAAGACAAATGTCAAAACTGGCCTTTTATTTTGCGACGACTTTAGTTCTGTATTGGCTTATTACGTAACTCGCTCGCGATCACAATCGTCTTCATTTTGACAGTTCATGTATGGGCTGACAATTGGCATCGGAATCAGCTAGCTGTCATATTTATACAAGAACTGTCGAAATGAACACGATGGCGATTGCGAGCGAGTTACGTAATAAGTATTAAGTTAGCAGGTCGATTCCCGAGAGTTGAATGGATTGAACGTCACTTGTCACTGTGTGAGAGACGTTCTTGTACAGGGGCCTCCTAATATTTTGTAAACAAGTGCATAATTGACAACATTTCATATTTCTGAGTCTATAATTTTAATGGTTCTCTGTATTTTGTTTGAAAAGATGAACATGCTGACAGTTTAATTTTTTCGCTAGGGCTTGTATTTAATTTATAATTAATTTATTAATTTTTGCTTATTCTAAAAGGGCGTAACTCCGATACTATCACAGAATACACACTTATCCCTTTGTCTTTTCTCTATAGAAAAAAAAACTGACGTTAATTTCAAATTGACAATGTCAGGCCCTATTCTCCAATATTCGATTTTCGAGGTTCGCTTCGTGCTGTTCCGCTCATACTAATAGTCATTATCTTGAGAGTGAGAGAGAAGGTATGCAACGAACTTCGAAAATATAATTTCAGAGTTGCCCCCCTTGTACTTTGAAGTTGTCAAAAATACAAAATTATGGTCGCTTATTTTTTCTCGTGAAAAAAGCAAAGGCGTTTCACCCATCCTGTGGTAGTTTTGGTAAAATTAGGACATATTTTTAATTAATTTTTATTTTTTATAATTAGCGATATTAAAATTATATAAACATATTGCAGTGATCAGGAGGCAAAATGCTTTCAAACCATATATACATTTTCAGGTGTTATAAAAATGAAATGTTGTCAATACTCAAGAAAAAATAAACCTCATGTATTTAATCACTTTGTTATACACACATAGGGTGTTATGATTCATTCATGTCAGCTCTTGTGAATCGACCTGTACACTACTACATACAACAGAGGCTACAGAGGCCTTACCATGACGACTTAATTCGATTCAGTTTAGGTTCGCTCGCTGTCAGATTCATACTTAAAGTGACAGCTAAAACTTGAACTGAGTCGGAATTAGGACGTCATGGTAAGGCCCCTGGTCATTTACTTATGTTTTTCACTTATACAAGTTTTATGTAGCTTCATCTGGATTTTGTTATTCATCAGATCGCAGTGTCCACTCTGGACGGCAATATAACATTCTTTGACGCGACGACGAGCGATCAGACGGGCAGCGTGGAAGGCAGAGTGGACCTCGGCGCTGGTCGCGGGAACAAAGACCTCATCACTGCTAAGAAGATGCTTAAGACCAAGTAAGTGTCTATTCTTTGACATGTATGAAGAGTTTGATGAATGTGGTGTGGATGTAGCGAAAAGTATGTCAGGATCGTAGCAAGTGGAACAAAGTAGTCTGCCTACCTCTGTGGGAAAGAGGCGTGACGGTATGTATGTATTAAAATTAGACGAAACAATCGTTCGACCAAACTTACATTCGTACAAAAAAAATCGATCAACCAACGCACAACTTCACTTTTGCGAAGACACACACACAACGCTGATGATCTATTTTTCTTGTCTGTTTTTCTTTTGTTTCTTTTTTATAAAATTGTGTATATATATGCTCTTATATTTGTGTCATGCAAAAAGGAATAAAAGTCTTCTTTCTTTCTTTCTTTCTTTCTTTCTTAACTTCATTTTTAAACGTGTTTTCAGGGCGTTCACAACGATATGTTATTCGGCGGATGGCACGTGTATTCTCGGCGCTGGCAACTCCAAACACGTGTGCCTGTACAGTGTACGCGAAGCGATATTGATCAAGAAGTTCGTCATCACTCAGAATAGGTCCTTGGATGCGATAAATGTACGTACATATTTATTTACTAACGTCTGTCCCGAAAAGGATGCGAGTTTTGAATTTGCCGCCATTTTTGCATTTAGTGCTGGCAACCCTGAAAAACTTTGACAGCTGAATGTTTAGCGTTTGTAAAAATGGCGGGTTATACGAAAGAACGACGCGTTTTCATTACCTATTGAGCAATATTTCAAAAGTAATGAAAATTTCGTGCAAAATAATGGTCCCCACTGTTACCTATAAAAATTTCGAATTACACTCCACCATAAGGTCGACGCCGCCGAAGGAGGCCGCCGAGTGACTGAGTAAAATGTTTTTATTTTTATAAAATTTATGGCTCGACGGAAAAATCTGAAACTTTTTTCCGTAGCTAAAGATGGTTATTCCTATCAATAGAAAAATCACCAAGCACTTTTAAAATAATCATCCATTCCCAATTGTTACTCTAGTACAAATTGTAAAGATGTTACAGTTCACGAGCCGCAATATAATGTTGTGGTTTCTCTTCTAAAATAAATAAAGTATAGTGAGCGCATAGGTCTCGTTCGCTGTCAAAAACCCGTGGCCAACGGAGTTCAGCTGTCGCGTATTGCCTGGGTACTGCGCGTATCGCCATTTTGGGCACAAATTTGTGCCGCTGGGAATCAAAGGGGGCAATGAGGGCGTAAAACCGTTATTTTTTAATTCCTAGGACTTCGTGAACCGGCGTTTGATGACAGAGTTTGGCAATATGGCGCTCGTGGAAGACCGGACTGAGCTGGAAGGCGGTGACGTCAGCATCCGGCTGCCCGGGGTCAAGGAGGGGGACATGGCCGACAGGAAGGTCAAGCCCGAGGTACGGCATCAATGGTATACTGGAAATAGTTTATTGTGTCACAAGGGAGCAAAATGTTCTATTTACGACGAGGGCGCTACATTGAATTCAGAATGTAGCGAAGGATTCTACGATAGAATGCTGAGCGTAACGAAGGATTGATCGTGATGGACTTTTATTTTCTTACTAGCTGTTGCCAGCGACTTCGTCTGCAACAAATTCGTTTATCGCTATCCCGCGGGAACTACGCAATTTTCCGGGATAAAAAGTAGCCTATTTGCTATTCCATACTTTTCTCTATCTATGTGCCGAATTTCATCCAGATCCCTTGGGCCGTTCTGGCGTGATTGAGTAACAAACAAACATCCATCCATCCATCCATCCATACTTTCGCATTTATAATATTAGTTAGATTATGCGAGATATAGTATTTCATTCTTTTAATACGAATATAGTTAAAAGTCCGTCACGATTAATCATTGCATTGGACACATTAATACACTAAAAACAAAGTGCACTACAGACGCACATTTGAAACTGTCATTCAATTTCTGTGAAATAATCGCAAAAAATCACCAAAAATGCGACGTTGCCAGCTCAGTAGGGATGCACGCTCTTAATAAGTAACTGTAACGAATAGACCTCACGAGACAGGCCCAGCCTAGTGTGAAGGTCATAGGTAACATGTTTAATTTGTGAAACTATTTAGTAAATAAACTATATTTTATTTTATTTACTTTAGGTTCGTGTCCATTGCGTACGGTTCTCACCGACCGGGGAGAATTTCGCCTGCGCCGCCACCGAAGGCCTATTCGTGTACAGCCAGAACGCAGGCATCGATGGTACCTTTAGGTAAGAACCTTAGGGTGGCACCCAGTGGCGTGGCGTCCATAGAAGTCGATTCCCACTGGCTTGCCTATTTTATGGCAGTTGGGCAATTTATTGTGCAGAATTAGAGGAAAAGGCTAGTTAAGTTCTCTCCGGCTTGCCTTTTGATATACTTGACGCCACGCCACTGGTGGCACCACACCAATACAAAACAATGAACTCTTAACTCTCTTTACTTTGCTATTTTGTGTCAGATATACCCAGTTACCCCATGATATTAGAAACCCTAAATTCACTACGAGCGCTCAAAACTCGTCCCGTGCAGAGAGTGCTTAGAATCTGTCATCAAGCACACTCTGGCCCTATGGAGCTGTCAATATGATTTACGAGGTGCTGTCAGTTTAAATTTTAATAATGTCGTATATTCCGGACACGTGCATTTGAAATAAGACTGTAATGTTTGTCTTATACAGTCGTATTTCGAATATTTTAAAATGTGGTTGAAATATTATTTGGCATTTGCGACTTTTATATTTTTGGAATGTACTTTTGAGACAAGTTTTGGCAGTAATTTTATACGTGGCGGTGCATCTAGGGTTTATAATATCATTGGTGTTACTACACCAATCGATCAACATCGATTGTATATTATGTATGTATGTATAACTCTTTATTGTACACTAGCTTTATCCCGCGACTTCGTCCGCGTATACTTCATTTATTGACAAATAGCTTTTGCCCGCGGCTTCGCTCGCGTACACCAGGAGTATTTCAATCCCGTTTTTTTTCCGTTCCCGTAAGAATTTCGGGAAATGTTCTCTTAATGCTCCCTACACTCCCCAAAGAACCCACTTGCCAAATTTCAGCTTTCTACGACCAGTAAAACGAAAAATCCCGTTTTTTCCCGTTCCCGTGGGAATTTTGGAAATTCCTCTCTTAATGCTTCTCTACACTCCCCAAGCAACCTACATGTCGAATTTCAGCTTTCTACAACCAGTAAAACGAAAAGTCCCGTTCCCGTTCCCGTGGGAATTTCAGAAAATTGTCTCTTAGTGCTTCCCTACACTCATCAAGCAACCTACATGCCAAAGGGTCTGGCCGGAAGGTAATAGTAAAATCGCCCCTGGCTGAATTTGAAATATTGTTATGCACGTTTGTTTGTTTTATTAAAAGATATAATTTTACTGAATATTAAGACTTAAATGCTTACGGTTAGCGAAAAAATTAAAAAAATAAAAATTCAGTTTTTATTTTTTTTTAGCCAAACTACGTTACGGATTAATTTGCCCTTCGGGTTTTTTGTACATATATTTAAGATACATTTATAGAAAAAAAATAAAAGTTCTAGCGTTTTTCAAAATACACAATTTTGGCTGTTTTAGTTTTTCTTTTTTTTTTTTTTTTACTTGCAAGTTGGCGACACCTACCATATTTTGATATAATATACGCAATTTTATATTCTATTACATATATTTTTTTCAAAATTATTCATTTGGATCAACAAAGTGAAAAAAAGATTTTTGTTTAAAAGGGTGGTAAAAAGTTCTTCCATATTGTTCAATCGTTCAAACATTCGTTCATAGTGTTAGTAACAATTATCTTATTAGCAATGTTAGAAACATGACATAAAAACAGAAAATACGGATAAATCAGAAGAAAAAATAGATTTAAATTGATTATTTAAAAAAATATATATTTGTAGTTGCAATTTTTTACTTATTTTGAAAAATTAAAAATAATTGATAACAATAATAATATAGCTCTTTTTATTTCGGATTCACTACAATTTCAGTAGACCAGGTAAGTTTTTTTTTTTCAAAAATTCAAATGATTTATTTGGTAGAATACAGTATATTAATTAATTATCAATTATTTTATTATTTGTATATAATTAAATATACAGGATGTATCAGATACCCCCTAACAATAATCCACTAGGGTATATAACCATAGCTATAGAAGCTAAAAAAATATTTAGAAAAAAATTGGAGTAATTTTTTTTCTATTGGAATGATTACAGTTAATACTACCACTCCTATAGAAAATATAAAAAAAAATTACTCCAATTTTTTTAATATTTTTTTTAGCTTCTACAGGATGTATCAGATAGCCCCTAACAATAATCAACTGGGATATATAACCATAGCTACAGAAGTTAAAAAAAATATTTAAAAAAAATTAGAGTAAAAAGTTTTTTATATTTTCTATAGGAATGGTAGTATTAACTGCAATCATTCCTATAAAAAACATAAAAAAAAAATTACTCCAATTTTTTTTAAATATTTTTTTTAGCTTCTGTAGCTATGGTTATATACCCCAGTTGATTATTGTTAGGGGCTATCTGATACACCCTGTAGAAGATAAAAAAATATAAAAAAAAGGAGTATTTTTTTTATATTTTCTAAAGGAGTGGTAGTATTAACTGTACCTAATCATTCCTATAGAAAAAAAAAATTACTCCAATTTTTTTCTAAATATTTTTTTAGCTTCTATAGCCTATGGTTATATACCCCAGTGAATTATTGTTAGGGGGTATCTGATACATTCTGTATATTTAATTATATACATATAATAAAATAATTGATAATTAATTAATATACTGTATTCTTACAAATAAATCATTTGAATTTTTGAAAAAAAAAACTTACCTGGTCTACTGAAATTGTAGTGAATCCGATATAAAAAGAGCTATATTATTGTTGTTATCAATTATTTTTAATTTTTCAAAATAAGTAAAAAAATTCAACTACAAAATATATTTTTTTAAATAATCAATTTAAATCTATTTTTTCTTCTGAATTATCCGTATTTTCTGTTTTTATGTCATGTTACTAACATTGCTAATAAGATATTTTTTACTAACACTATGAACGAATGTTTGAACGATTGAACAATATGGAAGAACTTTTTACCACCCTTTTAAACAAAAATCTTTTTTTCACTTTGTTGATCCAAATGAATAATTTTGAAAAAAATATATGTAATAGAATATAAAATTGCGTATATTATATCAAAATATGGTAGGTGTCGCCAACTTGCAAGTAAAAAAAAAAAAAAAAGAAAAACTAAAACAGCCAAAATTGTGTATTTTGAAAAACGCTAGAACTTTTATTTTTTTTCTATAAATGTATCTTAAATATATGTACAAAAAACCCGAAGGGCAAATTAATCGGTAACGTAGTTTGGCTAAAAAAAAATAAAAACTGAATTTTTATTTTTTTAATTTTTTCGCTAACCGTAAGCATTTAAGTCTTAATATTCAGTAAAATTATATCTTTTAATAAAACAAACAAACGTGCATAACAATATTTCAAATTCAGCCAGGGGCGATTTTACTATTACCTTCCGGCCAGACCCTTTCAGCTTTCTACGACCTGTAAAACAAAAAATCCCGTTTTTTCCCGTACCCGTGGGAATTTTAGAAATTCCTCTCTTAATGCTCCTCTACACTCTCCAAACAACCTACATGCCAAATTTCAACTTTCTACGACCAGCAGTATAACAAAAAATCCCGTTTTTTCCCCGTTCATTTCCATCAAAATTTTGGGAAATCCTTTTGTATAGTGCTCCCCTATACTCCCTAAGGAACCTGAAGGCCAAATTTCAGTTTTCTACGATAATTAAAACGAAAAATCGATCCCGTAGAACTGAATATAAATCCCGTTTTTTCCTTATCCCGTTGGAATTTTCGAAAATCCTTAAAACTGTTTTTTACTATTATAATCACCTACTTCTATACCAAATTTGAAGTCTAGTAATTATAGTTCAGGATTTCGTTGAACTGAATAGGTATAATATAAATCCCGTTTTTTCCTTATCCCGTGAGAATTTCCAAAAATCCTGAAATCATTTTCTTAGTTTTGTAATCATCTCCTTCTGTACGAAATTTGAACAGTATATTTATTAAGTATAGTTACTTAGATAGGGTCACTCGGAATCGAATATAATAAATCCCGTTTTTTCCCGTTCCCGGAAATTTCTGTGTGTGTGTGTGTGTGTGTTATTGTTTTCGTAATCAGCGACCCAATAAACCGTACAAACAATACTACCCACTATAATATAATAATAATAATACCCACGTTGATTTTCAGACTTTGTCACCCCCTATCCCCTTTTAGGGGTTGAATTTTCAAAAAACCTGAAACAGGTGTTTACTCATTTATCGTTAGGAATACTCATGTGAAGTTTCGAATAAAATAGTCTAACTAATCTTGTTTCCCCATACAAACTTTGGACCCCCATTTAACCCCTTTAGGTGTCGAATTTTGAAAAATCCTTTCTTAGTGCACCCCTAGACCTTATAAGGAACCTACGTGCCAAATTTGGAATCTCTAGAACCAGCGGTTTGGGCTGTGCGCTGATATGTCAGTCAGTCAGTCAGTCAGTCAGTCAGTCAGTCAGTCAGTCAGTCAGTCAGTCAGTCAGTTTCTTCTTTTATATATTTAGATAAAACACATTAATTTTACAGATAATGAGACAAGTAGATGTACAAAGGCGAATTTATCCCTTAAAGGGATCTCTTCCAGTTAACCTTCGAACTATTGACAGGACAACAGAAATCAGAGTATAGAGAGACATACTAGAAAGCTAGAAGAGCAATGACCCTAATTTAAACCTAAACTAATAAAGCACTAACATAATAATAATACACCTACACAACAATACAGGTACACCCTAATACCCTATAAACTAATATATATGTCAGAAATACACTACATAGTAATATAACCTACATATTAAGCTATATAAATATTATACACACACACGAAACGATTGATTAGTTACGATCGTTTAGTGTGGTAGCTTTGGCTGATCGACTGGTAAACTAATCGATGTTGTTCGATACCGTTATTTTTATTACCGTTTTATAGGATATAGGATACCTTACAAAAATCTTTGCGTACTAAATTTAATTTATCATAATATCATTATAGTATCCGAGATAAAAGAATACTTTATTAATAGTTTGATATATTTCCAGGCCATATCGTTTGGAAGCTCACTCCACGCCAGCGGCTGTCAAACAACGTCTAGCAGAAGGCGCGTGGGGCGCGGCGTTGGTCAGCGCGTTGCAGCTCAGCGAGCATACCATCATCAGGGAGTGCGTCGAAGCCGTGCCGAGTAAAGACAGTGAGTTTATCCTGGCCACAGGTGCTGCCACAGCTTAACTGAATGCAGTACTGATACTGTTAATTGCCATAAAAAACACCGGGAGTAATCCGGGAGCGCGGGCTAGTGAAAACTACACACGCACACTCGCGCAAAAAGAAAAAAAAAGAAAAAGAAAAAAATACAAGAGATTTGAACTGCGGTCACCTGAGAGAACACACTGTTATTCCACACCTTATACCACTAGGCCAAACGCACATACGTTAAAGCGACAAAATCAACGTACACTTTAATCGAACGCGACTCTAGCTTCATTCGTATTTCAAAATAAGCTCTTAGAGGATTCTGATATCCTGGTACTTAAACTCTCCCTCCGTCTTACGTCTGTCGTGAAATTATAATTTTTTTACCCATCCCAAAAAGCGCTCAGCGCCGCTAAAGAAGTTTCACTTCAAAAAGCGCAGCCACGGCTGGAAAAAAATCTCAAAGGAATGTTCAAAGTTATAACGTCCCAAGGTACTTAATAACTCCATCTTTGTTCCACAGTCGAGCTAACAGTGACGTCACTGGATGACGACTACGCAGACCGCCTTCTGACCACTATAGCTCGCCTCATAGAAGAGAGTCCCCATCTGGAACATCTGCTGCTTTGGACGAAGGCTGTGGTGACAGTCAAGAAGTGCAAGTTCCCCCAGAACGTGCTGTTGGCCCTGGAGAAGGCTTTGACTGTGAAATACTCGCAATTGAGCAAGATGTGAGTATCGTAGGAAAATTTACAAAAAATCCCGAACTTTTGCATTAGAATTTAAACTTTCCATTTTCAATGAGGCGTATTCGGGTAATACCAATTTATTACAACGGAAAATTAATGATTTTAATGATTTTCGGAATTATCTGAATTGAGACGACGTAGTTGGCTTAGTTGGTAGTGACCCTGCCTGCGAAGCAAGCGTCCCGGGTTCGAATCCTGGTAAGAGCGTATATTTGTGTGATGACCACGAATATTTTTTCCTGACTCATGGACGTTTCTATCTATTTAAGTACTAGCTTTTACCCGCGACTTCGTCCGCGTAGACTTAATTTGATAATTTATTCATTGTATCGTATTGTGTATTGTATTGCATTGTATTGTTTATTGTTGTTGTACTTAATTTATCTTCAATTATTTATTTATCTAATTTACGGAATTACCCGATTACACCTTATGGAAATTTCATTTATTTCTTGTATAATTTTCCAGAAATTTCCGAGAACTTATCCGACTTTTTGGAGACTCCGAAAATTGTATAGTCGACGTTATTGATATCTTTACACTTTAGTACCTTGTCGTCGTAACTTCATGTTTGAACTTTCATATGAAGTTGTCAAAGTTTTTGCAGCGACAAAGCACTAAAGTGTACTTTGACGTCGATTTTACAGTCCGTGAGGCTTTAGAACGCCGTTCGAGTTTGTCATGTTGTCTCACTCGCTCTTATGCGTTTGATACTGGAATCGGTCGAGTGAGAGAGAGAAGACAAACGCGAATGGTATTCTAAGAGCTCACGCAATGTACTCTTTCAATAAGATTCGATTCCATTTAACACAACCGGCATAATAGGCCGTGTTTATGGCCCGTTTAGATATTTATTGTCTTTTAAGCTTTTTTTAAGACTTGTTTATTGCTAGGCCTTTCTGGAATAGTCTTTCTCGCGGTTTTACTGTCATTCAAATTCAAAAACAATACATTTACTTCGATATTAAGTTAGTATTATACTTAATTTTAGCCGTGACTTCGCTCGCGTGTATAGTATTTTCAATCTTACCTGTCCTATTTGGTAAACGAAATGTATTATGATATCAAATAAACCTGAGGCAATATTTTGTACATAATTTTGCTGATATTTTATCTCCAGTTCCTTTATTTACGATGTAATGTTTAAAAAATAACAAAAATTAGACGTTTTGAGGTTAGAATTTTGTTTACCATATAGAACAGGTAAGAATGAAAATACCATAGGTACTTACATGCAACAGGTCATTTACTGAAGTTTTTCACCTATATTGAGATTTAATCTCAATAGGGCGCCATGGATGGGCCTCATGAGGAAGCTCAAAGTCACTCAGAGGGCTATGCTCGGGGTTTTTCTGCGAGATAGAATCAGAAATGATGATATCCGCAGTAGAACTAAGGTTACCGACATAGCCCGAAGTATTGCGAAACTGAAGTGGCAGTGGGCGGGGCACATTACTAGCAGAACCGATGGCCGATGTGGTCAGAAGGTTCTCGAATGGCGTCCGCGCGGCAGACGAGCTGTCGGTAGGCCTCCAACAAGATGGAGCGACGACCTGATCAGGATCGCGGGATCGCGGTGGATGCGGAAGGCACAGGACCGGTCCGAGTGGAGAGCCTTGGGGGAGGCCTATGTCCAGCAGTGGACGTCTTTCGGCTAACCTGATGATGAATCTCAATACGAATAGTTGTTTCTTCACTACATTATATCGATTGTCGAGCGAAAGCCGTTAGAGTTTGCGATTGCCACGCACGCCGCGCGAAATGGTACCGTAAAAAGTTTATTGTCCATAAAATGGGGTACCAAGGGCGCACTCGAGTTTCACACGGAACGCTATCAAACTTATAATGATGGATTACTTTAGCGCGTGGGGAGTATTCTTTGGGTTCAAGGCCTTTTATAAGCTTTTATATAGTCACCTGATTTCATATTTCACGATTTGCACTTATTTTACTATTTTATCTTCCAAAGGTTTGGAAGTAAAGAAATAACCGCTTGTTCCCCGTACATAACTATTTTACATAGCCAGGACATTCTAAGGTATAATAAAGACTATTTCTAAATTAAAACAAACATGTTCGCGGCTTAGGGGTGGCCCTTGGGCCACCCCCGTTGCACCTTAACCTAAATTAATCCAAATTAATCATCCTGCATTGGATTTACCAGTGCCGGTTATGTAACGGTTATATACGGGGAACAAGCTGAAAAAACATAGAATGTACCAGTTGCTTCTCTCCCGCGTAGATGTTAAAAGCCCATCGAGGGATTGGCGAAAATCTTAGGAATCATGTTATAGGCGATGCGGCTAGCAAGTCATCACTATTTTGGTTCCCTTTGCCGCCTCATCATCATCATGATCTTGCGCATTTTTTTCTTATGATTATAATAGCCCTACAGTTGCGTTGGGGTTTTTAATTTTTTTAATTTACTTACTACTATTTTGAGCACTAGCTATTTAAGCTATTTAAACAAGGTGAAGGTACAAGCTATTCGTTATCGGCACGCGTCAGCACAGGTGACATTCTCTATCTGGCGATATCAAGATGTATCATTTGATTGATGGCCGTTCTATCTCGCGTTACAAGGTCGAGTTGTTACCCAGTGCTGTAACGAATTAACTATACTCGGGAGCAAACTTAACTATGCTTACTGTATTTTAATTTTAGATTAGTTGGTTTAAATATTTTATTTTATATCGCGTTAGAATAGCTCCATTAAGCCTTTACGTCGCCCCGGGCCGTAAATAGCAATTTATCGTCCGCTACGCGAGCGGAAATTTCCAGTTTCTGGCCAGGGGAAGACGTAAAATTGTACACACTTCGGGCGGTGATAAAGAAAGCATCAGGTCGCATGTTTATCGCCTTCGCCTTTGGCTCATGCGACAAGTTTAAAGCGATATAAGACTTTATTTTTTTCAGCACCCTCGGGGGTGTAATGTACTATTAAACACTGGCGATAGTGAAGTCTACATACTGATGTGCCAATGATGGAAATTTTTAAAAATTGCAAATTTTTTACTAAATTCGACATAGAAAAATAGGAAAATTTCAAAATATTCACAATTTTTTTATCGAATTGGAACTTTCCATTTCCAATATCAGAATTTCCTTTATTTCTTGTGAATGTTTCCAGAATTTTCCGAAAAATTTTCAGCTTTTCATTTTTCCGCGACTTGTGCATCTGCAAGTCTGCATAATGTATTGAAAGAGAAGGCATTTATTCATTTTGCAATACACACAAATATAAGAGCATTATGTATTGAATTTGTTTCAGATGCGACTTCAACAAATACACCATCCGTTGCATCAAGACTGTTGGGGAGATCACCCAGAAGCAAGAGTTGGAGATGGAGCTGGAAGACAACTCCAGTGGGAGGGGGTCGCTCTCTGATTCTGATTAGTTTAATTAATAAAGTTTTTGTATTACTAATTTATCTTTTTTTGAAGTGATAACTTGTTTAGCGGCGATGAGCGCTTTTTGGGATTGGTAAAAATTATAATTTCGCGACAGACTTAAGGCGGAGGGGGAGTTTATAGTACCAGGATATCAGGATCCTCTAAGAGCTTATTTTGAAATACGAATGAATCGCGTTCGTTTTTTGAGTCGTGGAGCAAAAACCAGCACATTGTAGAGGTCTGTCAATATAGATAATACTTACGTTTTTTTTTCTAAGCGGCCAGTACGGTACGCGACTTGAGCGTCAAGGAGGTTACATCATTAAAATCTAATATAAGCTGCTGTTTTCACTTGTGCCGGCACTCCCGGAGGGCTACCCATCGCTTTTTTTGCCCAAAGTATTACGTCCCGAAATATTTATCTCGTCACTAGCTTTTGCCCGCGACTTCGTCTGCGTGGAATTAGAATTTTGGGTAGGATATTTTAGTGGCAGAGTATCAATTAGAGCACAAATTATTATTATCCTTCGAGTATCGCATTTTCGTAGTAAGTTTCACCCCTGTTGCACATCCTTAAAGGATGATTCCTGCAATCAAAAACTATTTTGTCCTACCCAGGAGCATAACTATATCCATACCCGTTTAAATCGGATCAGCGGTTTAAGCGTGAAGAGGTAACAGACAGGCATACCATCACATCATTAAATAATAGTATGGATTCACATAAACCTTTCCAATATTCAGCTTCATAATCAAGTATCTAGTAATTTTTCAAGATTTTATTCATTAATTTGTTAGTTTGCTAAGTGTCCTTCACGCAATTTCACCCCCTAAATTTTTTTAAAATAAAATATCCTTCAAACGATAAATTTTCAAACAAAGTTTCACTTCCATTCAAGAGTAAGTATAAATTTCCTAAACTTGTTTTTTTCTATAGGTCTATTTATCTATCTCTTTAACTAATTTCATAAAATTGGTTAAGAAGTGCTTTAAGCGTGAAGACACTTTGTTTTAAAAAATCGGCCAAGTGCGAGTCGGATTCGCGTATCGAGGGTTCCTTACAAATTTGGCAAGTGAATATTGTATCCAGTGTTGCAGAGCCTAATCCTATATAGACAGACATAGAAGACATATACAAACATTTTTAGTTAGATTTGATTTTGGCTGTGCTATGCTATAAGAGCAACCTTCACAAACTGAACAAACGGGATCCCAGTCAGAACCCAGCCCCAGACAGTAATCAATTGGCTCCAGTAGAGATACTGATAGGCGTTGCAGCCTACGTGAACTTTTTAAAAGTTTTTTATTGAAATTGTAACAGCATAAAATAATACCTTGTTTATTTCCATTACGGCGACATCTATTGGACACATATGAAATAATATGATTGCAGAAAAGACTTGATTTAAATCCTACTAATATTATAAATGCGAAAGTTTGTGACGATGTGACGATGTGAGTGAGTGAGTGTGTATGTTTGTTCCTTCTTCACGCTGAAATGACTGGACGGATTTGGATAAACTTTGGAACGAAAATAGTTGGTACCCTAGATTAAAACATAGGCTACTTTTTACCCCGGAAAATTGCATAGTTCCCGCGGGATGGCGATATACATGTTAAAGGCCGTAGCTGCCTAACGTAAGTCTAATTCTACGCAGACGCAGTCGTGGTCAGAAGCTAGTTGGATATATTTCTTAACTGTTGCATGATATAACTACCTATATTTTTAGAATATCAATAAACCCTACATTAAATAAAATCAGACTTAAAATGACATCAAAATATTATGATACAACTCGAGCCATCTGTTGACCAATAGATAAAAACTTTATTATTATTTGATTACCTTTACATAGCTTTACATACACAACTGTTCCTTGTTCTATGAACGCGCTTAATATATATAATTATACCTTATACTACCCAAATTTCAAATATCTAGGACAACTGAAAGTACCTACCCCACATTTCTTGGTGGCAAGGCATTTGTATAAAAACACCTTGACTTCAAGGGTTGGTTTTTCCACATCTCTAAGAAACACAGACCTAAGTAATACCTAGTTAGTATAATTTCAACTTTAACTTTTAAATACGCGTTACTGATAAAAGGGGTCTTGACAGACAAAGACTCGGACCGACAGACGGACAACACATTTTGAGGTACAGAAGCCTGAAAATAGATATATACTTACTTCATTTAGTTAGCCTTAGGAAAAATGACGTGCATATAGCGACATCTATTAACAAATAGCGGAACTAATTAACCCATAGTAAACTTTATTATTATTCTATTGCTTAATATTATTATAACATATACTACATGTACTACATTTTTGAACTCAGCACTTCTTCCTCTTTCATTTGGTATCCCAATAAATAATGTATCAAAAATATTTTTGGTGGACCCCCCCTTTTTCTTTTATATCTCGACTTCTAGGTGGAATTTCGAAAAAAACGCGACATGGGAGTTTAAGTTAGACCTCCAGCAATACAATAAAAAAAACCGCATTCAGTTTGGTGCAGTAGTTTTTGCGTAGCGCGGTAACAAACATACAGACAGACAGACAGACAGACAGACAGACAGACAAAAATTCTAAAGTTGTATTTTTGGCTTCTGTGGCGCATTATAGAGCCCCCTCAATTTATTTTTTCTGTAATTTCTCCTATGTACAGACATCGACCTGTTACAATTTTATTATATGTATAGATTACAACCGGTGTAGGGTAATGGCACCAGTGTTAGACACTTTAAGCTGACAAGCACCAGTAAAGGACACTTCATTCTAAATTTAAAGATAATCCTACTAATATTATAATGTGAAATTTTGTGCGTAGGATAGATGTTTGTTACTCTTTTACGCCAGAATGGCTGGCCGAATATGGATCATATTTGACACAAAGATAGATATTAGTCTGGAATAACACAAGCTACTTTTTATCCCGGAAAATTGCGTAGTTCTAATCTGTAATTATTTGCAGACGAAGTTGCGGGCAACAGCTAGTATAGTTATAAAATGACTGTTAAAAAGAAGTTACTATCGCTTCGCTTCTTTTGAATAAGAGCGTACGTAGGTACAGTCGCCATCAGATATATCGTAGCGGGCGAGGTCCTCAAATAATTCGGAGCAGCCTTAAATTTCAATAAATTCGTTACACCGTAAGGTTAATAACATCAGAACACGCAATTAGTCATAAATATAATAGCAGCTACTTTTCAATAAAATCGGGACGTTACAAATCGTCAAAGGTATCGATGCAGACAGGCTAACCATAAAGATCGGAACATTTTTGGATAATATACCTTAACTTTGTGACAAACAGTTTAAATTACAGTGTGTTTATAATAAAATTAGTTTTATAAAATAGAACTACATGCTTTGACTTATAACAGCAGAAGAAGAAAAATTTTATTCATAAAAAATAGTTATTTGTTATGCAAGGCTGCAAAGTGTTTGTTTGGCGCGAGTGCCTGAATTGAAACCGGAGCAAGCGAAGGATTCTATGATTGAACCGCGAGCGAAGCGAGAGGTTCAAAAGAAGAATCCTGAGCGTCGCGACGGTTTCAAGGCACGAGACTCTAAACAACTTTGCTGCCGAGCGAAACACACAATTTTTCACTTCAATACAGCGAGAAAAATGGTGGATGGAAGAAAAAGAAAAATAAATAAAATAGTAATTATTTAGGTATTTCACTTTTGTACATACATAAATATTTACCTTGCACTACATACTATACGTACAAAACTGAGTTTTATACAGAATTTTAGTTTATAAAAGAACTTTAGTTTACCTTTGTTACCACCCTACATTATTTAACTGGAACTGCTTCAGAACTTATTTACTTTGTTATTTGGTAATTAACACCTTTGATTTACTGATATAACTGTCCGAGCATATTTTATAGTATTTCCGTCGACGAACACTACATTTAGTTTTTCTTTATTACTTGAACTCGTAATTTTTAAAGTAATAACAAAGTCTTCGAATCAACAAAATATCTGTGAAAGATGGCAATTTCTCCGCGCCAATCCGCGCGCAGCACTCGCGCATGCGCGATATTTTGACTTTATGCGCGCGCTAAGAAGTAGCTGCTAAACAGCCTAATGCATATTAAAATTATAATTAACTAATTGATCAATGTCTTAAATAAGCAAATTATAGTCACTTTGTAAATGAAAATTAATAATTTGTCGAAATGAAATTTTTATTTATCATCTTTGACCTAAAATAGTTTCATGTTCACAAAACAAACGATAGATAAAGGATCGCGTTTCTGAATGTGATTGTTTTTTTTTAAATTAAATGAAACATTTAGGGGGTCTGATAAAAAGATCTACATTTGAATTTCGTATTATTCCGCCCCTCTCATTCACCTATTAAGTACTATACGTGTAAGCGGGCCGACAATATACGAAGTTCAGAGTCCTAATTTCTAAGTATATGAGTAGGTGGACAATGGTGGTCAGCGCCACGTTCGAATTTCAAAAACCTTTTCCACGCTAGAGGGGAAAAAGCGTTTTTCCACGCAGATTTTGAAGGCGAAAGACAGCCCTTTCGAGCAAGTGAGGTGAAAAGTATATTTGGCAATTTGGTGGCCAGTAACAATTTACACTTTATACAACAAAAAAGGTTTTATGTTACTAACACAGTGAATTAAGCATGCAGACGCGTACACTATATAGGTGACATATCTTTCAGTTTGGCATGACGTTTGAGCCTTATATGTATTTTGTTTGGAATTCGAATCTATTATTATATACGTAAGGTTTATTTTCCACATATGTTCCGATATTTATGATCAGCCTGGCTGCGTCGATACCTTTGACGATATATGCTTCCTGATATTTTTAGCTCATTGAACGTCCCGAATTTATTGAAAAATCGCTGCTCTTATATTTATGACGGATTGCGTGTTCCGATGTTATTAACCATATCTAGTGTAACGAATTTATTGAAATTTAATGCTGCTCCGAAGTATTTGAGGACCTCGCCCGCTACGATATATCTGATGGCGACTGTACCTATACTGCGCTACCGGTAGTGTCACCCTACATAAGTAAAAATCGCGACATCTGCAGATGTTAGGTGGGTAAAACTATGGAGGACTGAATTGAACAGCAATCTAATCTCTTACAGTTTTCGTCGTAAAAATAGATCAGAAGTTTGAAGGTATTACGTATTACGTATATGCAGTTACGTCAAATGGGAACTTAAGAGTCGTGAGATCACGAAAATATGCTAACAAGGTAAATTGTTATGCAAACTAAGTGGAAAATTGTCTTACTGTTACTGTCCGATTGGTTGAAGGCCGTGGTTCAGTTTTGTGCAACAACATCTTACCATTTTTAAAATCAAGGTTATCTAATAGGTAGCTAAATGAAAAGTGAGATGTCGGGCATAATTAAAATTTTTCGTTTAAAGCAATCAAAGAACGGTGTACGTTTTAATCTCATTTAATTGAACAATTAACTGATCACACACTTATTGTTGCCCGGTACAACTACCGACCCGTGGCCCACCTAATTTTTCCACCCGGAAAAACGCTGCCATTATTTCGAATCACTGATTATTATTTTAATACAAAAATAGGTAGGTTGGGTTCGTTAGGTATCTTCATTCGGAGCTCCGTCGTAAACCAGTTGGGCAAGCTAGGTGGACCACGGGTCGGGAGCGCGGTTAACAAAACATACAAACAAGTAGGTGAATGTGATAAGATGCGAACAAACGAAATATTTACTATAATAAAGACATTCGCATCAAAGTGGTTGACAAAATCATTAGGTAAACCAAATCAACAACAATCAAAATCATACGGTAAAAATAGAGTAGGTCCTAAAACACTTCCCTGAGGGACACCATTTCCATCTGATTTATTCATTTTAAAATTGTTCCGTGTACACCGTCTGGGCCAAAACAATAACTATCACCAAAACACTTCACCATCAAATAAAATCCACTCTTCCGGTATCTCAGTGCACTTTATTAATATTATTGTTAGGCGTCAGAACGAAGCTGACAGAGTTTGTCTGTCGCGAAAATATAGGCAGAGCGCCGGAGCGTGCAACAAAGAATGCACCAATCAGCGTCGCGATAATAGCTAGAGCGAGCAGGATCCAACGAGATAGCTCCACGTAACCTAGGAGTTTATGCGATTGAAGCAACTCCTCTTGAAGGTCAGCAGGCAGTTCTGCGCCCTGAAAAAAAATGCAAATATAACTTAGACAGCTGAGCATTTTGGATTTAATAATGCTGTGGTATCCACTTTGCGCCATGATGCCGTGTAACATGAAAACGACGAACAGTATGCATAATTGGTGTCTCGCGATTATGAGCCATCAAAAGTCAAAGCGGCTATGGCCGGGAATCGAACCCGATCACGTGCTATACCTACCGCTACACCACCCATAGCAGGTACAGCAGGTAGCTGGTAGTATAAGTAGGTAGTAGATTACAGATGGATTACAGATGCGTTAACAGCCTTAGACTAAGATAGAATACCATGTGCCAGTAATTTCACTGACTTTCTTACTCTTCACGCCGGAACACACCGCAAGCATTGCTGCTTGGCGACGGGATTAGCGAGCCTTGTTCTTCGTACAAACCAAGTTACATTACTAGGACATTCTAAGGTAAAATAAAGACTTTCTAAAGTAAAACAAACATGTACGCGGCTTAGGCTTGGCCTTGGGCCACCCCGCTGCATATAAACCTAAATTAATCCAAATTAATCATGCAACATTGGTTTTACCATTGCTGGTAACATTATCAAGCTTGTTCTTCGTACATAACCAGGTTACATAACCTGGTAGCTTATTACGTAACTCGCTCGCGATCACCATCGTCTTCATTTTGACAGTTCATGTATGGGCTGACAATTGGCATCGGAATCAGCTAGCTGTCACATTCATACAACATACATCCTACTACTATTATAAAGGCGAAAGTTTGTAAGTATGGATGTATGGATGTATGGATGTTTGTTACTCTTTCACGCCAGTACGGCTTAACGGATCTGGATGAAATTTGGAACAGAGATAAATTATGGTCTGGAATAACACATAGGCTACTTTTTATCCCGGAAAATTGCGTAGTTCCCGCGGGATAGTGATAAACGAATTCTTTGCAGACGAAGTCGCGGGCATCAGCTAGTACATACATACATATCGTCACGCCTCTTTCCCACAGGGGTAGGCAGAGACTACTTTGTTCCACTTCCTACGATCCTGACATACCTCTTTCGCTTCATCCACATTCATCAATCTCTTCATACATGCTCGTCGGTTTCGGGTACTCTTGACCTGGCCTTTCTCCAAAACGTCCCCAATTTGATCACGGAACGTCCGCCTAGGCCTTCCCCTCCCAACGCACCCATTCACACTCCCCATATAAATCTGTTTAGTTAATCTTCTTTCATCCATCCTCTCTACGTGACCAAACCAACTAAGCATACTTTTTTCTATCCTAGTCACTATATCTTCTTTCACACCAGCACATTCCCTTATCACACTATTCCTTATTCTATCTTTCAGTGATATACCTTCCATACTTCTTAACGCTCTCATTTCTACTGCATTTATTCTACTTTCATGCTTCTTTTGCCATACCCAACTTTCGCTACCGTACATTAGTGTTGGAACGAGCACCCCTCTGTGAACAGCCAGACGCGCCTTCTTTGACACCTTCTCACTGCTCACAAAGGCGCGCAGCGCTCCATTGACCATGTTTCCTGCATTCACTCTTCTTTCAATATCTCTTTCACACTTTCCATCTGTCGTAAAAGCCGAGCCCAGATATACAAATTCTTTTACCTGTTCTACTTTCTCACCCGCAACTATAATCTCACATTCTGTCATGCTATCATCTTTTTCGAATACCATAGCTTTCGTCTTGCTCACATTAACTTTCATACCTTTCCTTTCCAATGCCCCACACAAAATGTTAGCCATCCTTTGCAGCTCCTCCTCCGACGATGCTAACAACACTTGGTCGTCGGCGTATAGGAGGCATTTGATGGTTAACTCGTTCATCCTCAGTCCACAGTCATTCTCTTTCAAATCATTCAGGCACGTATCCATGAATAGGTTGAACAGCCACGGTGACGCAACACATCCTTGTCTAACACCTTTTTCGATGCTAAACCATTCAGTGTACGCCCCGTTTATCCTTACACAAGCACTAGAATCCTTATAGAGAGATTTTAGTGATTCATATACAAGAACTGTCAAAATGAACACGATGGCGATTGCGAGCGAGTTAGACAATAAGCCTGCCGGTTATGTACGAAGAACAAGCTTAACCCCTTTATTCATAAACGCACTATAGGCCTCTGCTAAGTTAGTAATCGTTTGTCCTTATCTGTGAAAGGTAAATGTCAAAGTGACAGATAAGGACAAACGATTACTAAGTTAGCAGAGGCCTATAGTGCGTTTATGAATAAGGTGGTAAAGGTGGAAACACATTATTAACACGCGACGCGACCCGATGCAACACGACGCGTGTTGAGTCGAATCAAATTGTATTATTTTCTATGACCAGAACCACACTATGAACATCCGACGCGACGCCATGCGCATACATTCGTTGCATCGGGTCGCGTCGCGTGTTGGAAATGCGTTTCCACCTTTACATTTATACTACGGTATACCTCGTCAATCCACAGCAAGGGGAACACGCCGGTGGGTACGCGGGCCAGCTGGGGAGCTGCTGCAATCTGACGCAGCTCTATGTTGAACTGCAGACGTCTGACCCCTTTCAACACGACACCAGTTACCTAGACAAAAAGATTGCAATAGTACCTATCCGCTTAAATGAGTCCTCACCCCGTGAAGGGGCGCGGGGTGGGACGACTGCGGGGGCAGAGGTGCGGGCGGCAGGCGCACTCCCCGCCCGCACCGAGAGAGCTCCCCGCGGTCGTCCTACCCCGCGCCCCTGTGCCAGGCGAGAATTCATTTAAGCGGTCGGTCCTTTACCTAATCTTATCTTATCTTATCTTACTAATTAGGGGCCCTTACGGATACACTTCGACCCATCTGTGGATCTTTTGTGTAATTACCCCTCCTTCGCACTATTCCATTGCTTTTACCACCTCATTCATGAGTTGGGTGATTTGGCGCAGTGGTAGTGCCTTGAAATCTCCTGGTTCCGGGTATCCCCTGCCGAGGAGTTTCATTCTTAGTCTGGCGAGGGCATCACATTCACACACAATGTGCTCCATCGTTTCAACCTCTTCGCCACATATTCTACAATCGTTGTCGTTATTGTCCTGTAGTCCCATCTTTGCTAATAAATATTTAGTTCCGAAGTGACCTGTAAACGCCCCCATTATGTGTTGGAGTTGTCTTCTGCTGAGTGTCCAGAGTTTATTGGACCAGCTTAAGTTGACGTTTCCTATGAAACGCTTTGAGTGCTTTAGACCTGCCATTGCTTTCCACTCTTGTTGGTGTTTGGCTTTGGTCTGGTCATTAATCGCCGTTTTTATGGTAGGTACCCTGCGAGAGTCCCACAAATGGTTCGGGTCCGATGTACTCGTTGTTTGACCCTTCTCTTGCTAGTTCGTCTGCTTTTTCATTGCCGGCGAACCCTTTGTGTCCTGGAATCCATACCAGTCTCCCTTTACCTAATAGTAGGCACCTTGTAAATTTTCAAGATCATTATAGGTGCCTACTAAATATTTTTTTGACGTGATAACGTCTTATAAATCGATGAACACCGGCTGCACGCACGAAAAAGTGTCACGTTCCGCGTGACGTCAGATCTAGCAGTTTTCATGTTTCTATGACGTTATCAAGTAAAACAATCGACCGTAAACCGACTTTACAGACAACCAGGTTTTTTTTGTTGAAGTCATGTTCTGCGTCGGTGTAATAGAAATCCCATTGAACAGTAAGGGAAGCATAATAAACTCTGAATTCTTCAATGGGACCACTTATACATGACCCTCCCGTTCAAGGGCAGTCCTTTACGTTTGGCTTTGATATAACGCACCCCTTACATCCTTTAACAATAAGGCATTTATCGAAAAAATCTTTGAATCAAACGATAAAGTTCACGTGAAAGTAAGGCTCACTCAACTCTGTGACCCGTTTGTCGGTTGTATACGGATTGTGTATTAGTTCCGACATTGACATTTTACTAGTAGTTTCCGGATTTAAAATAGAGCTCCCAAAAGGCTAGAAATTGGTTTAGTGCTTGTACTAAGTACTTAGGTAAGTAGTAGTAAGTAGTTTGGTACCAACATTTTAAAACCATGTGTGTACGTATGTATCAAGCTTTGTAGAGTTCAGTTAATGTAAATTTAAATTTAGTTACCAAATTAATATTTTTTTTAATCACAGTAATTAAAAAACAAAAACATTAAAAACTACATAAAATTGACATAAAATGGCCCCAACTCAGCATTTGCTGGCCTTACGGCCAACGCTGGTCTTCCGTTGGGGCCATCGGGTAACAAACACATTAAAAGAAATAATAGTATACAAACAATACGATAATAAAAACAAAAACATATATAATACAATATAAACAAATAAGGAATAAACATTAAAACATTAATACATATAATTTGATGTGGTTGCGTAGGCACAAGCCCCTTTGCCCTTTAAAATAAAAATAAAATAAAATTGGTGTAAGCATAGACAACCACATCACAGACAAAAGAACCAATAGAAGAAAAGAGAAATATCAATAACAATCAATGAAAACACGAGTACACTTTTTAGGTTATAAACATAAAATAAGATAAAAAATGAAAATGAATAAAATTACAGCCGAAAGTGACAAAAGTGAAAGTGGCAAAATTCACGCTAAAAACTTTCTTTAATAATAAATTAAAACGAATAATGGAAAAAAAACAAGCATTGCACGTAATTAAGACTTCTATCTATTAAAAAAAAACCGCATCAAAATCCGGTGCGTAGTTTTAAAGATCTAAGCATACAGGCAGACAGCGGATAGCGACTTTGTTTTATACTATGTAGTGATGGTTAATCTAATATATCTACAACAATATCCACCCCCCTCCCCCTCCACCGAAGACCCGAAACCGATGAGCATGTATTAAGAAATTGATGAATGTGGATGAAGCGGACGAGGTGGCGTGACGGTATGTATGTATTTATGTATGTTGTATACTTACGGGATCTATATACACGTAAGTATTATGCTTCTCCTTGTTGGGTTTGATGCCTCCACCGAAGTAGTCGAGCAGTTCCTCGGAGCCGAGGTAGAAGTGCGGTAGCGAGGCCAGGGCTGGAGCACCCTGGCAGGGCTCCAAGTTGAGGATGCCCATGAGGAGGCAGCCGTCGTGACTGTCGCTCCAGTCCCTTTGACGGAAAACATAATGTTTGCGACTTCAATTATTTCAGGAATTGAATTGAATTTCATGCATTTAATTGAATTTCACGAATTTAAATTCATGAATTTAATTTAATTTAATTTCATGAATTTAATTTAATTTTATGAGTTTAATTTAAAATCATGAATTTAATTTAATTTCATGAGTTTAATCTAATTTCATAAATTTAATTTAATTTCATGAATTTAATTTAATTTCATGAATTTAATTTAATTTCATGAGTTTAATCTAATTTCATAAATTTAATCTAATTTTATGAATTGATATTTATAAATCTCATTAATTTCATTAATTGAATCTTATCTCATGAATGTAAATTAATGGCATTAATTTTATCAAATTAATCATAATATTTTATTACTTTCATTTCATTTTATTTCACTAACCTAATCTCATTGCATTAATTTCATTTCGGTAACTTATTTCCCATTATTTTTTTTAGATTAACGAATTCTTCCGTTTTAACGTATCATCAATGTCATCATTATTATTTTCAGGCAATTTACTCTTTAAACCAGTGCAGGCAATGTTGTAGTAAAATTTCAAGGTTGCAGCAGCATTATTGAGTCACCTAGCCAGAAAATTGCCGAAGGACAGTGTATCATCAATATCATCACATTATTATTATTATTTACCCAGCCATCTTTAAACCAGTCCAGGCAATGTTGTAGCCAAATGGCAAAGTTGTAACAGCATACTAGTTTTATTCTGGCCAATTTAATTATGGAACTGTAACTTACTTCCTACAATAACATTTGTTGTTCTTGTTAGCGGATTTAGCAGCCAGAACCTCTTCAGATATCTCGTAGTAGTAAGACGAGATATTGAACACGGTGGCTTTTCCGACTAGACTCGCGTACAAGGACCTGAAAAAAAGAAAAAAAAGGGTAGGTATATTTACTAGGTACAAATAAATAAATTTCACTCCTATGCTGGTCTGGGAGCAAAGAAAAACATAGAATGTACCAGTTGCTTCTCTTCCCGCGCAGATGGTAAACGCCCATCGAGGGCATCGGCGAAAATCGTAGAAATCATGTTATAGGCGGGTGCGGATAGCAACCCATCACTATTTGGTTATTTATGTATGTGTATGTATGTAAGTATAAATAAAATTCTTAATAAGTACCAGAAACTATATATGTAGGTAAACATCCAATATATAAAATATCGCTAAGCGTGAGTACAGCTGGGCCCTATTTCATAAAGCTTCCAAGTTACAATTTACAAGCGGAAGTCTCTTTCTGACCCTATGACATAGGGTTATGAAACGGGGTCCTGCTAGTTTAAAATAAGACACATAAAAGAGCCCTTGACGGCCTATTTGCAGAATTAACTTAAGAATTTTAAATTTTACATTATATTTCTTAGGTTTTCTGTCAAAACTCGTCAGTTACGGTTAAAGTTACTGACCTGCAGACGTCTGGCTCAAAAGTGTACAGTCTCTCCAGAGGTTTGCCTCGTACAGGCGGAAAGATGGAGGCATCAGAACCGTTCAGCTGCCCGCAGTAGTTGTCGCTCCACTGCTTCATAACCGTCTGTCCCTTGTACGACACTATGTGTCCCAGGTCCTGTATGTTTTGTGTCCCGCGTATCATCTTGTAGGGACCAGTTGTAGTCAGGTTTAACTGTAACAGCAAAGGATTTTTTAATAATAATTGTGTCATAATGTTATCTGTGGCAGGTAAAATTAAATAAAAAAAAGGCACACAGATGTCATGGCCGCAAAGCACATTCTTTTGTTTAATTAACCATTAAAACCCAATTCTGTATCAAACAATAATAATATTTAATAATATATTTAATAATTTATAATTTTACATCTATCCATGTTCATGTTAACCAGTTAGTACTAGAAAACTCAGAAAGCACGTGATTGGTCAGCGATATAAGTCACAAATACGCATTTTTCGATAGGTACTCTATGGTGCAGCAGCATCGCCTTGGTGACATCGTTGATGGTAGTGGAGTAGGTATGAAAGAAAATGTTGATTTCACAGCTCTCATTCAGAAAAGTAAACTTTGCTATGTCGAGAGGGATCAAAGTGCAACTTTTCTATTCAAGGCTTTTCTAAGTGTTTTTTTGCATATGCAATTTTTTGAAGTTGATAATTTTGTAAAACCACGCCATTTTCTATATTCTTTAATTATAATTAGGTACCTATTTAGAAAATTATTCTTTCAAGTTTTTTAATGTTCGGCGTGAAAAGTTGTATGAGCTACTCGGGAGCAAAGTTATTTTCATCTTGGGCGCTAACACTTGAATCCCTCATTACGCTCTGGAGTCATTGTAGCGCCCTCGCCGTAAATACATCATTTTGCTCCCTTGTGACACAAATAACTAATTGAACAATAATTATGGACCTCCACGAAGCTAAGTACCTGATTACAGTAGATACTCACGTGTGAGAACATGGAGAAGTAGTAACCTTTTCCATCATCGGCAGCACGCATGGTAGGTGGTTTGTCAGCCTTCAGTTTTCCACAAACTAGGGCTGAAATTATTCATTATAAGTTTAATTGTAAAACCTTTTCAGTAAGCATAATTTTAAAGGTATCTTTCGAAGTAGTTCAGCATTTTGTCAAGAGATGGCGCTGTGCAATAAAATTGTGAAATCTAACTACCCTTTATATTCTACAGTTAGATCTGGCTAGGTCCAAAAACCTTATAACTTTCATCGAAGTCGTTGGATCTTTGGATTTTTTCACGAAACCAACTTTTGAGATTGCGTATTCTATAGACAATTTTTTTATAGTCGAAATCGTTTTACAAACAGCAAAAATAACGACGGAAATACATACAAACTGATAACGTTCCTTCTTTTTTGGAAATACATTAAAGACGGCACAATATTTAGAAAAAATAATACTGAGTATTATAATAGGTCTCTATAAGCTAAGATTAATTAATGTTCTAAGTAATACTTGCACGATCATTATTACACCCTGCTCGCCTTTGAGCCACTAACCCAATATTCTATTTATTAGTTTCTCGATTAATTAATCAAGGGATTAAATTAGTGAATAATTAATGATGCCGCTGCGCAGGTGGACGGGATTCATATTTAACAACCCTATCCTTACCCCGGAATTTAAGACTTGAAATGTTTGGAATTTTTAAGGGTTCAGTTACTTAAAACGAAAAAAAAAACGGAATTCTTATAGGATAACTTTGCTGTCGTCCGTCCGTCAAGACCCCTCTCAGGAACGCGTAAAGGCATGAAGTTGAAATTAATACCAAATACTTAGGTCTGCGACCTCTTAAAGCTGTAAAAAATTCAACCCTCTAAGTCAACTCAGTCAAAATAAACAGTCATTAGAAAAGGTGTTTCCAAATTGCCGTGATTCCAGTTATCCAACAGTTTCAGTTTATAGCTCAACTAAAAATGACTCTAAAAATCCATTTTTTATGTTGTCTGCCTAGATGTAAACAGCCAATATAAGATGACCTCGCATTGCCTAATTTTATTTTGCTTAGAAGCAGGGCTCTACTGACAGTGAATTATGCATTAACTTGCCGAATTAATTTGTATGGAACCGCTGCGCGTCCGACACGCACTTGGCCGGTTTTTTAACTTACCCAAAGCCGAGTTCTCGCTCACACAGTTAAGGTATATTCCGTCGAAGAATAAGTCCTTTACTTTGACCCTTAGGAAGGGGTCGGTTAAATTGGTGAAGAGATCCCCCAGTGCCGTGTTTATCACCCCAACCAAACCCGGCATCATGGTTTGCACTTGCAGAATGGCCGCCTGAAAAATATAAAAGCACTGTTACCTGCGACTCCGTCTGCGATGGATTCGCTTATCGCTATCCCGCGGGAACTGTGCCATTTTCCGTGATAAAAACTATAATTTGTCCTTCCCCGGGACTGTAACTATCTCTGTACCAAATTTCGATAAAATCGGTTAAGCCGTTTTGCCACGAAAGAGCAACATTACAAACATCCAAACTGACATTATGTACTTTCGCCTTTATAATTTTATTATTAGTAAGATTTTATAAGAGAATTTGACAATTCGCAAAGAAAATGCCACCCCCTCAATTTTTTATCATATACGAATTGCACGCTGTTTCCACTCAGAATCACGAGCTCTTTTTTCATCCCTGTAGGAAAAGATGTCCCAAATTTTTCATATACCTACCTATTTTTTATGTTCTATCTTTTCGTTACGCCTTACACAAAAACGTGTAGAAAATAGAAACAAAATAGGAAATAAACTTGGACCTTTTGTCCCATCAAGATTTAAAGGGTCGAGTATTGTACTGAGTAGGTGCTAAAGATAAAATATAAAATCCTTTTGTTTCAAACAACGTAAAAACAAGCTCTAAAAGTCTATTTCAGTGCCTTTGAAGCGGAGTAGAGCGAGACTTAGGTAAAAATGCATTCTTTGAAGCAAGTATTCATATATTATTTGCTTGTTCCCTGAACATATTTGAATATTGCTTGAGTAGGTAACAAAAGAAATCCTTTCATATTCATTCGCGCGTTCGTAGCGTTCAAGTATGACAAAACGACGGTAGAATGGGGGGCACATCTGTGAAACGAATGACGTGATTTCATGCTTCTGTATTTCCGGAAAACTTACAGGCGGCTCAGCAATGTTGTGTAGGAATGTCTACAGTTTACGTTCATCTCCAGCCTATATACGTCCTGCTGTTGGGCCTCCTCTCAGAATGAGAGGGCTTGGGTTATAGTTCCCACGCGGGCCCAGTGCGGATTGGGAACTTTACACACACCATTGAATTGCTCAGCTTCGCTGTTAATATATGTACAGGTTTCCTCACGATGTTTTCCTTCACAGAAAAACTCATGGTAAATTTCAAATGTAATTTTGCTCTTTAATTCCGAAAAATTAAAGGTGCGAGCCTGGGCTCGAACCCACGACCCTCTTCTTGAGAGGCCATAGGTCAAACAAGGGAATAATACCTATACGAGTATGCATGCATATTAGGTAAAAATGTAGTAGAACTGTGCTACCGTGGAAATTTCATATCCCTACTAATATTATTACGTTTTCTCGCCTTAACCACTGAACCGATTTGAATGAAACTAGGCGCATCGATAGTTTACAGTCCGGGGAAGAACAAATGATAGTTCTTATCCCGAAAAATCGATAAGATCCCGCGGGATAACGATAAACCAATTCTGCGCAGACGAAGTTGCGGGCAATATTTAGCTTATCAAAACATATTTCGATGTGCACTATTTATCTACTGATCCGTTTAAACCTAATCTAGAAAAGTCCTGGGGCCTTACCATGACGTCCTAATTCCGACTCAGTTCAAG
This sequence comes from Pandemis heparana, assembly GCA_963854515.1. NCBI lineage: Eukaryota > Metazoa > Arthropoda > Insecta > Lepidoptera > Tortricidae > Pandemis > Pandemis heparana. The sequence goes on along the minus strand of OY978012.1, from coordinate 15,155,226 downwards.
TTTTATCTGTCACTTTTAGTATGAATTTGACAGCGAGCGAACCTAAATTGAATCGCATTATAAGACGTCACGGTAAGGCCCTAATTGCTTCATTCTAAAAACCTTTCAACCTTTGAACCTATTCGGCTAAAATTAATTCTACAACTTAGGTACCATGTAAGTGAAGTTGATGACCGTGACTTCATCATCCTCAGTGAGTTGGCCGGATTCGTTCTGGTCGAAGACGAAGGTCTTCTTCAGCATGTACTCTATGGTGTCATTCTCACCATACCCCAAGACTGTCTTCTCTCTGTACTCTCTGCAAAATTGACAACAATTCATATTTCTGAGCCTATAATTTTAATGGTTCTCTGTATTTTCTTTGAAAAGATGAACATGCTGACAGTTACATTTTTTCGCTAGGGCTTGTATTTAATTTATAATTAATTTATTAATTTGTGCTTATTGTAAAAGGGCGTAACTCCGGTACTATCACAGAATACACACTTATCCCTTTGTCTTTTCTCTATAGAAAAAAAAAACTGACGTTAATTCCAAATTGTCAATGTCAGGCCCTATTCTCCAATATTCGATTTTCGAGGTTCGCTTCTTGCTGTTCCGCTCATACTAATAGTCATTATCTTGAGAGTGAGAGAGAAGGTATGCAACGAACTTCGAAAATAGAATTTCAGAGTTGCCCCCCTTGTACTTTGAAGTTGTCAAAAATACAACATTATGATCGCTTATTTTTTCTCGTGAAAAAAGCAAAGGCGTTTCACCTATCCTGTGGTAGTATTGGTAAAATTAGGACATATTTTTAATTATTTTTTATTTTTTATAATAAGCGATATTAAAATTATATAAACATATTGCAGTGATCAGAAGGCAAATTGCTTTCGAACCATAATGTACATTTTCAGGTGTTATAAAAATGAAAGCCAGGTACCGTAAAGCGTGGTGACTTTAAAAAGTAGTTACCTATAATGACGAAATCATTCATTTTTATTTGCATTTACTGTTTCCATCGATGTCTTCATCGATCGCCTTTGCGTCTACACGCCAAACATTCACCGCAAATGGACAATATCGATTTTATAGCAATTTTAAAACGACCAACCGACCGACGATTATGTATGAAGAGATTTATGAATGTGGATGAAGCGAAAGAGGTATGTCAGGAACAAAGTAATCTCTGGCTACCCCTGTGGGAAAGAGGCGTGATGGTCTATATGGTATATATGGTATACGAGTTTCGAACATGACTGTGGGCGTATAGTTGAAAAGGGGAATCAAAATAGTGATGGGTTGCACTTACCAGTAAGGTTCAAAAGTTCCTGGCCGTATATATTTAAAAGAAGAAAACAAGAAACAAATGAATGTCATTTTATTTGTCATTTATTCAGCTATTGTGTGGATAATTTCGTGGTTTGTAACTTTCGTTTTCATAAAATTTTCTTTGATTTAAATATAAAAAGCGGTGTAATTTGTACAATGTTCAAATTGGAGTATCGATCAGTGATAAAATTTCTGACAAAGGAAGGCATAAGTCCAACTATAATCAAAGAAAGGTTAGATAACGTGTACGGGAATTCCTCCCCTTCGTTTTCGACTGTTAAGGATTGGTGTAAGCAGTTTCGTTTAGGGCGTGAGTCCATCGATGACGAACCCCGACCAGGCCGCCCTGTTGAGGTTCTTACGCAAGATAACGTCGATTTAGTCGAACAAGAGGTACTGAAGGACAGAAGACTAAAGACGAAGGAAATAGCGTCAAGAACGGGACTTACGAAAATAACAGTCCTTAGGATTCTACACGACCATCTAAACATGAATGAGGTTAGTGCAAGATGGGTCCCGAAACTTCTCTCGAGTGCTCAGCGAGCTGAACGAGTGGCGTGCTCCAAGGAACTTTTAGAGGAGTTCAAGTCATGTGAGAGTGAATTTATCCAGTCCATTGTTACCGGAGACGAAACTATGGTCTTATACTATGATCCTCTTTCGAAAAGAGAGTCGATGGAGTGGCGTCGTTCTGGGGAAGCACCCCCTCGAAAGGCAAAGGTGTGCCAATCTACCAAAAAGATAATGGCCACAATATTTTGGGATTGCGAAGGGATATTGCTTATAGATATCAAAGAACGCAATCAGACAGTAAACGGCAGTTACTATGCTTGCCTTATAGACCAGTTGCGAGAAACAATAAAGCTTAAACGTCGAGGAAAACTCAGCAGGGGTGTCCGTCTTCTTCATGACAATGCGCCTGTCCACACGGCTGCAGTTGTAAAGGCGGCTATATCTAAATGTGGATTTAAAACAATCCATCACCCACCTTACAGCCCTGATCTAGCCCCAAGCGACTATTTTTTATTTTCTAAACTTAAATCGGACTTAAGAGGGAGAAAATTTTCGTCCGATGATGAGGTCGCTGCTGCAGTTTTCGAGCATTTCGAAGACAAAACTTCCGAATATCATTTTAAAGGCATAGAAATGTTAATCAAACGATCTGAAAAATGTATAACAATAGGAGGAGACTACATTGAAAAATAAAAATATTTTTTTTAACCTAAACGTTAATTTTCATTATTAGGCCGGAAACTTTTGAACTTTACCACGTACATTGCATTTGCATTTTACATTTGGGGGTCTGGGAGCAAAGAAAAAACAGAATGTACCAGTTGCTTCTCTTCCCGCGCAGATGGTAAAAGTCCATCAAGGGAATGGGCAAAAATCTTAAGAATCATGTTATAGGCGATGCGGAGTAATGAAACTAGCTAATATTCCATAATAAACCTCCAAGAGCCAGTTTAATTTGCCGCATCGATCGGCCAGCTAAGAACTCCAGAGTTGGGTTGCTTTACATTGGTAAATGCTAATTTGCTTTTTGTAAAACTACAGGCGTATCACCGACGCGATGCGACATAGTTATTTGTTACGCGAGGCTTATAACACCCCTCTTTTTGTGTCGACGGTTAAAAATGTATAAATGTCAATGTCAAATATTTATATGTATAAGTATAAAATAAAATACTTCTTCAACCTCGACATTGGCGGAATCATCGACAGTATCGATGGCGCTATTTCTTTTTAAAAATTGAATTGAATTGAAATAAAATACGTAGTAATTGCAGGAACATCAGGTCATGATGAGATACATATCGCCCTCGCAAAATCGATTCCGAAATAATAACTGAAGGCAATTAGAGTTAATGCTATCAGTGTCATTATTGTACATGGACATGGACATGGAACAATAAAAAAACTGGACGGAAAGGTGAATGCCAATGCCAATGGTTTAACTTCAAGCTACCTAAGGTTCATTAAATACTAATATATAAATATCATGGAACAATTTACACCAATTGACCCAGTATCAAACTAAGCAAAGCTTGTACTATGGGTACCAGGCAACGGAAAAACATACATAGAAAGAAAGAAAAGGATAGGTATATAATGTAGATAAATACATACTTAAATACATACAACATCCATGACTCGGGCACAAACATTCGTATTCATCATACAAAATGTCTGCCCCTACCGGAATTCGAACCCGGGACGTCTACCTTCATTAGTCAGGGTCACTAACCAGTAACCAATAGGCTATCCGGTCGTCAGTATTACTATTCTCCTTTCAGGATACTATTATGTTACCTTAGGCTCTAAGATATAATATTGAAATTTTCAAAATTGACTAGAAATAAAAAATATCCCTAGACATTTTTGATGAGTGTATATAAGTACGTATTATCTCTTCTTCTTCTTCTTCAACCTTGATCTACCCAATGCTGAGTAAAGGTCTCTTCCATTTTAGACCATTCTGTACGGTCCCGAGTTGTCCGCATCCAGTTCTTCCCAGCCGCTCGCACCAAATCATCCGTCCACCTTGCCGGCTGTCTCCCCACATTCCTGAACCCCTTTCGTGGTCTCCACTCCAACAACTTCTTTCCCCATCTTCCATCCGACCTACGGCAAATATGGCCCGCCCACCTCCACTTCCTAGAGGCTATGGTTTTTGCTATGTCGGTTAGTCCCGTTTTCTTGCGGATTTCGGTGTTCCGGACGTAAATCCCCCAACAAAGCTCTTTCCATAGCCCTTAGCACCACCATTCCCATAGCACGTATTATATCTTACTTGTAAACATAGGGCCCTTTCTCTTCTAGCACTGGCTTCTCCCCGTTGTTGACGTCGTCAGCATTGGCGACGTGGAAAACATACACCTTGAAGGTCAGAGGGATAGGCATCTTACGCCATCTTTCGAACATCGGCGACGACTCATCTATTTGGATGTTCTGTAACAAAATCAGCACGTTAGAACGGGGGGATTATTGTCTAACTCGCTCGTAATCGCCATCGTGTTTATTTTGACAGTTCATGTATGGGCTGACAATTGGCATCGGAATCAGCTAGCTGTCACATTCATGCAATAACTGTCAAAACGAACACTATGGCGATTGCGAGCGAGTCAGACAATAAGCCTACGGGTCCCTTTTAAACTTATTGCCGCCACGTTAAATACAAGAGAAGTCACCCATACGCTAGACTTCTTTGCGATGCCTTAAATTGTACCAAAACGCAATTGACCGAAGGTTGCTTTTGCATTGAAGTAATGAACGTATTGTAGGTCGTTGGCGTTGAACCTGCGTTGCTGATATATTTGTCGTTAACGTCGAAAAGGTTAACAATCAAACTAATATTATAAATGCGTAAGTATAGATGGATGGATGTATGTTTGTTTGTTACTCGATCACGCCAGAACGGCCCAACGTATCTGGATGAAATTCGGCACATAGATAGAGAAAAGTCTGGAATAGCACATAGGCTACTTTTTATCCCGGAAAATTGCGTAGTTCCCGCGGGATAGCGATAAACGAATTCTTTGCAGACAAAGTCGCTGGCAACAGCTAATACATACATAAATCAGGTCTTTATCCCCTACGGTAGACAGAGCTTAAGGCAACAAGAGTAACAGCCTTATTCATAAAAAATCCTTAATTGAGCTTTGATCGGTCCATTAGTTAACAGACTGATTAAGCTTATTTGACAGTTGTTAAAAAGTATGATTCATAAACGCTTGCTAGCAGTTTGTTAGCTAATGAGCTGTTGATGGATAGATTAGACGCGTTATGTTGTCACCTTGCCAAATCATAGACCAAAAATGGCCTTTTAGTGAATTAAAAAAAGAAATTGACAGCAGTGGCAGCGAATTAGCGGGAAACCAGTGAAGTAACACGACAGACTAGGCAGTGTGAATCTAGTTTCCTTTACCTTTCTCGGAGGGGATAAAAACTTAAAACAAAAAAAACTGTCTTGCCTATGGTTTTGCTCTTGCCAAAATCAGCTGTTCACATTTGTGGCGGCCATTTTGTGAGTTAGCAAAGAGATAAAGGAGAGTCTACGGTCCGCTAACTTTCGGACTATTTAACAGACCCTTGAAGGACTGATTAGCGCTAATTGACGTTTATGAATCATGTTTTTTTGCATCGGTCCTATAGCGAGCTTATAGCGAACTTTTTATGAATAAGGCTGTTAAAGGCCACGTTTAGCATGATTGTGGGCTTTTAGGTGGAGAGGGAAATCAAAATAGCTGTGTAGCCGCATCGCCTATAACATGCTTCCTAAGATTTTTGCGCCACGTGGAAGATCGCCTATGATGTGGACTGACCAAATAAAAGCGGCAGTAAATGGCTCATCATCACTGCATGAATGCACGAGGAAGGCGGCCATCAGAGAGGAGTGGCGGCGTGTTGTGAAGCTTGCCACCAATACCTGAAGTGGTGACCACGACCACTCTGTCAAGAGTGATACCAACAAGGAAGAGAAGATCTTTGCCCATTCCCTCGATGAACGCGGGAAGAGAAGCAGCTGGTTGGTATATTCTATCCACAACGAAGTTAAAGGGGAGTCAAAAATGGCCTGAACTCATTGACTTACGATAAACAAATAGACTCCCAATCGCAAACAAAAGTGCCTCAAGAAACGTCCGAGCGGCGTTGTCTATGTAGTGTGTGTGTCAACACATCAACTTCCACAGATAACATTAACATATTCGTTCAAATTAACACCTTATTTCGTGGCAGTAATGTTTAATGTCAATTGCATACGATCGTGAGAAGTAATAACACGACGCCACGCGCTGGAAACCTGTCTGTCTCTTGTTCTCGAGCGTTTGAGATTACGGTGCGAAAGAGACATGTACATTGTTATCGAAGCTGTTAAATACAAATGCAAGATTATAGAAAAAAATACTTTATTGAAAGTAAAGACAAAAATGCAACCGCCAGCTCATAGGGCTTGGAGCAGAGAGAGTGTAAACATAGACGAACCAATAGTTTTTTCTTAAATCTAAAATTATTACAATAAAGCGTTATCACACTATCTTAAAAATATTTTATATGTTCAGTGTTGTACTGAACAGAAGCGCTGTCGAAACACGACTGAACCAAAACTCTGCACAATAGACGCGTCGTGCAGACTTTTGCTTCCGACAGTTTTTGAGCGTGATTGGGAGTCTAGTTGTTTATCGTAAGTCAATGCCTGAACTGCTTCGAGAAAAGGATGATACGGCCGTGCCGCTTTTTGCTTGACTTGTGCCCCGAGATGTTTTTCTTTACTCCCAGACCAGCATGGAAAAACCATTTTTGTCGAATTAATAAATAATCTAAATCTATTGTTTCTTGTAGTTCAATCGTGTAAACTTCTGCGATTTCATATAAGTACCTAATATACTCCTTGTGATGATACTCTTTGTTCCTACTACTTGTGAGTATGGATGTATCAATGATTTGTTATATGTTGCTATCGTGGATGTATGGTTTTATTAGAAACGATAAGGTTTTTCGAGTGAGTTTGGAGCCTGACAATACAATACAATACAATTTATTTAAGCGCGGGTTAAAATCCCGGCACTCGAAAAAGTTTTTCGTTTATAGTTAATAATTTAGTTTTCGCTAAGGGCGTAACTACTACAAAAACAAAATATAAGCATTTAAAACTATTACAATACATTTTTATTAACTAAAGTGACATTGACGAACTATGCCTCGTGACGGCAAAATATTCGTCTTCATGGTTCACCTTAGCACACTTGATCTCTATGTCAAGGTGCGCATGCGCGTTATGTACGTTTCTATTTCACACTTGTTTTCCTCTTTTTAAAAACTTTGAACCTAAAATAATTAACGAATATTGCTAGCCTCAAGGACGTTTTTAATTTACTAGGTATTAGTTTTTATTTCAAGTTATTTTGATATTTACTATTTTGCTGCTGTCATAGCTGTCAATTTATTTTTCATCTCTCATACTCGGAAAGTGAGGCAAATCATATCTGACATACGGGAGGATAACTATTATTTTCTTCCCAAGGGTAGATATGAATTAAAAAAAATAAAGGCATTGGCTGTCAATGAAACATACGCATTCAGCCAAGCATTACGGCATATCCATGTTTTTTTCTTAATTAAGCAGGTAATAATGATTATAAATTTTATAACGCTATTTAGTCAAATATTATTTTTATTAATTTATTTACGTTACTTTATTTTTATACATACGTAGATTTAATGCTGTTTTAGAAAAAAAAATGAGAAAAATAACATTGTAAATGGACACACAGCCATCTTTATTCCGCTTCACTCGTGGTTCAACTGACTAAAATACCTACTTTATCTACAGTTTTTCTCTAATCATTATATAAAACATTTTAAATGTTGTTTATGGGTAAATATTGAAATAATTGACAATAACCACATTGACCTATGTTTTAAAAAAAAACTTGATTTGCTGCCAATGCAACTAGTTTAGAAAAAGCGAGCTCGAATTTGGTGCGAAAGCATTCTTCATTTGGTAAAACTTTACATAAAAATATAAATAAAAAATGAGTAAATATTCCTGGAAAAACGTGACGTTTTCCTTTATGAACTGTACAAATGTCTGTATTAATTTTAGTTAATTTTTTATTTAATAAATTTTTTCTCATATACTTCTATCTATCTCCAGCCTATATACGTCCCACGGCTGGGCACAGGCCTCCTCTCAGAATGAGAGGGCTTGGGCTATAGTTCCCACGCGGGCTCAGTGCGGATTGGGAACTTCACACACACCATTGAATTGCTCATATACTTACTTATGTATATATTTTTTACTTTCCTTGTAGTCGAAATGAAAAGTAGAGTGTTTAACTCGGGAAAAACACCAATATCACACTCGAAATATTGGCACCCTCGCATGCTCGGGTGCCAAGTTACCTCGTGTGATATTGGTTCTTTTCCTCCCTTGTTGAACAATCTACTATTACGTCGCAAACGGAAAACGCGAGCGGAAATTTCTACTTCCAGGCTAGGGGAAGACGTAAAATTGTGTACACACCTCTGGCGGCGATAAAGATAGCCTTAGGTCGCATGTTTATCGCCCTCGCCTTATTCCTCCTTATTCCGCTTCACTCGTGGTTCAACTGACTAAAATACCTACTTTATCTACAGTTTTTCTCTTATCATTATATAAAACATTTTAAATGTTGTTTATGGGTAAATATTGAAATAATTGACAATAACCACATTGACCTATGTTTTAAAAAAAAACTTGATTTGCTGCCAATGCAACTAGTTTAGAAAAAGCGAGCTCGAATTTGGCGCGAAAGCATTCTTCATTTGGTAAAACTTTACAGACTTTTCTCTATCTATGTGCCGAATTTCATCCAGATCCGTTGGGCCGTTCTGACGTGATTGAGTAACAAACAAACATACATCCATCCATCCATCCATCCATCCATCCATCCATCCATCCATCCATCCATACTTTCGCATTTAGATTTAGGTAGGTAGTGATGATATGAATTATTGTATATTTAATAATCAATGCAATCAATTAATAATGGACTCAACCGAGACTACAATTATATAGTGCTGTCTTTTAATTAAAATATTGAAATAAAATAATAACTAACCTATTGTATTGTTAACGCGTTACGCAAACTACTTAGACGGACAGACAATGGCCATAACACGAGGAAGAGAGCTAACAAAGCGATCAAGTGCGAGTCGGCGTCCTTAGTTTGATAAACTATTATCATTATCAGCATCATCGTCATCACCAGTGGTGGCAGATTTTATAGCATTTTTGGTGCAGTGCTAAACTTCATTTAATTTAGGATGAGAAACCACAACAAAATTATATTGCGGCTCGTGAACTGTAATCTCTTTACGATTTGTAAAGGTGCGACCACACCGCCGCTTAAAAAACGGTGACGTTACGGTATCGCAACAAAATGTATGAAGAAACGGTGAGAAAACGTGACGCATACGACACGTCACTGCGTATACGCGGCGGTTTAGTCGCACCCTAATAGAGTAACAATTGATGCCACGCAAATAAAGTGGTATTAAAACAATTTTATTTTGCGGCTGCCAAACTATTGCACTGTACTATTTGCTAGGTAAGAAATAGTTGACCAGACGCAATATAATGTTATTGTGGTTTCTCATTCTAAATTAAATGAAGTATAAGGTTTACAGTAGTTATAGAGCGACCGCTTAAATGAGTCTTCGCCCGCGCGGTGCAGGGGCGCGGGGTAGGACGACAAAGGGGACCGAGAGAGGTGCGGGCGGGCAGTGCGCCTGCCGCCCGCACCTCTCTCGGCCTGCATTGTCGTCCCAACTCGCACCGGGGCCGGTTTCGGGGGCGAAAAAATGTGTTATTTCAGACCATCTTAATACAAAATTTCATCCAAATCTGGCCAGTCTTTATGCGTGAAGGTGTAATAAACATACAATTTTTTTAATCAATGTTATTAGCAGACCCGTTATCAGTGGTGAAAATTCATTGAAAATACTAGGGCTGGCACTACACATTAATATTTGTACGTGAATAATTTGATATACCTACCTAATAAAATATTTGATGAAAACAATATACCTACTTATTTCATTCATATGTATATATAATGTGAAGCCAATTGCCTTAAAAAAGGTTTCATTTGATTGTTGAACTCTATAATAACACTTAGGTACTAAATTGACATTTATTTGTCAAAATATGTCTGATGTCATATACTTAATTTTATGTTCGGTAAAAATATGAACTTCCTGGATAATCGTGCTGAATTCTCTGCTTAAAATGGAGCTATTGGCAAAACTGGAAATAAATCGAATGCGACGCGGAAAAAATGGTTTGTAATTTTAGTAAAACTGTGCAATATACGATATTTTTTCTCTAATAGTTATTGATTGACATTTATACCAGTATGTCAAATGTACACGAATTAAATTATAATTGTGTGACAACCCTATGATTCTATTTCAATGAATTTTCACCACTGATAACGGGGTCTGGTTATTAGGAACGAAGGTTTTGGTAAGTTTAACATTTAGGTAGGTACTAGGTTACCTAAAAATACTTACCTATTATTTAACAGTATGGAAATCCAATAATGTCAACAGGAAGTAATTAGGATCAATTGTGCACGTATGCATGTTGTTGGGAATGTCAATGTGATTTAGTGAGTAATTATATAGGTAATTAAACAAACACTTAATATTTTCCCTTTGCATGCTGATCTGGGAAAGACCAAACTTAAGATGCAACAGCTGCTTCTCTCCCGCGCAGATGGTAAAAGCCTATCGAAGAAATGAGAGAGAGAGAGAGAAACATATATTTACACACATTCGATACACTTAAATTAAAAATATGAAGAAATACAATACTCAAGGATAGTACTGATATGGTGTAAAATGGGACTCAGCATAATGCTGCAACCGCAAGCCGCAACGCTGTTTTTCAGTGGGCCCCAGATAAAATTAAAAACTAAACACATAATCAAACACACACACTGCGGCGACACGAACGCCAGTGGAAAGAACTTCACAAACAAGTAGCGTCCGACCGAAACACGATTTTTAGCCGAAACCGAAATTTTTGAAGACGTATCATATCAAACAAAATATTCAAAATTACTGTGTGGACCGTGTGGACCATGTGTGTGCGAAGCATGTGGTTCGCATGTGCATCGGTTGTGCGCTGACTTTGAGAATGATCCCGTAGAGGGATCGAAACGCGCGTCAGTGTTTGTGTGGTGATAGGATTAATTAAGTTTGTGGGATTTGTGTGCGTTTTGTGTGGCAGTAGTGGTGGGAGGGCTTGCATGCAAAACGTATATATTTCGCACAAGCTTGGTTATCTCGCACGTAAGTAGCGGAGTAGCAAGGTAAATATTTTGTGTTCATTTTAGGTACGGATCCCTAAATATGATAGCATCACTTAAAAAAAATAAACTCATAGTATTTGACACTTCACCAAAGCGTCAGAGACATTTGTTGCCATAAATAAAATACCTACACCGAGCGCTCTGCCGTCATTCGCATGCGCGTCTTACACTCGACTCATTAGTGGGTCCCATCAATCAAATATGTACCTAGTCTGCTGGTACCTCTAGGTTGTAAATCCTGTACACACCATAAACATATCTGAGGCCATAACTTGAAAGTTCGACTTTAGCGACATTCTTAGTAGGGTTTCGTACCCGAAGGGTAAAAACGGAAACCATATTCATGAGGCTCCGTGTCCGTCCATCTGTCACCAAGCTGTATCATGAACCGTGATAGCTAGACAGTTGAAATATTCACAGATGATGTATTTCTGTTGCCGCTATAACAACAAATAGTAAAAATAGAATAAAATTAATATTTAAGGTGGGTTCCCATACCACAAACATGTTTATTTTTGCGTTTTTCGCTTGGAATATTCACAGATGATGTATTTCCGTTGCCGCTATAACAACAAATACTAAAAACCAGAATAATGTATGTATGTCTGCACTGCATATATTAATGACCAATATAAAGTGACCCCACACTGCATACATTTTGCTTTGGAGCAGGGCTCTGCTTACACTGATTTATTGATATTTATAGATAATGGTACGGAACCCTTCGTGCGCGAGTCCGACTCGCACTTGGCCGTTTTTTGATAGGTGTCCGCCGATTAAAATTTGTATCTAAACTCCTTAAAATCCGATATTGTGAAAAAATCTTTTCTTAAGTGACGTTTACCAACTGTAAACTACCACCTGTGCAAATTTCAGGTCTCTAGTTTAAAAGCAGAAGCATTAGTAATAATTAAAAAAGAAAAACCCCTTGGGCACGGTTGCGAACATAGCAGCGTTCCCTATTTGAATAGTTTTTTTTTTCACGCACGAAAGCTGCCAGCTCTTCGTTCCCTCGTGCCGGCAACAAACCTTTTTGTGGTTTCTGGTTTCTTAAGCCTAAAGGGTTGGGACACCACGGACTATTGTTTATAACTTTGTAAATATTAGGTATGGGGCGCATTGACTATGGTATTGCGTGGTGTTGCGTATTTGTGTGTCTTGCAAAATGAATAAATGTCTTCTTTCTTTCTTTCTTTCTTTAGTTAATATACGGAAGTATTTAACTACAAATTGTGGTTGTGTAATTTGCTTATGTTTACCGCAATGCTATCGTAGGTACTTTGTTCAATTATCGTTGATCGAATATGTCGAGTTTTTGTAATATTTTTAAACCATAATACTTACATGAAAAATATGGTAAGTAGATACTAGTTCGGCAATGCAAACTCTTCCAGTCAACCTTTGAGTGGATGAGAGGAGTATTTTTATTAGGGACGGACAACGAAAGAGCTTAAAAATTTCAAATAATGAGAGCTACATTACATAACTTTGCCAAATGTAATACATTAAACTCATAAAGCGTCATAATTAATCTAGTTACGCGGTTTATTAATGCTAATCTTATGTAGAGTCAAATGTGTATTCACGACCGGCATTCGCCGTCTCTTTCTTTCTAACCTCATCCCATAATTATTGCTTAACAGAAAGGAATGGTGGATGCGATTATCATTCTGAGCGCGTTAAACAATAAGGTTTAGGTTCGTCTTTTGACCGTGTTCTACCGTACAACGTTGCCGACATTATTGTCTCAAGATTTTTGAATACTGTATTTATTACTTTGACATTGGTGAAATCAACGCATCGATCGATGGATCCATATTAAAAAAAGAAGAAGATTTAGGTTTGGAGACAATAAGCTGTTTCTTATTTCATGCTGCAGGTAGTAAGTATTTATTACTTCGTTTGGATTTATAGGTAAGTAATGCTACACTGACTATATTTATTATTATTAATTATCACTACATAGTATAAAACAAAGTGGCTTTCTTTGTCCCTATGTCCCTATGTATGCTTAAATCTTTAAAACTACGCAACGGATTTTGATGCGGTTTTTTTAATAGATAGAGTGAATCAAGAGGAAGGTTTATATGTATAATACATGCATAATATACCGTGCGAAGCTTGGGCGGGTCGCTAGTTTATTAATAAATATACTTATGTGAAAAATGCGAGTCAGTCTCGCGCACCGAGGGTTTCATACAAATTCGGGAAGATAAAATTCAATGCTAGCAAAACGCTATGTTGCCACTGTGAATTCATTTTATATGGATTACTTACAAAGACAGACAGACATAAAAAAGTAAGATTTGTAGTGTTATTTCATTATTTTTGCTATAAGAGCTAGGTACCTTCATACCAAATTTCTAGGGCAACTGAAAGTACCACCTATATTTGAGAGTTCGCCAATTTGTATGGAAACACCTACTAATGAATGTATGTATCTTTTGATTGAGTTGACTTAGAGGGTTTTTTCACAGCTCCTAAGAGGCTGCAGCTTATGTATTTGGTATTAAATTCAACTTTATACCTCTACGTAAATACGTTTCTAAATGTTTCTCTTTCTTTCTACGCGTCCCTGAAATAAAGGGTCTTGGCAGACAGACGGATAAAGTGATTCTATAATTGTTCCGTTTTTTTTCCTTTTGGGGTACTGAATCCAAAATATGAGCGAGAGTCCGACTCGTACCGTATCAAGTATTATTTTTATGTTTTATTTTTATTATTATGACTCTTTTGAGCACTGGGCTTTTCAAACATAATGTGAGTAATTTCCAAACAAACAACAAGTTTATCCTTTATTAACTACACTATAAATGCGTAAACCTCTCCAAATTACAACAAAATTAAACTATTGGATGTATGGCTATTGTATCCTGTATGATTCAAACAATAACTGTGCACAAAATGATAAGTTTATACCTACGGTTGGCACCAGGTTCAGGTTCAAATTTTCCTGGAAAACTATTAATGCATTAAATTAGTAATTAATCTATATTTACCTTTTGTATTTGCCTGTTTTTCACCGTAGGAATGCCCCACGCCACAATCATAACAATTATGAACAAAACACCGAGCGATATGGCGAAAAATAATCGCGAATGTTTTCCAATCATTTTGCGTTCACAAAATATCCGTACGTTTTACTGCGATAGAAAACTACAACACTATTTTATTTGTTCACTGATTTGTTAAAATTACTGGCCGCTAAGAAAAATGAACAGAGGATTAGTGAAGGCGGTAGCTTTTCTTTCTGAAATTGGTTTTTATTTAAATTTGGAACGAACGTTTTGAAAGTATTCTTTTTTAATCGCGTGGTTTTATCACAGTTCGTTTTACCGCGCGGTTAGGCTTTGACTGGCGTCTCGTGGATTGAAAACGATTATGGTTTGATTGCAGCTTAGCAGGTTGCCATTTTCCTTGTTTTTTTTTTACAACTCATGGGCATTGATATTGTTGACACAGCAGGTATCTTGCGAGTGTGCAACTGACGTGACAACAGTGTCATTTTTCTTAAGAAAATTTATTTTCATTCGGTTTTCAATTCATTATCAACGTCGATTTTCATTTATTTTTTGGTGATTTTTTTTACAAAATTCATTTGTTTTTAACTGTAATTTTCTGTACAACTTTTATACATTGTTTAGACAAGTTTGATACTGAATAATAACCATTTTAATAACGAATAAATCCGGAAGTTCTTCTAAAATTTCATTATTTACTAGCTTCTGCCCGCGACTCCGTCTGCGCAGAATTTGCTTACCGCTATCCCGTGCGGGAACTGTGGAATTTTCCGGGATAAAAACTATCCTACGTCCTTCCCCGGGACTGTAACCATCTGTATACCAAATTTCAACTAAATCGGTTCAGCGGTTTAAGCGTGAAAATGTAACAGACAGACAAACTATCGCATTTCTAATATTAGTAGCAATTAATTTGCGACTTGGAATAGTTTTTAAGATTTTTGGTATATGACTGAAACTTAACCGGCAGAATAGAAAAACACGGAACAGAAAAAGTTCAACTCAAATTAAAAAAAAAACTCGTTCCATTTTTCATTTACAGCGAGAGACATTTGAATTTCGTTTCGACCATTTTCCTATACGCTTAAATTATTTAACAAACCGTGCCGTGTCAAAGTATGGCCGGCAACTGTCACGCCACGCTACGGATAATTAGACACGAAGTCATACATACTATGTATTTATCTATTAGGTACTCATACAAGTAATATCCGCTGGGAATCGTCATCAAGATCAATCTAGCGATGACCGAGCAACATTAACTTGAGTGGATTAGGAATTACGGATTCAAAACGGTTAGTTATTTGCTGACGCTATTACTGAAGTAGGTACGAGTATTTGTATAAAATTAAGTATATATGTAAAGTACTGCCGAGTGGACACGTTATACTTATTCGAAGGTGGTTGATGATTTTACGCACAAAAAATTTTCTTCCTTTTGACGGCTTTAAAAAAAAGAGCTCACTCAAGCCTCGTTAAAATTTTAGATTAAAAAAAAAGAGCTAGGTACATAAAAAATTTAAAATAACAAAATCTGTGAATTCTTTAAAAAGGAAATTTTAAATCAAAAGTACACAAAAGGCTATACATATATTGTATACAATTATGTATACCATTTTCATTCTTACCTGTCCTATTTGGTAAACAAAATTCTAACCTCAAAACGTCTCATTTATGCTATTTTTTAACTATTTCATCGTAAATAAAGGAACTGGAAATAAAATATCAGCAAAATTATGTACAAAATATTCCTCAGGTTTATTTGATAACATAATACACCTTATTCATTACAAAAATTTGCACATTGAGGTTAGAATTTTGTTTACCAAATAGGACAGGTAAGAATGAAAATGGTATGGGCCACATTTTTTGGCGCTGTGCTTACTTGTAATTGTAATTAATGTGACACAAAGTACTTATTTGCAAACTAGCTGTTGCCAGCGACTTCGTCTGCAAAGAATTCGTTTATCGCTATCCCGCGGGAACTACGCAATTTTCCGGGATAAAAAGTAGCCTATGTGCTATTCCAGACTTTTCTCTATCTATGTGCCGAATTTCATCCAGATCCGTTGGGCCGTTCTGGCGTGATAGAGTAACAAACAAACAAACATCCATCCATACTTTCGCATTTATAATATTAGTTAGATTCGAAACGCTTCAGCATGTGGTTTGGTAAGTTTGACTAAGCGCCCCTAGCGGCGTTGTGCACTTTTTTAGGGTGGAGTATAAAATGTTAAACTCGCGTCAGGACACGTGACCTGATCGAAAATTCGTAAGACGGAGGGAGAGTAGACCGCCGGCGTGGCGAAGGAGAGGTCGGAAGTCTCCTCTCTCTTTCTACCGCGCGGTTCAAGTTTTCACTTCTTCCGGCACTCCCGGAATGCAACCCGTTGTTTTTTAGGAAGTTTTAAGACAAGTGTGTTTGACGAATGTTTTATACATTGGTGGCTCAAATTGGACCGTTACAAAGGCATGGCTTGTTTGGAATATATATAAAAATACACACAACTAACTGCTGAAATATTCCAAAATAATTTTCAGACACTTTTTTACGATGTTCATCGAGTAGCCGATAATAGCTAGAATTTAATCTATTAAAAGAATACAATATACTTTGTGATGGTTATTATTTTTATCAGATCGAACATAATAGTGGCTATTTATGTTTATTGAACGCGTTTGATAATCGCAATTTACGATCCTACAAATGATTACGAGAAACACTATTTTAATTTTGCGGCTATTATTATTACCAACATCATCTTCACTTGTGTCAGACGGATGATAATACAATAAACTGGTATTTAGTACAATTCTGGTGGTCCGGCGAGGATCATTTCCGCAAGGAACTCTTCGACTGTTGGTCCGATTGACTTGCAATCCGGTACACATGTAGGTATGACGGATGACAATGTAAAAACAGTCAGCAAAAAGTACAGGCAGTTAAAAGTACAGTCACCAAAAAAAGCTTGTATTCAAATTTTTTTATACGATAGGGGGAATACGAGGAAGCGGGTCACGTGATGGAAGCAATCACCGCTGCCCATAGGCACTCATAACATAGGGCGTTAAGAGCGTGCTAGCCCTTTAAGAAAAGAATAGGCTCTTTTTTTAAGATCCCTAAGTCGTACCCGGTCTGGAAAATTTGGTGCCATACAGGGTTGCCAATCTGTGCGGAACTCCCCAAACTGCGGGGAAATCGAAGCTGATTGGGACATTATATGGGGAAAGCTTCCATTCGGGGAACCTGCGGGAATTTTAAATATGAACGGTATGCAATATTTAGTATCAAATTTCTGCTAGTATTGATTGATTTCTTACAATTAATGGGAAACAAACATATTTACATTAAGTTAAAAATTAAAAACAAATTAAAAACGAAACTAAAACAAATCTTAAAATATATGGCATAGTACCTACCACAGACGCTGACAGCATACCCCCTTTGGACAGCGATACTATTACGCTGTCCAAGGAAACTGCCAGCTCTGCGGTCACTTCATTACTTGAAACAAGAATTTATAGATAGTCAGATTTCCAAACGTGAAGAATTTATACAATGCAAGGATTTTAGCATATTATATTACTGTGTTATATTACCCGACACTATACCGAAGACATCCCAGACGTCAGCCTGTACGAGATTAGTATGGCTCTCAAACAGCTTAAGAATGGCAAAGCCCCGGGTGCCGACGGAATTACAGCCGAACTCCTGAAGGCAGGTGGTAAACCAGTCCTTAAGGGCCTTCAGACGCTGTTTAGTTCCGTCCTCCACCAAGGGAGAACGCCGAATGCATGGAACAGAAGTGTGGTGGTGCTCTTCTTCAAAAAAGGTGATAATACCTTGCTCAAGAACTATAGACCCATCTCACTTCTGAGCCATGTTTACAAGCCGTTTTCCAGGGTCATCACAAATCACCTCGCACGCAGGTTCGACGACTTTCAGCCTCCCGAACAAGCCGTCTTCCGAAAAGGCTATAGTACCGTAGACCACATACATGCGTTGCGGCAGGTTATACAGAAGACCGAAGAGTATAACCGCCCCCTTTGCCTTGCATTTGTGGATTACGAGAAAGCCTTCGATTCGATCGAGACTTGGGCTGTGCTGCAGGCTCTCCAGCGGTGCCAAGTTGACTAACGGTATATCGAAGTGTTGAAGTGTCTGTACGAAAACGCCACTATGTCCGTCCGATTACAGGACCAGAGCACGAAGCCTATTCCTCTGCGGCGGGGAGTCAGAAAAGGAGATGTGATCTCTCCGAAACTATTCACCGCCGCATTGGAGGATGCTTTTAAGGTTTTGGACTGGAAAGGACGAGGCATCAACATTAATGGCGAGTACTTCACTCACCTTCGATTCGCCGACGACATTGTAGTCATGGCTGAGACCATGGAGGACCTCAGCGCTATGCTAGTTTCCGACCGAGTTGGCCTGAAAATGAACATGGACAAGACGAAAGTCATGTCTAATGTCCATGTTGTGCCAGCTCCCGTAATAGTCGGAGGCTTTGCGCTCGAAGTTGTTGACGAATATATATACCTGGGACAAACGGTCCAGTTAGGTAGGGCCAACTTCGAGAAAGAGATCACTCGTCGAATCCGACTCGGCTGGGCAGCGTTCGGGAAGCTTCGCAGTGTCTTTTCGTATGTTGCAAAAACGTAATAAATATTTGAGTCATTTTATTAAATTATTTCCTTGTTGTTCTACTTTAAATACGGGAACGAAAACAGACGCGTCCATAAACTCTTCACTCCGTGTGGGGTGTAGCAGTATACTTAAATAAACTATTAATTAGTTATTAAGTTGCTGCCTAAAGGATGTCGCTTCAAAGCGTGCTTTTGTTTTGCGCTATAGCGGTCGCATCTGGTGAGTTATTTTTTTTAAACTTCTTTTTACAAACTTTTATTTAATTTGCAACGTAGTACCTATGTTTGTTTGTACGAATGGAACTTTCAGAGGGTAGGAGGGGGCTTGTCAAAGATTGGTCGATTGACTTGTAATTTGGTACAATCCGCATAAAAAGCGTGTATTAAAATTGTTTTTTTTTTAACAAAAACTTATTATTGCTTCCACTAGGCTAAAGAACTCCCTATCCTTTTAAAAGCACTTAATAGTGGGTTACTTCCCATACAAAATTTAATGAAACATTACTCGTTACTTTTGCTCCCTCATTCAGGCATAAAGCAGCAGGTGATTGGGTTTGATTGACTCTGGCAACTTTTCTTTGTAATTTTTGATTGACATTAAGTGACTTCTTTGACGCCTTACACTTTGGACCACCAATATATGGAAACAAAACACCTCAAAGTCCTAAAATAGGTAAAAAAAATGTGATAGTCTTATTAATCCAACGACCTGCTGAAGATTCCCGTTTTTTTTCGAAAGCTTTCAGCTTATAAGTACAATTTTTTTTTCAGTCGCCGCCAGAAATGTCATCAAAGCCCACAACGGTTCTGACATCCTCCCAGACGGATATATATCAGGTAAATTTAATCATCTCCTTTCATCATCCATTTCCATGCTGTAAGCTTATTGTCTAACTCGCTCGCAATCGCCATCGAGTTCATTTTGACAGTTCATGTATGGGCTGACAATTGACATCGGAATCAGCTAGCTGTCACATTCATACAAAAACTGTCAAAATGTACACGATGGCGATTGCGAGCGAGTTAGACAATAAGCCTACTGGTCTGGGAGCAAAGAAAAATATAGAATGTACCAGTTCTTTCTCTTCCCGCGATGTAAAAGCCCATCAAGGAAATGAGCGAAACTCATAGGAGTTATGTTATATGTTGCTTCGCAATTAGTCTATTTGGTTAAAAAGTAGGCAGCTTATGCAAATTGTGTTTCATCAGTATTCCGTTGCCTATCCTGGCGATACCTAACGCAAACGACAGTGAACCCAGCTGATTAGTTTCTTTATTCTTTATTGTCAGGTGGAGCACCAGCCAGCGTTGGCCAGTTCCCGTGGCTGGCTCGCATTTCCATCAGGGACCGTAAAGAGCAGGCCTCCTACATGTGCGCTGGTTCCCTCATCAGTAAACGTTACGTCCTCTCCGCCGCCCATTGCTTTGAACAGGGCGTTGAACATATGTCAGAGTAAGTTCCTTAAAATTTGTTGTTAACTGCTGTCACAACAGTCACGCAACATGCTCGTCGCAACGTGATGATTACTAGCTGACGTTAGATGGTTTATTTATGGAAAAAGGGAGGAAAACAAGTCAATGTATCTGATGGTAAGCGATCACCGCCACCCATAAGAACCAACAATCCTCGGAGAGTTGCCGATCCGTTGTCAGCCTTTAAGGGAACGGTATACTCTTCTTTTGAAGATGGTGCGAGAGAGATACTATTCCGCTCTTACGCGTAAATATTGGGTGAACGCCATCCCTTTTTTCCCGGTGAAAATCCTGTAATGGATGGCTTGGGGCGGTCAACAGTTATGTGGGAGCCCCGCCCCGGAAGGGGACCGGATGGTTTCCTTACTAAAAACTCCATTGTGTTCCTTTTCTCTGTCGTACTTCTGGGGCTGTAGGAACTCTACTTCTCCGTGGCCCCAGTGTGAATGCTATCCCTCTTTTTCTTAATTACGGCTACTCACTCAATCTTCCACGCACAATATGAAACTCCGCAGAACAACCTATTCAATCAATGGGTCAATTTCCCAAGCAGTAAATTTTGATGGCAAGACTGAAAACGCAGGTGCAGAAGGCTTTGATAATGTAGAACTATTTTTTTTAAGAAACAGCCCCCTATTGTCTACCTTGGGCAACAGCTAAAATTAAAATATTATGTTATTTAATCATTTAAAAATATATATTTAGACCGTATTTCTCATCAAGGTGGGTTGTCCCGGAGCCGGTTTTAGTTACAAAATGCCGGATAACTCGGATACTATGCGTGACAATACTTTTCTTTTACCTTTATTTTATTACCATAATCGTCGCTTCGGAGGTAAAGATACTAAAGCGACATTTGACCAACTTTACAGGAGAGCGATTTAAAGTTTTTTTTTAACGAAAAAAATTCATAACTCGTTTCCTTGTGAACACATTCTAGAATTTCTAAGACTGTATGAAAGCTAATTTAGCATACTATGAACTGAAGTCTATAATTTTGACCTAAGTACAATAGTTCAGGAGATAGGTGGCGCGTTAGTCATTCGTCTTCAACTTTTTGAGACAACACAATAAGGTAAAAGGACTAAACGTAAGAAGTGGTTTAATATATCATAATTTCAGATGACTAACGGGATATTTATCTTAGTTTTTATATCTTCAATTTACTTAATGGCGCTAGTCAATTTCTTATCAAACTGTGTTTAATGCTTATTCACCAAAAATCAAACTATTTTACAATTGCATAATGCTTAAGCACTGATTAAATGATAATCATACAACATTACAAATACTTAGTAGACTTGCAAGTTGAATGTTTTGAAAGACAATATACTAATGCCAAAAAACTAGTGCCAAATAGCCTTGGGGACAAGGCGATCCCAGTCAAAGGCTTGCCTTATCCTGGCATGCGGGGCTCTGCCAGGACAGACATCCATTCCCTGGCTGCTCGTGGGAACGAAATGGTTCAATTTATAAATAAAATTGATGTCCAGGAAGGCGCCGACGAGGTTCGCAACCCGTCACGTCCCGTTCACTACGGGGGCGAGAAGTGGGCTAGGGAGGGAGAGCCGCTTCGCTACTTTGAATGTTAGAGGAGGAATGCAGGATAAAATAGACGAAGTGTGTCAGATGATGGATCATATTGATGTTCTGTGTGAATGAGACCAAGCGGAAAGGATGTGACACCATCGAACATGAACCCTACAGGCCATATTGGTCCGGTGCCAATCGAGGCTGTCAGGGAGTTGATGTCATACTTTCCGCAAGAGTGGCTGAGTAAGTGATTGAGTTTGAGTGTGTGAGTTCCAGGCTTGTCTGGGTGAGGCTGAAAGTTGGACTCACTCGTATCTTCATTCTCGGTGTATACATATGGACTGACGGATGTCGGAGCGAGTGGGTCTATAAAAGACAAAACTTAAAGAGACAAGTTTTGGGATGGTGTGAGAGAAATTTTGAGTACCTAAATGCAAGGAGAACGAGGGGATTATCATGCTACGTGATTTTAATGGATGGGTAGGTAAAAAGCGTGACGGGTATGAAAGAGTGCTTGGTGAGATTGGGGATGAACGAGTGAATGAAAACGGGAAAAGTATACTTGTTTGGAGTGGAATCTTTGTGTGACAAACACAATGTTTGCACATAAAAAGATCCATATGTACACAAGAGAAAATGGAAGTGCGAAGAGTATGATTGACTTCGTGATCGTGGATGAAAGATTGAGAATGAAAGTCAGGGACACTCGCGCATACCGCGGAGTCAGCATCCATACAGACCGCCACCTGGTGATATGCCGAATTAGTGGTCTGTTCAAACGATGGCTGCACCGGGTCAAAGAACCCACTAAGTGTCCTAGAGCGAATAAAAGTAGAGAATCGGCAAGACGAGAATGTAAGAGAAAAGTAAAAGGATGAATTAAAAGATCGATTTCGGGATGTAGATGAGGTATGTGAGATAGAAAAGGTGTGGACGGCATTTAAGGAAGGAGTTGTGAATGTTGCTACTAAAGTGTGCGGGGTGTGCAAAAGGGGAAAAGGGAGAAAGAAGAGGAACGTATAGATGGATGCTGAAATACAACAGGTGATTTTAGAAAAGAAGAAGGCATGGTTGGATTGGTTAGCGAAAAAGGCTAATCGAAGAATGCAAAAGGTGACGGATGAAGAAGTATGTAAAGCGAAAGATCAATACAAAAGAGTGAAAGGATTAGTAAAGACGACGAAGAAGAGGAAAGAACATAAAGATAGTTTTGATAGGAGGCTTGCTGATGACTTCCGGGCAAATATTAAGAAGTCTATAAAGACAGCCTGTGGCAAAAACACAGCCTCGAAGCTGAGTGAAATCAGAAGCCAGGATGGGAGTGTTATAAAAGGAGAAGAGTGTGTGCTAAAAAGATGGAAGGAATATTTTGAAAGTTTGTTTGAAAGAGCAGAAGAATCAGTCCAAGTACCGGCTCATGCCGGAGAGATGAAAGAAAGAAGTCAGGAAAATGATATAGGTATGGATGAAATTGTGAACGCTATGAAAAGAATGAAGTTAGGAAAGTCTGCGGGATATGATAGGGTGTCGGTCGGAATGCTGAGAGCCGGTGAAGGCGTGGTATTTACTAGTTAGTCAGTTGTGCCACCTTTTCAACTTGTGCTGGACGAACGGTCGGGTACCGGAGGATTGGTGTAAGGCCGTGATTGTGCTGCTGTACAAGGGAAAAGGGGTCACAACTAGACTGCAAAAATTACCGCGGAATAAGCCTTCTCAGCGTCGTCGGCAAACTGTATGCGAAGATACTAATTGAAAGACTTATGAAAGAGACCGATAATAAAATATGGGATGTACAAGCGGGTTTTAGAAGGCGAATGGGATGCACGGATCAAGTCTTTTTCTTGCGGCGTATACTATTATTTATTCTGTGATATAACCGAAAAGTATATGGCTAAAGGCCACAAAATATACAGCTTATTTGTTGACTTGGAGAAGGCGTATGACAGGGTGATGAGGAATGAGTCAGCGTTATCCATGCATGGGGTGAATAGTAATCTGATACGAGCACTAAAATCTCTCTATGAGGATTCTAGTGCTTGTGTGAGGATAAACGGGCGAACACTGAATGGTTTAGCATCGAAAAAGGTGTTAGACAAGGATGTGTTGCGTCATTGTGGCTGTTCAACCTATTCATGGATACGTGCCTGAATGATTTGAAAGAGAATGACTGTGGATCAAGAATGAGTGAATTAACCATCCAAGTGTTGTTGGCATCGTCGGAGGAGGGGTTGCAAACGATGGCTAACATTTTATGTGGGGCATTGGAAAGGAATGCTATGAAAGTTAATGTAAGCAAGACGAAAATTATGGTGTTCGAAAAAGACGATGGCATGACAGAATGTGAGGTCATGATTGCGGGTGAGAAAGTAGAACAGATAAAAGAGTTTGTATATCTGGGCTCGGCGTTTACGAAAGATGGAAAGTGTGAAAGTGATATTGAAAGAAGAGTGAATGCAGGAAACATGGTCAAGGCGCGTCTGGCTGTTCACAGAGGGGTGGTCGTCCCAACACTAATGTACGGCAGCGATAGTTGGGTATGGAAAAAGAAGCATGAAAGGAAAAAGTGTCTTCTTTCTTTTTTTAAAGTAGAATAATGCAGCAGAAATGACAGCGTTAAGAAGTATATGGAAGGGGTGACACTGAAAGACAGAATAACGAATAGTGTGATAAGGGAATGTGCTGGTGTGAAAGAAGATAAAAATATAGTGACTAGGATAGAAAGAAGTATGCTGAGGTAGTTGGTTTAGTCACATAGAGAGGGGATGAAAGTAGACTAACTAAACAGATCTATATGGGGACTGTGAATGGTTGCGTTGGGAGGGGAAGGGCTAGACGGACGTTGCTGGACCAAACAGGAGACGTTTTGAAAAAATGACAGGTCAAGAGTACTCGGAACCGACGAGCATATATGAAGAGATTGATGAATGTAGATGAAGCGAAAGAGGTATGTCAAAATCGTAGCAAGTGGAACAAAGTAGTCTCTGCCTACCCCTATGGGAAAGAGGCGTGACTGTATGTATGTTTGTATATTAGATCCTATTTCCGATCCATATAATTCTCACCATATAGTAATTACGATCACTTAGGTATTTCAGGTTTTGTCGCCAACATGCTCTATTATTTTATTGATATTAACAAAAGACGCGCGCGCAGCAACACGTTCAGTGGTTGGAACGGACTGACAGTAAGCGAGCGCGAGCGCGCACCACTCGCGACAATGCGAGGGGGAGGGGGACAGGAAAAGTGATAAAAAGCTCGCCGCAGCCGCGTATAGTATAGTATCCTTGGTTAATTGATTTAAACTTAAATTCCTACGAGTTAAGTCCAGATTGCTTTGGCATAATATCTACAATTTGTATGAAAATATCATTGTAATACGTTGAAAATACGTTGTAATAACGCTAATACACGACAAATTATGTTAACTGTTTTGTACTAAATACTCAAACGACTTAAATATATTCTTATCAGTTTAACCATAATACTAAAAGCATCCAAAACTTCAAAATATAACGGAACAATTAACTAAAGCGACGAAGAATCAAATTTCTTAATATGCACAGTACTAAAACGCCAAATGTATTTAACGGTGAAAAATTACAAATGACTTAACAATATACATGGTATAGAAACT
The DNA here is from genome assembly GCA_963854515.1 of Pandemis heparana. Lineage (NCBI taxonomy): Eukaryota > Metazoa > Arthropoda > Insecta > Lepidoptera > Tortricidae > Pandemis > Pandemis heparana. The sequence goes on along the minus strand of OY978012.1, from coordinate 15,129,748 downwards.
AAAACAGGTAAAAGCACTAAAGAGAAAACACTCAATTTAAGCGTCGGATTAGTAATTAGTGTCCCAAATTTCACTGATTTTTCAGGGACTAAAGCGCCAAAAAAGTCCTCCGATCGTCCTGAAACCCAGATAGATCGACGCAGAAAAATTTGCTGATTCCGATGGTACATATAACTCAATTTGGCCCAAAGTGTCGCTTTAGTATCTTTACCTCCGAAGCGACGATATAAACAGGTAACAAAAAAGCACATCACCTGATTTTTACCTCATTTGTAAACCTCTGAATATGTGCATATATTTTGTCCGGAGACACGCTCTCATTCCGCGGGCAAATTTTGGGAACGATTTATTTCCCGAGTTTGATACCTTAAGCCCCCCGTCTCTCGCGCACTCCGAGCAATAGTCAAACTGCAGCGCTCAGCGAGATTGGACGTATGTTACTGTGTAACGTTTTCGAGTAAAATTTATTTTTTTATCATCGCCATGGTGTGGGGACAAAATAAAAATGATTCCGGAGTTAGTCATAGTTTTTGTATTTTGTATTGATTTTGTTTGTAATTTATATATGTCACGTAAAATATAGTCCTAATTTCAAGAGTTCAATTAGTTTAACAACACGACTCTTACCCTTCCTTTAATATTTATTTTTATGTCGAGTTTCTCATTCCACCATTTTTATTCCGGTGTTTCCGGTGTAGTAAAATCAAATGTAGCTTCACTTTAGCATTATGAAAGGGTCCGTAGCATATTTTCTAAAATGAAATACTAACCCAATTGCGATGCGGTTTTTGGTATAGTATTAGTATTGTACCAGCGCATGTTCTTAGATAATGTTTAGGCTTTTAGGACACCAGGGAATGTTACAAAAAGGGTTTTTTAAAAAATAGATGTAACTTTTTGCAACTCACACTTAATAAGTACTCGATAGTAATTGTAAATCTGTGACTGATTCCTACAGCAGCAGGTTATCGGGAGTTAGTTCCGGAATCAAATAATACAAAATTATAGTTTTGATTATGGAACCCTATTTTTTACTTTCGTTCCGGTGGTCTAAATATCATTCCAGTGGGATGATATTATCATCCCGGTGTACATTTATCATTCCGTTGGAACTTATCTTTCATTCCAGTGTACATTTATCATTCCGTTGTGTGTTTAGAAATTTGACCTCTAATATCTCGAAAACTATTTAAGATTTCAGGTTCCCTTTCAGATATGTCTTACAAAATAGTCTAAAGTATCTTTTGGCATTTAAAAATCTAAAAAAAAAACAGATATAAAGAATCACACCGAAATGATACAAAAAATGCGTCTTGTTGAAATTGACCCCAATGCGTTTTTCCTGACGACTTATATGATACTTATTTTATTGCAGCGTCAAAATTTACCTCGGAGAATACAACACAGAGACTTTCCCGAAAGATTGCGATAAAGGCAGATGCACAAAGAACGTAATAGTGTATCCTAGCAAAGTGTACTCGCATCCTAAATATGACAGCAAATCCATTACTAACGACATAGCGCTACTCAGGCTGCAGAAGCTCGCTCCAAAATCAGGTAAAACATATTCAAGTGTAAACACTTAAATTAAGCTAGAAGGTTTAATAACAACATGAATTAAAATCCTAAGATTTCAAGTATTAGTAAACCGTCTTAAATTTCCATATAAGTAAGTATATTAAAGTCGTCGGACGATAAAGTTATTCCAAACTTTTACATAGATAAATTGTTACCTACACAACAGATAAACTTGCGCAAATGTGAAGTAGCTATACGTAAGATAAGCATACGCTGCTGTGCCTTATTTCAACTTAAAAACATTCAAACTTTTGTTATGCATAATTACTCTTTCAATCAAATTGAAAAAACAAACAACAAATGCCCATTCTTCTTCTTTCAATCGTTCAGAATTCATAAGGTTTCCAACTGTTCTCTTCAAGTAATTTTCATATCAAATTCTATTCTTTCAGCTACCATCAAGCCAATCGCTCTGCCGCCTTTCGATCTGGATACCTCAGAAAATGACGGAGCATCTGTGCTCATAGCAGGATGGGGAAAAACGGAAAAGGGAAGGGTATCAAGCATTCTGATGTCAACTGAAATCAGCCTAATATCCAAGAAGAAATGCTTAGCTATGGACTCCAATGTGCCAGCGGGGCACTTCTGTGCTGGAGACTCCCATGGCAAGGACACGTGCCCTGGTGACTCCGGTGGACCCCTGATGATGTACTACAAGAAGAAATACTATTTGTCAGGCATAGTTAGTTACGGACCTAACGTCGAATGCGGAACGTCTGAAGCTGGATATTATACCAACGTATATAAGTACAAGAAGTGGATCAAAAGTCACATGAAAAAGCGTAGTTGAAAAGGGTAATTCTTATAACAATGTGGCTGTTTCAAATGAACAAGAGACACGTGTACCTACCGCAAATTATAGAACATAGGTACTAAATGCCGAACGGTTTATATTAGATTTTTCAAAGCACTATAGAAAGTTCCTTAAATACGTCTTTCTAAATGTGTATGTTACACCACTTACACCAATTCATGTATTACTTGTATTAGGTACTTGTATTAACATTTACCCTTTTAACTAGTAAGTTTTTGAATAAAACATGGTCTTAATTATAAATTTTCTTGTTATTTCTCCACCACTTCGCGGATTTCCATGCTTCGATGCTGGTTGGGAGCAAAGAAAAAACATAGAATGAATATACCAGTTGCTTCTCTTCCCGCGCAGATGGAAAAAAGCCCATCGTGGGAATGGGCGAAAATTTTAGAAATCATGTTATAGGCCATGCGGCTAGCAACCCATTTCCACCTTTACGCCCTCAGTCACGCTAAACATCTGTCTACCCCATAAGGAATACAGACGTGTTTTGCGTATTATATGTATGTAGGTATATGTACTTTGCGGACCAATAATATGTACCTATATAATAATATGTATAATTGAGATCTGCCACGGCTCATGAGGGCGAGTAATCCTACAATGACATTCAGATGGACTAGTGGCAATACCATGACGTCCTAATTCCGACTCAATTCAAGTTTTAGCTGTCACTTTTGGTATGAATCTGACAGCGAGCGAACCTAAACTGAATCGCATTAAGACGTCATGGTAAGGTCCCAGGGTTGCGATTCTCGGTGTCATTGACATCTATCTCAGTTTCGATGTACCATGTATGTATGACATCTATTCTCTTCGGGGCCGTGAGACGTTGATTAACCTTTTTGGTAGTTCCTTGAAATAGTTGAAATGTCTTGTTACCTTAGGCTTTGTCTACCACGCCCCGTAAGGGATAAAGACTTAATTTACGTATGTATGTATTATAAAGTTCTAGAGCGCTATGTTCAGTGAATGATGGTTGAATTGCTTTGATAATGATATTATAAATTCTAAAATTCTATTTTACTTTCATGAAGATTTGATAATTTTACTTTTATCAAAAGAATACAGGTACAGAAAACAAACTAAGTAAAGGAAACACTGAAGAACAATATTTGTATTTGACATTTTTAATTAAGATTTGTTTCCGGTTGCTGTACTGTAATTTAAACGAATTTTGCTGAAGGAGTTTCAGCCCTTTTTCCCCTTTTCTTTCGATTAAATGTTTTCGTACTTACTTCTTACTCAACAGATAACTAAGCTAAATGACAATGACGGAAACCTAGTTATTGAACAGAATAAAATACTGAGAGTTGTAGAGGAGTACTATCAGATACTCTATAGTTCTAGGAACCCTAAACCACAAAATATAGCGACCCGTAAAGTCACAAACGTTGGATCTGAAGATATACCCGAGATAACAAAAGCTGAAATACAGGCTGCCCTATCCAGGATGTCAAACGGCAAGGCCCCTGGTGAGGATGATATCATCATAGAAATGGTTAAGGAAGGAGGGAACGTAGTCTTACAGTTCCTCGTGAAACTCTTTAATAAGTGCCTAGAAGAATGCCGAATACCGGAAAAATGGGAAAGCGCTAGGATCATTCTACTGCTTAAAAAGGGAAACAAATTAGACCTGAACAACTACCGCCCCATCAGCCTGTTATCACAGCTGTACAAATTGTTTACGAAAATTATCACCATTCGTTTGACTAAGAAACTTGACTACTACCAACCAGTGGTTTTAGCACTATGGATCATATATTAACTATGAGGGTTGTCATTGAAAAAGCCACCGAATATCAATTACCACTGTGGGTCGCATTTATAGACTACAAAAAGGCCTTTGACAGCATCGAAACTTGGGCAGTGGTTCAGTCCCTTCAAAATGCCCGTATTGATCACCGCTACACTAACCTCATAAAAAATATCTACAACAATGCAACTTTAAAGGTTAACTTACCACCAGAAACTCAACCTGTGAAGATCTAGAGAGGAGTTAGACAGGGAGATACACTCTCTCCAAAACTGTTCACCTTAGTACTGGAGGATATTTTAAAAAAGTTGGATTGGGAAGAGCGTGGCATTAGTGTGGAGGGCAGGAGACTGAGTAACCTACGATTTGCGGATGATATAGTGTTGTTCGCAGACAACTCGACTGACCTTCAAACTATGATACGGGAACTCAACCAAGCCTCTGAGCAGTGTGGTTTAGAAATGAACCTTGACAAAACCAAGATAATGACCAACACTTTAAATGATACCGCAAACATCTGCGTAAATGGCACTGTCATCGAAAAAGTGGATAAATATGTGTATCTTGGTCAGGAGGTCGTATTGGGAAAGGACAATCAGGCTAACGAAATTGATAGGCGCATAAGACTGGCTTGGGCAGCTTACTCCAAACTCAAATTTGCGTTCAACATGAAGCTCAGTGCCGAACAAAAAGCTCGTATTCACGATCAGTGCATCCTGCCTGTGCTTACGTATGGAGCTGAGACGTGGGTTTTTACTAAGGAGATCCTCCACAAACTTCAGGTGGCTCAAAGAGCAATTGAGAGAAAACTGGTAGGAGTTACGCTGAGAGACCGTAAAAGAAACGAATGGGTCAGAGAGCAAAGCAAAGTGAGCGATGTGACTAAACGGGTTGCGAAATTGAAATGGGAGTGGGCTGGTCATGTCGCCCGCAAGCATGGCTCGTGGTGCAGGGCAGTGGTAGAATGGAGACCGTGGGGCGAGAAACGCCCGAGAGGAAGACCGCAGATGCGTTGGTACGACGATATCAAAAGACTGGCGGGAACAAAGTGGTTGGAAACTGCTCAAGACAGAAACAGATGGCATAAACTGAAGGAGGCCTACACCTTAGAGGTTGAGAATGGCTAAAGAAGAAGAAGAAGAAATGTTTTCGTAAACTTCACACAAATTATAGAACGGATTTACATGAATGCAGGTTTATGATGTTGTCCTCTCGTATTCTAACAAGCTTACAGGGATAAATACAACAAAATAAATGTAACAAAAAGTCCAGTTATTCAAAAATGATTTTATTAAAAACGATGCGTTTAACAAAAACTTATTCATAAACAACAAAGAACAAGACATACTTAATCAATTTTTCTTCTGTATTAGATAAAAGCAAATACTTGACCTAAATGACACGTAATGAACAAGTTCAACAAGCCCTTGAATAAGCTAGGTTGCATAGCCCATTTGATCCAATCCATGTACTTAAAAACATTGGTATAGTAACTCGCTGGATTGACACCACATTTTCCGAACCAACTAAAGCTAACTATACCCGATACATAGTATTTATTCTTATAATACATCATGAGAGGGCCACCGGAATCTCCTCGACAGGAGTCCCTATACGTAGAACTACCAGCGCACATATGTCCATCGGGGTAGGTGTAGTTGTATATTTTGTGGCATTGGTCTCTAGTTTAAGATTAACCTCGGTTTTAAGTAGAACCTGTGATGCAGTTGAGTTGAGTTCTCAGTTCGTCCCCAACCAGCGACGGTGAGCGGAGCGTTTTCGTATTTAGGGTCATCGACGTCGAAAGGAGGCAGGCTGATTGGTCGAATGCAATCTGGAATCAGATAATTATAATTTTGTTAATTGATAATACAATCAAACAAAATTGAGCGAGTAGGAGCTAATTAAGTTTGTCTTTGGATATAATCCAGAGATTATAAACAATTGTCCCTACTTCCCTAAAAGGATGGAACATCACCCATCTGAGCAGAAGTCGGGGCATAGGTAGGAATATCCGCTCATGCTTGGCAGGCACTTGGGCTCAATCTGGTGGAGAAATGACAAGGATCCCTTTATTTGACCCCGCTCACTCGCAAATGAGCATGAAGATTGAGAACCATTACCGTCATCGTCCGGTAGCCCAAAGTTCTAAGTGTATTTTCTTTCCTGTCGCTGTCGCTACGCTGACTGGTCGTAGTCATCATGTCCGGTTTAGTGGCAGGCCTGACAATCCGTCGCCATTCGTTTCTCAAGGCCACCTACGTAGGTGCAAGGGTGCGTCCATCGCGGCCAAAATTTTGTCAGTGCATCTTGTGGCTAACAACCTTGCCCTGCACCACGAAATGTTCAATTGAATGACCTTCAGTAACATTATATTGTTCGGTATGAAACTCTGCGACGGTTTTTACTTATAAAGTTATGTTGGTACATATTTACCTGATTTAACATGCCTTTCGAGTCAATACAGCAATATCGTTGGTTAAAGAGGTGTTGTCATACAGGTGGTGCCCATAGACACTCATAACTAGACATCGGATTATATGCATTTTGCATATGCAAATGCATATTATTCTATTTTTGTAGCGTTATTGTATATTTTGGTGATTTTTAGGGTTCCGTATCTCAAAAGGAAAAAACGGAACCCTTATAGGATCACTTTGTTGTCCGTCCGTCCGTCTGTCAAGACCCTTTTTCTCAGGAACGCGTGGAGGTATCAAGCTGAAATTTATACCAAATACTCAAGTCCACTTCCCCTTGGAGCTGTGAAAAAGTCAGACGACGCGGTTGGCCTAGTTGGTAGTGACTCTGCCTGCAAAGCAAGCGTCCTGGGTTCGAATCCTGGTAAGGGCATATATTTGTGTGATGAGCACGAATATTTGTTCCTGAGTTATGGATGTTTCTATCTATATAAGTATGTATTTCTCTATATAAGTATGTATATCGTTGTCTAGTACCCATAACACAAGCCTTACTAGCGCTTACTTTGGGACTAGGTCAATTTGTGTGAATTGTCCCCGAATATTTATTATTATTATTATTAAAACTTCTGAGCCAACGCAATCAAAAGATACAGCCGTTTATGCCGCAAATTTCCGCAACTCTCAAGGGAATCAAAACCGGGTACTTCCCGTGAACGCAGAATCTTGAAATTTGGTATGAAGGTAGGTCTACAGATTAAGGATTAATTGCGAAAACCGTAAATATGTATGTATGTCTGTATATATCAGTAACCAATATAAAGTGACCCCACACTGCGTACATTTTGCTTTGACTCTGCTTACACTGGTTTATAAATATTTATAGATAATGATACGGAACCCTCGGTGCGCGAGTCCGACTCGCACTTGGCCGGTTTTTCATTGATGGTGCATATTTCAGTGTAGGTAGATATACGTGTCAGGCGTGTTGTATTATGCCGTCGATACATCCTATCGGAGTTATCGAAGTTATCGGACGTGTAACTAATCTCACGCAAAAATATAAGCAAAAAAATAAATAAAATACGAGCCGTTTAATATCGACTTATTAAACAGTGAATCTAAGTGAAACGTAAATAGTGACGAAGTTTGTGTAATTAGTAAACTACCAGTGCACTTTTAGATTCGGACTCACACTTCATTATTTTTATCGAATCGACATTCTATCAGACCTCTCGCTCCAATGCTACGCTAGCGAGTGAGACGGGTAATCTGCCGACCAGGATCGATCTCAATAGTGAATTGCAATTTGCAAACAAATCTACCGGCCAGTTAAAAAACTTATGATATTAGATTTGAAACATAACTGAAACAAATAACATTGCAAGAAGAATGAACTGCTTAGCATGTAACCAGACCATTGAAAGCGACCTAGAACTGATAAGATGTATTCAGTGCAAAGATCCGTACCACTACCAATGTCTTGGCATTACAACCGCCGTTTTTTTGGACGGAAACGATGAAATTAAGCGAGGGTGGCGTTGTCAATCATGCACGAACATAACAACAAGACGTAATAATGATAATACGCCAATCCGTAAACAACTGGACGTCTCTGTATTCAACATAGATGACACCAATGCCACGAATATGTCAATTGACAACACATTTTGTGACGAATCAAACCAAAGTCTACATTGTGACACTCTTCACTTCCAACAATCTACACAGAACCCGCAAAACACAATTCTAGAACAAATTGGCCTCCTATTAGATTCGAAACTCAAAAATAACAATACAACTATCATTAGAGACCTAAAAGAATTAATACATTCAGAGATAAATATAGCAATTAATCAACTTAAGGAAGAATTCACTCATAAAAATTCCGTTATTTCATCTCAGCAAGAAATTTTGGAGCAAAAGCTACTGGATACAAATAAAAAAATAGACTTACTACAGGAAGAAAACCACCGTATTACATCACAGCTTAAGGATCTACAATCCCGCTTGGAGAAAACAACTAAAACTGACTCCAGTGTAAACCAGCGTAGTTTTGTACTATACGGCTTGGACGAGTATTATGATGAAAATGAGTCTGATTTGTATGTCCGCTTAAGCAATATGTTCTACAACATTCTAAATGTGGATATAAACGGTTTCATTGAAACTGTTAAGCGAGTAGGAAGAAGAGGAAATCGCCGCCCTGTTATCGTAGAGGTTATCAGCAAACGAATGAAATCCTTTGTGATCAAAAATGCACACTGTTTTAAAAATACGGGGTACGCCGTCTCGGAGGTCCTGGACGACGAGGCTTTGCGTAACAGGCAACAGCTACGAATCAACCTAAGAAAAGCTCGAGAGAACGGAAACCATGCAGTTATACGAGGCGACCGTTTGTTTATTAACGGAAAAGAACATTGTCCGACGTTACATACAAAAGAACATCCCGCGCGGGCACACGCCTCGGCCTCGGCAGCCTCGGCAGCCTCGGCAGCCTCGGCAGCAGTGACCGCCCAGGTCAACCCCTCAAAGTCAACAACCGAGGAAACGGACGTAGATATAAACGACGTGAAAAAGAGTAATAATGTTAGCAGCCAAGACACTATGTCAAACAATCTTTTTCTTGCTTAATAATATTTTTGTTTTACATCAGAATATAAATGGCCTTATTAATAAATCCGATTTGTTAAGCATTCATCTTAATGACCTGATGAACTCTAATAAGCTAGTAGATGTGCTATGTATTACAGAACACAACATGAAATCGGGTGACGAGATGCATTTTGCAATTTCTAATTATAAATTAGCCGCTTGCTTTTCACGGGACAATAGAAACGGTGGATCATGTATTTTGGTTCGAAATGTTCATAAATACGTAGTTTTAAATGATATCGAGCAGGCATCCATCTCAAATATTTTCGAATGTTCGGCTATTGAGTTGATTGATCACAATATTATAGTTATTTGTGTATATAGAATTCCTAATTATAGTTCATTGGCAATAGACATGTTTATAAACAAGTTACATAATATTTTTAGGAAAGTTTGCTGTAATAATAAAAAAGTCATCGTTTGTGGTGACTTTAACATAGATATTCTTAAAAGAACAACGGCATCTACTGCATTTAAAAGCCTTCTAGACGGGTTCAATCTTAAACTAGGAATATTAGAGCCGACTCGTTTAAGTAGCAATACATGTATAGACAACATTATCCACAACATACGCGGGTGCAAAACTGAGGTGATGGAATTTGCTGTTTCCGACCATACAGCACAACTTTTGAAATGTCCCGTGAAGAAAACCTGTGTACTTAAGCACTGGTATGTAAACAAAAGGGATTTTAGTAGCGAAAATATTTCAAAGTTTGTAGATTGTATAGAAAATCTCAATTTCAATGATGTATATATAACAGACGACCCTAACGAGGCATTTAATGCTTTTAGTGACAAGTTTGAGCTATTTTATAACCTTTGTTTTCCCTTCAAAAAAGTAAAATTAACGCCTCACAATAAGCCTAGATGGATCTCAAGAGGTATAAAAAAATGCTGTAAAAAGAAACGAGATCTCCTTTGGAAATATAGACATAGTTCAAATCCTGACGATAAACATTGCTTTAAGCAATATTCTCAGAGACTAAAAAGGATCATATTGCTAACTCAAAAGTCTCAAAATGATCACTACATAAAAACGTCGGCCAATAAATCTAGAGCAACGTGGAAAATAATTAACAACCCCAAAAAACGACACCCCAAAGAAAATATTACACAGCTAAAAGTTAACGATAAGATAATTCAGCACCCAAGAAATATCGCTACAGAATTTAATAATTATTTTATTGATCAAGTAATGCCGGACGAAACTCTTAGTGATAAGCATATTAATTCCAGCAACACGAATTCTGCCTCTAATAATAATAATAATTCTAATAATTCTAATAATTCTAAATATAATCCTAGCAATAATACAATGACATTTGATTCGGTAAATTCAATTTTTATGAAACCAACAAATCCTGATGAAATTCGAGTAATCATAAATTCATTAAAAAATACTAATAGCACTGGCATCGATGGAATAGCTACTAAAATAATTAAAAAAGTCTCGCATGCTATCTTGGAACCTATTGTTTACATAGTTAACTTGTGTATTGAAAAGGGCGTATTCCCAGATAAATTAAAAATAGCCATTGTAAAGCCGCTACATAAGAAGGGGGAGAAAGATGATATAAATAATTATAGGCCAATAGCTTTAATTCCAATCTTTTCAAAGATTATAGAGAAAGTAATATACAATAACATCAATACATACTTCGAAAAAAACAATCTGTTTGCAACGGAACAAAAGGGCTTTCGTAAGAATAAATCCATAGATATGGCAATACTTGACTTACTAGAAATAATTATGAAGAACTTAGATAAAAAAATGCCTGTCTGTGCTCTGTATATGGACCTTACTAAGGCATTTGATTTTGTTGATCATGACATATTATTGACTAAACTATATAGATATGGGATACGTGGTAATGCTCACAGTTTGATCAAATCATATTTGAATAATAGGAAACAAATTACCCAAATAGAAAGGATATGTATGAAATCAAAGGTAGAGACTATTTATTTATCAGATTTCAGAGAAATAAGATATGGTGTACCACAGGGGAGCGTCCTAGGACCACTATTATTTCTCATTTATATAAATGATCTTCCACGTGCGATTGATTATCCCATGGTACTCTTTGCCGATGACAGTACAGTTATACTCACAGGAGAATATTTAGATACATACCAAAGAAATATTAATACAACATTAGAGTTAATAATTCAATGGTTAGGCAAAAATAACTTAAAAATTAATTTTACCAAAACTAAAATAATGAATTTTAGACAAAATGTTAATCGAATACCTAATTTAATTGTGGCCCATAAGGACAAAAACATTGATGAAACCGATATAACACGTTTTTTAGGATTACAATTGGACAATAAGTTGACATGGAAATATCAAATCGATGCTGTATGTAAAAAACTTAACCAATATTCATATGCCCTTAATAATCTGAGAAAAGTAGCCAGTATATCCGCGGTGCTCACCGCGTATCATGCATATGTTACGTCTACACTAAAATACGGGGTTGTTTTCTGGGGAAATTCTACAGATCGCGAAATAGCTTTTAGGAGTCAGAAAAAATGTATAAGGTCCATATGTGGTATAAAGCCCTTCGAATCCTGTAAACCACATTTCATTAAATTAAAGATATTAACCCTGCCTTGTTTGTATATCTATGAAGTGGCTCTGTATGTTAAGCGTAATATAAAACACTTCCCTTGTTTTAAGAGCACTCGTCAGCAAGGAAAAATAAAGGCAACACGTTGTAACACTGCTTTGCTGGCTAAAAGTATTTTTGGTATGGCTCCTAAAATATTTAATCATTTACCTAGGTTTATACTAAAAATAGACGATGTGACTGGATTCAAGAGAATGCTTTTTAAATTTCTGTGCGAAAATGCGTACTATTCTATCCAGGAATATCTAAATGACAATTTTGAGGCCCTAATGTAGTCTGTTTGAAATAATTTATTTGTTTGTTTACTGATATCCTTATTATTATTATTATTATTATTATTATTATTATTTTAATATTATTTTAATTGATCCTGTGTACACTAATATTATTAATAAATAGCTATGCTGCATGCATGTGCAGTCTCTTAATATTTGTATGCCTTATTATGGCAAGCATAGTGATACAAAATTGATGTAACATCTGTAACAATTACCTATGTTAACAAATAAATGATTTATTATTATTATTATTATTATTATTACGTTCAACTCGCACTCGTACGACACTCGCTGCTTCACTCACGCACCCAACGCAAAATTCAATAGTTTTAGATTCGCTGTATTTTGTTTAACATATACGGAAATCATGACATAGGTCATAGCATAACATAGGGCGTTAAGAGCGTGCCAGCCCTTTAAGAAAAGAATAGGCTCGTTTTTTGAAGATCCCTAAGTCGTACCGGACTGGGAAAACTGGGGCCGTACCATGACGTCTTAATGCGTTTCAGTTTAGGTTCGCTCGCTGTCAGATTTATACTAAAAGTGACAGCTAAAACTTGAACTGAGTCGGAATTAGGACGTCATGGTAAGGCCCCTGGTGCCTATTAGAGTTGCCAATCTGTGCGGAACTCCCCAAACTGCGGGGAAATCGAAGCTGATTGGGACAACTATTTGGGGAAAGCTTCCATTCGGGGAACATGCGGGAATTTCAAATATGAACAGTACGCGATATTTAGTATCAAATTTCTGCTAGTATTGATTGATTTCTTACAATTAGGTAATGGAAAACAAACATCCCGACTCGAGAAGCATAAGGTCTGATGTGTGATTTCTTATCTTTTCAGGAGAGCAGAAATAAAATTGATAAATGAATCGGCTTATAATTATTGAATTATTATAGTTAGGATCACGAAACTTTTTGCATCTTTAGAAGATTACTTGTACCTGTATTTTCATATATTTAATTTTCTTTTTGCGTTTTAAATAATATCGATACAACATTTTTTTTTATGAAAACAGCGACTTCCGACTCTATGCTTCATACGTGATGCTATTGAACTGGTTGAAGGCATGTTCTATTTGCACTTAACTACTCATATTATTCTCAAAAGTTAACGTTATTACAGGCAGGTCTCAAACTAATATACGAATTACTGTATAAAATTAAACAGCTAAAAATATTTGAAGCATTACGTCGTATCTAGTGATACGTACCTATGCTGTATCAACCTTTGCAAGGCAGAAGGCTTTTAGTGACATAACGCCAGTCATGAAGGAAAACAAATTTTGAAGCATAAACCTTGAAGTTGAAATACGCTAAACAAAAAACTTGGAGAAGTCCATGCGTAAAGGTGTAAGTCAAAATTAGTCCTGATGCGTCTCTATAATTTCTAAAAGTCGTCAGATCAGACCTTATGCATTTAAATATCTCCTCAATGGAAAGAGATAGAAATACAAGTGTCAGTGTGGTAGACAGAGAAAGAGCGTATTATAACTGTAATTTAAATAAGTCAATTTGGTCTGATTTTCACATCAGACCTTATGCCACTCGAGTCGAGACATATGCTTGCAGCATTTCCCCTTTGGACAGCGATAATAATACGCTGTCCAAGGAAGCTGCCAGCTCTCCGGTCACTTCATTACTTGAAACAAGAATTTATAGATAGTCAGATTTCCAAACGTGAACAATTTATACAATGCAAGGATTTTAGCATATTATATTACTGTCGGCGAACCTGTATGTTTGTATGTAAACTATTTATTGTACAAAATAAACAACACAAATACATGCACAAAGGCGGCCTTATCCTTTTAAGGGATCTCTTTCTTAATTCTTTCTTTCCTCTTCTTCTTTTCTTTTTCTTTCTTCTTTTCTTTTTCTTCTTCTTCAGGGAGAGACCTGTTTACCATACAAGTACCTGCTCGTTCGCCGCCCAAACTAAAAACTAACGTGATTGGTCGGATTCCGCTCTCCTGGAAAAACCAATCTGGATTGTGTTCGTGCACAGGATGGCAGGTAACCTATTAATTAATTAGAGACACGTCTCCAATAACGCAAAAGGATTAACTAGTTTTCCTTGCGTATGTTGCAAAAACATAAGATTTGAGTCATTTTATTAAATTATTTCCTTGTTGTTCTACTTTAAATACGGGAACGAAAACAGACGCGTCCATAAACTCTTCACTCCGTGTGGGGTGTAGCAGTATACTTAAATAAACTATTAATTAGTTATTAAGTTGCTGCCTAAAGGATGTCGCTTCAAAGCGTGCTTTTGTTTTGCGCTATAGCGGTCGCATCTGGTGAGTTATTTTTTTAAAACTTCTTTTTACAAACTTTTATTTAATTTGCAACGTAGTACCTATGTTTGTTTGTACGAATAGAACTTTTAGTGGGTAGGAGGGGGCTTGTCAACGGTTGGTCGATTGACTTGTAATTTGGTACAGTTAGCATAAAAAGCTTGTATTAAAATTGTTTTTTTTTTTTTACAAAAACTTATTATTATTGTTTCTACTAAGCTAAAGAACTCCCTATCCTTTAAAGGCACTTAATAGTGGGTCCCTTCCCATACAAAATGTAATGAAACATTACTCGTTACTTTTGTTTTGCTCCCTCATTCAGGCATATTGGAGCAGGTGATTGGGTTTGATTGACTCTGGTTACGATTTTTCTTTGTAATTTTTGACTGAAATTAAGTGACTTCTTTGACGCCGTATACTTTGGACCACCAATATATGGAAACAAAACACCTCAAAGTCCTAAAATAGGTACAAATAAATTTGAGAGTCTTATTAATCCAACGACCTGCTGAAGATTCCCGTTTTTTTCGAAAGCTTCCAGCTTATGTGCAATTTTTTTTTTCAGTCGCCGCCAGAAATGTCATCAAATCCCACAACGGTTCTGACGTCCTCCCAGACGGATATATATCAGGTAAATTTAATCATCTCCTTTCATCATCCACTTCCATGCTGGTCCGGGAGTAAAAAAAAAATAGAATACCAGTGGTTTCTCTTCCCGCGCAGATGTAAAATTTCATCGAGGAAATAAGCGAAACTCATAGGAATTTTGTTATAGGCGATAGGGCTAGCAACCCATCACTATTTTAATTCCACTTTCCACCTATATGTTCACAATCTTGCTAAACGTAACTAGGTCTTCTTACCTTAGGCTCTGTCTACCCCGTAAGGGATAAAGACATGATTTGTGTATGTGTCCGTGAGTGGGCTTGGGCTATAGTTCCCACGCGGGGCTAGTGCTTATTAAGAACTTTACACACACTATTGCATTGCTTCGCAATTAGTCTGTTTAGTTAAAAAGTAGGCAGTCCTATGCAAATTGTGTGGCATCGGTATTCCGTTGCCTATCCTGGCGATACCAAACGCAAACGACAGTGAACCCAGCTTTATTCTTTATTGTCAGGTGGAGCACCAGCCAGCGTTGGCCAGTTCCCTTGGCTGGCTCGCATTTCCATCAGGGACCGTAAAGAGCAGGACTCCTACATGTGCGCTGGTTCCCTCATCAGTACACGTTACGTCCTCTCTGCCGCCCATTGCTTTCAACAGGGCATTGAACATATGTCAGAGTAAGTTCCTTAAAATTTGTTGTTAACTGCTGTCACAACAGTCACGCAACATGCTCGTCGCAACGTGATGATTACTAGCGTTGACGTTAGATGGTTTATTTATGGAAAGAGGGAGGAAACCGAGTAAGTTTATCTGATGGTAAGCTATCACCGCCACCCATAAGAACCAGCAATCCTCGGAATGTTCCCGGTCCGTTGTCAGCCTTTAAGGGAACTGTATACTCTTCTTTTGAAGATGGTGCCAGAGAGATACTATTCCGCTCTTACGCGTAAATATTGGGTGAACGCCATCCCTTTTTTTCCCGGTGAAAATCCTATTATGGATGGCTTGGGGAGGTCAGCGGTATGTGGGAGCCCCGCCCCGGAAGGGAACCGGATGGTTTCCTTACTAAAAACTCCATTGTGTTCCTTTTCTCCGTCGTTCTTCCGGGGCTGTAGGAACTCTACTTCTCCATGGCCCCAGTGTGAATGCTGCCCTCTTTTCTCTCACTCAATCTTCCACGCACAATATGGAACTCCGAAGAACAACCTAATTCAATCAATGTGTTTTTCCTAACGACTCATATGCTTTTTTTATTGCAGCGTCCAAATTTACCTCGGAGAATACAACATAAAGACTTTCCCGAAAGATTGCGATAAAGGCAGATGCACAACGAACGTAATAGTGTATCCTAGCAAAGTGTACTCGCATCCTAAATATGACAGAAAATCCATTACTAACGACATAGCGCTACTCAGGCTGCAGAAGCTCGCTCCAAAATCAGGTAAAACATATTCAAGTGTAAACACTTAAATTATGCCAGAAGATTTAATAACAACATGAATTAAAATCCTAAGATTTCAAGTATTAGTAAATCGTCTTAAATTTACATATAAATAAGTATAATTAATGTCGTCGGACGTTAAAGTTATTCCAAACTTTTACATAGATACATTTTTAACTACAAAACAGATAAACTTGCGTAAATATGAATTAGCTATACGTAATATAAGCATACGCTGCTGTGCCTTATTTCAACTTAAAAACATGTAAACTTTTGTTGTGCATAATTACTCCTTCAATCAAATTGAAAAAACAAACAACAAATGCTCATTCTTCTTCTTTCAATCGTTCAGAATTCATAAGGTTTCCAACTGTTCTCTTCAAGTAATTTTCATATCAAATTCTATTCTTTCAGCTACCATCAAGCCAATCGCTCTGCCGCCTTTCGATCTGGATACCTCAGAAAATGACGGAGCATCTGTGCTCATAGCAGGATGGGGAAAAACGGAAAAGGGCTACGTATCAAGCATTCTGATGTCAACTGAAATCAGCCTAATATCCAAGAAAAAATGCTTAGCTATGGACTCAAATGTGCCAGCGGGGCACTTCTGTGCTGGAGACTCTCATGGCAAGGACACGTGCCCTGGTGACTCCGGTGGACCCCTGATGATGTACTACAAGAAGAAATACTATTTGTCAGGCATAGTTAGTTACGGACCTAAAGCCAAATGCGGAACGTCTGAAGCTGGATATTATACAAACGTCTATAAGTACAAGAAGTGGATCAAAAGTCACATGGAAAACCGTAGTTGAAAAGGGGTAATGCTTATAACAATGTGGCTGTTTCAAGTGAGTACCTACCGCAAATTAAAGAACATAGGTACTAATGCCGAACGGTTTATATTAGTTTTTTCAAAGTAATATAGAAAGTCCCTTAATTACGTCTTTCTAAATGTGTATGTTACAACAATTCATGTATTAGGTACTTGTATTAACATTTATCCTTTGAACTAGTAAGTTTTTGAATAAAACATGGTCTTAAGTATAAATTTTCTTGTTATTTCTCCAACACTTCGCGGATTTCCATGTTTCGATGCTGGTTGGGAGCAAAGAGAAAACATAGAATATACCAGTTCCTTCTCTTTACGCGCAGATGGAAAAAAGCCCATCGTGGAAATGGGCGAAAATTTTAGAAATCATGTTATAGGCCATGCGGCTAGCAGCCCATTTCCACCTTAACGCCATCAGTCACGCTAAACATCTGTCTACCCCGTAAGGGATCGACGTGTTTTGTGTACAATTGAGGTCTGCCGCGGCTCATGAGGGCGAGTAATCCTACAATGACATTCAGATGGACTAGTGGCAATACCATGACGTCCTAATTCCGACTCAATTCAAGTTTTAGCTGTCACTTTTGGTATGAATCTGACAGCGAGCGAACCTAAACTGAATCGCATTAAGACGTCATGGTAAGGCCCCAGGGTTGCGATTCTCGGTGTCATTGACATCTATCTCAGTTTCAATGTACCATGTATGACATCTCTTCGGGCCCCTGAGACGTCGATTAACCTTTTTGGTAGTTCCTCAAAATGTCTTGTTCCCTTAGGCTTTGTCTACCCCGTAAGCGTAAGGGATAAAAACTTGATTTATGTATTGTAAGGTGCCTACTTCCTTACCAAGACGGTCGGGGTTTTCTAGGGTGCCTGAGGAGAGCGGCGTGATACTTGCGCATTGAAACAATAGATTTCAATATAGAATCTTTTAATTAAATAACACTTGGCACATCGATACCTTTAGGTTCAATTGGCGTAAAGGACAAAATGCCGAAAATGAGTTAAATATACAGTTTTGTTCAGAATTTCAAGCTCTATCGAACTGTATACTTAAAATTTTGATATCTCGTAAAATTTGACCTTTACGCCCCATATTTTTGGATCACTTATCACCAAAATGTGCTTTTTTTGTGGGTGTAAGTAACAAACCTGAAATCACATGGAACGTAAAGGAAATCATGAAGTTATAAACAACGACGTATAAACCTAAATTTACCATATTGTCCTTTAAGACCTACTTTTATAGGACTGAATTTACTTATTTGTCCTTTACGACCTTTACTTCTATACATTATACTTTAATACCAAATCAAAACTAAGGCGTAAAGGACGTATAAACAAATAGATATGTATTTCTTGGATTATACGACCTGATTAAGACACAAACATAAATCCTTAGGTCTAATTTTGATGAGAAAGTAAGTGTATCTCTATAAATTCGACACTTTAAGGTTCAATAAAATTGGTGTAAAGGACAAAAATGCTACTTTTCAGGAGAAGTAAAATATTTTTTTTAAGCTAAATATTTTGTTTATTTGGGGACGTATATCTTCGATGTATATGACAAAAGTGCTTAGAATTCTTCACCCTACGCAGTAAAATGGTAACCACAACGATAAATAGCATATTTTAGAAGTTAAGTATCCTTTACACCCCTGAAAAAAGCGTCGGTAGTCCCTTACGCCCCGACCTTTCTAAAGAACTCAAAAGTTTTGAAGTTGTAAAGGTCAGTTTTATATAAAATTATACAATTTTGGGGTGTATAGTTCACTGTAACTTACTAAATAGTTCTTAAATAACTGTAATTGCTGATTCCCCTTTCCACCTATACCCACAATTATGCTGAACATGGCCTTTAGGTCTTGATACCTTAGGCTCTGTCTACGCTGTAAGGGATAAAACGTGATTTATGTATGTTATATTATGTAATTGTTCTTTATAATTATAAGTAATTATACGTGTCGTATAGATTAGCTAAAGTTAAACGTTAGCAATCGTTATATTAATAATATGTATGTTATTAGTTATGTAGCATTGAAATTTCATTTAACATACATGTTTTAAACAGTTTAGTTATATTTATAAACGATTATTTATTTAATAAAACATGTACATTTACCCAGGGTAAGACTATGTGTAGTAAATGAAAGCACAATAGTCATAATTGTAACAAAATATCCAAATATTATAAATCTTAAATCAAGTATCTAAGAGCTCACAAATATTAAGCACGTCACTTATTAATTACTAGCGACTTCGTCTGTAAAAAAATCGTTTATCGTTATCCCGCGGGAACTACGCAATTTTCCGGGATAAAAAGTAGCCTATGTGCTATTCCAGACTTTTTTCTATGTATGTACCAAATTTCATCTAGATCCGTTTAACCGTTCTGGCGTAATTGAGTAACAAACAAACATCCATCCATCTATCCATCCATCCATCCATCCATCCATCCATCCATACTTTCGCATTTATAATATTAGTTAGATTAGATAGTTAGTTTAGATTCAATCCAACTAAGTGGCATTGGATTTCATGTACAATTTGTCATTAGTTATTGCTCACATAAACTGAAATCATTAATTGCCAACAAGTATAAACATAGGTATACCTTATCAGACACATTTTGAAAGCAATATTCGTTTGTTAGCAATATTTAACAAAAAACACCAAAATACATAATCTATAAGTACCTAAATAATACAAAATTTAACTTATAACGATCTCGTTTTGTGTATGGTTGCGTTAAATGATAAATATAAGTGACGTACTTATTAATGTTTATGTTACTTACCTGATTTAATACTTATAATGATCAAACATTTTGTTACAATTATTTTAATTCGTGCTTTCATTTACAATATTCTTTTCTTTCTTCTTTTCTTCTTCTTTCTCAGTGACTTTGAGCATGGCCACTGTTCACACATGGTTCGAGTGCCTGTTAGTGATAGAGAAGAAACTATTCTGGCAGCGTAGCGTGCGTCTAAAGTCTTTGCAAATAAGACACAAATGATTGTCAGCCTCTAAATGACATTTGAATGCTACATTACCAATAAAATAAAAATATAATAATTCCCAAAGGTACATTTTAGCAAATAGTAAAATATTTTGTGTCATTGATACCTTTAATTACGGTTATGTAAGGAAAATAACACAAAACGTCTAAATTATAGTGCGCTATACAACAGAAAATTGTATAATTTTATAAAAAACTGACCTTTACAACCTCAAAACTTTTGAATTCTTTAAAAAGGTCGGGGCGTAAGGGACTATCGACGCTTTTTTCCGGGGTGTAAAGGACACTTAACATCTAAACTATGCTATTTATCGTTGTGGTTACCATTCTACTGCGTAGAGAGAAGAATTCTAAGCACTTTTGTCACATACATCGAAGAAATAGGTCCACAAATAAAAAAAATACAAAAGTTTAAAAATAAAAAAAACGTTTTTTGCTTCTCCTGAAAAGTAGCATTTTGTCCTTTACGCCAATTGAACCTAAAGGTATCGACATGCACAGAACAGGGCAGGGCCGGCAGATAGAACCGACACACCGACTCGACACTAGATGGCGGACAGGCAGGCAGGCGGGCGAGCAGAGCAGGCAGGCACACAGTAAGACAGGCGGGGCCCGGACAAACCCGAGCCCGGTAGGGAAGCCCCAGCGACCACGTCACGTGCAAGGGGCCGGCCCACGGCCAGGGCTGGTGGCGCACTCCACAGTCCGGACTCCAGGGGCTGGACAGTGAGGGACTCGCTTCGGCTCGGGGCTCCTCGTGGGTCACGCGGCGGCGTAGCCCTCGATCGACCGCTCTTTGCTCTGGCGCCGGGCAAAATGGCCGAGCCTCCGTTGCGCATCTCCCTCTTTCTCTCTCCTCCAGCACTGCTGTCTCGCTCGGGTGGCGTCTCTCGCTCATTCGCTCGCACCCATGGCGGCGCCGGTCTCCCGTCTCGCTCTCAGGCGCGTCCGACAGTGATGTCGATTTGCCGGTGTAGATGGCGTTGCTGCTGGGTAGTTTCGTAGTACGGAACTAGATGGCGCTACTAGTAACATACATCACAACCTAGTAATAATACTGCTACAGTATGTATGTATTAAAAAGTTCTAAGAGCGCTATGTTCAGTGAATGATGGTTGAATTGCTTTGATGATGATATTACAAATTCTAAAATTCTATTTTACTTTCATAAAGATTTTATCAAAAGAATACAGGTACAGAAAACAAACTAAAAAAAAGGAAACACTGAAGAACAACATTTGTGTTTGACACCATACTCGTAAAATTCAAAATAAATAAATAATTGTGTTCGACATTTTTAATTTAGATTTGTTTCCGGTTGCTGTACTGTAATTTAAACGAATTTTGCTAAAGGAGTTTCAGCCCTTTTCCCCCTTTCCTTTCGATTAAATGTTTTCGTAAACTTCACACAAATTATAGAACGGATTTACATGCATGCAGGCTTACGATGTTTTCCTCTCGTAGGTACCTATTCTATCAAGCTTACAGGGATAATACACATTCATATTGTATTCACATATGTAACAAAAATTCCAGTTATTGAAAAATGATTTTATTAAAAACGATGCGTTTAGCAAAAACTTATTTATAAACAATAAAGAACATGACATAATCAATTTTTCCTCTGTGTTAGATAAAAGCAAATACTTGAACTAAATGACACGTAATGAACAAGTTCAACAAGCCCTTGAATACGCTAGGCATTCTAAAACCCGTCCTATCGTTGCATAGCCCATTTGATCCAATCCATGTACTTAAAAACATTGGTATAGTAACTCGCTGGATTGACACCACATTTTCCGAACCAACTAAAGCTAACTATACCCGATAAATAGTATTTATTCTTATAATACATCATGAGAGGGCCACCGGAATCTCCTTGACAGGAGTCCCTGTACGTAGAACTACCAGCGCATATATGTCCATCGGGGTAGGTGTAGTCGAATATTTTGTGGCATTGTTCTCTAGTTTTAAGATTAACCTCGGTTTTAAGTAGAATCTGTGATGCAGTTAAGTTCTCAGTTAGTCCCCAACCCGCGACGGTGAGCGGAGCGTTTTCGTACTTAGGGTCGTCGACGTCGAAAGGAGGCAGACTGATTGGTCGAATGTAATCTGGAATCAGATAATTATAATTTTGTCAATTGATAATACAATCAAACAAAATTGAGCGAGTAGGAGCTAATTAAGTTTGTCTTTGGATATAATCCAGAGATTATAAACAATTGTCCCTACTTCCCTAAAAGGATGGAACATCACCGATCTGAGCAGAAGTCGGGGCATAGGTAGGAACATCCGCTCATGCTTGGCAGGCACTTGGGCTCAATCTGGTGGAGTAATGACAAGGATCCCTTTATCTGACCCCGCTCACTCGCAAATGAGCATGAAGATTGAGGACCATTACCGTCATCGTCCGGTAGCCCAAAGTTCTAAGTGTATTTTCTTTCCTGTCGCTGTCGCTACGCAGAGTGGTCGTAGTCATCATGTCCGGTTTAGTGGCAGGCCTGACAATCCGTCGCCATTCGTTTCTCAAGGCCACCTACGTAGGTGCAAGTGTGCGTCCACCGCGGCCAAGATTTTGTCAGTGCATCTTGTGGCTGACTTACCATGGGCTCTTTTACCCTCAACCTTGCCCTGCACCACGAAATGCTCAATTGAATGACCTTCAGTAACATTATATAGTAGTTCGGTATGAAACTCTCTGCGACGGTTGGTACTTATAAGTTATGTGGGTACATATATTTACCTGATTTAACATGCCTTTCGAATCTTAATACAGCAATATCGTTGGTTATAGAGGTGTTGTCATACAGGTGGTGCCAAGTGACTTGGGTGGGGTACGTTATGTGATTCACCACACAACGGCTGCCGACGCAATCACGAGGAAAGCTGTCCAGCCGATATTCACCGATGCTAATTTTTATGCTGCAAACATAAAGTTATTAATAAAGTACTTATCTCTCACGCATTATAAAGTTCACAATATTCATTTAGATGTGATTTTTGTATGTGTATGTACATATACTTGAGAAAGGTCTATGTACAGCAATGGATGTCTTCCTACCGTTATGATGACTTACTCTGTATAATACACTGCTTTTACAACGCAGTGGGCGGCGGTGATCACATGTTGGTCGCTGATGAGAGACCCTCCACATAGGTAAGGCATACCGTCGCCAAAATCTACGGTCTCAATGACGGTCATCCACGGGAATTCGCCTATTCGTGCTCGCTGGCCATCTGTAAAATGTTATCTTTGATATAAAACTGGCGTAAGATGAGCTCCGGATATTAAAAGAAAACTGACATTGCTGATATTGTATTGTGTTGACATGGAAAAGTTAATCTGTAAGCGAATGGTAATTGATATGGCAATATCTAAGCGAGTTGGGTTAGGTAGGCTCGTGTGGAGATAAAATAAACCAGAATATCTACGACTAAATTTATTTTACGAGCAACGCGGCACAAGATCTCAGGGTTTAGGTTCGGTAGTGGTGGTTATAGCACACGGCCGGCACTTCCCTTAGCCATAATAGGGCCAGCTGAGCCAGCGGCATGTGCGTCCAACGAGAGAGTATAAATACTCTAAAGATCCAATTGGACTGAAGCTGAGTCCAGCTTGTAGGTTCCGAAGTGTGAAGGTAGTATTTCCAGACTGGAGAGAATCGGTAGCATGAGCTAGAAGAGACCCAGCCGATCCAGTACCCGGAATTGTAGCCCGAAGGGGAATAAAGCCCTAAGAGTTGTGTAACCCGTAGGAAATCAACTTCGTTCTAGGACTGTACTAGTTTCTCTATTTACAACTAATATTCGTACTTATTATTTTATTATTATCAGCCTATTGTGTCCCACTGCTGAGCAAAGGCCTCTCCCCAACTCTTCCACTGCTCTCGGTCTGCTGCGGTAAGTATCCAGTCGTTCAAGAAGGCGTCCAACTCGTCTCGCCATCGCCGTTTAGGTCTACCGGGCCGCCGGTTTGAGTTAGTGGGACTCCACTTGGTGGTTATCTTGGCCCATAACTCATCCGGCATACGGCAAACATGACCAGCCCAGTCCCACTTCAGCTTTGCCGCCTTTCGACCAACGTCTGTGACTTGAGTCATGGAGCGCAGGTCGGTGTTCCGGATTCGATCCACTAGTTTTACACCTAGCATGCTGCGTTCCATGGCTCGTTGGCAAACCCCGATCTTGGACTTGAGAGCCTCTGTCAAAGACCAAGTTTGAGCACCGTAGGTGAGAATTGGAAGTACGCACATGCCCATAAGCTTCTTTTTTAAAGAAAGTGGAAAGTTGCCTTTCATCAGGTGTTTCATGGACCAATAGCTCCTCCAGGCGTTTTCTGTCCGTCTTTCGACTTCTTTTTGCTGTCGAGCCTGGAAGGAAACTAATTGACCCAAGTAAATGTACTCCTGGACATTTGCGATATGTTCTCCGTTTATCTCGATCCTACGTTTGATGCTATTTGTCATTAGCTTGGTCTTTGACATATTCATCTCAAGTCCAATTTCGAGGCTTGCTTTGCTTAGGTCTTTTAGCATGTGGTCTAAGTCGGCAGCTGATGAAGAGAAGAGAACTATATCATCGGCGAAACGAAGGTTCGTCAACCATCTATCCCCGACCACCAGTCCCCTTCCCTCCCAGCCCGGTGCTAGCTTTCGGAAAACTTCCTCTAATGTGCTGGTGAATAGTTACGGCGATAGCGGGTCTCCCTGTTTAACCCCTCTCTGGATAGGAAAAGATGGTCCAGCTGTATGCAACTTCACTGCGGCTGTGCTGTTGCTATAAATAGATTGGAGAAGGTTGATGTAGCCAGTTTCTATACCCTGGTTATGTAGAGCTTGAAATATGGAGGAATGAGTAATACTGTCGAAAGCTTTGGAATAATCAATGAAGGCAAGGTAAAGGGGGCAATTGTGTTCGTGACATTTTTCAATAACTTGGTTTAAGGCCTGAAGATGGTCAGTAGTGGAGAGTCCAGGTCGAAATCCCGCCTGCTCAGGTGGTTGATGACGGTCAAGTTTTCCCGATATGCGCCTTTCAATTATTTTTATGAAAGCCTTGTACAGATGGGAGACAAGACTGATGGGGCGATAATTTCCAATATCAGTTTTGTCGCCCTTCTTGTGTAACAGAATGATATTGGAGTGGCACATATCTCTTGGGAAACAACCTGACTTCAAGATACTATTGAAGAGTTCTGTAATATGGGGAATCAATGCTGACTCGCCAGCTCTTAAAGCTTCGGTAGTGATGCCATCCTCGCCTGGACTTTTACAGTATTTCATCTTACGAAGTGTAAGATGTACTTCGTCGTCTGTTACAGGCGGGATGTCATCAAAACTTCTTTTTATTGTACCGGTATTGAGCAAAGAAGAGTCAGAGTATAGTTCTTTATAGTATTTAGTTACAATGTTTAAAACTCTGCCTCTGTCGCCCTGCTCCACACCATTCTCATCCTTCAAACGTGATATCCAAGCTTTGCCAGAAGAGGCTCCATGTTTAGCAGTTCTAAGGGATCTATTTTTTGTTAAAGCTATTTCTACCAGTCTTACTTTGTAATTTCTTAAATCAGTCCGAATCATTTTTTTTACTATTTTATCAATTTTTCTATATTCTGTGTTACTATTTACTCTGTCTATTGTTTGTCTTCTCTCTATTAACCTTATAGTATCTTCGGTTAATTTCTTGTACTTGTTCTTTGTTGTTTTTATCCTGTTACTAGCCCGCCTAATACCCTCCTTCATGTGTTCATACTGGTCATCTGTGCTTCGATCTTGGATTTTGTCTAAAAGACTGAAGTAATTATTAATTTCGTGGTTAAATTCCTGTTTTTGGTTTATCAAAGAGTTTTTGTCATGATTTTTAATGCAATTCTTTAAAACTACTCGTTTACGACATACCTGGCTGTCAAATAACAACCTAGCACGGAGTGGCCTGTGGTCAGAGCTGAATTTAATGTTATTTATTGTTTCAATATTTTTGACTATTTGTTTATTAGAAGCCAAGCAGTAATCTATTTCGTTTCTAGTACGGCAATCGGGGGAAATCCATGTCCAGCGTCGTTGAGGTTTCTTGAAGTAAAAGCTATTGGCAATGTGGAGATTTTGACCAAAGGCGAAATATAATACGCGTGAACCACGGTCATTTCGGGTCCCAAGGCCATGTGGCCCTATGATGTCTGCATTATCTAGATCCTGCCTTGCTCCTAGCTTGGCATTAAAATCGCCTAGCACTATATTATAAGTAGTTCGGTGCTCATCGCAAGCTTTGTTTAAGACATCATAAAATTCTTCCACCTCCACATCTGAATAAGCGGTCGTCGGTGCATATGCTTGTACGATGGATAATGTTTATTTATCGGTTATTTGAAATTTTAGTACTGCAATCCTGTCAGAATAGGCTATGAATTCGAGAATGTTGTTTTTCCATTTTTTAGAAACCAGGAATCCCACGCCGCCAACGCCACCCGTCTGGCCACAGTAAAAGAATATGGAATTCTCACGTTCTAATGTCTCCTCACCGTCCCTTCTGATCTCAGAGAGACCAATAATGTCCCATTTGATACCTTTAAGAGCATTTTCTAACTCTATAAGACGTTCCTCTGTTCTGAGTGTTCTAACGTTGTAAGTGAGAATATTCAACACACAATCGGAGTCCTTTTTTGTAATTGCGGAGGTCGTTTGACGGTGGATCGAATTCGCCCGGGGATTCTTCGCACCCCCTACTGCGGGATTGTCTCGCCTACCGTCATTGGCAAGATTCCCAGAGCTACCGGGAACTAGGGGCCGTATGTAAGTGAGCTTTTCCATGTTGGGGAGGTACTTATTATTTGTACTTAACAGATGTGTTATTAAACAAAGGCCTTACAACATACATTAACCAAATTTATCACAATACTACATTCAGCGACATTCGGCTGATCTCAATTAATAATTATTTGTCATATTATAATACTCACCGGGACCAAATAGGAGACGTTTTGAAATTAGCATGTATCTATGAAAAGATTGATGAATGTGGATGAAGCAAAAGAGGTATGTCAGAATCGTAGCAAAGGAAACGAAGTAGTCTCTGCCTACCCCTGCGGGAAGAGGTGTGACTGTAATGTATGTGTATGTATAATACTCACATGAAATAAATCCTTCAGGAGGAATATTTGAGTCAGTGTTAGTTTCACTGAAGGCAGCATTACGAATGGTACCTGAAAAGTAAGGTGGATAAAGTAACTAAGTACCTAACAGTTTTGTAATTATTTAATTTTAATAAAAAGTTTTTACATTACTAAGGTTCCATACCTCAAAAGGTAAAATGGAAGCCGTGTAGGATCACTTTGTTATGCGTTCGTCTGTCTGTCAAGACTTTTTTTCATGAACACGTAAAGTTCTGCCCGCGACTTTGTCTGCGTAGAAATACATAATATACCCCTTCCTCACGAATCACTCTATTTATAAAAAAACCCGCATCAAAACCGTTGCGTAGGTAGTTTTAAAGACATAAGGATACATAAGGACAGACAGACAGACAGACAGACGGACAGACAGCGGAAAGCGACTTTGCTTTATACCCACTATGTAGTTACTAATGAAATGATTCTAAAAAAATCTAATGATTCATCTATAAAAATAATCAATACGAAATGACCTCACACTTCCTTTATTTCGCTTTGGAGCAGGGCTCAGTTAACACTATTTTACATTCACTTGCCGAATTCATAGATCACACTTGCCCGGATTTTATGTAGTTAAAATTAAAATTGACTAGGGTAGGTAGGCATTGTTTTGTACTTACCTACTGATTTGTGTTGTTCAATAAAGAGTATTTTGTATTGTACTGTATTGTATTGTATTGACTTACCGTCACCAGCCGGTTTCCTATTTGTTGCTTGCCTGCATTGGATGACTACAAACAACGTTAAAAAACAAAAATACTTGAGCATCACGACTGTCCTCAAATGAGATTCAAACATTAGACACTACCTAATTGAAACGTTTTAATTTAATGATGCAATGTTTAGAAGTTCCTGTTTTTAAATGACTGAATCAGGCAAAACAGTGCAAATATTCAATCAACTGGTCATTAACGATATAGGGTGATACTTTATGGACATACATAAATAAATCAACTTAATTCTGTTTTGATTGTTATATGTGGTGTTCAATAAAGAGTTATTGTATTGTATTATATCACGTATTTGTATTTTGCGGGGTAGACAGAGGATTAGGGTAATAATACCTACAGGCCACGTTTAGCATGAAAGTAGAAAATGCAGTAGAAATTTAATGTGAGCATTAAGAAGTATGGAAGAGGTGGCACTGAAAGACAGAATAAGGAATAGTGTGATAAGGGATCCGTACCATACATCTGTAAATATCTATAAACCAGTGTAAGCAAAGCCCTGCTCCAACGCAAAATGTACGCAGTGTGGGGTCACTTTATATTGGTCACTGATATATACAGACATACATACATATTTACAGAATTCGCAATTTTCCCTTTATCTGTGCTATGAGACGTTGCTTCGTAACAAATTTCAAGATTCTGAGTTCACGGGAGGTACCCTGTAGGTTTTGATTCCCTTGCGAGTTTCGAAAATTTGCGTCAGAAACGGCTGTATCTTTTAATTGCGTTGGCTTAGAATTTTGATTTTTTCCACAGCTCCAAGGGACAATAAACCTGAGTATTTGATATAAATTTAAGCTTGAGATCTCCACGCGTTCCTGAGAAAAAGGGTCTTGACAGACGGATGGACGGACGGACAACAAAGTGATCCTATAAGGGTCCCGTTTTTTACTTTTTAGGGTTCCGATCCTGATCCTGATCGTAGCAAGTGGAACAAAGTAGTCTCTGCCTGCCTGTAGTTGTTTAAAAAATAAACACATTGACAAACAGTTTGACCACCATGTATTAAATGTATTAAGTAGCTACGTCTCAGTCGTACGGTAGTTTTGTATTGAAATAAAAAATATCATCCTTTACACTCTTAGTGGTGGAACTGAAATACCCAAAGGTACAAGAAAACCGCAACTTTATCTGTCCGACGCGACGTAATGAACTCTAGACACAAGCATAGGGTAACAAAACCACGTAACAAGGCCACGTTTATCATGAGTGGGTATAGGTGAAAAAGGAATCAAAATAGCAATGGCACAGAATATAATAATAGTACTAACGTACAGAATGGCCACGCTCCGCCCCGCACCGATTCGAGTTACCCCACCCCTCAAGCGCAGGCTGCCGGAAAGCTGCTGGCAACTAGTAGGGCTCGCAACGCGATGTATGTCGGCCGCACGTCACGAGTTCGGGAACCTATTCTACCTACTTCATTTTATAAAACACTAGCTGTTGCCAGCGACTTCGTCTGCAAAGAATTCGTTTATCGCTATCCCGCGGGAACTACGCAATTTTCCGGGATAAAAAGTAGCCTATGTGCTATTCCAGACTTTTCTCTATCTATGTGCCAAATTTCATTCAGATCCGTTGGGCCGTTCTGGCGTGATTGAGTAACAAACAAACATACATCCATACATCCATCCATCCATCCATCCATACTTTCGCATTTATAATATTAGTTAGATTAGAAAATTTATGCTTTCTGAAATTATCGCGATTAATACATGAAATAACTACAGAATCATTCGCTTAAGTTTGTTGTCGTACATCTATTGTGATTGAAAATAATAATGCTTAAATACACAGACAGACACATTTTAAGTAAGTTTAAATAAATAGATAACGATTAAGTACATTTATTTGCACACATCTAAGTCATATCTTCATTATAAGTACCTATATTTATGTCATTGGTAGTACTTATAGTACTAGGTTTTTGCGATAGACAGCCCTGTGTATCTTACGCACACATTGACGCGTGTAATTACGACGTCGTGCCTGTGTTCATTTCAGAACGCGGATTTTATACGTCGTGGCCGCCGTGTGGCAATGGGTTGCTAACCGCCTATTCCCAAGATTGTAGCTGTTTCCCTTTTCCCTCGATTGGCCGTTATAGTTGCCGGCAAACATCTTGAGCATGATCTTGAATGCGCAGAAGTGAATTTAGCGTCTCTGGTACAAAAGTACATGCGTGAACTTACCCCTTCTACGTCGTTCTTGCTCAAGATGTTTGCCGGCAACTATACCATCTGCGCGAGAAGAGAAACAATTGATACATTAATTATGCTTTTTCTTTGCTTCCTGACCAGCGTGTAGCACCTGGCCTTACGTCCGAAAAGGGTAGGAACATTTCACTTCCGGATACCAGCACCAAATTTTTATATGTTACTATGCATATCATCTGGACCACAAAATTGCCGGGAGACAGTTTCTGAGGTGTCAGGGTCACCAGATATGACGTCATCAAATTGACCGCCGCCGCGTTTTGAAAAATTCAAATTACACCCAACTTATACAACGCACGCATACATGAGGGGTATCAAATGAAAGCTAGTTAAATATACTATCTTTGCGCTTTGAACTACAATTGCATTAATGTTGACGTTTAAGAGCTATTAAAAGAAAAATGATAATCTTGGAAAAATATTACGGACTTTTATTTCTTGCACCAAAACTAAAGACTCCAGACTAAGATAATGTACTACAATAATGAAAACAAATTATTAAGCTTTATATTACAATTCAAAGTTTGAAAATCGGATATGAAATGTCGAAGTTATGGTCAAACACTTGACGACGCTGCAGCGTCTAAAATTACGAAAAAAAAAAATTTCTTCCCGAAACCAGCACCAATTTTTTATATGTTACTAGGCATATCATTTGGACCCCGAAACTGCCAGGAGACAGTTTCTGAGATGTCAGGGTCACCAGTTATGACGTCATCAAATTGGCCGCCGCCGCGTTTTCAAAAATTCAAATTACATCCAACTTATGCAACGCACGTATACATGTAGGGTATCACGTGAAATCTAGTTAAATAGACTATATTTGTGCTTTGAACTGTAAATGCAGTAATGTTACCGTTTAAGAGCTATTAATAGGAAAATGATAATCATGGAAAAAGAATTACGCACTTTTATTTCTTGCATCAAAACTAAAGACTCCAGACTAAAATAATGTACTACAATAATGAAAAAAAACTATTAAGCTTTACATTACAATTCAAAATTTGAAAATCGGATATGAAATATCGAAGTTAAGGGAAAAAACATAAAGCGCGCGAAATTGCCGCCATCGCTGAAAACTGTAGATACCTACATATTTTCACTTCGAATTTTAGTCTGCTCCAAAATTTGACGCGTGAATGATTCGGTGGTGATGTATTTATGCGCCTAGTAACAATGACTGACGATGAATTGTAATGTAATAGGTAAGTTATTAATTTTCTGCACCGAGACGTTACAATTGGTTATTTTATTATAATTATCATATTAATTACCCAAATAGTAGTAGTAGTAATAGTAGTAAGTATACTAATTGTTCGAAGAAGGAGGTATAGGTATATAAATCCAAAGTGCGTAAGTATAATATTTATTTCTATTTACATTTATAATAAAAAAAAAATATAATTTAAAATTACCCTTTATGAGGCTACATAATAATTGAATTCATCAAAAATACCTTGAAACACCAGTTGGCATGGGCATATACATTATGCGCATAACGCGACATGTCACGTTGTTTGTGGCGGCCGCCGAATTATCTTTAAACCAGCATAGCTATGTCTTTTTATACCCGATTGTGATGATTAAAATTTTATACTATAGAGGAATAGCGTAGAATTATTTAAACCATATATTTTTTTTCTCCAACTTAAATGGTTCTCTGGCTATAAAAATAAACATGCATTTTTTTCTTTAATTTGTCTATTTGTTCTAATATTTTTGTTGTTTACATATTTACGCAGTTATAATCAATGAATACAATGCAGCAAATTTTAATATCTTTTCATTTCATGCCCCATACGTGCATATACACTGCAATTTGTCTAATTTAAATCTTTTAAAACGCGCCGGCGACGTCGTTTGAATATATGGCATCCGCCGCGCTTTATTTTAAACCGGTATAGCTATGTCTTTCTTTACCTGATTGTGATGATTTAAATTTTATACCATAAAAGAATAACGTAGAATTATTTGTACTCTATATTTTTCTCTCCAATACAAATGGTTCTCTGGCTATAAAAATTAATATGCAATATTTATTTTGTAATTTGTCTTATTTATTCTTTATTTTTGTTGTTTTCATATTTACGCAGTTACAGTTAAAGAAAACAATGCAGCAAATTTAATATCCTTTCACGTGATACCCCACATGTATACGTGCGTTGCATACGTTGGGTGTAATTTGAATTATTCAAAACGCGTTGGCGGTTAATTTGATGACGTCATAACTAGTGACCCTGACACCTCAGAAACTGTCTCCCGGCAGTTTCGGAGTCCAGATGATATGCCTAGTAACATATAAAAAATTGGTGCTGGTTTCCGGAAAAAAATTTTTTTTTTCGTAATTTTAGACACTGCAGCGTCGTCAAGTTTTTGACCATAACTTCGACATTTCATATCCGATTTTCAAACTTTGAATCGTAATGTAAAGCTTAATAATCTGTTTTCATTATTGTACTACA
Organism: Pandemis heparana; assembly: GCA_963854515.1. Lineage (NCBI taxonomy): Eukaryota > Metazoa > Arthropoda > Insecta > Lepidoptera > Tortricidae > Pandemis > Pandemis heparana. The sequence goes on along the minus strand of OY978012.1, from coordinate 15,096,850 downwards.
TTATTTTAGTCCGGAGTCTTTAGCTTTGGTGCAAGAAATAAAAGTCCGTAATATTTTTCCAAGATTATCATTTTTCTATTAATAGCTCTTAAACGGTAACATTAATGCAATTACAGTTCAGAGCACAAATATAGTCTATTTAATTAGCTTTCACGTGATACCCCACATGTACACGTGCGTTGCATATGTTGGGTGTAATTTGAATTTTTCACAACGCGGCGGCAGTCAATTTGATGACGTCGTAACTGGTGATCCAGACACCTCAGAAACTGTCTCCCGGCAGTTTTGGGGTTCAGATGATATGCCTAGTAACATATAAAAATTTGGTGCTGGTATCCGGAAGTGAACTATGTTTTCCGTTATTCCAAGCACTAGTGGCAGTTTTCTCAGCAATACGATGTCTAAGAAAATCAAATATAAATAATTGTAATGCATATTTAAGTATCTATATAAAACTAGCGACTCGCCCCGGCTTCGCACGGTATATTATGCATGTATTATACACATAAACCTTCCTCTTGATTCACTCTACCTACTTAAAAAAACCGCATCAAAATCCGTTGCGTAGTTTTCAAGATTTAAGCATACATAGGGACATAGGGACAGAGAAAGCGACTTTGTTTTATACTATGTAGTGATAGTGATGAATTGCTGTTCGTTTGTCTCGCTAAAACTCGAGAATGGAAAAGAAGGAAAGAAAGAAAGGAAAAGTTAGTCGTAAGAATAGAGCTACAAATTGGAAAATGTGTCAAATAATGCAATTTTAAACTTACATGTCAGTCCCTAATATATAATGCTGCTCTCATCCACACAAAGGTTGATCACCTTTAGGCCTGCCGCATACGTACGGAATTTTTATACGGTATCCGTACGGAATGACATCAGCGAACGATACAGGTAGGCGGCAAATAAGTAAAACGTGGAGGGGATATGCGCAGTATGAAAAACAACTTTTTTTTTTAAGTGAATAGGAAGGCAAACGAGCAAGTGGGTCACCTGATGGTAAGCGATCACCACTGCCCATAGACACCCGCAACCCCGGAGGGATTGCAGATGCGTTGCCAACCTAGAGGGCTAAGATGAAATGCCTCTTGTGCCCGTAATTTATTTTCATACTGCGCTTATCCCCTCCACGTTTTACTCATTTGCCGCCTACTGTACAGGGCTACGAATTTATATAGCGGTGTCCCGTTCGCTGACGTCATTCCGTACGGATACCGTATGAAAATTCCGTATGTATGCGGCAGGCCTACTACATGAATCTTAATATTTGTCAATTGTGTTTGTTTTTTATTTTTGTCCAATAAGGTTTTGTGTTTACATACAAAAGATTAACAATATTCTCTCGTTGAGTAGCTATGCTTATTTGATGAGAGAGATAGCTGCCAGCTCTATGGTCTATAGACCCAGTAATTTCGAACAGGCATTCTTCGTAGCTCTGAGGAATTATTCATTCATATTTTAAAAAGAAAGAGGCGAAATGGAATAATAAAATAAAAACGAAACTTGTAAAATATAAATTGATTTATTATTTGGGCTATATTTGGCGTTATACTTTTTTAGAATAGAACTTTCTGTCATATTATTTGTTGGCAACTCCAACACAAAATTGTTAAGTTGGCACTACGGCCCGACCGTTTTTATCTCACTTATCCTCTACTATTGTGTTTGGTAGGAAATGGCTACACTAAAGTAATTAATTCATAATACTGTACTGTGTAATGCCAAACAAACTTTAGAACAGAATATGATATAATACTTTTAATCAGGAACATAATTTAATTAAAGGTCTTGGTCATTGAATATTGTCTACGGTCTTGCAAATTTATTGCGTCATGGCCCGTTTAATCCATTTCAAGTACTTAAATACGTTAGTATAATAACTTGCCGTAGTAGTACCACAAGTTTCACTACCCAAATAGAAACTGACTATGCCAGAGACGTAAAATTTCTTCTTATAATACATCATTAGCGGCCCGCCGGAGTCGCCTCTACATGAACTTGTCTGTGTTTCAGGTTTTCCTGCACACAAATGTCCCTCAGGATAATAGACATAATGAATTTTATAGCACTCATTTCTAGTTTTAAGGTTAACGTCAGTAGCAAGCAAAATGTTAGGCAAATCATTCTTCTCAGTTAGCCCCCAACCCGCGACGGTGAGCGAAGAGTTTTCATACTTGGGGTCGTCGACGTCGAAAGGAGGTAGGCTGATTGGTCGAATTTGAACTGAAACGATATATTATTATTATGATAGGAATAAAAGTACTTAATTTTAAATCAATTACGAATCAGGCGTTACTTTGCAGAGCACTTGCTAATACTGACAGCGCGTGTGACATTCGTTCGTTTTCGTGTCGTTGTTGAGTTAGCTTGTGTGGTGTTGGCTTGCATGGCGTTGGCTTTCGTGGCGTTGACTTGTGTGGCGTTGGCTTGTGTGGCGTTGGCTTGTGCGGCGTTGGCATGTGTGGCGTTGGCTTGTGTAGCGTTGGTTAATGTGGCGTAGACTTGTGTGGCTTTGGCTTTGCGACTATCGACAACGCTTAGAAAATTTAATTAATTTGTATTGGATTGACATAAAAGCATATGAAAAATCACGCGATCTAACGAGACGAATACCACTGGCACGCGTATTCGTATATATTGATGATTCGAAGCGTATGTCACTTGTCAGTAATGGAGGTATCAAAGCCTCTGCCGTCAAATATGAATAGCAAAACCTTATTACCTGTATTAATATGTATTTTGAGTCTTAATATAGCAATATCGTTGCTCAGAGTCCTCGGGTCATAGTTTTCATTCTGGGTGATGCGAGCCGGGTACGTTCTATAATTGGGCGTGCAACGATCGTTCACATCACAATCCCACGGGAAATTCTCCCTGTCATAATCGCCAACGGTTATTACGACACTGTAAAAGAAAAGGAATGTTTCCATTCATGAATACTACATTGAAACCCTTGCGATGATCTCTGAACGAAACTCTTCAGTGATGCAATCGCTGTGCTCGAGACACGATCATAACTTGACCCGGTTAGTTCGAGGACAGTACACGGAGTTAGGTGTCTTACGTCACTTCCGTGCCTTGCCGTCGTTGTAAACGTCAAATAAGACATTAGCGTATAATTGCGCCAGAGAAAGGGAAGCCAGATAGACTGGCGCCGTAACGCGTTACGTTACGAAGCGGTTTACCCTCCCATAAGAAGTTGTCATTTCAATAAAACAACTAGAGTTCTAATAAAGCGTTTGACTTACTCTGTCAAAGACCGTGCGAACTTCATGCAATGGGCAGCAGTGAGGACGTGCCTGTCACTGATGAGGGAGCCGCCACACATGTAGCTACCGTCGCCAGTTTCAGTTTCGATAGAAGTCATCCACGGGTACTCGCCCGCCAGAACCTGCCGACCATCTGCGAGAAATCAAAAATAATCATTAAAATCTTAGGAATCATGTTAAGCAATGCGGCTAGCAACCCATCACTATTTTGATTCCCCTTTTCATCTACACGCCCACAATCATGCTAAACGTGGCCTTTCTGTCTTGTTACTTCCTAAGGCCACAGAGCCTTCTTTGTCTACCCTGAAGGATTAAAGACATTTTTTGGATCTTTATACATTATACTCTCTCTCTACTTATTGGTCTTATGTTTATTTGCACAATAAAGAGTTTACAACAACAACAACAACAACAACAACAACAACAACATCAACATACAGGGTGTATCAGACACCCCCTAACAATAATTCACTGGGGTATATCACCATAGCTCTATAGTTATTTAGCTTCTACAAGCTAAAAAAATATTTAAAAAAAAATGGAGTTTACTCCAATTTAAAAAAAAAAGAAAATTATTTTTAGCTTCTATAGCTATGGTTATATACCCCAGTGAATTATTGTCAGGGGGTGTCTGATACACCCTGTATAAATGTGATTATGAAAATATAAAATTATGATGATCGGTAAGGTTCCCTATTGTTTGCCATAATGATCATTTTGTTCTTTTTTCTCTTTAACAGGGGAGTTTCCATGACGCCTTAATGCGATTCAATTACGATTCAGTTCAGGTTCGCTCGCTGTCAGATTCATACTAAAAATTACAGCTAAAACCTGAACTGACGTCATGGTAAGGCCCCTGGAACACAAATTTTAATTCTGCGCGGAAGTCGCGGGCACCTAGTTTTTTATATTATTTGGTAGATGAGCTACCCACCTAACTGCCCTTTAAGTATGTCGTACTATTAAGAAATACCTTATAGGGCCTTGCATGCTGGTCTGGGAGCAAAGGTAATAAATAAGACGTCATGGTAAGGAGCCTGTTGATTGTTCAGGATTGTTAAAAAAGTCTTTGTAAGTAACAATAAAATGTCTTAGATTTTCTAAGAGATGTGAGACCGCGATTGTCTTTAATGAGCTCAAAAAGGAGGGTTAATGTATGGGAGTGGCATACTCTGAGAGTTTATAGTATTAGGGTAGATGGGAAGTGTTCCCTATACATAAAACTAACTAGCACAAGTTTAATACGTATTTTAAGTACTCACATGCTATATACCCATCCGGAGGTATATCTGATCCATTTTTTGTTTTGACGTTAAGAAGATTACTGACGGGACCTGAAAAATTACGTCAATTAATTATAAAATACTTTCGTATTTTCATGTAAAATAGACGGAGATTATTAAACACTTACTTTTCCAGGGTCTGGCTCTGATCCTGCACTGAACGCCAATAAGGAACGTTAAAAAATATATACTTTTCAGCATCATGCCGGTCCACACCACTTTGTGTACACGTTGAGTACAGCGATGGCTATGAATATTTTTTTTTTGCGGAAGCTAAATTTAAAGGGTGTAAACAGGAAAACCATCGCATTTATAACCGCAGACCCTTGTAACTAACGTACATACGGTGAAATGTTTTTTTAGGTACTCCGGTTTGTGGTTTGCTACAAATACAGATGTGCAAAGTGATTTTCCATGAAAGGCCATGCACGAGCTCCAATCACTATCACCCACTATATCTGTGGTCGTCGTGGTCGTGGTTGTTTGTGCGGCCCGCGGCAATAGTTATTTGTGTCACAAGGGAGCAAAGTGATGTATTTACGGCGAGGGCGCTACATTGAATACAATAGAATCCTGAGCGTAGCGAGGGATTCTAAAGTAGAATCTAGAGCATAATGAGGGATTCAAGTGCTAACGCCCAAGATGAAAATAATTTTGCTCCCGAGTGACTCATAAAACTTTTCACACCGAACATTAAAAAACTTAAAAAATATTTCTTAATAATAATTAAAGAGCTACCAGCATAGAAAATGGCGTGGTTTTACAATTATCTACTTTAAAAAATTGCATTTGCAAAAAAATACTTAGAAAAGCAAAGTTTACTTTTCTGAATGAGAGGTGTGAAGAGTTAATTGTTTCAATTGTCAACTATACCTACATTGGATATCAATAGTCAATTATACCTCTTGAAGCGCCTTTACATACTCTGCGGCCCAGCCCTGGAACTTACACTGTTATATGTGGCCCTTGGCCAGTAAAGTGTGACGACCGCTGCACTATATGAATATACGTAGGTATGAAGCGAAAAAAATCGGTTGTCTGTAAAGTCGGTTTACTGACGATAGTTGAACGTGACAACGTCATAAGAAAGTACTGATGGAATGGTTGCATTTTTTAAAAGAAAATTTTAATTTTATTTGTTTGATAGATATTTTGTATGGATATTAGAAGGAGGTAAATGGAAATCACAATTTAATTGATCAAGTTACATTTATTTGTACGCATAAATACAATTAAGTTAATGTTTTTGACAATTATAGCATAACCTACAATTGCTGCACTGGCGGACCGATGCTATTTATTTTAATTTTTTAATGATGAAAGCACGAATATTCGACAATATATCACTGAACATATATTTTATATCGAAAGAAGCATTAGCTTTGTCGCCGCAATTATTGTTGCTATAAACAATTGACACCACATTCACTTTTCACTGCACTTCATACTTGATGAAAACATGTAAATGTATTATTGTATAGCAGCTGTCCACGCGGACGCATCGCTCACTCAAGTAGGAGCTGCCGAACGCGGAGGACGATTATGCCTCTTTATCGCTCGTTCCGCGCTCTCGCTTGCACTTCAAGCCTTAAATGGAACGCCTCAGAGCGAGGTAACGCCGCATGAGTCATGTTTTTTCGTGCGTGCAGCTGGCTCCATCGAATTATAAGACGTTGTCACGTCAAAAGTATGTTAGGATCGTAGCAAGTGGAACAAAGTTGCCTCGGCCTACCCCTATGGGAAAGAGGCGTGACGGTATGTATTTATGCACGTACAGTACAAATATTATTATACATAATGTACTTAAGTGTATAAATAATCATCACAAAAGTGTCTACATCTGCCGGGATTCGAACCTGGGACGTCTAGTTTCATAGTCAGGACTAAGGTATTTTCATTCTTACCTGTCTTATTTGGTAAACAAAATTCTAACCTCAAAACGTCTAACTTTTGCTATTTTTTAAATATTTCATCGTAAATAAAGGAACTGGAGATAAAATATCAGCAAAATTATGTACAAAATATTGCTTTAGGTTTATTTGATAACGTAATAGGTACTCCTTATTCTTTACAAAAATTTGCACATTGAGGTTAGAATTTTGTTTACCACATAGGCAGGTCAGAATGAAAATACATAATCACTAGGCTATTTGGTCGTCAAAATTTAATAAAATTTATTATTTCTCGATATTTGTTTCTTCCATGCTGGTCTGGGCATAAAGAAAAAAAAACCGGCGAAGTGCGAGTCAGACTCGCGCACCGAGGGTTCCGTACCATTATCTATAAATATTTATAAACCAGTGTAAGCAGAGCCCTGCTCCAAAGCAAAATGTACGCAGTGTGGGGACACTTTATATTGGTCCCTGATATAATGAAAATGAAAATGAAATGAAATATTTTATTTCGACCAACAATGGATCAATGTGTTAGTAGAAATAATTATAACTTAAAAACTATTGTTATATCATTTTGGGATTGTACAAATTACATTATTTGAGTCATCGCACTATTATACAGACATACATATTTACGGTTTTCGCAATTTTTCCTTTATCTATGCTATGAGACGTTGCTTCGTACCAAATTTCAAGATTCTGAGTTCACGGGAAGTACCCTGTAGGTTTTGATTCCCTTGCGAGTTTAGAAAATTTGCGGCATAAACGGCTGTATCTTTTGATTGCGTTGGCTTAGAAGTTTGATTTTGACAGCTCCAAGGGGCAGTGGACCCGAGTATCTAACTTCTAACTAATATTATAAATGCGAAAGTATGGATGGATGGATAGATGGATGGATGGATGGATGTTTGTTTGTTACTCAATCACGCCAGAACGGCCCAACGGATCTGGATGAAATTCGGCACATAGATAGAGAAAAGTCTGGAATAGCACATATGCTACTTTTTATCCCGGAAAACTGCGTAGTTCCCGCGGGATAGCGATAAACGAATTCTTTGCAGACGAAGTCGCTAGCAACAGCTAGTTTGATATAAATGTCAGCTTGATACCTCCACGCGCTCCTGAGAAAAAGGGTCTTGACGGACGGACGGACGGACAGACAACAAAGTGATCCTATAAGGGTTCCGTTTTTTCCTTTTGATGTACGGAACCCTAAAAAACATAGAATTTACCAGTTGCTGACTTGCTTCTCTGGGAATGGGTGAAAATCTTAGGAATCATAATATTATAGGTGATACGGCTAGCAACGCATCACTATTTTGATTCCCTTTTCCACCTATATGAATTGGGACTGGGCTGGACATCTTTGCCATATGCATCCAAAGAGGTTGGGTCACTCAGCAACTTGGTGGGTGCCGGAGAATAGCCAGCGATGAGGCAGACCAAGAAGATGGCGTGACGATTTGAACTTGCTATATTTGTACGAAGAAAAATGTAATATTGAGTACAATCCCGTTATTTTTTTATACCTATTACACCCATGACTTTAATGGCAGTTATGACCATGTTATAGCAGTGTGTCAATTAGGATATTAGCATATGTGTATGTGGGTAATTTGTATACTATATATTCAAATGAAGAGTAAAGTATTTCAGGGTGTTAGTATAAAACTAGGGCATTAGGATTTCACTTGCCATGTAAGTGAAACATAATAGAAGCTATGTTTAAATTTATTTTGTTACTCGCTGTGATACAAGTGCGTTTAAATTCTGGTAAGTTTTTTTGGAAAATACATAGCGTGATTTCGGTGACGTAAACAGATTCAACAAGCATAATCAATTACAACATGCACGAATACAAAGCTGAGTATCGGAGATATTTATGTGAATCCATACTACTATTATAAACTAGCTTCTGCCCGCGACTTCGTCCGCGTAGAATTAGCAATTGATATGTTTATCGCTATCCCGCGGTAACTATACAATTTTCCGGGATAAAAAGTAGTTTTTGTTTTAATCTAGGGTACCAGCTATCTTGGTACTAAATTTTGTCCAAATCCGTCCAGTCGTTTTAGCGTGAAGAAGGAAAAAACATACACACTCGCTCACTCACATCGTCACATCGTCACATAGTATGTATGTATGTATGTAAACTCTTTATTGTGCAAAATAAACAAGACAAATACAAACACAAACTTTATAGTCACAAACTTTCGCATTTATAATATTAGTAGGATTTGAAAGTGCGTCTGTTACTCCTCAGGCATAAACCGCTAAACCGATTTAAATGAAATTTGGTGAGTATAATAGTTATGGTCTCGGGAAAGGACAATGAACAGTTTTTGAATTCAGAAACCTTCCTTTAAGGATGTGAAAAGGAGAGCGGAATTTATTACGATGATGCGATACCACTAAAAATAAGTTATCCAAAATACTAATTCCACGCAGACAAAGTCGCGGGCAAAAGCTAGTCGCTACATACATAGTATAAAACAAAGTTGCTTTTCCCTATCTGTTGTGTTTATTGTATAGATTGCACCCGTGCGAAGCCGGGGCGGGTCGCTAGTATTCAATAAAGTATAAGCTAAAATACTTAGGAGTCTAGTGAGATTGACGTACGTTTTTTTTAAATTTAAAACAAAAAATATGAATTACAGAGGGCATGGTAAATCTACAACTAGAATACTTAAGCCAAGTGCAATAGAATTTAAAAGACCTTCTGGTCCGTCTAGCTGTCTCACTCGCTCTTATGGCTGTGATACTTGAATCGGCCGATGGTACAGCCAGCCAGCGTCAAATAAACCATTTGCAAAAAAAACGGGCACCCAAAACTTTTCAGTACAACTATGGTAATCTCAAACAAAAGAGGTTTTATATGCATAAAACTAATTAAGATAGACTTAATTAGCAAAGAAAAGTGTTTTTATCTCAGTAAATAACATTTCTTTTATTTTGTTGCATCAAATCCCTTTTCCAATTGTTAAAACTTGAAGTAGTCAAATAAATCAAAAGTGCCCGTTTTTTTTGCAAAGGAGTGTAGTATGAAACATCCAGGGTGACTAAAAAATTCGATACACCGTACTAAATATTTTTATATTGTACCAAACTATTTGGCCGATTTTGATGCTTCAAACTACTGACGCTTACTGTACACACCCGGGCCACTATTCAAGCGTTTCGACCGCTTGGTTCATGCGTCATTGTCATCCCACAATTATTATCCTAACAGAAGGACAAGCCGCAACGACTTTAGATACCTAAGCTAAATGCAGCATCGATACTGTGTTTCGTTGTTATAAAAAGTTAAGTCTTAGCATCACCTCTTTTAATGGTATACGCTAAGACGATAATGACGAAAAAAAACGCTGAAAAAACGCAGAATATTCGCCCACATGAAACCCAATGTTACACATTTTCATCTTACTTGACAACATATAAACGTCCCATGATCTTTGCAGCACAGGACATAAAGCCAGAAAACCTGCCTATTCTGGATTATGACCAGTTCCCGGGATGGTGGGACTTCTGGTCTCCAGACTCGCCGCACCAAGACGACAGGATAGTGGGGGGACAAGAAGCATACATAGAAGACCACCCTTACCAAGTGTCGTTCATAGTGAACAATTCTTATTTCTGCGGGGGGTTTATCGTTAGTGAAAACTATATACTGACTGCAGCGCACTGTGCGCAGAAGTAAGTATTCAAACATACATTATCAATCCATTTATACATCCAAGAATAGAAAATACATACAGCCGAACATAGAACCTCCTCCTTTTCGTGAAGTCTAAAGAAAGAAAAGTAAGTAAAAATGAGGCTTAGAATGTGAATGACTTCACCTAGATTTGGAAACGGTTTTTCTTTACCATAAATATTTGATTGGTTTGAAGGACAATATTAATGAACAAAGAACGGTGGAAGTACCAGGAGGGTGGGTTTGCATGTAAACTTAAGCATATGCATAACTGTCTTGCGTGTGTAGCAGAGTAGCAAAGTTGGTTCATTCTTCAAATTTCCATCCAGCGTGGACCCAACAACAGTTGTCCTTCGAGCCGGCAGTTCATCTCGCAAAAACGGCACCATAATACCTATAGCTGAAGTGACACCACATCCAGAGTACGATGACCCCGCATTCGACAAAGACGTGGCTGTCATGAAGACGGTTGATCCAATCACTTTCACCGATACCATGCAGCCGATAGCCTTGCCCCCGAAAAACCGACCAATCAGAGGAGGCACGAAGATCATGGTCAGTGGATGGGGAAGGACCAAGGTAATGAGGAAATTAAGAAAAAAACATTTTTAAATGACAATATAGAATTTACAGCTGCGGTAGGTTCTTGTGGTCCAGAGTTTTTTTATAAAACAAGGAAGGCAAATGAGCAAATAGGTAGGATAGCCGGGAAAATTGCTAAGTACATAAAATATTTCCTCTTTTTTTATTCGAAAGTCAGTTTCCTGGCGGTGGTTAGAACCCATGAAGCCACAAAGTCATGCTAAGAAACCATGTTTGGTAAAAACCAGTCCACCAGTTCGAAGAGTATCAACTCTTTTCCAAAATGATGTAAGGCATTTATGGAATATTTTTTATTTTACTTTTTAAGGGTTGTTCCTTAAGTATATAAGTCTTCTTCTTATTATATAAGATTTCCATTTCCATTTTTTTTTATCGTAAACGAGCGATGCCGAGGCACGCGAGCGAATTGTCTCCGTTTCAGCTTGAAAAAAAAACTTTCATGTATACAAGGTATCTTAAAAAATTTCTTCAATAGGTATTGCAGCAGGTGGTTGCATTAGACCAGTGTTTTTCAACCTGTGGGTCGCGACCCCCTGGGGGGTCGCGAAGCTTCTATAGGGGGGTCGCCAGAGGTCGAGAGAACTATACCATTTTCATTCTTACCTGTCCTATTTGGTAAACAAAATTCTAACCTCAAAACGTCTCATTTTTGTTATTTTTTAAATATTTCATCGTAAATAAAGCAAGTGGAGATAAAATATCAGCAAAATTATGTACAAAATATTACCTCGGGTTTTTTTGATAACATAATACACCTTATTCTTTACAAAAATTTGCACATTGAGGTTAGAATTTTGTTTACCAAATAGGACAGGTAAGAATGAAAATGGTATTCAGTAAAAAAAAATCCGAATCCTAATTATGGAGACGCATAAAAACGTCGTATGGAATAAATATTTGTAACATATACATGATAAAAAAGCGAAGGGTCGGGGCAAAGAGAATATAATCACTACCGTTTTAGGTCGAGGGGTCGCGAAATATTTTTTCATACCAGGGGGGTCGCATCATGAAAAAGTTTGAAAAACACTGCATTAGACGGACTGAACACCCCTATAAAGATTTATTATTTAAATTGTTGATTCAAAATACAGTCTCTCTTAGGTATCGCGTATTATTTTTTCATAATACCTACTCCGGTTCCCGGGTGTTTGCAATGTTTGAAGAAAAGACAATTTTCTTATAATCATGTTTTATTAGAATTGCCAAGTAAATATTCTCTATACTCCTATGAAAACTGCCACCAAGCGTCATCTATTGAGTAATTTCTACCAAACACAAACAACTGTAGAACATAATACTGCCACAGAATATATAATAGTACTAACGTACAGAATGGCCACGCTCCGCCCCGCACCGATTCGAGTTACCCCACCCCTCAAGCGCAGTCTGCCGGAAAGCTGCTGACAACTAGTAGGGCTCGCAACACGATGTATGTCGGCCGCACGTCACACGTTCGGGAACCTATCCTACCTACTTCATTTTATAAAACATTAGAAAATTAATGCTTTCTGAAATTATCGCGATTAATACATGAAATAACTACAGAATCATTCGCTTAAGTTTGTTGTCGTATATCTATTGTAATTGAAAATAATAATGCTTAAATACACAGACAAACACATTTTAAGTAAGTTTAAGTAAATAGATAACGATTAAGTACATTTATCTGCACACATCTAAGCCATATCTTCATTATAAGTACCTATATTCATGTCATTGTTAGTACTTATAGTACTAGGTTTTTGCGATAGACATCCCTGTGTATCTTACGCACACATTGACGCGTGTACAGACGACGTCGTGCCTGTGTTCATTTCAGAACGCGGACTTTGTACGTCGTGGCCGCCGTGTGATACTGCTTACCTGGGACGGTAGATGGCGCTGTTCTCAATGATAAATTTGAACGTCAATTTCAGCAAGGTGCCAACAGCATTCCAGAGAGGCTGATGGACGTAGAGATACCTGTCGTATACTGGCCGGAGTGTTTTCTCGCGTATCCTGGCATCCTCACCAGGAACATGTGGTGCGGAGGAAACTTCTTCCTCGGAGGGCAGGGGACTTGCCAGGTAATACAGTAAGGGCCTGTCTCACCACTCCTTACCTGTCAATTATCTATCATGATGTCTCTATTTATTACTAAACAACCGACAGAGACGTTATCATAGATAACTGAAAGTTAAGGAGTGGTGAGATAGGCCCTAAGACTAGTCTCAGGGTACTCTATAGCTACATTGTTTTGGTAGGTAGCTGATTGTACCAAAAAAACATTTTTCTTCTTTTTGAATTTGAAATAGGGCTGTACTTAAACCGGGTACTTATCTGTTCTGCTTGCGGCAGGCTCGCGAGCCACTTCCACACTAAGGTTTTTGGTCACAATACAAGTACCCAGCTTTAGTGAATCAAAGAAAGAATGCTTGACCTAAATATAGGAAAATAAAGTTAATTTGAGCAGGTAATTCATTTGTTTATTAAAGCTGAGGGCTTTACTGAGTCTAATACTATGAAAAGAAACAACTATTTTCATTTAGGGCTGTATTCAGACTGACAAACAAACTAACAAAAAAACAAGAAGAATTCTAAAATTGAAACATTCAAAAACTAGTAAAACAGTATAGAAACATAAAGTAATATAAAAAGGTTGTGCCTGTGGCACATTTATAGTAATTTTTCGGAATGTATTTTCATAAGTGACCGATGGAATAATAAGTGACAATGTACCTAGTACCTTGAATAAAGTATGAACACAAAACCGTCCACGTATAAAGAAGGGTTCCATAGTCTAAATACTACATTTTGGATCCCTAATTACCTATATTTGACGTGTTGAAAAATCAATAGATTCAGATTATTCTTAACCGACCACAAAAAAGGAGGAGGTTCTCAATTCGTTTTTTTTTTAATTAATACAGGGTGATTCCGGCGGCGCGGCCATACAAGACGGACAGGCGGTCGGCATAGTCTCCTTCGGGAGAGGGTGTGCCCAACCACTATCCCCTAGCGTCTTCGCGGATATCGCTGCTCCTACGATAAGGGACTTCATCACTGAACACAGTGGATTATAATCATCATCATCATTATGACAGCTGGAAGTCTTACATAACCCTTCTCTAACGATAGAGCTAAAATAAATAAAAATATTTTAATTTGTTCTAAAATTTGGACAACACTGCCGTCCATTTCATTTTGTTTTAAACTGAACTGGAGGGCTACTCCGAAATTCGATTTTCGAAGTTCGTATCACACCGTCCCTCTCACTCTCAAATTAATAACTGTTAGTGAGAGCGGAACGGCACGAAACGAACTTTGAAAATCGAATTTCGGAGTATAAGGCCTGAGCGAGCATGTTACTTTACGTTTAGCGTGTTAAATTACACTGCTTGTGAATCAATCATTTAATTTTAATGCTAGACTTCTGAGCAAAGCTGCTCTGGCGTCACTGACGCAGCAACACTGACCCTGAACACAGCGCGCACAGCGCACAGCGTCAGTGTCGCTGCGTCAGTGACGCCAGAGCCGCTTTGCTCAGAAGTCTAGCTTAATACCTACTGCTTTACTTTGTTTGATTGATTGATATAATGCTCTTTTTTGTTATCAGTAGGTACTAATTATTGCACTGTTATACACACTCATAAAAATCAAATCATTTGGGCCAGTCGGTGTCAATTGAAGCCAATTAGAGTGGTAATCATTTCAGTTCTAGAGTAATATAAGAAAACAATGTAAAATTAAAATTAAGAAATTAATTAAGAACACCCCTTAATATTAGGTAAGTTAAGTAATTATTATTACTAATGTTGACTCCTAAAGATCTGTTCAATTAATTTAAAAACATAATTATGGTGTAGTTTTATAACGAAGCGTCTAATGAACTCACTTATTTCACTTTCTTGTGGCAATCTAATTAAAATTTATTTGCTAACTAAATGTAGAATTTATTTATACATTTACTAAGAACTTTTCACACTTGCATAACTTTCATAACTAATTAAAAATTAAATTGTAGAGAATCTTCTAAAAATAACGTTTTAAGAAACTAATGGCTTTGTAAAATCTGGGGGCACGGTGGTGTCCCTGCCAAGTTCGGCAAAATAAAGGCAAATTTTAACCTTCTGTAACTTTGTGCAGTCTAAAACAGAACCCTGATTGACTTTATTAAGGGCTTGTTTCACCACACTCTGTTAAGCTCCAGTTATCTTTATGTGTCAGTTATCTGTGATTCCGTCTCTATTTATTGCTATGAAACACAGAGACGGTCATCATAGATATTTGACAGTTAAGATACACTTAATAGACAGTTGTGATACAGGCCCTAAATCTAATGAATGCTCCTGAAAATTTTGCTGATTATTTATTAAAATAAATAAAATGTTTATTCTACGTTTCAGTTCATTCACCATTTGACGTCTGTTAATTGGATGAAGTCGATAGCAGAATAAACAAAGTACTCAATTTTTATTAACATTGCTTTATTAAAACAAAGATTTCTGACGAATCTTGCGAAACACGAAACGTTGTATGAATAAAACGGAATGTTTCATTATTTTAATTGTGAGGAAAACAATGTTTATCAGTTTTAATCCTAAAGTCAAATGAATTAATTCTAATATTAAAAAAATACAATTCTAAATTTAAAAACTTGTAATGAAAAAGGTAGATAGTGTTTGCGATATCAATTACAAAATAAATAATTATAATAATGCTCAAGAGATATCGTCGCTGTGCCTGCAAAGTCGCTATGTGTTTTTTTTCGATTTTTGGTTTTTTATGCCATTTTGAACCTTATGTCAATATACATATGCTCCAAAAACAGCGTGGAGCTATCTTTACTATTTCTCGATATGTAAAAATAACCATGTGAAGTTCATACATTGAATGTTCCTCTTATAATAACTAAGTGTCACTAATCACATAGCTCGACCATTTAATATTCATACACCACGCGAAAGTTTGGTCCGATATGTGTTTCGGTGCACATAGCGAATTAATTGAACTAGTTCGATCGAGTCGTTCGCGCCCGATTTATGTGTTTTTTGGTACTTAGCGATATTTTTGAATACGAGTTGAAACCTCTCTAACTTCGTGATTTTCCGATGACCAGACACATACAGCCCATACCTTGTTTATCATTACTGATTATCATAAGAGTTTTCAATGGTTCACGGTTAAGTTCATTCGAAATATTATAGACGGGATATAAACCGCGATTACCTTTATTGGGCTCCCGATATTTCGACGCAGTTGCATGCATCATGATCAAGGGTAGACCATGCAACTGCGTCGAAATATCGGGAGTTCAATAAAGGTAATCGTGGTTCATATCCCGTCTATAATATTTCGACTGATTATCATGATTGTTAAACTTTATAACTTAACAAAAGTTAAGTAAAAACGATTCTATTCTCATTTAAAGATATTTTTATGTTTAATATTGTATTGTTAGAAGAACTTACTTGACATAAGTTTTAAATTGCATTATTATAATTATTACGCATGTTTTGTAAAATTTTCATTTAATTATAATTGTTTTGGTACTTTGTTTCACTATAGACCAAACCTCTTTTTACAAAATACCTATGTGCTGTTTGAAACCACAATTCAAACAACCTCTATAGTAATTTAATATACCTAAGTGTACAACTAACACACATACCGGGTTTTCAGGACTCAAATATTTATCGCTATGTAACAAATTTCCGGTTTTCTGCTCGTATAAAATTCAGTTTTCACTGTATTTTTTTTTAAACATTATCATATTACGTAAAAAATTATATAACATTAGCACAAAAAAAACTATTTACCTACTTTCAATATGTTAAGAGTAAACCAGTTTTTTGTCTCCTGAAAAGTTGGTCAAAAACACATAGCGATTCGTGCAGGCACAGCGACGATATGCGATATTAATGAAGTCAAATCATACAAAACAGCCACGTTCCCGTTGAATCTTTCTAGTTGAATCTTTTCTATTCATGCTATTTATGTTCTAGAAGTAACAACGACACACAAAACAAAAATCAACAAAAACGTAACATAAAATTAAAAGCAATTTTTTTTATTAAAACCCCCGACGGCTGAAAACGTAATTAATTCCTTTTTAGGTACATTTTACGATTATTTGTCATCATGATTCACAAATAGCTTAGAAATAAAAACCACCTAGCAACGTAAGAGATTGCCTGAGGGCTCGCGTAAATTGCGTATCGTATTCTGATACGAGAACACTCTGGATTGATTGAAGCAGTAAGACACGAAAACAACGGGGATCAACGTTTCATTACCTCTAGTAATACTCACTGGCATGTATCTCTAAATCTACGCAATCAATAGATACGGTAATTGACAACATTTCATTGTTATAACACCTGAAAATGTAAATAATGGTTCGAAAGCATTTTGCCTCCTGATCACTGCAATATGTTTATATAATTTTAATATCGCTTATTATAAAAAATAAAAATTAATTAAAAATATGTCCTAATTTTACCAAAACTACCACAGGATAGGTGAAACACCTTTGCCTTTTTTTTTTTTTTTTTTTTTATGTGAATAGGAAGGCAAACGAGCAAGTGGGAGTGGTTTTCACGAGAAAAAATAAGCGACCATAATTTTGTATATGACAACTTCAAAGTACAAGGGGGGCAACTCTGAAATGCTATTTTTGAAGTTCGTTGCATACCTTCTCTCTCACTCTCAAGTTAATGACTATATTAGTATGAGCGGAACAGCACGAAGCGAACCACGAAAATCGAATATCGGAGAATAAGGCCTGACATTGACAATTTGAAATTGACGTCAGATTTTTTTCTACACAGAAAAGACAAAAGGATAAGTGTCTATTCTGTGATAGTATCGGAGTTACGCCCTTTTGGAATAAGCAAAAATTAATAAATTAATTATAAATTAAATACAAACCCTAGCGAAAAAATTAAACTGTCAGCATGTTCATCTTTTCAAACAGAATACAGAGAACCATTAAAATTATAGGCTCAGAAATATGAAATGTTGTCAATTATAGTTAAAAGGTGTTTATTATTTACTGGAGTGAAAACTTCTTTAGCGGCGTTGAGCACTTTTTGGGATGTGTAAATAATGTTAAACTCGCGTCAGGCGTAAGGCGGAGGGAGAGTTTGAGTACCAGGATATCAGATCCTTAAGAGCTTATTTTGAAATACAAATGAAACGCGTTCGATTTTTGAAGTGTTTTTTTTTGTTGAGTCGTGTTAGCAGAGCGCTGGCGCGCGGTGTTCGTTTCGCTGCCGCCGAGGCGAGCGCTCCAAGAGGAAGGATTACGAACTAGTCTGAAACATGTCGAGCACCACTCGAGTTTTAATTACACGTGTGTTTTCCGTTTGTGTAATTTTGACTAACTTTATTGTACTCAGCTAGTAAAAAGAGTACGTCAGTAACCTACTCTTTTTCCAAAAACTTGCTCGAACAACAGATTCCTCAATAATAATGCAAGCAATTAAGATTAATTTGATTTTACGACAAACAAAATGACAATAATTGTGTAACCTTCAGTATAACAGTTTAAAAGAAGTCACCATGACAAAATACAGTCAATTATTGTCACAGCCGAGTGGGTTCCGATTGTCGGTGTGTGATTATACGATTACGACCTTGCGGAGCCGAATTCTGACGAGTCATTTTAACTTGCTGTAATCACTATTGAGACGTAAAGTGCAGGGTGGTAAGACCTTGTAAAAGGTTCGTCCATTGCTTCTCTCATCTTACTCGCTAAGTGTTATTAACATTACATAAAAAAAAAATACGAATAATAGATATTTAAACTAAAGGATACAATTATGGTGTTCGGTCATGACCATGGACGGCTCTGCAACTATATTTCATGTACCCTTGCGGTACTTTAAAGCTATAATTAAATAGTTTGCGCCGCTATAAATTACCGAGCAAGGAAGTGCTTTTAGGAATATTACTATGAGTTAAAGATACTTCTATTGTTAACTACGAAGTTTGTTTTTGATGAATAGTCTCATATCTCGATACAACTCTTACTTTAAAGCTGACTAGACTAGCTAGCAATGTGCACGCTGCAGATCGTTCTCAATATAGCAAGGGTTTTGACATAAATTTCCAGAAACTTCCACGAAAATTTTATGGTAAGTTCTTATAAGGTCCCATAAGAAAGAAAGAAAGAAGACATTTTATTCATTTTGCAAGACACACAAATATAAGAGCATACACACAATTTCATAGGAAAGGAAGAACAAAAAAACAAAGACCTGAAAATTAGATCATCAGCGTTGTGTGACTTGTGTGTGCCTTCGCTAAAGTGAAACGGTCGCTGGCTTAGCATTACGCTGGGGTGTTAGATACCCTACAGCACTGATTTTCAGCCAGAACCGTATGTGACTCAAGAAACGATACACAGATGAAATAAATTAATACACTACATAAACCATAAACTTTTACGTCAGTAAAGTAATAAATAGATAGAACCCCACTTATGTGTAACTGAAAAATACATAACGAAAGTTTACAATGGGATTTTTTAAAAACTTTAATCAGATAATCAGCCGAGACAAGTAATAATGATATCCTGTGGCACAGAATTAAGTAATACTACCGACGTAAGTATGCAAAATTTCATCTCAATTGGATGAAGATATCTGCTTCAAAATTGAGTCGCAAGATTCCATCATCCGGACAAACAAACTATATATACATGCGTTTCAAGTTAAATAAAAGCTTGTTATAAAAAATGACTGCGAATTGCTAAACCTTTGTTCAATTTCCTGGTAGCATCAAATTCAAATTGCCTTTCGATGCTTCGCACTTAAGCAAATGTGTTCCCATTAAATATTGACATACAACTCTGGGGGGCATAATCTACATATTAAGCATCAATAATTCACTGCTTTAGGAGCAACGAATTTTTCCTAAAATCCTGATATATATTCTGATATTAAAACGATGCATCATTTCAACGCGAATACGTTCGTTGCTTAGTTTAGGTATCCTCCAAAGAATCCAGATTAGCGTTGCCATTGATTATATTATTGATAATATCCACCGCTTATTTAAGGCAAATACCATCAATAGTATTGGTAGTAGGTGTACCGATAGTATTGTACAGAAAATTACGAAAACTATTGCCCGTTCGCACCTAGTGCCCCCCCTAGACAAAAATCCAGGATCCGGCCTTGTAACATTGGTCCTATTTTCATGAACATAAACCCCCTTATTCATAAAGGCTCTATGGGCTTCTACTAACTTCGCTTCGCTTAGAAATCGTTTGTCCTTATCTGTTACATTGACTTTTACCTTTCACAGATAAGGACAAACGATTGCTAAGTTAGCAGAAGCCTATAGAGCGTTTAATAAGGGGGATAAAAATATGGGCTATGGGATTAAAATAAACAACACACAAAGTCATACCTCTTATATTATCGTCTTACATTTTTATCACAGTTTTTCAAGCATAGTCTTTATCGAGTATACGACGCCAGACACCATGGCTATTAGCGAGAATAAAACCACTACACTGTTCTTAAACACGACACAGTAGAATGGTCCCAAGTCCTTGCCCCAGCGGAAGACGGTCTCGGTGATGGCGGGGAGCATGAGCCCCATCACTGAGAGTAACACGGCCCCGATTAGTTCCATGAAGAGTTCCAGCTTGGGAACTGCACTGGCGATTCCGACTGCAAGGAAAATGGAATACATTAGTTTTTTTTTTATTCTAAAAAATGCCCGTTGACAAAGACCAAATGGCCATTCTACTAACATGGCCAAAGAGACGAGAAAAAGACGTGATTTTGTGTATGTATATATATATCTTGTGCGGTATTTATTTTGTTTCATGCAAAAATAATAATTAAAATTACCATTGCCGTCTAAAGATAGTAAAGTAACATAAGATACTGTAATTAATTGATTTAAATATGCAAATAATCGATCCTAAAAATATCCGCATTCTGATTTTCTAGCACCGTTGTAGGGCTGACGTTATTTTCCTTTTGAGGCACGGACGTTCTAAAAATAAACAACACTTAAGTGGTTTCAGTCCACAAAAATGATGGCGATTGTTTCGCATGAAAATATAAATTTCCTGTTTACCTGGAAAATTCATTAATTTACATTGTATTACCAACGACCTTCGCCAAAACCTTATTGATGTTCAATTAAAATTTACGTAACAAAGCTCTGTAGGTTCGTTATTTAAAGTGTTTATCTAAAAAAAACTTACACCCTTTTGCAGTTCGTAAGGATAGCTAAATTAAGCTTGTGCTATTTTAGTTGTGTGAAACCTTTTAGTTTAGTTTTTGAAATAACTTTCACAAGACTCACGTTAACTGTGAAACTTTTTTTTTTATCCTACTAATATTATAAATGCGAAAGTTGGTGACTATGTGACGATGTGACGACGTGACGATGTTACGATGTGAGTGAGTGAGTGTGTATGTTTGTTCCTTCTTCACGCTAAAACGACTGGACTGATTTGGATAAAATTTGGAACGATGATAGCTGGTACCCTAGATTAAAACATAGGCTACTTTTTATCCCGGAAAATTGCATAGTTCCCGCGGGATAGCGATAAACATATCAAAGGCCGTAGCTGCCTAATGTAAGTCTAATTCTACGCAGACGAAGTCGCACGCAGAAGCTAGTATAATATAAGAGGGGGAAAACGAGTAGACGGGTCACCTGATGGAGAGTGATCTAACACCGAGCGTAAAGGCCATGTTATATAATTAGTGGTGGCAATAACAGCTGTTTTGCAATAATGAATAACAGTGTTGTGTTATTCTTAAATAGCTAAACTGTTGTCTGTAATCCTGTTATATTGCTGTTTTACAAAACGATAATAAACTTATTATTAAATAATTGTTATACTTATTTCGTCGCGATCGCAGCGTAATAAAAACATACGGGAACAAAAGCAAAACAACGCTCTGTTACCTTGTTTGTTATTTTACTGACTGACAACAAACAGCAACAGCTAATAATGATACCAAAAGTCAGTTATTTGAATTGCGATTGCGATGCGAGCTCGCGCGTATAATGCTATCTCTCGCACACACCTACTTGATTTGTTGCGAGTGCGCAAAGTGCGGCAACAGTGCGCGTATGAACAACGTTGACAACAGACAACGAATAATGATAACAGGATAGTTGACGATTCGATAATGTGTTGTTCGTTGCGTGCAAATAATGCATTACGTTATCTGCTGTTGTAATAACGACCACCACTATATATAATGTAAATGGGAATCAAAATGGTGATGGGTATAGACCGACCGCTTAAACGAGTCCACGCCCGGGCCCCTGTTCCGCGCGGACGAGGACTCATTTAACCGGTTGGTTAATAGCTAGCCGCATCGCATTTAACATGACTCCTGAGATTGACTCCTTTTGACCTTCCCCAATCCAAAACTAAGCATTTTTAAAAAAGGACCCTATTATTGCTCAATTAAAATTTATTATTATATTAGCCTAATTGAGTGTCCCACTGTTGGGCAAAGGCCTCCCCTTTTTTCCGCCACTCGTCCCGGTCGAGGCGTTGGCAGACCCAGAAAAAGATGGCGGGATGACTTGGACGCATATTAAGTAGAGTGACAGGAGCATGCCCTCAATTAAAATATTTAATAAAATTCCGATTGGTTTTAAAAACGAATTAAAAGATAGTTGTTGCTATAATAAAATTAAAAAAATGCTAATAGAGAAATGCTACTACTCCGTATCTGATTTCTTAGACGATAAATTGTAACATTTGGTTGTTATTGTACTACGTATTGTATTGCTATACCCCACCGGGGTCCATGTGAAACATCTTTAGAATTAGTTACCATCTTTGTAATACCATGGCTGTAATCTAACTAATAATAATAATCTAACTAATATTATAAATGCGAAAGTATGGATGGATGGATGGATGGATGGATGGATGGATGGATGGATGGATGTTTGTTTGTTTGTTACTCAATCACGCCAGAACGGCCCAACGGATCTGGATGAAATTCGGCACATAGATAGAGAAAAGTCTGGAATAGCACATAGGCTACTTTTTATCCCGGAAAATTGCGTAGTTCCCGCGGGATAGCGATAAACGAATTCTTTGCAGACGAAGTCGCTGGCAACAGCTAGTATAATAATTATTATAAATGCGAAAGTATGGATGGATGGATGGATGGATGTTTGTTTGTTACTCAATCACGCCAGAACGGCCCAACGGATCTGGATGGAATTCGGTACATAGATAGAGAAAAGTCTGGAATAGCACATAGGCTACTTTTTATCCCGGAAAATTGCATAGTTCCCGCGGGATAGCGATAAACGAATTCTTTGCAGACGAAGTCGCTGGCAACAGCTAGTTCTTAAATAAATAAAAGAGTAAATGAAAAAGATTTTCGCCCATTCTCTCGATAAGCTTTTATCTCATGGTATAGGATGATCTGTGCGGAAAGAGAAGCAGCTGGTACAGTCACCAGCTTAAATAAGTGATCACTTTTTTATTCAAGGGCCACCCCGCCGCACCTACACCTAAATTAATCCAAATTAATCATAAGACTTTTTCGGCCTAGTGTAACAATTGCCATGTGAAAGATATTCCAAAAGTTTGAAATCAAAATGATATTCGTCTTTATGAAAATTCGGCCAAATGAGAGGTTGGCATTCAAAAATTTGCCAATTGTCAGTTGTTAAAGTGAACATACGGTGAAATGTTGGTTGCCAAATGAAATTCGATCAAACAAAATTCGGCAAAAAGGCAGAACACCCAAAATAATACCTATTAAAATGGTCCCCGCCAGCCGGATACCAGCCACAGCCCACCCGTGGTTCCTCTCTGGCACCCGATGCTTTAGATGCCTCCACACCACATCAAACGGCACGTAGAAGATCAGCGCGAAGGTTAGCAGCATCACGCAGGCAACCAGGATCTTTGCGGACTGGGCCAGACTAAAATAAAAAGGAATAAAAAAATATAAAACCGAAAAAAAAGTTACTGCTAAGATCTGAGTCATCGATTAAACATATCAGTAAGTGGCGCACACGAAATGAATATGGTTATTTTTCACTTGTTACGGTTATTTATTTGGAGGCGGTTTCATTTTTTATAAAAAAATTTTTTTCATGCTTTTTAGTGAATCCTTTTGTTTGTAATACTTACTTAGACAGACATAAAAAAGTTAGATTTTTAGTATTTGTTGTTATAGCGGCAACATCTGTGAAAATTTCAACGGCCTAGCCATCAAGCTTCTTGAGATACAGCCAGACAGCCAGACTGGTGACAGACAGACAGACAGTGGAGTCTTAGTACGAATAATAGGGTCCCGTTTTTACTCTTTGGGTACGGAACCCTGATTACGATAAAAAACCTGTCCAATCTGACAAACCCAAACCCCAGCTGAATGTTCCCTAAATTGTTAAGTCTATCAAAGCGTCACCTAGTAAACGATAGCCGATACATTTCTATACGAATCGTCTGGCTACGATAGCCGGTGACGTCATCATAGCATCAAGCCTTAGGGCCTGTTTCCCCACTCCCTGTTAATTTCCAGTTATCTTAAGTGTCAGTTATGTATGATTCCATCTCTATTTATTACTACGAAACAGACAGAGACGTCATGTAGCGCACGGGAGCTCGAGATCACATTCACCGTTTCTACCTTCAACTTTTACCCGACAGAAATACCTCTAAGTAAGATCTCTGGGTGAAGCAGGGCTCTAAGAGTCCATTGCCTCTGGTCGCATGTTTATCGCCCTTGAATTTGGCTCGTGTGACATTCTTTATTTCACCACCCTCGAAGTGTTATTATTTACTTGCTTGCTTTGTAACTAACATTTCGTCCTGAGGAAGGTTCAACGTGAGACTGCCGCGTACTTCATCCCCGTATTGCAGGTACCCAGCAAACCCGACACACGCGTACAGCAGGGAGACTGTGGCCATGGCGATGTTGAGCACGCCAGGGCACCCCAGGAACTGAGCTGGCTTGATCATCTCGTTCTCTATTGGCATCACCACGCCAATGCCCTCCATTGCGAACAAACTGGTGCTGTAATTAAATTAAATGAGAATTTTATCAAGAGAATTTTGTCAAGAGAGACGACGGCACGTGGAGGATCCGTAAAAACAGAGATCCAGGAGATGGTGGCTGAACCCAACATCATCGGCGTAACAAAATCACTCAGACTTCGCTGGTTCGGCCACCTACTCCGAATGGGAGAGGATCGTGCTGCCAAGAGAACGTACGTGGGACGACCGACTGGTCGCCGCCCGGTTGGGCGACCCAGGTATCGCTAGGGGGCAGTGTCCAGGCGGATTTGCGACGTCTTCAAGTCGACGACTGGCAAGAAGCTGCGCACGATCGGGACAGATGGCGTGCACTCGTTTCGGAGGCCAAGACCATATTTGGGTCCCTGAGCCAAGTTAGTTAGTTAGTTGAGAATTTTATTGCCGTTGCTTTTGGTTTGATTGGAGTATTACGTATCAGAAGAAGCAGTACTTAAGGCGGTATAATAATAATAATTGTTCATTAAAATGAACCAATGTCTCTCATGCTTACTCATAGTCTGCATCAGGTGTCAACCGCAATCACAGAGTTCACGAAACCCACTTTCGTCAATTTCCTCAAACGTGCAAATTAATCATAGTAAAAACTGATTTGCCTACAAAATACCGCAACAAAAAACCGCAGACACGATTAAATATAAAATAAAATATAGTACGTCACAGGAATTTCATTTAAGTTACCTCTTTTCCTTGATATTTAGTGGTTTACGATTACTTGGTAACAAATTTTCCCCATTCTATATCTGCCTTTACGCACAGGCCTTTGCTATGTACCTAATCGCAGAGAGTTTCCGATAATGTTTGCCGACCTTATGCAATGGTTACGCTAACCTAACCATAGCATAAGCTCTCTTCTGATGACCAAACCAAACACATTTGGTTTGGTCAACATATTTGAGAGCGAGCGCAAGTGACATTGTCTCTCGGAACACTAAACCCGAATTCACATTATGCAACTGATTTCGTTCAAAGAAATAGCATTACACTGCGGCGTTTGATTAATCATTTTTGAAGCTTTAGGTTATCGGCTGAGCAATGTAATGCTAGTAGTTGCACGAAATTAGTTGCATAATGTGCAACACGCACGCATTACGCAGCAAGTGCGCAGTATGCGCACGATCGATCGGGACAGATGGCGTGCTCTCGTTTCGGAGGCCAAGACCCTGGGACCCTGGGTCCTTGAGCCAAATTAGTTAGTTAATGTTGATGATGTTGTTAAATTCGGCTTTAGCGTAGTTTAAGCAACATGACTTGCAACAGTTACTTTTAATTACCTTATAAAATTGGGTATCCCCGTAACAGAAGTAGCCAAGTTCCTCTCCGTCACGTTAGGAGGATCCCTCACGCAGTAATATATAGAGATGCCTATTGCTACGACCCACACGACGTTGGCGAAGGCCGAGAAGGGGACCAGGTACTTCAGTTTGTTGATCTGACACAATGGCACCAATACCACCAGAGTCAGCCCGCAGAAGGCTGTCACGGTCCATTTGGGACCACCATATTCTTCTGAGACCTGAAAAACATAGTTGAGGCTTGGTTTAGTTTAGAAATACATAGGCGTTGGAAATTGTATTTTGGGATCTTGACTATTTATTTTCTGTTCGTTTGTTTTATGATAAATTTAATTAGGCTCTCAGATTTTTGTGACATGTAATTGATTTGACTTTTGTTCAATATAACATGTTTACACTTACATACTTTTGACCGTACCAAAATTACCAAAAACCAAACCAAATGTACCAAAATGATCTGTTACCCCTTCTGCGCTCTTGTCTTGCAACAAGCGCGATAACACACACACACACACAGTTAGAAATGCCTAGGATTCGGAGAGGGGAGGTCACACCCCCGCGGCTTCTTTTAGTCCATCATTGCCTTAGACTCTAGTGCATCATACGACAAAGTTTTTGAAGTGAAAACTGTTTAGCGGCGTCGAGCACTTTTTGGGATGGGTAAAAAATGTTAAACTCGCGTCAGACGTAAGACGGAGGGAGAGTTTACACTCACCTGTTTGAATGACTCGGCTATCACAACAACGTATACGCAGCACGCGCCACAATGTATGAGTGCCAGTCCCCAATCCGCTAGTTCTCTGTAATTTATCGTAAATTGTAATGAATAGTTTTTGAAAAAAAAAGAAATACATACACTATACACAAGGGTAGGCAGAGACTACTTTGTTCCACTGGCTACGATCCTGACATACCTGTTTCGCTTCATCCACATTCATCAATCTCTTCATAACATGCTCGTCGCTTTCGGGTACTCTTGACCTGACCTTTTTCCAAAATTTGATCACTTCCCCTCCCAATCCCAATGCACCCATTCACACTCCCCATATAAATCTGTATAATTAATCTTTTTTCATCCATCCTCTCTACAAAAAAGAAATATTCCGGAATAAATAAGATATATTTAATCTTATTTTGCCATGGTCCCACTTACCTTATAAACGTTGCGTATTTCCTCACGCGTTTTGGACCGTTTTGGAACACTAAGTCACAGGTCTCCGCGTACCCTAGAGAGGGTTTCTTCAACTCCACGCATAAATGCTGTGAGGTCGTCACCTGAAAACCAAACATATTTCCATGAGAAAATTGTTTCGGTTGATGTTTTTATTTTTATCTACACGTAAATAATAGTACATTGTGTATTAAGGGAGGTTTTATATCTACCATAACATAACCCTATTCATGAATGTATTCTAGCAAATAAACTATTCTATTCTATTAAGTAAGGAATTATGATCGAGGCTCGACGCATGAATTCGAAGACAGAGCTTTTTGAGTCGAGGTTCGTAATTCTCGTACCACCCGTAAAATATACAATGTTTTTATTCACATTTCGCCCTAGGGTTTCATGACAAGAAAAAAGCCTGAGGGTTTTATATGGGGCTTTTCGGCCAAGTTAACCTGTATTGTTTTGATATTGTTTACGTTCAAGTGTGGAACCGCATATTACGACCAGCATAAATTAACAATCAGAGATCAAAGCCGCAATGTGGTATACTGAATACATTATAGAGAGCTTATACCCTACTATGTGTGTAGATTAAAGCAATGTATGTAACTGTACGTAATTAGGCATTAAAACACTCGTGTGATGCTATTATAAAACTTACTTTGTTCGTTTATAAAACCGCACTCGTATTTTAATGCCTTTCTTTATGATACAGTCACATAAACTACTATTAAAATGTGAAATGACGGGCATTTAGTCTTGCGACCCGCCCCGGCTTCGCACGGTATACTACGCATCTAATTATACATATAAACCTTCCTCTTGATTCACTCTATCTACTTATTAAAAAAAACCGCATCAAAATCCGTTGCGTAGTTTTAAAGATTTAAGCATACATAGGGACTTAGGGACAGAGAAAGCGCCTTTGTTTTATACTATGTAGTGATTAGCAAATTATGTTTGCAGCTTAAGTTTGGCCGTGGGCCACCCCGCCGCACCTAAACCTAAATTAATCCAAATTAATCATTCAACTTTGGTATTACCAGTGCTGGTAATGTAACTTGGTTATGTACGTAGAACTAAATATAACTAAAATAAAATAAAAATAAATAATAAATATCTTTATATTTGTACAATAAAGCATTACTTACTTACTTACTTACTTACTTACAAATCGAAAAAAACTAAAATAAATCGGTCCAGTCCAGCGGTTTAAGCATGAAAAGGTGACAGAGAAACAGACGGACAGAGCTACTTTCACATTTTTAATATTAGTAGCGATTGCGCAAGCTCATCAGCCAGCTTTGAGCTGAACCGATTTTGAAACTTCTTTTACCAATAGTCTTGTGAAACATTGATTATTAAACCAAGCTCAATACGATCAACATCGTTTGCTTAGCCTCCACCATC
Source organism: Pandemis heparana (assembly GCA_963854515.1). Classification (NCBI taxonomy): domain Eukaryota; kingdom Metazoa; phylum Arthropoda; class Insecta; order Lepidoptera; family Tortricidae; genus Pandemis; species Pandemis heparana. Next base: position 15,068,195 of record OY978012.1, on the reverse strand, counting down.
CATACCTTTACGGATCCAAAAATCCAAGAAGCCATATTATTTGTGAACATCATAGCCGTCATACGCTTTATTTAATTCTGCGTGAAAGAAGTCGCGTGCAATTCCCCATTGCACTTTACTAATAGTATAAAACAAACTCGCTTTCCACTGTCTGTCTGTCTGTCCCTATTTATGCTTAGATCTTTAAAACTATGCAACGCATTTTGTGGTGGTTTTTTTTAATAGATTGACTGATTCAAGAGGAAGGTAGTTTAAAAATCAAAGTGAACACACTGTTTCTCGACTATACTGTGATGTGATCTGCGGTTTGGAAGTGACGAATTAGAAAGTCTGTTTAACTCATACTATTAAACAAGACAATCAATCATGTTTCTACCACCTTAAAGCTTAAATTGGCTTGGTTTTCGCTCGAATGGTTGCGTGTATTGTTGGCATGCCCATTTTACGGACAATCGCGGTTATACAACAATAGTTTAGAGGTGTAGTTAAGTTTAATTTGACGTTTGAAATAACTGGGTCGATTGTTACGTAACTGATGGCGATTGAAGTTGGTCAGAGCCCTTAGTGACAGTTTTTTTTATCACAACTTAAGACCTTAAGATTGGTCCCGAACATTTCAGCAGATAGTTCGATTACTAACGAGCAATAATAACGGGTCACTTTTCATACAAATTTCTATGGAAAGCAACCCTTTATTATTGCTCGTCATTGTAATGACGGAACACCCCTACAAAGTTTTTTCATTAATATTTTTGATTCAGAATCTGGTCCCGTCTTTAAGCGGACTACTTTGGGGAAGTCAAGTTAATTAATGAAAAGCATTTATCTTGTTACACCATTATAAAATTTATAAACCCACAATTTAATGAAACGACAACGAGTGGTGACATTCTTAAAACAATACACACTTAAAAAAATGAAAGCAAATACAAAGCTTACGGCACCGCTATGAAATGATACAACTTTGGCCTTTCTAATTACAATTTGTTTTTATATTTCCTTGTTTCGGGTTATGGGAACGTTCTTTTGTTTTTGCGTCCCATTAGGTACTGTAGCTTATTCAATTGTTTTTAACTATAGAGATTTTAACTTTGGTATAGTTATCACCTGGGTTTTGTGCAAATTGACAACATTTCATTTTTATAACACCTGTAAATGTATATATGGTTCGAAAGCATTTTGCCTCTTGATCACTGCAATATGATTATATATTTTTAATATTGCTTATTATAGAAAATAAAAATTAATTAAAAACATGTCTTAATTTTACCAATTCTACCACAGGATAGGTGAAATGCCTTTGCCTTTTTCACGAGAAAAAATAAGCGACCATGATTTTGTATTTGACAACTTCAAAGTACAAGGGGGGCAACTCTGAAATTCTATTTTTGAAGTTCGTTGCATACCTTCTCTCTCACTCTCAAGTTAATGACTATAATATAGTCATTCTCCGATATTCGATTTTCGAGGTTCGCTTCGTGCTGTTCCGCTCATACTAATATTATCAGAATAAGGCCTGACATTGACAATTTGAAATTGACGTCGGTTTTTTTTCTATACAGAAAAGACAAAAGGATAAGTGTCTATTCTGTGATAGTATCGGAGTTACGCCCTTTTAGGATAAGCAAAAATTAATAAATTAATTATAAATTAAATACAAACCCTAGCGAAAAAATTAAACTGTCAGCATGTTCATCTTTTCAAACAGAATACAGAGAACCATTAAAATTATAGGCTCAGAAATATGAAATGTTGTCAATTGGTTTCAACGCAACTATAATTTGTTGGAAGTGTTCGGAAAAGCTTGGGGCCTTACCATGACGTATTAATGCGATTCAATTCCGATTCAGTTTAGGTTCGCTCGCTGTCAGATTCATACTAAAAAATACAGCTAAAACTTGAACTGACGTCATGGTAAGGCCCCTGGAATACAAATTTTAATTCTGCGCGGAAGTCGCGGGCACCTAGTTTTTTATATTATTTGGTAGATGAGCTACCCACCTAACTGCCTTTTAAGTAGGTACGTCGTACTATTAAGAAAAACCTTATAGGGCCTTGCATACTGGTCTGGGAGCAAAGGTGGTAGGGCCTTGTGTAAGGTCCGTCCGGATCGCTACCACCATCTTACTCGCTAATCCTGCCGCTAAGCAGCAGTGCTTGCACTGCTGTGTTCCGGTGTGGAGAGTAAGACAGCCGGGGAAATTACGGGCACAAGAGGCATTTCATCTAAGTCCTCTAGGTTGGCAACGCATCTGCAATCCCTCCGGGGTTGCGGGTGTCTATGGGCAGTGGTGATCGCTTACCATCAGGTGACCCATTTGCTCGTATGCCTTCCTATTCATATAAAAAAAAGAAAAAAAAGGTAAAACATAGAATGTACCAGTTGCTTCACTTCCCTCGCAGATAAAAGCATATTCCCTGGGCGAAAATCTTAAGAATCATGTCATAGGCGGTACGGCTAACAACCCACCACTCTTATGATTCCCCTTCCCCATCATGCTAAACGTGGCGTTTAACCCCCTTATTCATAAATGCTTTGTAGGCCTCTGCTAACTTAGTAATCGGTTGTCCTTTACGTCACTCTGACATTTACCTTTCACAGATAAGGACAAAGGATTGCCAAGTTAGTAGAAGCCTATAGAGCGTTTATGAATAAGGGGGTTAGTCTTGTTTCTGCTGTTATTCGTATATAACCAAGTTACGTTACTAGGACATTCTACAAATACAAATACAAATATATTTATTGCTTGGTCATGAGTAATACAGGTCTTAATAAGTTTGATTACAATTCGTCATGTCCTGCCTCTGTGAGGCGTACAATATTTAGGCTTAATTCTATATAGGTATTAAAATGTCATCCAGTAATCATTACAATGTCAAACTGTATGAATGAATGATATCATATTAAAGGAAAATAAAATGAAATAATTAATGATTAAAATATTACTCTGTCAATTAAAATACACACGATTTACACATTACAGATTATTAGTTAATTAAATTGATTAGAATGTGAAATAAAATTGAATGAGATTTGGTCACATATAGGTAATACACTTATTTGTATAGGAAATCGTTTATACTATATACACCTTCGTTGACAATCCATTTAAAAAGATTTTTCTTAAATTGGACCGGTGGTAGTTTTTTTAGGTCGACAGATAGTTTATTATATATTTTTTCATCTCTCATACTCTGAAAGTAGGTCATTGATTATCTGGATATAGGGTTGAAAGTGACTCATCGCGACCCTTGGGTTGAAAGTAAAATTTTTTTCTAGCTTATCCAAATGAGGTACATAGCAATGGAAATACGTATACAGCCATGTAATCTATGTTTAAAATAATAATCTATACTAATAGTTCCTTTTTAATTGTAAAAGGCAAAATAAACTTAAAATAACATTCCCGCTATATATAAGCTTATGCAAGCGTATACAACGAGAATTAGTAGAAATTATTACGTTCGGTAATTTTTTTAGCTTGAAATATTTAAGTCGACAATTAATTGATAGCGACCTCCGTGTCTGCAAGTTTAAAAAAAAACTAGCCGGCCGCCATTGGTGCGGAGAAGAAATGCGCAATGCGCGCAAATCGCGCAATAGAAAATAGAGCGGGAAGAGAATGACAAACGTAACAAATATTAAATGCGACCATGCGACGTTAGTGAAATTTTAATTTCCTCATATTCGAAATGAAAAGTAGAGTGTTCAACTCGGATGAAATTACCCATTTCACCCTCGAACTATTGGCACCCTCACTTCGTTCGGGTGCCAGAAATATCTCAGGTGAAATGGGTATATTTCAACCCTAGTTTATCAATCTACTATTGCACTCATACCAATGACACTCTTTGAGAAAAACGCTGATAAGCTGAAGCTGATTTCTAAGGTAAAATAATAACTATGTCTAAAGTAAAACAAACATGCTCGCGGCTTAGGCTTGGCTTTGGGCCACCCCGCCGCACCTAAACCTAAATTAATCCAAATTAATTATCCAACATTGGTTTTACCAGTGCTGGTAACGTAACTTAGTTATGTTCGAAGAACAAGCTGTACGTTGTAGGTATTATTATTACTTACCAGTATGTGTATCGTGTGGGCGCATATGAATCCGATGATGGCTGTACCAATGGTCCCGACCAGCAAGCCGGCACTTTTGAACGCTAGAGGCATCGCCAGCACCCCCGAGCCCAGGGATGCCTTCAGAAGGTGAGCTAGCGCCCCGACGCTCCTAAAAACACAAAGAGAATCATCATACAAGATGTTGAAATTATAAATTGGTGAATGTTGCAGATGGCTAGGCAAATTCAGGGGAATGATTTCTTCCATGCTGCAGGCATTACGTAACTCGCTCGCGATCACCATCGTCTTCATTTTGACAGTTCATGTATGGGCTGACAATCGGCATCGGGAATCAGCTAGCTGTCACATTCATACAAGAACTGTCAAAATGAACACGATGGCGATTACGAGCGAGTTACGTAATAAGCCTGCTGCTGATCTGGGGGGCAAAGAAAATACATAGAGTAACAGCTGCTTCTCGTCTCGCGAGATCGTGTAAGTCCAGGGAATTGGTAAAATTTTTAGGAATCATGTTATAGACGATGCGGCTAGCAACCCATCGCTGTTTTGATTCCCCTTTTTCTACAGTCACGATAAACGTGGCTTTAAGGTCTTGTTACTTTACCCTGGGATAAATACTTGATTAAATGTTTGTTATTAATGTAATGAGAATGGTGGCAAACGATTGGTTTTTATGTTGCCACGTGAACACTGCCACATGGGAGACGTAACATCAATAATTGAGCATTGCCGACCTAGAGGGCTAAGATGCAATAGGTCCCTCATTTGCCAGTAATTTCATTGACTACCATTCTCTTCACGTCGGAACACAGCGCGCACATTGAGTGCTGCTTTGCTGTAGGATTATCGCGCAAGATGGCAGTAGGACGTTGCCAACCGCATAAGAAAAGACTGGTAATTACAGCAGTTTTATTTATTTTTATTTTACTTTATATACCTTCAAGGAACAAAGTCATTATAGTTATTGCAGTTGTTATTATAAATTGACTTTTTTAATATTAAAAGCTAATTTACTATCATTATTGATCATAATATTTCCTTTTCCTGCTTGATCTTGGATCTGTAAATATAATGCAATCGCAAACTTTTTTCCATCATTTTCTACTGTATTGCCTTCTATCCTTGGGTACCCACATACAACACATACATTCATTCGAAATATTATAAACGGGATGTGAACCGCGATTACCTTTATTGAGCACCCGATACTTCGACGCAGTTGCAACACACCACAACCACCACAACACACCACAACAGTTGAGTTGTATTTCGAATGAACTTAACCGTGAATCATTAAAAACTCTTATTAACACATACATTCTTAATCACGTCTTTATCCCTTTCGGGGTAGACAGCGCCTAAGTCATCAAAACCTATAAGCCATGCTTAGCGTGAGTGTGGGCCTATAAGAAAGGGAAAACAAAATAGTGATGGACTAGCCGCATCGCCTATAACATGATTCCTAAGTATTTCGCCCATTCCCTAGATGGCTTTTCATCTGCGCAGAAAGAGAAGCAACTGGTATGTTCTGTTCTTTCTTTGCTCCTAGACTAGTATGAAAAATATCTTTATCAGTAATAAGAGATACCAGTAGACTTACAGCCTTATTCATAAAAAGTTAGAGGCTCGCTATAAGCTCGCTATAGGACCGATGCAAAAAAACATGATTCATAAACGTCAATTAGCGCTAATCAGTCCTTCAAGGGTCTGTTAAGTCTTCCGAAAGTTAGCGGACCGTAGACCCTACTTTATCTCTCTGCTAACTCACAAAATGGCCGCCACACATATGAACAGCTGATTTTGGCAAGAGCAAAACCATACGCAAGACAGTTTTTTTTGTTTTAAGTTTGTATCCCCTTCGAGAAAGGTAAAGGAAACTAGATCCATACTGCCTCGTCTGTCGTGTTAATTCGCTGGTTTCCCGCTAATTCGCTGCCACTGCTGTCAATTTTTTTTTTAATTCACTAAAAAGCCATTTATGGTCTATGATTTGTCAAGGTGACAACATAACGCGTCTAATCCATTCATCAACAGCTCATTAGTTAACAGACTGCTAGCAAGCGTTTATGAATCATACTTTTTAACAACTGTTAAATAAGCTTAATCAGTCTGTTAACTAATGAATAATGAACTGATCAAACCTCAATTAAGGTTTTTTTATGAATAAGGCTGTTATTGTCTAACTCGCTCTCAATCGCCATCGTGTTCATTTTGACAGTTCTTGTATGAATGTGACAGCTAGCTGATTCCGATGCCAATTGTCAGCCCATACATGAACTGTCAAAATGAACACGATGGCGATTGCGAGCGAGTTAGACAATAAGCCTACATATACCATCAGTCGTTCTGTTTTTACGCTCAATTCGTTCCATAAATAACATCTAGCGTGTTTCACACCGGTTCAATGTATTCGGAAAATCCCTGTTTAATGATTTTAACGTGTTTTCCCTCATTATAAAAGGCGTAATTTAAATACGTAAGAGTGCAGTAAAATTCGTGTTACAGCGCTGGTAAACCGCAATTACGTTTATGTGAGGATAGAGCTTTACAAGGTGATTTTACATTTAAATCTACGGAAGGCATGGAAACCATAGTATAGTTGCAGGAACAAGGAAATTTAAGGATTATGTTCTAATACTTACGATGTGTTTGATGCGATAGGCCTGTGGTCTGATGGCACGTACGGTTCTAAGTCTTCTCGCGATCCATTGTAGGCCAGTTCTATTCTGAAACAGAATAAAGCAATTAGTATTTCTATAAAGCCGAGAGACTGAATTAAAACACGACCTATGCTCAAATGTCCAAAAACGTTACAGTTTTTTATGAATACAACCCACATATTTGTCAACAGTTTGGATTTGGTAGTTTGTTGATTGTTCGTGGTCGTGGTTACTTAGTGTATTTTTTATAGTATATTTATAATTGAGTTACAGAAAAAACAGATCAATAAAAGGCAAATAACCAGGAATATATTTATGTAGAAAAAAAAGCACAAAAGCAGGGCAAAAATCAGACATTTTTTGGCAGAAAGAATAAAGAAGCACAAAATAGTTTACCCGCACAACGGTAGTATATTCAAACTGGTACTAGGGACTCTGGGATTTTCAAGTATTTCCAACATTTCTCCGCTTCTAAAATGTCTAAAATTTCAGACGAAGCTATGGCCCGTGTGTTTTCCACTAAGTAATGGCCAAAAATGGTGCTATTATTTAATTGAACAGGCAATAATGACGGTAGTATGACGGTATTGTCCCAATAGTACCGTTCATACCGTCAGAATGACGCGACGAGCCTAAAGTCGATATGTGACAGACACTTTAATAAATTGATACCGATTTAACCCCAATTTATACAATCAGTAAAATGTGATGAAACGAGTAGTTTTCGTTGCATCATCTAATTTCTCATTCTATTGACACGGTGTATACATGAAATTAATAAACTATTACATCCTTTTTACCCACGACGGAACGGAGAAGGTATATGTGTTTAGGGTGATTGGTTGTGTGTTTCTATTATTCCATTGCTAATGTTAGTTGAATGGAAAAAATCGTTTTCAATTATCTGGGAAAATATATTTAGTGTCATCAATTTTTCCTGCATATTAATTGAATGGAAAAATCGTTTTTCATTAATACCTATTTTGGGAAAAATCTATTTTTCGTCATAAATTGTTCCTTAAGATACTGCTTAGTTTTGTTTCATTTTTCTTAATAAAACTAATGTAATAAGACTAATTATGAGGAAGTCATACAAACAAATCACGTCCTTGTCCTTTACGGGGTAGACAGAGCCTAAGGTAACAAGACCTGCAGGCCACGTTTAGCGTGACTGTGGGCGTATAGGTGGGAAATGGAATCAAAATAGTGATGGGTTGCTAGCCGCAAAGCCCATAACATGATTCCTATTCATACAATGTTAATTATTATTAAATTAAATTGAGAGGATAGAAGAAAGAAGATTAACTAAACAGATTTATATGGGGAGTGTGAATGGGTGCGTTGGGAGGGGAAGGCCTAGGCGGACGTTCCGTGATCAAATTGGCGACGTTTTGGAAAAAGTACGTAAGTTTTGGTCAAGAGTACCCGAAACCGACGAGCATGTATGAAGAGATTGATGAAAATGGATGAAGCGAAAGAGGTATGTCAGGATTGTAGCAAGTGGAACAAAGTAGTCTCTGCCTACCCCTGTGTAAATAAGAAGAAAAGATCCATTGCCTATATTGGTTTTAATGTCAATGAAGCAAAAAACGTTGCCATGGACAAGATGCTAAAAAAACATTACATCAATACTTTCCTTATCATTTATTCTTCACGCAAGGAGATGAGTCATTATTTATTGGATATTAATCTGGGGTAAGGCTGCTATTCTTAAGGCTGCCTGTGTTAAGGCAAACCAATGTAAAAGTCAAGATCAAGCTCATTTAAAGCTGTCAACAAAACCTGTTCTAATTAATCCTTCTTTCTCACAAGGTTAAAAATGAATCGAGGGACCGTTTCTCCATAGATAGATGCGTAACAAAGAAACGTATTCTCCTGTTCCGTTCCTGGATAATCACACATATAAATAAACTAGCTGTTGCCTGCGACTTCGTCTGCAAAGAATTCGTTTATCGCTATCCCGCGGGAATCTATGTGCAGAATTTTATCCAGATTCGTTGGGCCGTTCTGGCGTGATTGAGTAACAAACAAACATCCATCCACCCACCCATCCATCCATCCATACTTTCGCATTTATAATATTAGTTAGATGCAAAGAATTCGTTTATCGCTATCCCGCGGGAATTTTCCAGGATAAAAAGTAACCTATGAGCTATTTCAGACTTTTCACTATCTATGTGCAGACTTTCATCCAGATTCGTTGGGCCGTTCTGGCGTGATTGAGTAACAAATAAACATCCATCCACCCACCCATCCATCCATACTTTCGCATTTATAATATTAGTTAGATTAGATAAATATCTTGGGAGAAATTACACCAATTGACCCAGTCCCAAACTAAGCAAAGCTTGTACTATGGGTACCAGGCAACGGATAAACATACTTATATAATCCACATAAATACATACTTAAATACATACAGCATCCATGACTCGGGCACAAGCATTCGTATTCATCATACAAATGTTTGTCCCTACCGGGATTCGAACCCGGGACCTCTAGCTTCATAGTCAGGGTTACTAACCACTAGGCTATCCGGCCGTTATCTGAGCGGTATTTTTTGAGTTGTGAGTAGGGTTGCCAGGTGAGTCGCGAAAAAATACCGGACAACCCCAAAAAAAGAGGGGGGGGGGGTATGCTAGGTCGCAAAAAATACGTTTTTGGGTCTCCTGGACAATTTTCATTTTTTGAGTTGCTTGGATTTAGTTTTGGGCAGCCAAGCGAGCGAGGAGCGCGGGCGAGTTTTGCGTTTGAGGGATTTCATATGCCTACTTTTGTAGGCGCTTATGACCAGTAGTACCGACTTTCTTCAAAATACCGGACATTGTTCTGTCCGGCACATCTGGCAACCCTAGTTGTGAGTAGGGGTGCGAGTCGGGTTACCTCCGCGTGTGATTAAGAGCTGCGGTTCGTTTTTGGATCCGTCCGGGAGGAAGAGCAGGACTTGGTCCGGTGCACCCTGGGCATACGTGTAGCATGATTGTGGGCGTATAGGAGGGGGGAATCATTAGTGATGGGTTGCTAACCGCATCGCCTATAAAACATTTTCACCCGTTCCCTCGTTGGGCTTTTACCTGCGCGGGAAGAGAAGCAACAACTGGTACATTGTATGTTCTTTTTTGCTCCCCAGACCAGGGGCCTTACTATGACGTCTTAATGCGATTCAGTTTAGGTTCGCTCGCTGTCAGATTTATACTAAAAGTGACAGCTAAAACTTGAACTGAGTCGGAATTAAGACGTCATGGTAAGGCCCCAGCACGAAAGCATTTTTGCTTTAGAATTTAGTTTGCAGTAAAAATTACGGGACTCTAAGCTCAAAAATTACTATCGTCTGTCCTCATCTTTAGGGCCCTAGCACATCCGGCATGATGCTGTGGTTTTTACGGTGCAGCTTGAAAATGAAAAAACCTACAATAGTCCTCAATTAATTCATGTCGTGCTTAAATGACGACTCTGAAGCGAAGCTACTTGTGGTTTTTATGGTTCGTTGTTCCGGATCATTGTACCGAGAAAAAATGTACCTACCGCAGAAAATATGCGAAATTCTGTAGTCGTAGGTACGTGGGAGAAAAACCCAGTGACATCATATTTAATATTAAAAGGTAAAATTTTACGTTATGTTCATTATGTATCGGTATGTCTTGTGATCATGCTAAACATGGCCTTTAGGTCTTGTTACCTTAGTCTCTGTCTACCCCGTAAGATGTAATTATCACGAAAGTGGAAAGGGGAATCAAAATAGTGATGGGTATGCAAGCCTGCGTCGCCTAAAACATGATTCCTAAGTTTTTCGCCCATTTCCTCGATGGACTTTTACCATCTGCGCGGGAAGAGAAGCAGCTGGTACATTCTATGTTTTTTCTTTGCTCCCAGACCAGCGTGAAAAACTAACCCATGCATAGATAAATGAGCATACGACTATAATTATCATTTCAAAATTGGTTGAGCACATTTCAGTAAACCGAGAAGTCTTTATCGATGATTGCAATCAAAATTTAATTAACGCAGCCTTTACTTGCACCAGTGGTTTTAATGTTCATTAAATTTCTATTGAACAAAGCTAAATGATTACACTGCATTAAATTGCTGACAGAAATTATTCATTAAAATCCCGTTAGTAAAACTGTTTTACTAATTATATGGAACCCCCAATTCATTAACAATAATATTTTGAGTTCTTTCATAGGAAATGCCTAGAATGTTTGCTATTTCTGTGACTTTTAATCGACGATACCTACCTCATAATCAAATCGCATAGGTACCTACTTCTGCCACATTACGTAGGTTGGTCGCTGCGAATGCTAAGTCAATCTATTTATTTAAAACATAAAAGATTTTTAATTTTGATATGGTCATTATACTCGTATGTTGTTAGGTTCGCTAATTACGTATAACTTAAGACAGGAGGTCTCTTTAGTAGGGACTGAATAAATTAACCGAATTGGTATTACATGGATCTCATTACTTTTTACGGTAGAAGAACTGAGTTGCGAGACTTGTTTTTTTTTAAGTTATGTTTTTGATGGGATTAGTTCTTTTTACATTAGGCTCTGTTTACTCTCTAAGGTATAAAGTATGTATGTACGTATCAGTGGCGTGGCGTCAAATATATCACAAGGCAAGCCGAAGGGAACTTAACTTAACTAGCCTTTTCCTCTAATTCTGCACAATAAATTGCCCAACTGCCTTAAAATAGGCAAGCCAGTGGGAATCGAGTTCTATGGACGCCACGCCACTGGTACGTATGTACGTACGTACGTACATACATACGGACTACGTAAGAACTACGTAGTTCTTTAAGTAGCTCATCTGCACACTTTAATTGTACAAGTCATTATGACGCAACTCTTTAACCCATTACGCAGATTACTTAACCAAGACTAATTGCATCGTATTGATATTTTATACAGTTACCTATTGGATTTCCGTAAAGTTTATTTCCTTTTGCCCATTGTACTTAGGTACTTAATGAATGAACTGTTTATTATTTTATTTGCTAATTGTGGTTAGTGATAGGTAATTAATTTTATTATTGACGTATCGTCTAATGTATACTTCGATTTTTTTAGAATTGGAAACCACAATAACATTATATTGCGTCTGGTCAACTATTTCTTACCTAGCAATTACCATTACCGTTCAAAAATAATCATCCTTGCATTAGATACTATAATTAATTAAGTATGCTTTAAACTAATTAACAACGACGCAAATAAACGATCCTCAAAAAAAAAACAAAAGTTTATTTTATTTTACATGTCTTTTTTGAAGCTACCAGCGCATTCGGGAAGACCGCCAATGCCAAGAAGAATATCCGCCAAAATATCCTTCATCATATCAGCTGAAAGACGTCCACTGCTGGACATAGGCCTCCCCCGCGGCTCTCCACTCGGACCGGTCCTGTGCCTTCCGCAGCAACCGCGATCCCGCGATCTTAATCAGGTCGTCGCTCCATCTTGTTGGAGGCCTACCGACAGCTCGTCTCCCGGTTCGCGGACGCATTCGAGAACCTTCTGACCCCATCGGCCATCGGTCCTGCGAGCAATGTGCCCCGCCTACTGCCTCTTCAGTTGCAATTCTTCGGGCTATGTCGGTAACCTTAGTTCTACTTCGGATAAAATCATTTCTGATTCTATCTCGCAGAGAAACCCCGAGCCCTCACCATAGCCCTCGGAGTGACCTCTAGCACCTTGTATATTATTAATTTCACTTACTTGGAGCTGTAATTATCCATAACAGCGTGTAGAGGCGGCGCCGAAGGTCGGTTCATCTCTGTCTTCTCCATTGCTTGTACTGTGCAGAGTTGCAAAGAAGTCAATTGTTTTCGTGCCCCTTGCGGTTACATTTCCAGTTAGAAAAGTCTGGATTTTATCTGAAACAAATAATTTAAAATGTAATTTGTATAGTGGCTTGCCTTTTCCCTGCCCTTCCGACAGTTATACAATACAATACAATACAATACAATACAATACAAATACTCTTTATTGAACACCACAAATCAGTACAAAACAATACAGAAACAAAGAACAAAGTATACAATAGACGGTCTTATCGCTTAATAGCGATCTCTACCAGACAACCTAATAATAAAATGAAATGAAATAAAATGAAATGAAATTCTTTGTTTAATTGTTTGTTAATTCGTTGTGAAATTGTTTGTTTTTGTTATTGCTGGATTTTAATCTTTTTGTACAAAAACTAGACACATTTCATAGGTATCTAAACTATTCTCGCAAATCATTCTATCTATAGCTATAAGTCGGCATGAAAATCCGTTCCGTAGTTTTTGAGTTTATCGCAAACAGTCGGACAGACGCGGCAGAAGACTTTGCTTTAAACATAAATACACCATCTAGTCTTTATCCCTTTGGAGTAGACAGAGCCTAGGGTTAGGGTTAGCATGATTGTGGACGTAAAGGCGGAAAGAGGAATCAAAAAGGGTTGCTAGCCGCATCGCCTATGACATAATAATTGCTATGATATTCGGCCGTTCCTTCGATGGGCTTTTAGCATCTGCGCGGGGAGAAAAACAGCTGGTATATTGTATGTTTTTTCTTTGTTCCCAGACCTGCATGGAAGAACTATTTTGTTTTATACCAGTAGTGATTACATTAGCCATTCAGACAGGTAAGCGGCATTCCAATCTAATACACTAGCAGACATAATCGTTTAAACAAAGGTTATCAGTAAACTCAGTTAACTAATCGATTGTAAATTATGCAGCTATTTCTAGGTATCCCTTTTATGAATTTTAAACACAAATAAACTCCTTTTATAATCGGATCGTTATTTCATTTAATCTGTTACCGAGGTGTTAATTTTATTACAGCCTTTTTTAGTACTGGGGCATTACCATGTCTTACTGCAATTCAATTCAATCAGTTCGGGTTTTAGCTCTCGTTTTTAGTACGGATCTGACAGCGAGCGAACCTAAAGTGAATCGGAATTGTATCGCATTAATACGTCATGGTAACCCCCCCCCCCCCCTGTGTGGTCATTTAACTTTGAATTAGTATAGAGCAGTAGTTCCCAAAGTGGTCCAGGTGGACCCCCAGGGGTCCACGGAAGACTCGACGGGGGTCTACGTTGGCCGTGACCAAAAATGGCGGTCTACAATCGCAAGCGGGGGTGCATGAAAATTAATTTGGTCAAAATAGTGAAGAACTAAAAATTTGTGAGAATTGATTGGTTCTTGTGCTGTGAGTCATTGTAGATTTCAAGAAAGTAAAGTAGGATGGAGTCACTCGCAGCGCAAAAATTAAATTTAATCGAAATTTTGTTTAGTCGACTTTATTTTCAAATAATTAGAACCCTATCAAGCAATCGATTCTAACCTATTTTTTCGAAAACTGTTAATTATTTATCGTTGAAACTCAGCAACAACGCAAGTTTCCATAGATAGAGCTAATCTTAATTTTTTTTTCGAGATTTAGTTTACAAATTAGTGGTAATGTAGCTGCAGGGGGTCCACCGAATCCAGCAAAATTTTGAAAGTGGTCTATGGAACAAAAAAGTTTGGGAACCTCTGGTATAGAGAAACCATTTTTTCTTATTCAGTAATCGATGGCACGATGACGTTAAGTCCTTTTAAGGATTTCATTGTAAAGGCACTTGTCCCACCGCCGTCAGGTAGCGAGAAGCGAGCGTTTTTTAGTATGGGAATTTTTTCGCTTTTGTCGCCGGGCGACAAAAGTTCCATACTAAAAAACACTCGCTTCTCGCTACTCGCCGGCGGTGGAACAAGTGCCTAAGGAACCGAAATTATTCTCACCCTAAGCCTAAACGAAATTATGCTAAATGTGGCCTTTAGGTCTTGTTACCTTAGGCTCTGTCTAAGTACGTGTCCACGTAAGGGATAAAGACTTGATTTATGTATGTATGTATGTAAACCTATTCTACGTCCTGTTTGTCTTAATGTCGGGGAAATTAGCAAAAGAGGCATTTCATCTTAGCCCTCTAGGTTGGCAACGCATCTGCGATCCCTCCGGGGTTGCGGGTGTCTATGGGCAGTGGTGTTCATTTACTATCAGGTGACCCACTTGCTCGTTTCCCTTCCTATTCATATATAAAAAAAAACTGAAGAAATGTAGGGTGAAATTTCTAAACGACACTGAAAATTAGAACACATAGAAAAATCCGAAAAGTAAAGCTATGGCCGGGAATCGAACCCGGGTCCTCGTCATTCCGTGACGCGTGCTATACCCCTACACCACCCATAGCAGGTGAGTAAGCCTCCGAATTTTTCTATCTGTTTCCAACTGTCACGTGACCTTGTTACTATGCGAATATTTGTCGCTAAGCGTCATCTGTTTGAATGATGTGTCTGTACGACACAATTACAAACTCCCGTGGAACATGTTCTGCTCACCAGGGACGAGAGATGGCGCTGTTTTTCAAATGATAGGAAATATCAAATTAATCAAGAAATTTACTTCTTGATTTTTAATGTTTACTTTTTACGTTTTACCGTTAGAAATTTAATTTCTAAACGACACTGAAAATTAGAACACATAGAAAAATCCGAAAAGTAAAGCTATGGCCGGGAATCGAACCCGGGTCCTCGTCATTCCGTGACGCGCGAAAAATGCGAAATGTGGCGTGCGTGAAATGTAGGGTGGCTATACAAATAATCTACCAAAATAATAAAACTTTATTAACTCAGCGTAGAATTATTATATCCATATAAACCTTCCTCTTGAATCACTCTATCTATTAAAAAAACCACATCAAAATCCGTTGCGTAGTTTTAAAGATTTAAGCATACATAGGGAGAGATGGACAGCGGAAAGCGACGATTAAACAATTAATTACTTAACACACGCAAAAATAGATTAAGGGCCTGTTTCACCACTTGACTCCTTAACTGTCAGTTATCTATGATTCCGTCTCTATTTATTACTATGAAACCGACAGAGACGTCTTCATAGATAACTAACAGTTAAGCAGTGGTTAGACAGGCCCTTAATATTGCCGAGACGGCAGGATAAATTGGTCCATGTAAATTAATTCAAAGTTACCGTGTATAATATTTGGATGAATTGAATTATGGAGTTCCGTTTACCGACCTCAATGCACTCAAAATCATTGCATGATGGAGTGCATTTTTTGTGCAAAACCCTTGTCAATACAATGACTGCATTTTTTTGCTGGTTACCGTCGACGATTAAGTTGAAGGATTGCCAAATTACTTAAAGCCTTGTAAAGTATAAATTATTGCACTCTTATTAAAAAGATTGATTGATTGATTTTCGAAGTTCGTATCACACCGTTCCTCTCACTCTCAAATTAATAACTATTAGTGAGAGCGGAACGGCACGAAACGAACTTCGAAAATCGGATTTCGGAGTATAAGGCCAGGGATGAGTGGCGGAAAGAAGGTGAGGCCTTTGCTCATCAATGGGACACTTTAACAGGCTAAAAAAGTCATTTTGAGATAATACATAATCATAACAACAACAACAACACAAGAATACAATCACAATAGTGTACAATTTTCTGCAGGGCCGATAACGCACTGGCATCGCGTAAAGCGCTGCGGGTGTCTATGGACAGTGGTGATCATTTAACATCAGGTGACCCACTAGTTGGTTTATCTGGCCTCTCTAACATAAGAAAAAAAAATTACAACGTCTTTGACCTTGCATTTTAGGTTTTTATTATGGTCGTCTAAAAAAACAAAAAAGGGTTTTTAATGCATAAAACCGGTCTTAGCCGGACTTCAATTCCAATCGGTATGTGCAAGCACAAAATGCATCGCATTTATCTCAGGAATGCAAAGTTAAATGCAATTCGCTTTGTAATACTCGACTGTTAAGCTGCGCTTGAGAGCGAATACATGCAAATTCAACCAATCACACCACACTATACAAGTGGAGTTAATTTCAACATTTTTCAGCTAAATATACATACCTACTGCACCGCACTGGGCCCGCGTGGGAACTATAGCAGCCCAAGCCCTCTCATTCTGAGAGGAGGCCTGTGCCCAGCAGTGGGACGTATATAGGCTGGAGAGAGAGAGAGATACATACCGTCACGCCTGTTTTGAACAGATACTACTTTGTTCCACTTGCTACGATCCTGACATACCTCTTTCGCTTCATTCACAATCATCAATCTCTTCATACATGCTCGTCGGGGTTCTCTATCGTTTGCCCGAATTTCATTTGCCATAAATGTATTGTTTGCCATAATGATCATTTGCCATAACTCTTTTTTCTCTTTATATGTTAATTATTCAGGATTGTTATGAAACAAACCTAACCTAACCTATAGAGTTCTACAGGATTGCCATTACAATGCTCCTGAAAAAATTACGGTTTCAGAGAAAAAAAGGGTTATGGCAAATGATCATTATGGCAAACATTACATTATGGCATATGAAATTCGGGCAAAAGAGGGGCACCACTATACTATACTGGTTATAGTTAGAGAAATACTGAACAGAAAAGAACAGAAAAATTCAAATTTTCTGTGGTCTCCTTTCAGATATTTCAGCGTAGACCTAATCTAACTGCAGTTAGTATATGCTCATCACTACATAGTATAAAACAAAGTCATTTTGCGCTGTCTGTCCGTCTCTATGTATGCTTACATCTTTAAAACTACGCAACGGAGTATGATGCGGTTTTTTTAATAGATAGAGTGATTCGAAAGGAAGGTTTATAATTATAATACGCAGACGAAGTCGCAGGCAGAAGCTAGTACTATAATAATTATCTCTGGGTAATACTAATGTACATACCACAATAATTACGTCCTTTTGTATCCAAATTACGGCATAACAAAAGGCAGCAACAGCGGTAATTGGCGGAGTAAATCACAATGATTAGCGCACAGTATGAATATTATCGAGCTCACGTTCATTGATAAGAATCCATTACATACGCCGTTTCTAAGGCTTGTTTGTAACTTATGCGAATTGTGAGAAACACCATGGCTTAGTAGTAAGTAGTGCGTCAAACGGGACATGGCTAGTTTAAAAATTGACCACCATCTATATTCCTTACAGGGTATACAGAACAAGAACCGAAGGTAACAAGACCTAAAGCGCCACAAAGGCCACGTTTAGCGTGATTGTGGACGTAATAGGTGGAAAGGAATCAAACTAGTGATGGGTTGCTAGCTGCATCACCTATAACATCGGTTACAGCGATCTGAGACATTCTTTATTTCACCATCCTCGGAATGTAATGTATTAAAATATCCAGATTTAAGTAGGTAACAACAAAATTTCGTTGTATAATGTGATATAGGATTAAGAAATAAATATCAAGTGTATTTAGCAGTGGGTGTTAGGGTAATTCATGGCTAAAAGATAATGTTTTAAACTATGTTCGCTGTTTCCATTTGCGTACAAAATATATAAATTAAATCTCGAGCCGACCCGTAGCCAGGAGCCTCGGAAAAGGGTTTGAAACGTCGGATTTTGTAAAGTCATTAAACGTTATCTTACGAAAGGCCGCTACGAAAGTTTTAAGCTGTACAAAATCCATTAGTTTTTTAACACCCAACGCAAAAAGAGGTCAAAGGTGTGAGGCATTTTTGGAATAGAATTGAGTTATTTTTATTTCTTTGGGTTATTTCTTAGTCTTCTTCGCATGGGGGTTTTTTAAATTTTTAATAAGAAATAGTCATACGGGGCCAGATTAAGAGTGTAAACTGGATGTGACACCACCTGAAAACAGCTGTTAAAAAATCCATTGTTTTTGCCGCTGCGTCTACTTAATAATTTTCTCTAGAGCTCTTAATAAAAAAATAACATTTTTTTGCTGGCAATTTAATTCAACAAAGAGGTTGGTAAATAAACTTACCATTAATTCATGCACTTGCAAAAATATCTATAGTACATGCCTCTTATCTAACTGAAAATAATGTCTAGATTGGCGAAACGGGATAAACGATTGGCTGTATGTATACAGAACTCGACTGTACATTATGTACTTACACCCGTTTATTAGTTCAGTACTAGTTCAATGTCCATAACAATCTGAAGTGTTGTGTTATCAAAATCGTCATTGATTTCAACAAGTACGTCAGCTGTATGAGAACACAAGTTTTATAAGTTATCGTAAATTATCATTACTCTTAACATAATCTTCAAGTGCCTGTCTTTAGTATCTATGAAACACCATGCTATGACCTAAAATCAAGCTTAAGTCTTATGAAACCGCACCAAATACAGATTCCAAACTAAAATTACACCGAAAGAGCCCCAACGCGATGGCAATAAAAATTTACAACAAATTAAACGACAACATTAAAAACGAAAAAACCGAAAAGCGTTTCAATAATAATTTAAGAGATCTCTTAGCCAGTAAGAGTTATTATACTCTGCAAGAATACTTTGATGACAACAATACATAATAGTACATTATGATACAAGTGTGGTATGTTGATCATTACACACGAGGCATGATTGTACGCGCGAGCGGAGCGAGCGCGTTAATGGTGCCGAGTGTGGTAATGATCAATGCACACGCGTTTCATACGATGTTTTTCAACACATTTGCGAGGAAAAACAAAAATAAATTCTTAATAAGTAAGTATAAAAAAACTTTACCTTACCTTTGTTGCCAAACATTGCTTAACTGGAGGCTTTAAAACTTTTCTTTGTCATTTGGCAATTAACACCTTGGATTTCTTATTGACATAACCTGGCCGAACATATTTTAGTATTTCCGGCGACGGACACTATTTACATTTAGTTTTTCTTTATTATTTCAACTAGTAATTTTTAAACTAATAACAAGGTAAAATAATCAACAAAATCTGTGAGTGTGAAAGATGGCGGCGGATATCATTTGTCCGCGCCAATCCGCGCGCAGCACTCACGCATGCGCGCTGTGCACTTTGCACGCGGGCGACGAGGCACTGACAAAACTGCTAAACAGCCTAATATTAAAATAGTAATAAAATAATTAATCATTGTCTTAAATATGCAAATTATGGTCACTTTTCAGATAAAAATGAATACTTTGTCGAAATTAACTGTTTATTTATCATCTTTAACCTAAAATAGTTTAATATTCACGAAAATATTCCTTGTTCCTATACATAACTGAACTATTTGCTGAGATTAAAAAAAAGTTTACATTACCGCACTCGTGCGGTAATAATATTACGGCACTTGTGCGTAATAAGCTGAATTATGAGCTTAAATGCGGTGCAATAAGACTCAATTTACGAGCAACTGTGTTGAAAATTAAATAAATTAAACACATTCTGGTCTGCCTTTGTTCCATCTAATGCAATGCTATCAAATTTTATTGTAATTAAATTAAAGTATATTTATATCTATATAGAATTAAACTTAAAATTAATAAATTAACTAGATTTTGAATTGTAACCAAATGATCTAAACATAAATTATATTGACATGAGAATCTAAGAATAATTAAATTACGTGTAAATTGTGTATAAATTCGTTATAATATTATTATGTGTACCTATGCTGTTATATAATGTTATAATTTAGGTTTAAGTTTTAATTTTTTGCAATGCCCTTCCAGGGCTATTCATAATGTATTTTTTGATGATGCAAATAAATGAAATTGAAATTGAAATGAGATTATACAGGGCGTCATGATTAAACGACCATCAATGCGGCCGCTCACATAACTCCAACGATGTTTGATTTAGTCACCATCGCTGTCGCGTCGCCATCGCGTTACCAGTGCGGCACCGGCCCGGTCTGATTGCTTACGTATTTTATCTTGTCTTTTTGGCCTTACTTTAGGTTACTTAAGTTATTTCGGAAGCCGGTTAAAAAGTGTTTTACAGTTGAAATAATGCTTAATAGACTATTAAAATCTTCAACCTGTTTCCAGTTTTACTTCTTTAAATCAAAGCCCATATGCCAAATTTAAAATTCATATCGATCGTCTCGTTCGCTCCTTTATGTTATGATTGATGCCTAACGGGATCTTGAAAAGTCAACCCACATAACTATATTCCAAAACTTCCATAAAAACTATCTTATTATGGTATACTCGTATCATAAACCAGTGTAACTTTCCATCTGATATTCTGTGCGGACCACTAGCTTATTAGCTAGCTATAACCATATCTCTAAAGGACAGATATTATTATATTTATCCTCTATTGTCTAGATCGTGATTGTTTTTCGTAACAATAAACATCATTAGTACAATAGCTGTACCTAATAAAATTATTTTTTGGTGAGTCAACACACACAGCTTCATATATGCTTTCTAAGATATACTAACGTTATTAGATAGGCACTGACTTTGGCACTGACTAAAAATATATTTTGCTAGAAAGAAACGTTAGTACGTTTTACAGAATAAGTATTTAATTTTTTTTGTGCTACAAGGTAAAACGAGCTGGGGCCTTACCATGACGTCCTAATTCCGACTCAGTTCAAGTTTTAGCTGTCACTTTTAGTATGGATCTGACAGCGAGCGAACCTAAACTGAAACGCATTAAGACGTTATGGTAAGGCCCCAGGTGTGTCACCCGATATTAAGTGAGCCACTACCACCCACGGACACCTGCAACACAAGCAACTGCAACAGAAGGCTGGTACATATATACATACATATCGTCACGCCCCTTTCCTGCAGGCTGGTACAGGTTAATATATAACTAAGAAGAGCACCGGTTTGTTGTGAAATGGGCCCCACTCAGCATGTTGTGCCGGCAAGCCGCAACGCTGTTTCAGGTACCCAAAAGCCCATGGGAAAGAGGCCTGATTTTATGTATGTATTACTATGTATATTTACAAGCGTGAAAAGTCACGTAAGAGGAACGTATAATATTGCGGACTGCGACGGCGAGATTTAAAAACATTGTTTGTTAGTGGATTAGTGAAAGATAAAAGCATTACTTTATAATGATGTCATGTCACCATGTTGTTTCCGCGTGAAAAATGAAATACAGTTAGAAATGCTACTAGGAAATCACAAAACTCCCGCTTTTTGTGTTGATTCCGGTCCAACGCGTTTGATACAAGGATACAATACAATACAATACAAATACTCTTAAAAATCTCTTAATCTTAATCTTCTTCTTAAGGATGTAAAGGGTTTGACTGAAAATCAGCGCTGTAGCAGGCATCTACTGCAGCATTAATGCTGAGTGGAATTCCTTTTCGGCATCATCAACTCACTATGTTTTTTGTATTAGTTTAAGAGTGTTTTCAAGAAGAGTAGCTTTTGATGTCAAATAAAGGTTATGTCAATATCTATGTCTAAAACAGAGAAATAATTGTTGATGTATCCTTATCGCAGGCCCACACTGAGGAGAAACTGATGACAGTGTAGCCAAGAAGGCTTTGCAATGGCAACCAGGAGTTAGAAAAGAGATCGGTCCCATATAACATGGCAGCGCTCTGTTGGAAAGGAATTGAAATCGCTAGGCTGGCAAGAGCAATTGGAAAAATGTGACGAGAGCCCTATGTCCTTGGGATTAAGTAAGTAAGTAAGTAAGTAAATGCTTTATTGTACAAATATAAAGAAACAGACACAAATCACAAAAAAAAAGAATACATGAATGATGATTAATGGATGAGATAAAGATGATCATTCATCCAGGCAATTTGCTGGGTCCAGGACAGAGAAATGACAGCTAAAACCTGAACTGAGTTAGAATTGAAACGCATTAAGACATCAAAAACAGTTGGAACACGAAGTGTGACCGAGGACATTAAGAAAATAGACGTGCCGTATGCCGTTATTCTTTTCACTGGAAATGTAAAGAAACTGAAAACTATACAATATTCTTCAATTACTTGTATATTTTATGAAGAAACGTATGAATGCTATTACTTATTATATACGTGACGTGAAAAGAGGCTGTATTGAATACGTATGTTAACAATAATGAGCCGTGACTGTTTACTTCTTTGTTTAAACTGTGTATATATTGTTTGACAAGTGTGTCGAATCACGGTTCGCGCGCGTAATGTATATATTTTACAATTGAGAATGCATTTTTTGCTTCAAATGGATAAAAAATATTTAGCTACTCCGCTACCAAGCCATACCATTTGGGAGCGGATTAAAAGTCTCCATACAAAATCACCTGCATACATTATGGTCACGTTTTCTTTCTAATGACTATAAGACAATAAATAACTAAATTTTTCACTCACTCTTAATACAATTTCTAGTCGAATTTTTATTGGCGACTTTATCCATCGGTTGTTTGAGTTATGTCACCACGCTCTTAATCAATGTAAAATTCATTATTATAAACGATTATTTCTATTGCTGGGGCCTTACCATAACGTTTTAATGCGACTCAATTCCGATTCAGTGTAGGTTCGCTCGCTGTCAGATCCATATTAAAAATGACAGCTAAAACCTGAACTGAGTCAGAATCGAATCGTATTAAGACGTGGACGTAAGACCAGAGGCCTTACCATGACGTCCTAATTCCGACTCAGTTCAAGTTTTAGTTGTCACTTTTAGTATGAATCTGACAGCGAGCGCACCTAAACTGAATAGCATTAAGACGTGATGGTAAGGCCCTAGGACAGGATTTGAACGTATATAAAGCCATGAAGCGCTGGCTCAAATTCTAAATACACATTTCCATTTATAATAAAATTTAGTTGAACACAAATAATGTAAAATTAAATCAACTTAATAAACACTCACGTCAATAAAACTCCTTTGATGCTATCAAGGCTTTCACTCACTATTGGCACTATCTATGTTATCGCGGTGTTTGCCGCCGCGAGACTCAGCGTCAAATACTGTTTGACAATTGCCCGAGAACAATGCGAGTACAGGCTGATCTAAAAAAAACATAAACATAGCATAGGCAAAATAATGCGTCACGCGGTGGCTGAAAGTGTCACTATGGCAAACTACAGTCTTGCCTTGCCATCTGTCTGCCAGGTGTCTTGTGTTCCTGAGAAAAAGGGTCTTGACAGACGGTCGGACGGACGGACAACAAAGTGATCCTATAAGGGTTCCGTTTTTTCTTTTTGAGGTACGGAACCCTAAAAAGAGACCCTTCGTTATTATGATGGGATTAGAGACTAGGGGTCCTTACGGATACACTTCGGCCCATTTGTGGATCTTTTATTATGATGGGATTACTTAGTTATTGTCTGTCTGTCTGTCGGTCTGATAAAACTGTTCTTCTCTGGAACGTGCAGACGTATTGAAAATACCGTGTGATTTCTTTGAGGAACAAAGTTATGTTCGACTACGGTAATAATGATCAAATTGCAATTTTTTAAATTGATTTTTCTTGAGTAGCGTAGTATTAGCAAAGTACCTATACCTAAATGTTTTTTGTTCATTGAAATGGACCTGCGCAAAGTACCTAACGCCAGATTCAATAAAATATTTTAAAATTGCATTTATTGAGCCCTTAGTGTGCGAGTCTGGTCTCAATAAAATTGACCGGGTTTTTTTAGAGAATGACCTCATGGTTCATAGGCATACGATTGTTCAGCTGAATCCAAACCGCTTATCCAAAAACCTCGTTATCAACAAAATAGCAAATATGTATGTATGTAAAACTCTTCATTGTACATAAAACACATGAAGAATTAATACACACACACACATTATTTTAAGTTGATTCGTAAATATCACAGCTAAAATGTGTTAGAAACACCCTGTGTTGTAGCGTTATAATCAACAAGGTAATCCCCTCAAGAGCACGTGTGATTAACAGCGATTTTAATTATACTATAAAACCTGACGAATGCCAGCAAAAGGTTTAAATGTTTCAGCATACGTATCAGTAGAATGTACAGTCAGCGTCATAGAGTATGCAACATCCAGAGTAACCAAAAAGTTTGGCACACCGTAATGTACCTATGGAGCACCGAACTATTTGACCGACTTGGATGCGTCAAACTATATGACGAAGCAACTGAGTCTCTAGTGTAAATTTTCGCATATAAAAACGTCTCGAACGCGTTCACGTTTACGTCGTCTCAATTACTATGGAATAATTAGCAGCGCCACTTGTGGATCGAAAAGGGCAACAAACTGTTCTCATAGTATCTGACATTTTAACGCAAACGCGTTATAGACGGTATTTTGTGACCGAAAACCTACAATAAGCATACTGGTAGTTATTTCTCTTCGCGCGCAGATATGGTAGGGGAAAATTTGAAAGTAAGAAAATAAAAAAATTACACCGATGTCGGAGATTCGCCGAAGAACTAGAGGCACCGACATAGCTCGAAGCTGTACGTTGAAGTGGTAATGGGCAGGCCACATCGCTCGTAGAACAGACAACCGTTGGGGGAGAAAAGTTCTCGAGTGACTACGAACCGGAAGACGCAGTGTTGGCAGGCCTCCCACTAGGTGGACCGACGACATCGTGAATTGCGGGAAACCGGTGGATGCAGGTGGCGAGTTTTCGTTCATTATGCTGTGCTAAGGAGGCCTTTGTTCAACAGTGGACGTCTTCAGGCTGATGATGACGTAGATAACCGAATTTGTGAAATAAATTACGTCAATTCGTTCCCGATTGATTGTTTTATTGTCAACGTTTTACAATTGCAGTCGAAGGTCAATGAAGTTACATTTGTGTCAATTGTCTTAATTTGTTGCGCATAGTGACGAACGTAGTGCAAAAATGCGTAGGTTTCACTTCAAGAACGTTTGGGAAAGACAACACATTCATTGACTATTTGACATACATCGGTATGAGTAGTTATAAATAATTCGTTCTACTATCTAACTAATATTGTAAATGCGAAAGTATGGATGGATGGATGTTTGTTTTTTACTCAATCACGCCAGAACGGCCCAACGAATCTGGATAAAATTCGGCACATAGATAGAGAAAAGTCTGGAATAGCACATATATGCTATTTTTTATCCCGGAAAACTCCCGCGGGATAGCCATAAACGAATACTTTGCAGACGCAGTCGCAGGCAACAGCTAGTAATATTATAAATGCGAAAGTTTGTTATGAGGGTAAGTAGGTGAGTGTGTACGTTTGTTCCTTCTTCACATTGAAAGGACTGGACGGTTTTTCATCAAATTTGGAATGCATAAAGCTGGTATCCTAGATTAAAACATAGGCCCGGAAAATTGCATAGTTCCAGTGGGATAGCGATAAACATGTGAAATATCGTAGCTGCCTAGAGTTGCAACATAAATAATTATTGCAGAATATACTGTTAACATCACGAGCCATGTCCACACTAGGGTTTTTGGTTACTATAACGTGTAACGTGCAGCAGTTACGGTTGTAACTCCCAGACGAGTACTCGTCTTTATAGATATAGTTAACTTAATGTTGAAATTTCAGGATGAGGAAGCTAACACGTCTCGTGGCAATATCAAAACAAAGCCTAATTGGTTGAATTAATATGTTTGTCGATAGCTAATTGCGATCCATTAGTGAATAATGTACGTCTAATTCAAATATTATGTATTTGCTATAATTATTTGTTTAACAGCTCAGTTAGTGCTTTCGGCAATCAATTCAATTTTTGGCTTTGATGCGGATACGGATTTAATATCTTTTAAAGCCATAAAACGAACAAAAACAATTTACTCTGCTCCCCCCCTCTCACCCCCCTCTGTCTAACCCGTAAGACATGATAGACATGATATTTGTGTGTGTTTGTGTCATTACATACCCTAACAATATTCGCAGCTAATTTTCTAGCACCTTATAAGCCTTGAGTAGCCTTTGAACTTTGTGCTATCTGTCGTTTCGTTACTCTTTCACGCTAAAATCTACAGACAGGACGAGTGTGGATTAATTAAAGAAAGAAAGAAAGAAGACATTTTCTCTTTTGAAAGAAACATAAAACACAAAAATGAAACCTAAAACACATACATGAAAATAGATCTCGTATTTAATGAGCGTGTTTTCGCAAAAGTGAAACGGTCGCTGGCAGGTAGAGATATGACATTTCCAGAGGTGTTCTTCATACAAACAGAGGTGTACCTTCATTACGCTGAAACGACTGGAGGGTAAGGATCAAATTTGGCACGGAGATAGCTGCTTTCTATATTGGAAAATTGCACAGTTCCCGCGGGATAGAAATAGATAATTCTAAACGACACTGAAAATTAGAACACAGAAAAATCCGAAAAGTAAAGCTATGGCCGGGAACCCGGGTCCTCGTCATTCCGTGACGCGTGCTATTACCCCTACACCACCCATAGCAGGTGAGTAAGCCTTTGAATTTTTCTATCTGTTACTAACTGTCACGTGACCTTGTTACTATGCGAATATTTGTCGCTAAGCGTCCTCTGTTTGAATGATGTGTCTGTACGACACAATTACAAACTCCCGTGGAACATGTACTGCTCACCAGGGACGAGAGAAGGCGCTGTTTTTCAAATGATAGGAAATATCGAAATAATGATAGGGAATTCCCGGCCATAGCTTTACTTTTCGGATTTTTCTGTGTTCTGTGTTAAATTTCTAACGGTAAAACGTAAAAAGTAAACATTAAAAATCAAGAAAGTAAAATTTGCCTAGAGTCGCATCGTAAATAATTTTTGCAAATCGCTACCAACACTTGTTCTACATACCTAATATTATTTTTTCTTTGCTATATGGCTTATAATTTTAATAACGATGTAACAAATCGAGCGAAAAAGTTTATAATTCATTAATTAACCATCAGAGTATTAATTAACGAACTGACGAAAACACAAGGGACTTAACGTTTACAAGGTTGTTTTACTTTAATCTGTTCTTTTAGGTAAAATTTGAAAAATATTTTTTGGGGTTTATGAAAATATGGATTATCTTTCAGTTATATTAATTTTGTGAAGCAAAAAAGTTATTTTTTAGGTCAAAGAAGAGTATTATTTAAAAAGCTTAAGGCTTTAGCTGGTTAGGCAGGAGTCTGAAATGTTAAGAAGGAATTACACTACCGCGGTCACCTTGTTACAAACTAGGTATTTCACTGAAAGTCGTCCTTGACAATTAGTCTGTTAATTCGATCATCTATTAGGCAGTGCGGCTGTCGCTCGCCGAATGCGGCAACTACGGTGTTCTTTTGTCTGCATTTGGCGGTCGTCTCAGTGTAATCACCCTATTAGGAATCTGGTGGTATTTATTTGTTCACGTCTGAATTGTACGGTAAATAAATCTAGAAATAAAAATACGGATGAACAACTATTATAACGTGTATCTTTCTTTAAAATTTAAATCTAATTGAAATTGATCCAACACTCTTAGACATTACTGAATAAACAAATATTATGGGGCAATCTACTCTAATTTTATTGACCTAGTCCCAAACTAAGCAAAGTTTTTACACACATACATACACAAAATCACGTTTTCATCCCTTAAGGATGAAAGCGTGAGACAAAGCTTTTACAACGGGTACTAAGCAATGGATAAACAAATTTACGGTATTATAGATAAATACGTAATTATTCTCCATTCTTATCCATTTTAATGTCTTTGTAAACAAACCAATTTCATCTTAATTCCCACGCACTCATTGTATGTATCCACCGGAACGTTAAAGAATCCTACTTGATTATAATATCGCGAAATCTTATAGCAATTATGTTTATATTATTTGATTTTTATGTGAACTTGGGGGGACTTGTTTGTTTACAAGAGATAATGGATTGGATTATTGGAATGGACCTTAAATACACCATAATTAATACTTAGTACCTTTCAAAGAAACTTTGAATGATTCTGGTCTTATACTCTGAAATTCGATTTTCGAAGTTCGTTTTGTGCCGTTCCGTTCACACTAATAGTCATTAATTTCAGAGTGAGAGGGACGGGTATGATACGAACTTCGAAATTCCAATTTCGGAGTAGCCCCCCTGCAGCATCATTGTGTGTTTTTAACGCTTATGTATTCCAATGCGTTGCATAAATTTACTTTATTTTTAGACTGCTTTGGGATTGAATCATCATCATCATCAGCCTAAAGACGTCCACTGTTGAACAAAGGCCTCCCCCTTAGCACACCATAATGAACAACTCGCCACCTGCATCCACCGGTTTCCCGCAACTTTCACGATGTCGTCGGTCCACCTAGTGGGAGGCCTGCCAACACTGCGTCTTCCGATTTGGTGTGGATTGAATACTTCGACTTAAATGTATTTTATTTTGGATGGATAAAGTTCAATTAATCTAATACACGGAAAAGAATCAGCAAATCAGCTAATATTATAAATATTATTAATATTATAACTGCGAAAGTTTGCGAGGAAGAATTCCACACAAAAACAAACGAAGTTATTGTTTTTTCCTTATACGAGTATTTTAGTATTGTAGGTTTTTTAACTTTTAATTAGTGCAGGTCTTTTGTTTGCTTGCCTACATATTTGTAATTTTATCCTCACAGTATTTGGTTAACTGGAAACATCCCTTTTTAGGGATAAGTTCGCCTTACTCGCTCGCAATCGCCATTGTGTTCATTTTGACAGTTCATCTATGGGCTGACAATTGACATCGGAGTCAGCTAGCTGTCACATTCATACAAGAACTGTCAAAATGAACACGATGGCAATTGCGAGCGAATTAGACATAAGCCTACAGGCTGTTGTTTTAATGACAGTTTTTACTACTCAGTCATTGGCCATGCAAGCCTTGTGCCATATTCGAGGTCGCTGCCTTGTGCGCTGAACGTGGCATTACCCCGACCTCGCCTATGCACTCGTTGATTGCTGTACGGAAAACAAGTGTAGTAAAAACCGGCCAAATGCGTATTAGACTCGCGCAGGGATCCGTACAAATTCGGCAAGTTTTTTTTTTTTTTCTCATTTTTCTGTAATGTGGCGATCTGTGAGTGATCACAATGAGCCACCCCTTTGTCAATTACTGGTGCTTGTCATCGACCGAGGAACACTCCATCGAGCATCCCATCAAGAGCTGTCACTGAACCTGCCCACCACAGCAGGGACATTCGGCAAGTAAATATAATTCAGTAGGTATGCTTAGTGTAAGTTTTCGGTCATAGAACACGTCTCGACCGCTTTGCGTTAAAATTTCAGATACTATGAGAACAGTTTGTTGCCGTTTCGATCCGCAAGTGGCAGCGCCAATTTTTCCATATTAATTGAGACGTTTACGTGAACGCGTTCGAGAAGTTTTTATATGCGAAAACTTACACTAGAGGCTCAGAGTTAGCAGAGCCCTGCCTCACGCATAGTAGGCAGTGTGAGGTCATTTTATATTAGTTACTTACATAGATAGACAGGCATAAAAAGTTAGATGTTTAGTACCTATTTGTTATAATTAGACTAAAATATAAGTTAGGATAAGGTGGTTATATTGTATTGTTTTGATTTACTCTATGTATGGTGTAGTTAGTCATGTTGCTCAGTCTGGTTTCTGACCTGGATCCTGTAACATAAGGACTCCTAACTCAGAATCCAGAGTCACAGATGCATTATGTTGTAAGATTTTGATACAAAAAACTTTTTCATTATAGCGGCCACAGAAATATGTACATCATATGTGAAAATTTCAACTGTCCAGCTATCACGGTTCGTGGGATACAGCCTGGTGACAGACAGACGAACAGTGGAGTCTTAGTACTATTAGGTTACAGTTTTTATCTTTTATACGGAACCCTAGAAACTAGTACAACTGTGAATATTGAACAGCGTTTCAATTCTAACGCTCAGTAGTTTCGTTGTGTGATCTTTTGGCTCTCTTTTCGACCCACTTTTGATGACTATAACCAAGCGATCCTGAAGCTTGAGGTACCGGGTTCGATCCCCGGTCAGGGCTGATTATGTATGAAACATAGGAATTTGCCCAAAATTATAATGTAACCTTGCTTTTGGGCATAATTTCATCATAGACCTAGACATATACCTAGTAAAAAAAATGCGTGACCGTAGCATTTTTTCAAACTGTTTTTATGAGTATAATTTTAGCGATTTTTAAGCCCCGACACAGAAAGAGGGGTGTTATAAGTTTGACGTCGATATCTGTGTGTGTGCGTGCGTGCGTGCGTGCGTGTGTGTGTGTGTGTGTGTGTGTGTGTGTGTGTGTGTGTGTGTGTGTGTGTGTGTGTGTGTGTGTGTGTGTGTGTGTGTGTGTGTGTGTGTGTGTGTGTATGTGTGTGTGTTACATTTTCTTCAAGAAATAGCTTTTATTCATTAAAATGAAAAGAAAAGTTTAAACTAATTATCTCAAATTCACACCTAATTCGAAATATTATAAACGGGATGTGCACCGCTATTACCTTTATTGAGCACCCGATATTTCGATGCAGTTGCATGCATCATGATCACGGGTGCTCAATAAAGGTAATCGCGGTTCACATCCCGTTTATAATATTTCGAATGAACTTAACCGTGAATCATTGAAAACTCACACCTAATTACGAAGAAAAAATAAGAATTACTTATCTTTTTCTATGTCATCAAAATTCGTATGTATGTATGTAATTTCCATGCTGGTCTGGGAGCAAAGAAAAAACATAGAATACCAGCTGCTCCTCTTCCCACGCAGATGGTAAAAGTTCATCGAAGGAATGGGCGAAAATCTTAGGAGTCATGTTTATAAGCGATGTAGCATCCCATCACTATTTTGATTCTCCTTTTCACGTAGACGCCCGCAATCACACTTAACGTGGCCTATATGTCTCGTTACCCTAGGCTCTATCTACTCTGTTAGGGATAAAGACACGATTAATATGTCTGTATTTTGATCCTAATATTGGTTCAACTTATAAGCAGATTACTATAAGGCTTCGGTATCATAAATCAAACAAGAAACTCAAATATTTGGCAACATTTGCTAATTTTTAAAGGAACCAGTAGAGATTGCACAGGCAATCTATACAAATTTGAGAAGCACACAATCACGTACAATTACTTTTCCTTAACTCATTCTGATACGTCGAGGAATAATTTCAATGATTTATTATTAACCGACCGTTTATATGAGTCCCCGCTAGTGCGGTGCAGGGGCGCGGGGTGGGCCGAGAGAGGTGCGAGCGGCGGTTTAGTGTGTTATCAAAAATTTTCATAAAGTTAAATGTTTATGTTTATGTTTGTTGGATCGTAGCAAGTGGAACAAAGTAGTCTTTGCCTACCCCTGTGGGAAAGAAGCGTGACGGTATGTAACTATGTATGTGTATGTAAATGTTTATTATTATTATGGCATCTTTAATTGCTGAGGGTTGAATGGACTTTATTTTTTTTATTTCAAAAGTTTTTCCCTTCGACCTCCGTTGTTCTGCCTCGTCGTTGGCAATTCTCTGGCACCCACCAAGTGGCTGAGTGAGCGCATCTACGTAGGTGCTTGCGGTATGACAGATTGTACTACTACTTTATTTAGGTAATTAATGTGGGTAATCCTATTACGTAGAGTCAATGAGTAATTGGCTATAATTATGACCACAACCACAAAAAGTCGTCAGTCAAAAACGTACTATTAACTGTGGTTTTGTTTTAGCTCCTTTTTCAGGAATAGTATTATGTTATTATTCTTTTTCGCCCCCGCTGATTCTTCTAGAGATAAATCGATAGACGCTAGCTTATTTAAAAGGCATAACCATTATTTAAAAAAAAAACGTATTTATTTATAAGCCTTTTTATTCCGAATTCGCTACAATTTCAGTAAGTTGTACATGTTATTGTCGTTTATGTATTAAATTGTCGCGTAATTCGGCGTGCCTCATGGCATAGGCCTCCTCCGTGTATTGGAAGGTTTGGGCTATAGTTCCCACGCGCGCCCAGTGCGGATTGGGAACTTAACACACACCATTGAATTTCTTCGCAGATGTGTGCAGGTTTCCTCACTATGTTTTCCTCCACCGAAAAGCTCATGGCAAATTACAAATGTAATTTTCGCACATAAATTCCGAAAAACTCAGAGGTGCGAGCCCGGCATTTGAACCCACGACGCTCCACAGGCCACAGGCCACAGGTCAATCCACTAGGCTACCACGGCTTTTTTTATTTTATTTAAAAAGCATAACCATTATTAAAAAAAAAAACGTATTAACTGACCCATAATAATCTGGTAGTGGTGGAGTTCTGGGGCCTTACCATGACGTCTTAATTCCGGCTCAGTTCAGGTTTTAGGTGTCACTTTTAGTATGAATCTGACATCGAGCGAACCTAAACTGAATTGCATTAAGACGTCATGGTAAGGCCCCTGGTGGTCCAACCAGAACCGTCTCCGTAGGAGAGAACTCTTCGACGCTTGGTCCGATTGACTTTAAATTTCGTTCACATATGTAAAACGGATAACAAAGCAAGTACAGTCAACAAAAAGTACAGTTAGCAAAAAAGCTTGTATCAAATATGAATTTTTTAGGTTATGTTATTCATTGTCGTAATTGTGTCGTACAGACACATCATTCAAATAGATGACGCTTAGCGACAAATATTCGCATAGTAACAAGGTCACGTGACAGTTGGTAACAGATAGAAAAATTCGGAGGCTTACTCACCTGCTATCGGTGGTGTCACGGAATGACGAGGACCCGGGTTCGATTCCCGGCCATAGCTTTACTTTTCGGATTTTTCTATGTGTTCTAATTTTCAGTGTCGTTTAGAAATTATGTTATTCAGTTTCAGACGTCAGTCACACGAAACACGAAGTTTTCAAACATTAAGAAAACAGAAAGACAGTACCTATATCACCGAAACTGAATCACGTGCCTCAGTGAACCTTTTCTCATACAATATTACAATCATTTCTTTGGCAGGTGTATGGCGAGTCATTATGAGATTTACAGTGAAAGGGTTCCTACAGTGGTACGCAACTTAAGCTTATAATAATTAATTAAATTAAATTAACAAAAGCTTATAATAATTTTGATCATGCTACCGATATCGTTCATTAATTTTAATTTTAAATACCTATTAAGAAATACCATCTACTTATTGGCTTATCGGCACTTAGCAAGTCATCCGCATAACTTCACCTTGATCTTAAAATCATTAAGTTTGTAATTAGTCTGTGCTTTTATTAAGAGGAAGGATGCTTCCATTATAGTCCTGAATAATTAAAAATAAATGCTATTATACGGTCAGCGAGTTTTTAAATGACGAGACTGCGAGATATTTCAAATAAATTCAATTCAAATTTTAACTTTATTCCTAAGTACAACCTACCTAAATAAATTTTGACGGTTATTAATATTAATTATGATTTAATCAAAAAGGTGAATTTTATGAAATTATAAATTTATATCTATAGTTTTTATTGTGTAGGTACCTATTTCAAGTAGTTTAATGAAATTGAATTTGAATAAATAACAGATTGAATATTTTTATATTGATTAAATAAAGTATTAGTTTTCGTCAATAATTTTACATAATTAGGGATAATCTCGTGTGATACATAAAAAAGGCTCTATTAAACACGCTGGTTTCATATGATTGTAGAGCATTTGGCTGTGTGCGGTGATTGTTCTTAGTCAAAACATACTTTTTTATAAGTAAAAACTGGCTAATAATGCAATTGCATTCACTTCCCGGCCGCTGAACTGTACAGTACATGACTAACTTTTTAAATTTGCGTTAGCGTGTAACGACGAAGTTCGTGTACTAGTTTTGCTACAAGGCATACAATAAAATTTTAAGTTATAAATTGCTGTAATTATATTGCCCTTAAGTGATAATATATTATTATATGGTAGGTCGTAAGGTTCAAGAAGCAAATTTCGTGCTGATGTGGTTCACTGAACTCTATTTAATTCTGTTTCATATAAATTTTTGGGGAATAACTTAGCTGGAGGCATTTTGATTAAGAATTTCGTGTAATACACTCAAGTTCATAGCTTCGTGATTTTATTATTATAATGTTGGTACAGTATCTTTTTTTTTACTTTAATTCTTTGGTTTTTAATACATGGGCGAGCAAAAATAACCGGTCACTTATCCCAAACAGTTGTGTTGTTTTGATCGATAGTATGTTTTCATTTCTTTTGCTATAATTTTTTTGGTTGAATTAAAAAAAGTTGAAGTGCGAAAAAAGTGAAAATAATTTACAAAAAGTTAACTTACTTTATTCACGTTCGCATCACTTTGAAACAACACAAAAAATCCTGGCAACCAAACAACACAGAAACTGTTCAAAGGCCGAAGAAGAAAAAGTTCGAAAATTGAACCGCGATTTTTTTCTTAAACAAACACGTGCATTCGCTGCGTTCTGAATTTAAACATTAAGCGTTACCAACAAACATTGCGTTTTGTTTGGAGATACTCTCAAGACTGACTAGTGTTTGTAGACCTGTTCTTTTCTCAGAAACGTCTTTATTCTCGAAGTGCAAGGTACTTCGATGATAGCTGAGAGGTCGCGCTATGCTGGAGCGTTGTTACGTTCCGCGGTTCCCTTTCATTGGCCTTCGCAGCAGTCGTCGTCAACCTTCGTTAGGTATGCATCACGGTCGTTAAATTAATCATACTAAAATTACTCACTATTTTGATAAATACATAATATTTGAAACGATTGATTAGTTTAGCGCACTCTTTCTTTTTAGGGTTTCATAACCAAAGGGTAAAATCGGGACCCTATTACTAAAACTTCATGTAGGTACACTAAAACTTAACAACCGCTAAGACGCTGACAGGAAAATGTTTTTTTTTATTTTTTTTTTTATGTGAATAGGAAGGCAAACGAGCAAGTGGGTCACCTGATGGTAAGCGATCACCACTGCCCATAGACACCCGCAACCCCGGAGGGATTGCAGATGCGTTGCCAACCTAGAGGACTTAGATGAAATGCCTCTTGTGCCCGTAATTTCCCAGCTGTCTTACTCTCCACACCGGAACACAGTAGTGCAAGCACTGCTGCTTAGCGGCAGGATTAGCGAGTAAGATGGTGGTAGAAATCCAGACGGACCTCGCACAAGGCCCTACCACCCGCAAAATGTTTATCTTTATAGAAAAATCATGGCAAATTGTCATTGTTTTTATTACAGGCTTTACATTAACTAGCAATGTATGTATGTATGTTTGTCCGGGTGGAATCTTGCGACTCAATTTTGAAACAGATATTTTGAAACGATTGAGCTGAAATTTTGCATAGGTACTTACTCAAGTACGGATGACAATAGTAATAATCTGGTAGTGGAGTTCTGGTGACCCAGGCAGGATTGTCTCCGCAGGAGGGAACTCTTCAACGAGTCTGCTTGATTTGAAATTTGGTACACATTATGTAGGACAAATGACAATGCAAGGACAGTCAGCAAACAAAGGGTGTATCAAAATATATTTTTTTGAGAGTAACTTATTTTGTTTAAGATACTTTTTGGCGATAATCTCCGAATATTTATGCAAAAGAGGTGCATTGGTCACAACAATTCTATAACATCAATTCGTTTTCCGCCTACAAGTGTAGGGGTGTGTCGACCGTCTTTTGTTTTCAAATAAAACATTATTAGTATGTATGTATGTTTGTAAACTCTTTATTGTGCAAAATAAACAAGACAAATACAATTGACAAACACTGAGACACAACAAACAGACATTACATTACAAAACATTATTAGTATTAGGTATATCACACAAATTCAACCATAAACACACCATCTATTCTGCGTCACTCTCTGTCGCGTTTCAAAGTCTATAGCTCGCACTTATTGTCAAGTTTTTAAAAAGGACCGGTTTTTATAATATCAACCTTTAAAAAAATAGTCTCAGTTCAATGCCATGGATGCAAAAAATGATCTTGTTAGGTACACAAAAACACATGCATCTTCAGAATGAAACTGGGTTCAATTTAAAATTATGTTTTGACGTTACAAAAATTTACTTTACCTATTCAGCAATAGCAATTATTCTTGTATGTGATTATATGTATATAATCGGAGCCCCTCTTTTTCCCGAATTTCAAATGCCATAATGTAATGTTTGCCATAATGATCATTTGCCATAATCCTTTCTTTCTCTGAAACCGTAATTTTTTCAGGAGCATTGTAATGGCAATCCTGTAGAACTCTATAGGTTAGGTTAGGTTTGTTTCATAACAATCCTGAATAATTAACAAATAAAGAGAAAAAAGAGTTATGGCAAATGATCATTATGGCAAACAATACATTTATGGCATATGAAATTCGGGCAAACGATAGAGACCCCTCACAAGGCCCTACCACCCGCAATTATATTAATCTGGATCTCGCAAAGTAAACGGCTCCAACGATTTTCATGAAACTTGGTATGCAGGGGGTTACCGGGGCGATAAATCGATCTAGATAGGTTTCAATTTTAGAAAACTTAAAAAAAAACCGGTCATCCGTGTACTAGTATTTCAAGAAAGCAAGATAAAAAAGTCGATAGAGCTCCGAATCGCAAAGCTCCTATGCGTCTTCGAGTCGTTTTTAAACGTTAATAATTAATAACTGTTTGAGCTACATTCATGAAATTTTAGGCAAGCTTAGTCTAAATAAATGTTCCAAATTTTAGGCAAGCTTAGTCTAAATAAATGTTCCAAATTTTAGGCAAGCTTAGTCTAAATAAATGTTCCAAATTTTAGGCAAGCTTAGTCTAAATAAATGTTCCAAATTTTAGGCAAGCTTAGTCTAAATAACTGTTCCAAATTTTAGGCAAGCTTAGTCTAAATAAATGTTCCAAATTTCTTGTAACATATGTAGGTTAATTAGGTATCAAGTTATAAAGGTGTCAAAAGTAGCTCGAAATGGTTCGTGTAAATATACACACGGCAGCGTCTTGCTTCAACTTGGCAGACACGTGCGTGTCTAATTTTACATCCCTAGAACTTTATAGACCAATCCTACTAATAATATTATAAATGCGAAAGTTTGTGACGATGTGAGTGAGTGAGTGTGTATACTTGTTCCTTCTTCACGCTAAAACGACTGGACAGATTTGGATAAAATTTGGAACGAAGATAGCTGGTAGCCTAGATTGAAACATAGGCTACTTTTTATCCCGGAAAATTGCACAGTTCCCGAGGGATAGCGATAAACATGTCAATTGCTCATTCTACGCGGACGAAGTCGCGGGTAGAAGCTAGTATTAAATATACTGTGGTTATACTTTTAACGTACAGTCAAGGGCACAGATATATATGTATGTTTCCAAGACTCAAAAACAATTACATCTTTATGCCACAAATAATAAGGCCGGTGACAATATTTGACATGACGGCTGCATCGATATTTATGCCTTCGACTGTAAGTCATCATCATCATCATCATTAGCCTATGTTCGTCCACTGCTGGACATAGGCCTCTCCCATGGCACGCCACTGAGCACGATCCTCGGCCACTCTCATCCAGCTCTTGCCAGCAGCCGTGCGAAGATCCTCGCTCCACCGAGTCTGAGGACGTCCTAGCTACGTTTACCTACGACTATAAGTACCTATTGGTATTTTACGAAAAACGTTCATGTTGTGATGTGTCGACATAGTACAGTAGACAGTCTAACACGATTTATGCAATACTTCACTTAAATTGCTTTGTAAGTTTTGCCATTCACAATACTTAAGGGGCCTTTTACCGAAGATCATTACTGAAAACATTATAACAGTATCTTAATAAAATTCAATGGGAATGGGGGAAAATCTTAGGAATCATGTTATAGGCGATGCGGCTAGCAACCCATCACTATTGAGTTTGTCTTTCCACCTATACGCCCACAATCGTGCTAAACGTGGCCTTAAGGTTTGTATACCATGGGCGCTGTGTTGCGCGAGATTGACTACCTGGGGGGCAACTCCGAAATCCGATTTTCGAAGTTCGTATCACACCGTCCCTCTCACTCTCAAATTAATAACTATTAGTGAGAGCGGAACGGCACGAAACGAACTTCGAAAATCGAATTTCGGAGTATAAGGCCTGTCTTTTTTTACTGTTCGTTCTAGAAAGAGATGGGTATATCTAGCTCTCGCGTGCTCTTGTGCTAGGCGTGTAGTTTCAAGATTCAAGGATTCAAAACTTTCTTTTGCAGAAGATTCAAAGCTTTATTTTGCATTTAACATGTCTTTTTTTTAAACTACCAGCGTATTCGGGAAGACCATCATTGCCAAGAAGAATGCGCCGCAAGTAACTCTGTAGATAGACCATGACGTCTTAATGCGATTCAGTTTAGGTTCGCACGCTGTCAGATCCATACTAAAAATGACAGCTAAAACCTGGACTGAGTCGGAATTAAGAAGTCATGGTAAGGCCCCATGTAATTAACAATTTGCTGTTATTAATGTTGTCGAGGAAGTGCCCTCTTAAGTTCACCGATTAGGAGTTACGAAAACTTGTTGGCTGGAATTGATGTTTGTCGTGCTCTTACTTTTCTCATTTATAACACAATGCTGCACAAAATAAATACCATTTGTTATGTTAACTTTATCGTACAATGAGGCTTATAATACTAGCGGTGCGCTGACTTTTTGGGGTCAACAACTTTGCAACGGGTAAGGTCTAGGTTTTCGAATGTCTATGTCTGCAAATTAGACATTTTTCTTTCATAGTCGTTCTGAAAACTTTACGACCCTAACCTGTCGAAATGACTTGAAATTTAGAACTTCAAATGACACTTTAGATTGAATGATAGTGCAAATACAGTTAAAAATAAATAGTAAAAAAAAACTTTCTCTTTGCAGATAATATTATTCATCCCTTTTATTCCCAATCCTGAGGGAATTTCAAAACCTCCTCTTAGTGCAGTTCTATGTTACAAGAATTAAATAAATAAAAGTACTCATAGAATAAGTATGTATGCAAAATTTCAAGTCTGTAGCTTTTGTGGCACAACAATTTGGGATTTTCCGATCCGCGAGAAAATCGGGACAAAAAGTAGCCTATGTGTTATCCTAGACAACCAGCTAACTACATTCCAAATTTCATTTAAATCAATCGACCCGTTTTAGCGTGAAGGAGTAACCGACACAAATTTTCTCGTTTATGATAGTAGGATTCTTGATTACATATAGACCAATTAAAATTAAAAAAGTAATTAGCAAAATTATAAATAGCATTAACTAAAAACCAACAAAGGTTGACCAATGGGTAATTTTTAGTTACGTCCAGAAAATTAACTGTTCCGTCATTGTTATCCTGTCCTGCGGATTTTCCGACCTTGTGAATATTAAAACCATTAATGGCAATACCATGCTTTTTTTGTTTTATTTTTTCTATAAAACTTTGTATTATGCTCTTATAATTGTGTGTCATGCAAAAAGGCATAAATGTCTTCTTTCTTTCTGTTACTTTTACATTTTTTATGGTAATCTGAAAAATATGGTGCACCAATTGCACTCCATACCCAAATACAAGTGCCGGCACGTAAGTCTTGCGATGACCATTGATGCGCAGTAGTCGAAAATAAGGTATCGCGGGGGAGTGCAGGGGACGCGGGCATGCGTACTCCACGTTAGACTTACGTGCCGCCACTCCTGTAACTGTAAACGGGAAGGAAGCAGGTTTTATCAACGAAAGATCGCGCCAGGTCGTTTTGAGATAGAGAAAAAGAGTGAGTGAGGCAGACAGAGAGAGTGAGAGAATCATTTATTTACAAACAATTGATTATACTCACACAGATATATATAAAAAGAGAGATACGCTACATTTGATAGTTTGCTTATAGATTAAGACACAGAAGACTAATATTATAAGACAAAACTGAAATATAAAGTTTTTTAGGCACGGCCAGAAAAACTGGACACGAAAATACTAATAAAAATAACATCAAAGTTTTGACTCCAAATTCAAGTAAGACTTCCCTTACTTAAACAAGATCACGCTGAAGGAATAAACTGTCGATAAGGAAATACGCACACAACATCATGCACGTAAATGAAGAATACGCACAGGAAAATAATACCTACAATAGGGGCGCTGCAATGAACCTTTGTAATTAAAATATCGAAATGTTTCCTTAATAAGTAACACATTATCCGTTGAGTATTTAAGCCTGGAGCTAGTCATTGGGTATTCAGTTCGCCTCCAACGCCCTATAAGTGATTTTCGAAATCATGTTCGGGCTAAACATGAAAGTAACAGCTCTCATGCTGATCAACATATTCGTGGCCCACGGAAAAATATATCGAGAAGATAAATATGTGAGGGACTCGAGCCATGTTGAGAGTTATCATAGGCTATATTCAGACGATAGATCTGATGTCTTTGATAACGTAGACAGCAAATTGAACTTTGATGTTCCCAACCTCGAAGCAGAATTACAGTTGTTTCCGGGATTTCACGACAACACGCAAAACGCAGAGGTACCTCAAGTAGATATGGATGTGGAGACGGGTTTTCCCAACGTGTTCCCAGTAGAAAATTACATGCTAGATCAAGACAAATACATTCCTCCTAATTGGTACCCTGGAGTTATGCCCCGACCCCGTTGGTTCCCGGCCGTAAACACTGAAGGAAGAGATGAGTACCCCACAGGGGAGCCTAGTCGACGCGACATGAAGAGGAAATGCCAAAACATAAAAGGGCTGCCCACACCTGAGTCGGGTTGCTGTGGTGTGCAAATGACAAGTGAGTAATATGACATAACTAGCTGTTGCCAGCGACTTCGTCTGCAAAGAATTCATTTATCGCTATCCCGCGGTAACTAAGCAATTTTTCGGGATAAAAAGTAGCCTATGTGCTATTCCAGACTTTTCTCTATCTATGTGCCGAATTTCATCCAGATCCGTTGGGCCGTTCTGGCGTGATTGAGTAACAAACAAACATCCATCCATCCATCCATCCATCCATCCATCCATCTATCCATCCATCCATACTTTCGCATTTATAATATTAGTTAGATTTGTGTTGTACCTCTTCGTGATGAGTTCAACGATGGTGTTTATACCATACTATGCTGTA
The DNA here is from genome assembly GCA_963854515.1 of Pandemis heparana. Classification (NCBI taxonomy): domain Eukaryota; kingdom Metazoa; phylum Arthropoda; class Insecta; order Lepidoptera; family Tortricidae; genus Pandemis; species Pandemis heparana. Next base: position 15,026,763 of record OY978012.1, on the reverse strand, counting down.
ACTTACTCATGTTACATCACAAATCTCGTATGAGTATGTTTGCAACTTGTGTCACAGTGTATTATATTTGAAGCGGGAAATCGATAGTGTTTATGCTTCAAAAGATTATTTATTTTTATTTTGTATTTATTACAGGACGCCCTATTGATTACCCTAACAAACCATCATGGCCGCTATATCGAGGTGGCCGTTTCAGCCGGTCAGCTGATAGGGACATTCTTCCCGATGGAATGATAAGAGGTAGGTATATACCTAAATTTTTCCTAAAAATATACTTACGGTCAAAAATAACACAAAAACAAAGCGTACCTGTTATTGTGCTGCTCCATAAATTGGACGTCAAGGAGCCTTTTTCATAATATGTTTTTTTGAGTCTATAAATGTTATCTAAGAGCAATGTTATATTGATACTACTGTGTTCTACAAGCAATATCCGTGGTTGTATTACGAATGGCTGACAAGATAGAGCGCTAAACAGTTATATTCTATTTAGTTGAGTGTACAGTTAATCGATTGCGTGATTTTGACTTGACCTATTTAATTAATTAGATCAGCTACTGCAGTCGCTAACTTAACGTTAAGAGGAAAACATTAGGAAACTATGTATGTATGTATGTAAACTCTTTATTGTGCAAAATAATCAAGACAAATACAATTGACAAACACTGAGATACATGCACAAAGGCGGACTTATCCCTTTAAGGGATCTCTTCCAGTCAGCCTTTCAGTGGATTAAAGGAGTATTACATTAGGGATGAACGAGTGCGTTTAAAATTGCAAACACTGAGAGCCACAATACATAACTTTACCGAATATAATACATACCTAAACTCAGAAAACCTACCAGTCAATAAACTAGGTACTTTATACTGCCTATAATATATATCAATAAAACATAATACCTACATAAAATAAATAAAGAGCACAATAAACAAAGATGGTGCGAGCCACATCTTCTTCAAAGCTTCCCTGAACGACACTATGGAAACTAATTTTAGAATGAGGAAATAAGCTAAATTAATATATTATCCGATCACATTTTACATTCTGCTCATTTCGTGGTGGTAACATGTCGATAATTTATCATCATAATGATTATGTCGCAGGTGCGAAAGAGATAGCATGATTCCGATGATTCGCCGAGTATAAAGTTTCACAGTTAATTAGAAAAGAGTATACGTGCCGGCACGTAAGTCTAGCGATGACCTTGTATGCTCAGAAGTATAAAATACGGTATCCGTGGGTGCGCAGATCCCCTCCACGTGACTCGTCATCGCTAGACTTACGTGCCGGCACGTATAGATCCTGTTTGCACAAATAACTAAGTAGCGGCTTGGACGTTTTTGAGTCAATTTCATATGCATTTATTCATTTTTTGACGTGGTGTTTTAAATTTAACTCTTTATTTATTGCAGGTGGTAAGGCAACTGACCTTCACGAGTTCCCGTGGATGGTTCGTCTCTCTATTAAACCCGTTGGTGATATCGGACCTGAAAAATACTGTGGCGGTACCATAATTAGCTCTCGCTATGTTCTCACCGCTGCACATTGCTTGTATGGCGAATTTTCCAACCTGGAACAGTGAGTATTATTTATTTATGATTTTCAGTATTATACGTTAAGGCACCTTTCAGTATAATCAGGAAAAATACTGTTACAAAGCTCCATAATAGCATCGTGTGTCGCAAAATAAAGAATTGACTATGTATTATTATAAAGTATTATTCCTTTTTTCATTTCAGACTGACAGTTTACTTATCAGAATACAACAGCTTTACCTTCCCCCGAGATTGTAACGATCAAGGATGTATCATAAATCAGAAGAGGAAGGTTGAAGATGTCATTATGCATCCTGATTTCAACAAAACGGTACTGCAAAATGACGTGGCTTTGTTGAGATTGAGTGCAGACACAGGATACTCAGGTAAGATCCGCAAATCTTAGCCACAGCAAGCAAGTTGCTGCCTAAAGAATTACATGTAACTGTAAAAATATGAACATGGCAGCATTTTCGTCTGAAACATTTCATTTTTAGTGTCTGTTTATCCGTACTTTACAATTATTTATTAGTTTTGTTGTGTAAAGATTTTCAGTATAATTCGATATTAAGTAATTTTGTCTCGAAAAGCCCTCTTAACGTCCTTTATTCAGAAATATTTGCAAACCTGTCTGTTAGATTATAAAAGCTAACTGTAGATAATTTCTGTTTTCAGATTACATCAGACCTGTGTGTCTCGCAAACGAAGACGTTTCAAATCTGAGCGAGGAACCTATGATCATCGCTGGATGGGGTCTCGACGGTCACAAAGAGTCAAAGCTGAAGCGTTCAGCTATCGTGGACTACGTCACTGACGAAAAATGTCTAAGCGAGTACTCTTACAAAGACGAGAGCATGTTCTGCAGCATCGGTGGTAACGGAGAAGACATTTGCCACGGTGACTCTGGTGGTCCGTTGATGGTGTATGTGGACGGAAAATTTTTCTTGTCAGGGGTTGTAAATGGCAAGCGTAGTCAAGTGGAATGCGGTTCGACTTTGCCTTCGTTGTTCAACAATGTTTTCTATCACCTTGAGTGGATCAAAAGTCATGTTCATTAAGTTTGGTTGTCAGTGTAATTACGTCACACATTCGGGTCAATGTCTGGAGACAGCAAGCAGCGTTAACTGAGCCTCTAGTGTAAGTTTTCACATATAAAAACGTCTCGAACGCGTTCACGTAAAACGTCTCAATTACTATGGAATAATTGGCAGCGCCACTTGCGGATCGAAACGGCAACAAATTGTTCACATAGTATTTGACATTTTAACGCAAACGCGTTCGAGACGTATTTTGTGACCGAAAACCTACACTAAGCATACTGGATGCTGTGAGCGAAGGTCTTTGCTGCTTCTAAACGTGTACTGTCAAAGCAGGTGTCAACTGCGTCAATAACGCCGCGACTGTGACGGTGTCAGGGAGTGACAGTTCAATGTATGCGATTGTTGTATCGCTTTTTGAGTGCAAGCTCATCTGACGCTTTGTCAGTGTCGCTATCGCAGCGGCCATGTCCGAACAGGCCTTATGCTCTGATATTCGATTTTCGAAGTTCGTTTCGCGCAGTTTCGCTCATACTAATAGTCATTAATTTGAGAATGAGAGAGATGATGTGACACTAACTTCGAAAATCAAATTTCGAAGTAGACCCCCAGCTAAGGTTAAAAATAAAAGTTGTTCCACTTGAAATAAAATATTACTAAAGATGGGTAAATCAAACTTGTATGTGTGGCGTAATTTACAGAATAGATAATCTTGCTCTGTTGCCAATTGTATAAAAATGATTCAATATAGCCAGTGTTAATGTAGGAAAAAATGTTAGTACAATTTCTAAGAGTTCATATCGTTCGATTAATTATGAAAAATGCCTTTAAAAAAAATGCAAAGTTCAAATTGGTTTAAAATCATAAAACTAAAACCAAATTTGCTAATTCCGCAATTGCAAGCGATTTTCGGGAATTGTCAAATTTTATGTAAATAGATTGTTGTGAAGAAAGCAGGTGGCTTTTAATGTTAATGACTATGTTCTGTCTTGCGTTCCTATTAGAGATAAGTATACCGTCAATGATTTAATATAAGAGCTGGATTCTTTAAGATATTCTTGATGGAATAAATAAAAGTGCCATACAATAATTATGTGGGTTTTCTTTTTATAACACTGCTGACTTTAAAATGTTCATAGCTGAAATATTTAGTAACTAGTAGTAACTTTTGACTGCCAAAAATAAATAAATACGATAATGACAGAGAATATAGAAAAGGCGAACTTATCCCTAGGAAGGGATTTCTTCCAGTTAACTTGATTTAAGAGACGAAAACTTAACAAAGATAGGCAACAGTCGTAATAATTAGTAGTGCGGAGAAATAGAAAAAATGCAAAACTAAAAAAGAAGACTTAAGAGAAAAAAAGCATGCATAATGTGGTGATTCTTTAGGATATTAAATTTATTTCTATGAGTTTATGTTTGTGTTATCAAATGAATCAATAATTTTACTTCTTGATTTTTATGTTTACTTTTATGGTTTTACCGGTTAGAAATTAAATTCTGAAAATCAGAACACACAATAATCCGAAAAGTAAAGCTATGGCCGGGAATCGAACCCGGATCCTCATCATTCCCGGCCATGACTTTAATTTTCGAATTTTTCTGTGTTCTGATTTTCAGTGTCGTTTTGAAATGTTATGTTTATATTTGATTAAGGTAATGTATTGTACCTCTTAGTAATTGTAATTTTAGACGCACTCGTTGTCCGTATATAATGCTCTTCTTATCAATTAAAATTTGACTGCCTATTCCTTAAAGGGATAAAATTAAAATTATGTTTATCTAGAAAGAGATAGAGACCAATCTTAAATAGCTTATATCTTGGTTATTTTTATAATTACTTGAAAAATCTCTGTTTTCAGAGTTCCGTAACTCAAAAGGAAAAAACGGAACCCTTATAGGATCACTTTGTTGTCCGTCCGTCCGTCCGTCCGTCTGTCAAGACCCTTTTTCTCAGGAACGCGTGAAGGTATCAAGCTGAAATTTATGTCAAATACTCAGGTCTACTGCCCCTTGGAGCTGTGAAAAAATCAAAGTTCTAATCTAAGCCAACGCAATCAAAAGATACAGCCGCTTATGCCGCAACTTTCCGCAACTCTCAAGGGAATCAAAACCTACAGGGTACTTCCCGTGAATGCAGAATCTACAAATTTGGTATGAAGGTAGGTCTTATAGCACAAATTAAGGAATAATTGCGAAAAACGTAAATATGTATGTATGTCTGTATATATCAATGACCGATATAAAGTGACCCCACACTGCGTACTTTTTGCTTTGGAGCAGGGCTCTGCTTACACTGGTTTATACTTATTTATAGATAATGATACGGAACCCTCGGTGCGCGAGTCCTACTCGCACTTGGCCGGTATTTTTATATTGTTTGTTACATAAAAGAGCTTTAATGAAAGCAATAAAAAATCATGAATATTCCATAAACCATACAGCCCAATATATATTGTAGGTAACGACAAATTAATTAGGTAGCAAGCCAACAATAATTTGCCACCTAATCGATTCGTGGTTACCTATCTAAAATTATATTGGGCTGTATTATAATCATTACCGTTCATAAGTATCAAGCATAGATGAAATAACTAATAAGAGTGGTAATATTATCTATCTATACTTATAAAATGCTTTGTCCTGGACTCCTGAATGACTGACTGACGGATCAACGGATCAACGCTGATCGTAGAGACCTGAAACTTGGAAGGTGTGTTCTTTGTACGGCGTAGGCATCCAATAAGAAAGGATATTTCGAAATTCTACCTCTAAGGGGGTGTAAAAGGGCAAAATTTGTATAGGACGACGTGATTCCTTTGTCCGATATACTTCAAATTTTGCATAAAAAATCTTGAACAGAATTGATGGAAGACGAGTTGCGTATTTTCTTGAAATTCATCCCCTAACGGGGTTTAAACGGGGCAGAAAGTTGTTTTGGAGGCGTTTGCTTCGAAGTTGATATCATAGGTACTCCTTAGTGCTTATGATTTAAATCACATTTACACAGTCATGTTTGATTCCTCAATCCGATTTTATTAAAAAAAGGTTGAACATGAAAGCCAAGGTACAAAGAAAATACTGTTTAAAGTTGAAATGTCTCGAAAGTCAACGTAGGTATTATATTAGTCCCGAATTTTGAAGGCTTCTGAACTTTAGAGAGGTCATGCGATTTTTAGAATTTCCCTCGGGATAATGAATAAATGGGGTTTATAACCGTGCTGCAAAGGCGCCCTATCTCCGTAACTATAATTACCAGTCTTAAAATTTGACACACAAGTAAGAAATCAGAACAGCTAAAAATTGATTTCAGGACTTTCCGAAATTCCCGCGGGTTAGGGAGTAAAAGGGATTTATAATATTCTTACTTTGAAATGGTCCTATCTCCGTAACTATTATTGGGCACGTATTTGAATATCGAAATTTAAAATAATATCTAAGGTTAAAAAGTCGACGCTCAAAATATCGAAACTTAAAATATCGAACGATATAAATATCTACTATCATTATATCGGCGTCTAAAATATCTAAAATTCAAATACCGAACGGCTAAAATATCGAAAGTTCAAAATATCTACAGTCGAATGCTCGATATATGTTAAAATCGAAACACAAAATATCGACCATCATAAACCCAACGTTTAAAATATCGAAAATTGAAATAGCGGACGATCTTAACATCTACTGCCATTATATTGACGGTTCATATTCCTACAGCTCAAATGCCGAATAATCCCTATTCTCTGTAAGAAAGTGTAGGCATCATAGGTTAGGTTAGGTTAGTATTGCGTCAAGGCGCGAAGCGCCTGAACTAGGCGGAATAGGAGCTCCGCGAAGCGGAGCTCCGTCGACTTTTTCTCGTCGTTATTCAATTTTCATGCGACTAAATGTTACGTATGACAAAGTAAAATGTGTGACTAACAAAATAACTTTGAATAGCTACGAAAAAAAGTCGACGGAATTCCGCTTACTTTTTATGCAATACTTTTTTTTTTTGATTTTGAGAAAATGCAGATTACGCACTATCCCCGCGCCTTGGGGGAAGACGCGGGGGGTGCATGGGACTCTCCCCCCTAGTGGGGGCCTACCCATTAAAAACTCACCGGTGTTTCCACTGTACGCGCGGGTAGAGGCTGCGGGAGCGGGATCCGGCATCCGCGGCACTCTACCCCGCGTGTTGCTCTTTCGGGCCCACCTCTGTGGGGCTTATGCCCCACGGACTCCGGCTAAGGCACTCCGGAAACACCTGGAGCGCCTTACAACCTCGGGACATCTGGAGTGAGCGACGGATCCCCCGATCCGCCACCCGATGTCCCACTGAGAGGGGCGGGGATCCGGGGATAGCTCGCCTCACTGGGACCCGGAAAAGACCTAAGGGCATCAACCCTTAGGTCACCCAGGGAACTCAGCCCCCAGGATACTTTTCCTCCAGGAGGCCCCCGGAGCATCCCCACCACGTAAAAGTCAACCCGCGCTATTCACCGCATCACCGCCGCGTACCACCACCGCTTTGGCTTACGGGATCGCGCAGGGACTTTTACCCTCCCCATCCTGCGCCTAAGCGCCCTTCCCTGAGGGAACCTGTGTCCGAGCGGCCGGATCTTCCGACGCTCAGTCCCCTCCCGGTAGAACCTAATGCTTCTACCACCGTCCCCTTAGAGAGCGATGGCCCTCAGAGCCACCGCACTCCCGACAGCCGTCATTGCTGCCCACCGCGCCCCAAAGGGGCAACCCCCGCGCCGAAGCGCTGCCGCTTCCCAGTCCCCTCTGCTGGGTCAGAGGGGTACCGAAAGCGGCCCACCTCAGGGTACCTCTTGGCACCGCCGCAGGCCGGACACAAGGCATGCGACGGTGAGCCCCCCCACCACGGCAAGGTGGATACCCATCGGGGGGGACGCAATACTAACCTAACCTAACCTATGTTGCCCGCGCTTTCTGTGAGGGCGTTGGAGTGCATGTTCAGACATTTTTGAGTACCCTTATGTGATCAGATATATTCAATGACGACTGTCTATTGGTACCATTCGATAATATAATTTCGATATTTTGAATTTCGACTTTATGATCGTTCGACATCCTGATTTTCGATATTTAGTCATTCGATAATTGTACTATTCGATAATATATACTTTCGACATTATGAATTTCGACTTTATGATCGTTCGACATTCTGATTTTCGATAATGTAGCTGTCGATATTCAGATTTTCGAAATTTAAGCATTCGATAATTGTACCATTCGATAATATATACTTTCGACATTTTGAATTTCGACCTTATGATCGTTCGACATTTTGATTTTCGATATTTTGACCGTCGACTTTTTAATTTTAGATATTTTAACTTTCGATATTTAAATACGTGCCCCTATTATTACTAGAATCTTTAAACTTGGCATACCAAGAGGTAATTATGATATCTGAGAATTGATTTTTGTATTTTGCAAATTTCTCCTGGGATAAGAAATAAAATAAATAATTATTAAATGGCTTTAACACTCATTTTCAACGTCACGGGTTATTTTATTTAGGTATTACTAATCAAGGAATAAGGACAATAAAAACTTCTTACGCATTACATTAGTATTGAGCTATTGTTATTTATAATATTGAATAAAACCCTTTACGTTGTATCGGTGGCTTCTTGATTCAACGGCGTATGATTTACGCAAGTATACAATAGGGCTACCTACATAGGATAAAACGAAGTCGCTTTCTCTGTCCCTATGTCCCTATCTATGCTTAAATCTTTAAAACTACGCAACGGATTTTGATGCGGTTTTTTTAATAGATAGAGTGAATCAAGAGGAAGGTTTATAAATGTATAATACATGCATAATATACCGTGCGAAGCCGGGGCGGGTCGTTTATAATATAACTAAGTTCTTCGCCGTGTCTCTCTGTCTGTTCGCGATGAAATCAAAAACTTCTTTTCAGTCAAACGTCCATACCTACATACATACAGGTCAAACTTTTTTGAATTAGGTTGCCTAGTAAAAATATATAAATACGGAGTTCTACGATCTATTAGTAGCTAAGTCACCGGCTTTAAATAGATCAGTAGGTAGCGCACACCGAAATATAATACACTAGCTGTTGCCCGCGACTTCGTCTGCAAAGAATTTGTTTATCGCTATCCCGCGGGAACTACGCAATTTTCCAGGATAAAAAGTAGCCTATGTGCTATTACACTTTTCTCTATCTATGTGCCGAATTTCATCCAGATCCGTTGGGCCGTTCTGGCGTGATTGAGTAACAAACAAACATCCATCCAGCCATCCATCTATCCATCCATACTTTCGCATTTATAATATTAGTTAGATTATATTAATTGTGGCAATCTAAATGAAGTCAGCAAAAAAGTTCAAATTAAATATTTTACATTTTCTCGAATAAACACGAATACCAGTAAACCACTACAAATTAGGCCATGCAAAATAGATCAGAGGTCTAATTGTGTTTATTTTAACGTTAAGTTAAAACCACAGTAAATCATGGAAAATACAAACAGAAACAATTAAGTATACCTACTGTAATAATATCCCGAGGGAAATCAATGAGGAAATACAAATGCATAATACGAACCTATTTCAGCAAAACAACATTTTACCGTTTCAAAGTGTCATAATTTGACGACCGGATTAAGTGGTTAGTGACCCTGAATATGAAGCTTTAGGTCCCGGGTTCGAATCCCGGTAGGGGCAGACATCAAATAAATATATACTTTAAAATGTTCAACAGCTCACAAAAAATTGGTTTACAGCAGTTTATTTCAATGGGGAATGTATGAAAATTTTAAAAGTTGTTGAATTTTTTTCTACTGATAGGAATAACCTTCCATTTTTGGCGGGAAAAAAATTCTTCTTTCTTCTTCAAACTGAACTGAAAAATTTGATATTTTTTTCCGTAAATATGGAAGGTTAGTATAAAAATATTCAAGCTCTTTTAAAATTTTCAAACATTCCCCATTGGACTGGCTTGGGGAGGATAAAGTAGGGTCCTTAAAACACTAGTGTGGCTTTACGAAACGAGCCTTGGCGAGTTTCATAATAAGATCATACGAGTGTCATAGTGCTTAATTTATAGTTGCATACCTACAGTATTATATTTCTACAAAATTATATGGTTCGGAAGCGGAAAAAGCTTCAATATGATATTGTCATAATAACACTACTGTAATGCTGGTCATTACATACGAAACGAGTTATGATGTTATGTGAGTAGATAAAAGTACATTACATTCCGAGGGTGGCGAAATAAATATCTCAGATAGCAGCAACTTATCGCAAGAGCCAAAAGCGAGGGCGATAAACATGCGACCTGAGGCACCTTACACCGTGCCTGGCCCGGTACGATTTAGCCAGTGCATGCATACTTTAAGTAGATAAGTACCTATTTTCAGCAGAAAAACAGGAAATTATAGTTTTTCCTGTGGACGCATTAGTTTGCTTTTGTATCAACTTTGATGATTCACTTTAAATTGATAAATAGTTACGCTTGGGGAGAAAACAAACAACGTAGGTATTCGAGTTTTATGTAATAACTATAATAATTATTACATATTTAGTCAGTTAGGGGCACGGTGGTGTCTGCGCCAAGTCAGCAACTGACTGCAGCGTGGAGTAACCAACTAATCTGCTATACTGAATTTTAGAAATACATAATTAAATAACAATACATAAAAGAAAACCATCAAAAAGAATTGCTGCACCACATTTTCAACTAAAGTTGTGAAAATGATATTAAAGCAAAATTATATTTTTAACCCACTTCAAAAACAAGGTTTTAATTTCTTCCGTGTGTTATTATTTTGTATGTGTGTATTGTATCCGTTGATATCTCCCAAAATTTTGTATTAGATGACCGACTTCAGAATTAACTAAAAGAAGCGAAAGATAACTGAAATCTGTAGATTCACAAAATATATTATTATAACGTAGCTAATCAGTTTGAAGGCGTTGCCAAGTCTAAATAAGTACTATAAGAAAGAGATGTAGTAGTAGTAGTAGTACTATGAGAGGTGCGCTGGAAAGCTGTACTTCCAAACTAATCAGTAAGTAGAAGCATATTTAATGCTTATTTTTTGGAGGTTTTAGTAGACTACGCATAAAAAAAATATTTTTTTAATTAAAAATATGCGAGTAAATACCTTCCACTACGTGCATAATTTGTGTTCCACAAACTGCATATAGTAAAAGCAACGGAATTGTTATGGATATCTACAATATCAAAGTATGCAAGACAGTATGATTCGTGAGACTTGGCACATTTTTAATTAGGACTGTTTTTTGGTTGGGATACATTGTGTCCCAAGGCTACGTTCAGGATGTGGATAATTTATGTGGTAACAAACGTCAATGTTTAAATTGCTTGCGTCTCGAGATTTTACCTCAGAGCAAGTGTTAGATTTTGTCACAAACAAACCTAGTCGAAATCGTTCACGTTGACCCAATTACTGGTTTTATGGACAAATTGGCAGCGCATTGTAGTGTGCCACACACACTCTCCCAGTATGTAACTATATAAGCGTAAGTCCATATTATAATAAAGGTTAGTATTTACTCTAAACTCGGACTATTCAGTCACCTCTCAACGCCCATCCTCACATGGCGATCCTGCCAGTGCGGCCTTGGCGCTGCACTGGCGGCGCGCCGCGCCACCAGTGATTAAAATTAATTAAAAAGACAATAAATATTTAAGAAGAACAAAGTGAAGTGGGAAGTGACAAGTGAAATAGACACTATATAAAAATTAATTAGAACTATAATAATATTACTACAATAATACTTATAAAGATTAAATAATAATAATACTTACTATATCATATGAAAATACAATTATACAAAAGGAAGAAACTGATGTTAAAAAATACTGGAGAAACACAGAAACATGAAGAATGAAATAAAAGAAGACGAAAATGAAAAACAAGAAATTTGAAAAAAAAAAATTGTAAGAAAACATAGAGGTTAAAGAAAGCTGCCGGGAGAAGTTGGAGCCCTGAAAATAAGAGGAGGAAAGCATCAAGATGCTGCAGGGTAGTAGATGGTGTCGAGAGGTGACGGAGTATTGAAAGCAGCAGGGAGTTGATAGTGTCGTTTTGGTTTGAATGAGTATGCAGCAGGGTGATGGAAGGTGGACAAGATGGACCAGGACTATAACAACAGAAAAGAGTTTAGGTTTTTTTGACTAAAAATTAATCATTTTTTTTAATAAATAACCGTTATGAATTAATTAATTAAAATGTTTCGTATTTACAGTTATGTGTACGTAAGTGCCGCTTGTTGACGAGGTAATAGTTTTAATTATATATTTTTTTAGAAGTAAATTAAAAGTTATGGTAGGTAAATTGAGATTTTGATGGAATTTTAATGATTTAAGAACGGAATTGTGATTTGAATATTAATTTTGAGAATAATAAGTTATTTTGATTCACGACGCAAATTTAAATGATTACTTGATTTTTTATTATTGATATTTTACTAAATTATACTAAACTTGCTTTCTAAAAATAGACAATCATTGTTCATATTAACAGTCATAAGTAGGATGATCTCATACAGGTCATCAGAAAAGGATTGGTATGCCGCGTCTGTTATTACAGATCAAATTTCTTTAGGTAAGACAGTTACTGTGCACTCTTTAAACGACATTAATATTATTGAGTAATTAAAATGGTTTAGAATTATTTTGAATGATCGGAAGTAGATGTTAGATATTATGGAGTTTTTGTGATTTTTTTTATATAGAAAGTTTGAAGATGTACCTTGGAAACGATAGTATGAAAGCTGGATTTTATGGATTGTTTTTTTTAATGATTTCCTTTATTTTGCAGAAATTTTGATAAAGCACAAATTGTCCCTTTTATTTTACTGCAGATGAATAAGAAGGATGATTCGAAAATAATTTGTCATTGCCGTTGGACTGATCATCCAGCTGTCATTTCAAATTATTAGTAAAAATAGGTAAATTTTAAAATGTAGTCAGTTAAGGGTAGTATTTTTGATGATTTGGATTTGAAAGATTAATGATTTGATTATGAATTAAATGGAAATGTTAGTATTGTGGAATGGATTGTGAAGAGTGTATTATGCGTAGAGTTAGACAGGAAAAGTTTAAGTATGGCAAGGTATAGTTTATGAATGAGAATTTATGTAATGGGTTGTGTGAGAATAATAGTAGGAAAATATCAGTCGTTATCAACAGTATAGCACGAGATGCGCTGTTGAGCGAGCTGGTAGCAAGGTGCACCCAGGATACAGGGCAGGTAGGCAATCCTTGAACTTCGACCATGAGGCGGTCGAGCTATCACTCGTGGGGACTCTTGGACACAAGGAATGCAAATTAAGTATGGAAGTGTTAAATGAACTGCCTGTGTATTATATATAAATGGTTATTGTATGTGCGCGCACGAAAGTAAATAAAAAAAAAACCTGTATCCTGAATGATATAATAAATGAATATGTGAAATAAGGTCGGCCGACCATATAAATAATATGTGTAGTGTGCACCATGCCAAAAAGTGAAGCCAAAGTTGTTCACTAAGGAGAAGTATTATTGAAGAAAGATAAAGAAATTATAAAAGTTTAAGTGTATAAAAGAATAGATTGAAAGAAAGGCCACTAGGCATTGAAACGAAGATAAATATGTAATGAAAGAGTCTGAAGTTAAGAAGATATGAAATACAGTAACATATTAAGCGAATTTTTGAACAAATATAGTAAGTCAACAATAACTAAAAGATATCATTTTTTTTAAGAGTGACATATTATATCCAAACTAAATAGGTAACGAAACAAACAAATGCGTCATGTATTAACTTTCATTTGTATCTCGTCAACAAAGCGTGCAAATTTAGACATTAGCAAATAATTGTTAGTACTTAGAGATTTTATTTTAATGTTTTTGCTGTAAGTTATAAGATTTTTTTTTTAACTTTTAAAGATGTTTTTTTTAAGTGTAAAATAAATTGTGTACCTATTTTTTTCTTTTTCAAGGGGGGAGGTGTAGTGTGCCACACACACTCTCCCAGTATGTAACTATATAAGCGTAAGTCCATATTATAATAAAGGTTAGTATTTACTCTAAACTCGGACTATTCAGTCACCTCTCAACGCCCATCCTCACAGCATTCTAGTGGCCGTATTCAATATAGGTAATGCTAATGAGTTCGAGACAGGGGTTAAGTCAGAAAATTTACGTACTTTTTTTTTTTAATTGTATACAATTTTTAGTTGTGAGATCCTATAATTGGCTTCATTGTTACTATAGAAGGAATCTACTCTGTAATTAAAGCTGTTGGTTCTCCGAAAATAAAGAAATAAACAAATAAATTCGTACATTAAGGTTTTCAGTCTCAAATCATTGAGTGTACGTAAATACCTACCGCGGTGATAAGGCGCGTTATTCGAAAACGCGCGTCGGCATTATGGTGCGACCACACCGCCGCTTAAAAAACGGTGACGTTACGGAATCGCAACAAAATGTATGAAGAAACGGTGAGAAAACGTGACGCCTACGACACGTCACTGCGTATACGCGGCGGTTTGGTCGCACCCTTATGCCATCTGAATTAAGCTTTATTATTTCATATAATAGCTAACAAAACATTTGACGCATTAAGTTTAGGTATTCCTTGTACAAAGTTGCCTATATAAGCCGAGTTAGTAATCTATTGGCACAGTTCGTTTGAATCTCCTCCTGGGGAGGTCAGAGCTAGTCCTTGGGACTTATAGATCCTCTAATCTCGGTTCCATAATGACCAAGCTTACTATCTTTTTGGTAGCCGTTGTGCTAGCCGCAATTTTGGACGTAGGTCTTTCGGGATCTCTCCACTATAGAAATTGGGATCAATTCAGTGGAAACCAAATCGGCTTTGCGACTGGCAAATGCTCTGCTTTGAGTGGGCTACTTCCTGAACCTAAGTCGGGATGCTGTGGAAGACACGCAGGGGCAGATGAAGACAACGGAGGTATGTTTATTACTTTACACTACTTTTTGTCTGATTACTTGTTGAAATTATAATTTGTTTTAACACTGTCGTTCACCTCGTGATTCAGCGAAATAAAATTGTAACTTGAGTTAACAAACTTTAATAAATCAAATGTTACTTTGCGCTAGCCCGTTTCAATGAACAAAAATCGTTTTGATACTTTGCTACTGAAACAAACTTCTACATGTCATTTTCATTGTCAAATTTAAACTTTAAATCTGACATGTTTTTCTCTGTTATTTATTTGCCTCACACAAAAAATAATTTACAGATGATAAGGAAAATAATAACGATATTGATGACGGCGAAAACGATATTGACGATGGCGAAAACGATATTGATGATGGCGAAAACGATATTGGTAATGGAGACGACAACATGGATGATGGCTGGAATGGCGGTGGTGGCAACGGTATAGACTGGGTTGGTGGCATAGGCGACATCATGGAAAGTGTTGGTAGTGTCTATGATGATTTTAACGAAATATTCGATGTACTGGGAATGGCAGATGACTCTCCATCACAATTCAATGGATTTAATTTGAAGAGCGTGAAAGATAATCGTTCTGATATTCCTCCCGATGGATATATTACAGGTAATATTGATACTAAAATAGTCATTCACTGTGTTATTTTGCTGTGTAAAGTTTTGTTTCGCAGTTTACGCTACATTTTTAGAAAGTGCTAAAGAAAGAAAAAAGTGCTCCCTACTAATACTTACATGTCATCATGCCTCTGATTCGTACGAGTACCTTTCCTACGATTCGTTCCGTTATTTACATTAGGTAAAAAAAAGTTGTGTAAAACTATTTTAGGTCTCTTCCAAATTTTGTTGCTTTGTTCTATTATTTATTAACTTGTCTCTTTTGTTTTGGCTACCTACCTTCCGACGTTGATGTTTCACATTATTATTATTTTCACATGGAAATCTTTTTTTTATCATTCAATGGTAGGTATTGAAACTTCTAAACTAAAAAGCCATGGTAGCCTAGTGGTTTGACCTGTGGCCTCTCAAGCAGAGTGTCGTGGGTTAAAATCCCGGGCTCGCACCTCTGAGTTTTTCGGAATTTATGTGCGAAAATTACATTTGTAATTTGCCATCAGCTTTTCGGTGAAGGAAAACATCGTGAGGAAACCTGCACACATATGCGAAGAAATTCAATGGTGTGTGTTAAGTTCCCAATCCGCACTGGGCGCGCGTGGGAACTATAGCCCATACCCTCCAATACACGGAGGAGGCCTATGCCATGAGGCACGCCGAATTTCGCGACAATTTAATAAATAAATAAAAAAATAAACAACAATAACAACAACAACAACATGTATTTACTGAAATTGAAGCGAATTCGGAATAAAAAGGCTTATAAATAAAAAATAAAATAAAATAAAATTGAAACCTACAAATTTTGTTTATTAACTTAGAGTTAAAACTAAAAAAATATTACAGCTGGAAAAAGGGCCGGCCTACGTCAATACCCGTGGCTTGTACACCTGAACATCAAGGTCAGAGAGATGTTCCAAACCGGAATAGTTGGATGTGGTGGTTCCCTGATTAGCCCTCGCTTCGTTCTTACTGCTGCACATTGCGTTGATGTGAAGTACCAATCGTACAACGAGTGAGTATACGAAATGAAGTATCAATCCATTGGTAGGCAGCGGTAGGTGGTAGGTGAAGCTACACAATTTGTACGCGCTATCTACCTTGACGACCCTCTATCGAATACCATAGAGTATCATATTAATGCAACGTTTTCAATAATAACTCACAAATAACAATCTAAGAACACCGTAGTTTATTACCTTATAAATACTTAGGTTTTAGTGAAACAACCTAGAAGAATCTTTATATCAAAGCTCATACGAGTACAACGATGCCAAGCCATACAAATGAGTACTCGGATTTTAAAACCTTATTCAGTGCTTCTAGATACTTTATGTTGCAAACTGTTTATAAAAGACAATATCTGATTTCAAAACGTAGATATTAGCGAAATAATTTAATGCTGTAAAACTAACAACATTGTTATTAACAGTGTCAGCATCTTCCTCGCCGAATACGACACCAGGACTTACCCAACCGATTGTGTTGGCAAAACTTGCGTCAAGAACAAGGTGATGCATCCTGACAAGATAATTAAGCACAGTGGATTTGAACTCAAACTGCTTGAGAACGACATTGCTCTGATGCGACTCAAAGAATCTGCCCCTTACACAGGTAAATTGGAATCAAAATCAAAACAAGGGGTCTTTTACGTGTCTTTTGAAACTACCAGCGCATTCGGAAAGACCATCACTACCAAGAAGAATGCGCGGAAGGTAGACCTCAAGGGAACTTGTGATTTGGACTCGTTCATTTTAGTCAATTAATCAATTTTCCTTTTCTAGAGTTCATCCGCCCCATCTGTCTGCCGCCTTTCAACATCGACGTTCCTAAAAACCACGGAACTCCTCTCTCAATCGCTGGTTGGGGCAGTACTGGCAGCGAAGCATCACCCATCAAGCTTACAGCTCAAGTCAAATTTGTAGCTCATGGACAGTGCCAAAGACACTACCGTGATCTGACTCATAGTCACATTTGCGCGGCCAGTAACAATGGCCAGGATACTTGCCAAGGTGACTCTGGTGGCCCCCTCATGGCCGAGCACGACGGGAATTACTATGTTGTTGGTATCGTCAGCGGAAAATCAGCGCAGACATCCTGTGGATCTTCAATGCCCACCCTTTACACCAACGTCTACAAGTACAGTAAATGGATCAAAGATAATATGAGAGTTTAAGTCCCTAGAATAGAATCCTATATTATTCATTTAATTTTTTATTTGACGTTCACTTTTCTTTACCGTATCAATTCTTAATTTTTTACATATCATATTTTAATGCATATCTGTAAATAAAATATAAATAAATACCTAATCGGTTTTTTGATTTATTGTACGTTGTTTTCAGTACCTAGTATAGTAGGGCACACCGCAGACACTAGGCAGCAAGACTTTAAAATACATATTACTTATACAACATAATGCAATATCATGTTATCACCATAAAAACATAGGTAGGTAAGTACATAAAAACCCATACGACATTGGTAACAATTTGGTCTCATAATCTGTAAATGGTCAAATTATATACATAATATGCTTCTATGATTTCGAATGAAAAAAAACATTTTTTCTTCTTTTCGTCTTCTTCTTATTTGTGACGTATGGTTAGGTCATTTATTATAACGCCGAATTTGCCAATGTCAAAGTGATCTGGGGGCATGGTAGTGCCCCGCCAAGACGAAAGAAAAGAAAGCGGGGCACTACCTAACTTTTCTCGAACCATTTCGCCATATTTCCAAACCCTCATATAACATCGTCCCCTTTGACACCAGAATTTAAATATACCTATAAAAGAGTACCGTGACTGACTGCCTGACAGACAACGCACAGCCTAAACCACTACAGCAGAGCTACAGACTTTAAATATACACAATAAAATTATATTTCTTGAGTATCATAGAGGTGCACTAAGAATGAATGTTTCTATATTCCCACGGGGTTCAGAATAAATGAGATCAATTTACATGTTCGCTGCAAACGGACCTATTTCCGTAACTTAAATGACTAGTCTTGAAATTTGTTGTTGTTCTAAAATAACAAGACCTAAAGGCCACGTTTAGCATGATGCTGTACGCCAGGTGGAAAAGGGAATCAAAAATAGTGATGGGTTGTTTGTTAGCCACATCGCCTGTAACATGATTCCTAAGATTTTTGCCCGTTCCCTCAATGGGCTTTTACCATCTGCGCGGGAAGAGAAGCAAGGGATAGGAAATAAAGACTTAATATTCAAAGTTGTTAGCAAGAGATTCACCACTAATTATGCGCAGACAAAATCGGGGGCAAAGTTATAAGCAGAGATCGGAATTTTCACGGCAAAACATAAGACTGTCGCCATCAAGCTAGTGTTTTTTTTTTTTTATGGCTTTCACCCTTGCTTTAATTTAGCAAGGCGTATTTCGCCAATGTCGACGTAGTGACATTACAAAAGCTAGTCTTATACTCCTCGCGGCGAATCTTGATCCCTATGACAGTTTCGCTGACATTTCTAAATAGTGATGCATCAGTTTCGATTTTTCTATTTTCTGGCAAATATAATATACCTTGCGTTCAATAAGGTCTTTTAGCATTTAGTCAAGTTAATCATAAGCGTTTGTTTTATTTTTGCCCCAGTCCCAGGTGATTAAATATTACATAATGAACAACAAATTTCCTTTCATTCTGTTCAGTTAACGTCATCCTGTTTATCGATATTCCTAGTCATGCTTATCGATATACCCTTCCTTAGTCGATATCAGCCTAACGAAGTAACTTTTGCAGCACGTCAACATGTAAGTTTAGGTGAAATTATTTCCATCAAATATGATAAATAATTAATTATTTCTTTATATTCTTATTCAAATCTTATATTTCTATTATATTATGACGTGCTAGACTTTAAGTTTCGCCTCTAAACGATTCAACATGACCGAACCTCATTACAAGGTTATATAAAATGAACTGTCACTAGAAGTGTCATAGGGATCAAGATTCGCCGCGAGGAGTATAGAACCATTTTTATCGTTCCTTAAGGCTTTTTTACACTACAGCAGTCTTATCATGAAGGTAAGGTGTCTTAGACAGACAGAGGAATGATTAACTTTCATATTAATAACTTTATTAGAATGAATGTGTCACATTTTGACTACTTTTCCCTGGCTGAATCAGCTGAACAAAAGAGTGTCTAACTTTGGTTTAAGCTCGTGGTTACATTGACGTCCCTGCATTGCGTTAGTCATTGTTTACGTACCTACAGGTTTTGTTTTATTGCCTACTAGCTTCTGCCCGCGACTTCGTCTGCGTAGAATTACATAAAAACCTTCCTCATGAATCACTATCTATTAAAAAAAACGCATCAAAATCCGTTGCGTAGGTAGTTTGAAAGATCTAAGCATACATAGGGACAGACAGCCAGAAAGCGGAAATCAACTTTGTTTTATACTATGTAGTATAGTGTTATTTTTGTACATAAATAGGTACCAACTTGAAGTCCACCTTTATGCATGTATCTCAGCGTTTGTCAATTGTAGGTATTTGTTTTATGTTTATTTTGCACACCAAAGAGTTTACATACATACATTATGTATGTATGTATGTAAACCCAAACTAAGACAAAAATATCAAGGTGTGTATGTATAAACCTTGATATTTTTGTCTTAGTGTGGGTAGCTTACTTTCATGCACAAAATCTAATCTGAATCACAATCAACGAATGATTGGAATAAATAATTAACTCAAGCTTATATTATGAGATAATGTATAATAAATCAAGTCAAATTCTAAAAGTTTATTAGTTATTTTCTTAATTAATTTTACAAGAGATAATTACATTATATCACATTTTTAATCTTATTTGTAACAGCAACAAATAATTTCAATCAATTTGTCAAAAATATATTATAGAAAGGTTGTGCAGTTATTGTTCAAACCAATGCGACAGCGTCGCGATCAAAATTATTTATACACAATAACAAACAGTCGTATATAATGCAAAGTAAACGTTTTGATGCAATAAACTGATTTATATTTTATTTGTACTTACAAAGCAGCCAGAAGACTCACATAATATGCGTAGGTATTGGTTTCAACAAAACGTTTTGGAATAAAAACATGATTTTAACAATTAAATATAGCAAAAGCCATGGAAAGTAATCTATCTAATCAAAATGGAACTTTATAAAACTAAAGAAAATACAAGTCACAAATCGATTTCATTAATCATACTTCTTGCCGTTCCGGCGGCAAAACAATCAAAATATATTTTTACAATGATAATAATTCTTATAAATACAATACGAGTACTTATTATACTTACATCTAGTTAGTACTATAATATCAATCTAAAACCTAAACACAATCACAACCTAATTAATTTTATTGTGGATTTCAGTAAAATTGCTATATCTCAAAAATATTATTTATCTTCATTTTTATTCTTTTATCACTTCGTATTGTATTGGCAATCCCTGGCTCTATAGCTCAAAAAAGGCAAAAAAATACTTTCACAACTTGTTGCAACAAAAAACTTGTCTTGAATAAAATATTTATTTGATTTAAATTATGCGAAGAAGGGAAGGAAGACAGTTTTCAAAGCTAACCCAAATCAAATTTGTATGAACTTACTCGTAGTTCCCTTTTCTTTCCAAATTACGGTCCAAACGGGTGGTCATAAAATGCAGAAAACGCGCAATACACTTTTGTTCAGGCGGGTCTTCCTAATGACCTGCCTACGAGTATCTTCAATCTGACGCTTGTCGTATAGCTATAGTTAGATCTAATATTATGAAACTTAAGGACTTGTTTCACCACTCTTTAACTGCCAGTTATCTATGATGATGTCTCTGTCTGTTTCGTAGTAATAAATAGAGACGGAATCATAGATAACTGACAGTTAAGGAGTGGTGAAACAGGCCCTAAATCAAACAAATAAAAACAAAAGAATTAGCTTAAAGGAAAAAGTAGATAGAGATTGAGTTGCATTGTATTTGACTTGGCCGAGAATATCTAAATATATTAAAACTACAAAATTATAAGGGTGAACGATCAGATGGTTTCGATCATCATCATCGTCCATCTTCCTAGCGTTTTTCCCGGTATTTGCCACGGCTCAGTGAGTCTGGGGTCCGGTTACGATCTAATCGAAAAATCTCTTAAGCCGGATTTGCTTACCTAGTAATGTAGTTGGATGTAGCGTTCCGCTTTCAGCAGGCTCGCGAGCCACATCCACACTAGGGTTTTTGGTTACTGTAACGTGCAAAAGTTGCGGTTACAGCTCGCAAATGAGTACCCGGCTTTAGGTGTGAGTTTCTCACATTTTGTAGTAGGTATTTATAAGTCATGTCTCACATAGGGTTAAATAATAGATACATCATAGCTTCGTATGTAAAAAAGAAGTTAGTGAAAAAGTTTGTTGAAAATAATATGTCATTGTAAGTATGATTAAAAGTATTAAAACGTCATAGTCTTTAATTTCATTACCCTTAGCTTAATTTTAATTCAATACAATTTCATTCATATTAGCAATAAATTGTCATTCTATCTTGTCAATTATAAAAGTATTCTGAGGGATTATTTATTGCAATATTATCGCAATAGTTCCTTCGAAAGAACAGCCAAAGGAACTATCACGATATTTTTTGCGCATGTTCCTTCACAAGATTTGAAGGAAGAAGTGCGATCATTTTTTCGCCTGTTCCTTTGCAGGAACTGAAGGTGTTACTGTAGCTATTGTTGAAATAAGTTACTTCAACAATAACAATAATCATAACCGGAGATGATGTGTATTTGGCAGGCAACCTGTAGAAAACCTGTGTCAAAATCGTGGGTTATGGTTAATTTTATTGAAGTAACTCTATTTGTGCTACCCAGGCTATCTTCAATGGTAGTCAAGTTCAGTAAAATGACACTATCACCGTCATTATCAACAAATTTTGTCCTATATTTTATTATCAAAAATAGTTCATTTGATTTATAGTCAGACCTAACATTGCGGATACGAACTAAAAACAAATGCTAGTACTTACAATTTACAACTGCTACCTAGTATAAATAGATAAATAATCTAACTTTTCTCTTTCACAAATACAAAATCTCAACTGTATAATAAAAAAAAGTATTGTACGTTTCCTTAAAAAGAATAATATCGAACTTAAATCTAAAATCAAAGCATAGCGCACTGTTTGCCTCAAGCGATATACCGTGTTTTATAAGTTTTTTGTCGTAAGCATTGTTTCAAACGCCTTCGCGGTTGAGTTGACTACTTTGGGAACAGTTCGTTGCTCCTTACCCATAGTAATCAAAATGTCAACAGATACGCTTTCGAGACGTTTTGTCAAGAACTTACGAGGGTTTATTCCTACTGAGCTGGCAACGTCGCATTTTTGGTGCTTTTTTACGATTATTTCACAGATATTAAAATGAAATTTTGAAGTGCGTGTATTGTGGTCTTTGTTTTTAGAGTATCATCGTATCCAATGCAGTAATTAAATCGTGATGGAGTTTTATTTTTAATACGAAATTCCCTTTAATACGAAAGTAAAAGTCAACCATGATTAATTATTACATAGGACATAATACTCTAAAAACGAAGAACTTGTAAATACTACATTTTAAACATTTATTCAATTTCTGTGAAATTTCTGAAAAAATGTGACGTTGCCAGCACAGGAATGAACGCTCTTAAATTAAAAGGCTTGATAATAAAAAGCCCACAGACGAGCACAAGTTAACGAATGAATAGTGGTTGGTAAGGCTAAACTTCTAGAGCCAACTTGCACCGCACAGATGTTCAGCAATAAATCTGAATAGCTTCTTGTAACTATTCTTGATATCAGTTTGACGACAGTTTTAGGACGAACAAAAACTTAATATTACAACAAGCATTATCATTAAATTTTCTCTATACATTTGAAAGTATCATCACTTTTTTCCATTACTGCCAGCGATAATTCAGAACAATCGACACCTTTGCTTTAATTTCATTCTACTGTTTTTTTTATACAACGACCACATTTTGGAACGCAATACTAGTAGTAGTAGTAGTAGTAGTATTATAAACTTAATGTTTCGTTAAATGGAGTCGGCACAACAGTCGCGTTCATTTCTAGCGTATTCGTTCCGTATTTCGAGATCATGTTGCTGATAGAGACGTAAGAACCGGCGAACAAGGCCACGATAGAAATGATGCCAATGAAGATGTTCTTCCAGAGGATCCAGTTGAATCTGCCAAGTCCTCTATCCCAGTTGTGGACGGTGTCAACAATAGCAGGAGTGAGAAGACCGAGACTGGAGAGGAAGATGGCGCCGCAGAGGCTGATGAACAGCTCCAAGTTCGGGAAGGCGGCGGCTAAGGCAACTGGAAATAAATTGTAAGAATAAATATAATTTCTACTGAGACATTTTAAGGTTTTTGAATAAATAGGGACTGATCATAAGTTTTAAAAGAAGTATGTCAGGATCAGGATCGTAGCAAATGGAACAAAGTAGTCTCTGCCTACTCATATAGGAAAGAGGCTTGACGGTTTGTATGTAAGACGGTGTAGTGAAACTCAAAAACCAATAAAATTGTTAAATTCGAGTGCTCTTATTACGAGTCCGGCATTCGATTTTACGTTCACTGAGATGCAAAACCTACTGAAACTTTGGCTACGTACCACTACAATTCCAAATATAATTTCAAAAGTTCAAAGTAATTTCATGGTTGTCCTAACTACAGAACCCTTCAAGATTGTTTTCCGATTTAACGTTTCAATCAAGTTTCTTATTAAATTAGAAACAATATCGAAGCCGGGATTGTTGAGTGAACTGAAATTTTGGGTAAACGTTTTTTCATTTTCAATTATTTCTACTGAATCGAGGCATTATTGAAACTTACAAAAGGACTATTCTGCAAGGTCGCTAAAAATAATTCCAAAGAATTCCGCAAATTGTTAGAATTGTTTGAAATAAGGGATAATTGTTTGACCCGGTTTAGAGAACGTAAACAAGCTTTGTTACTTTGGTTTAAAGGTGTTACAAGGACGATTCAAAACAGAAGATTTCTTTGTCCTTTGTTGATGTAACATATTGTTTAAGGTAGGCGAAAGGTAAAGATAAAGCGCCGGGTATTCATACACTGAACTTACGCCTCAAACATTTGCATACGGGCGCTCTCAGCAAGATTCAACTGTCATTTATTTTTACTGTCATACATGTGTACATAACTTGCCTTTGTATTCTAACTTGTTCTACAAGTACAAGATTAAAAAGGCATACTGAATAGTATTAAAAAAGTTTCTGACGTTTGAGATCGGTCGTTATCTACGTTAGAAAAACATTCTAATTTAAAAAATAGTGATGAAACGAACGCAATAGTCGACAGCTGCTATCAAAGCGATTGTGGTTGAAATAATCATGTAATTTTTAGGTGAAAAGTCTCATTGTCTTTGCCACCTAAGGCATTTTATATAAAAGGGACTTCATCTAATCTAACTAATATTATAAAAGCGAAAGTATGGATGGATGGATGTTTGTTTGTTACTCAATCACGCCAGAACGGCCCAACGAATCTGGATGAAATTCGGCACATAGAGAAAAGTCTGAAATAGCACATAGGCTACTTTTTATCCCGGAAAATTCCCGCGGGATAGCGATAAACGAATTCTTTGCAGACGAAGTCGCAGGCAACAGCTAGTAGAGAAATATAAGTTGTTATTCCCGTGGTCACGAAGTTAGCGACTTGTTATTATCTGACTTACGATTTCTGTGAATGGGGCTTAAAGGTGGGCTGGCGTCGTACGTATGGTTGACTGTACCCTTTGCTACGTTCACAAGAAAGTTGCGAAAATAGTTCTGTCATAGTTACCTGAGCCAACAACAGCAGTAGTTCGGATAGAGATTTGCGTGAATTCGTGATATCTGACAGATATCTTATTATGGATTTGACGCCAGATCATCTCCATAGGCACGTAGAACTGCAGGCTGTAGGTGAAGAGGATGGCTAAAGCCATGAGGATCTTGGCAGTTTGGGCTAGACTGAAAAAGGAAAACTTCAATGACACAAAAGTACATAATTATGATTTATAAAAAAATACGGACAGCCAGTATATGCCCATGGACGGCTAGCATAAGCGCACGAGAGCTGTATCGTGTGCGACATAAGAGTATCCATCTTTTTCTTACTGTTCGTTCTAGAAAGAGACTGATAGTCTATCTGGTGTGCTCTAGTACTAGCCGTGCTGGTGTCGTCCGAAAGAAAGAAAGAATAGAAAGGCTCATTTTCTATCCAGTTTAAGTTTTGATAATGTCATCTTTAGTGCTTCTTTATGCTACTCAAAGCATTTGCTGTGTCTGCATAATATCAAGTCTGCAGTTGTTTAAAGTGTACATTGACTTTTACCCATATGAGGGTGCGACCACACCGCCGCTTAAAAAACGGTGACGTTACGGAATCGCAACAAAATGTATGAAGAAACAGTGATAAAACGTGACGCATACGACACGTCACTGCGTATACGCGGCGGTTTGGTCGCACCCTTACTACATATTTAAAGGTTATCAATATTACCGATAGTGAAAACAAGACATTCTGAAGCTTAAAAGGATGGAAAGCGAAAATGATCCGTTATCTGAATGGATATATTTCTTGCTTGCCCTGGATTTTGTTCTTGATAATGTCTTGTAAACATACAGATTAGTCAACTCACATTTCATCCTGTGGCAAATTAAGCGTCACACTGCCTCTGACTTGGTCACCATATTTGATGTAGCCAAAGAACCCGACGATGCCGTATAGAGAGATGACGATTGTCATGGCTACGTTCAGTACTCCCGGGCAGCCGAGGAACTGCTGAGGCTTGGCCATTTCGTTCTCAACGGGCATGACCACGCCAATGCCCTCCATTGCGAATATTACTGTGCTGGAAAGAGAGCCAGGTATTGTATAAATTCATATATACGTGTAAATCAGAGGTTCCCAAACTCTTTTGTTCCATAGACTACTTTCAAAATTTTGCTGGATCCGGTGGACCCCCTGCAGCTACATTACCACTAATTTCTAAACTAAATCTCGAAAAAAAAATTAAAATTAGCTCTATCTATGGAAACTTGCGTTGTTGCTGAGTTTCAACGATAAATTAAGAGTTTTCGAAAAAATAGGTTAGAATTGATTGCTTGATAGGGTTAATTATTTGAAAATAAAGTCGACTTAACAAATTTTCAATTAAATTTAATTTTTGTGCTGCGAGTGACTCCATCCTACTTTACTTTCTTGAAATCTACAATGACTCACAGCACAAGAACCAATCAATTCTCACAAATTTTATTCAGAAAACGTCCCATTCGGAGTGGTAAAAATAAATATAGTATATTTCCGTGTGTCGGACGCGTTGTACTGCATATGGAAAATGCAAGTTTTACAAGTAACAGTCGCTGAGCTTCTTAAAATATTATCTGCCTATGGCCTATAAGGCATATTGATAGAAGAAGTCAAGCCAACATTTTAGTTCTTCACTATCGACCAAATTAATTTTCAAGCACCCCCGCTTGCGATTGTGGTCCCCCATTTTTGGTCACGCCCAACGTAGACCCCCGTCGAGTCTTCCGTGGACCCCTGGGGGTCCACCTGGACCACTTTGGGAACTACTGGTGTAAATCATGTCTTTGTCCCTTATGGGCAGACAGTTCTAGGGTAATAAGACCTAAAGAAAGAATAGTGGCCATATAGGTTTAAAGGAGGACCGAAATAGCCGCATCGCCTATAACATAATTCCCAAGATATCCACTCATTCTCTCGAAGGGCTTTTACATAGACATTTTATTATAGACATTTATTATGTTCTAAATTAATTTGTGTCTTTGAGATAATACTAAGTCATCTTGTATAAAGACCTAAATTTAAAATATCACAGTACCTTGGCACAAGTAAACAAAGTCATTAAAAGTACCCTTGACCCAGTGGTCAAGGGGGTGGGGAGTAAGATTCAGTGACCTTACTAACTAGACGAGATTTCCGAACAGCGCCATCTTAATAAAGATGAGCATTGAGCCTGACAAAGTTCGAAAGCGATATTTTAACAACTCATCATAATCGCTCATAGAACTCGGAATTTAACAATTATGTAACTTAGGGCGAGTTTGATGGAATTAGTAATTAGTTGCCGGCTCATTTCTGCAAATTAAGTTGTTTTAATCAAAATTCCGAAGTTTTATGTTATTATCGTACTGTTATCAGTTCTGAGCGTTGATTAGTAAATGGTGCCTAGTTAAAATTATGACTGTTATTTAATTAACTTTGGCGTATCTTTGCTAAACTCGCTTTCATTGAAATATGAGTTTTTGACCTTTGAGATTGCGCTTAATATTTATATTAGTTCTTAAACTTATAACACGATTGATATCAATAAAATTGTTGATATAAAAGAAAAGCTATGGCCGGGAAAAAAACCCAAACAGTTCGACTATCGAACTACTGGTAGGACTGTGGGCTTATTGTCTTACTCGCTCGCAATCGCCATCGTGTTCATTTTGACAGTTCATGTAGGTATGAGCTGACAATTGGCATCGGAATCAGCTAGCTGTCACATTCATACAAGATCTGTCAAAATGAACACGATGGCGATTGCGAGCGAGTTAGACAATAAGCCTACTGGATGGAATAAAGGAATCGAACGAGGATCCTCATCATTCCGTGATGCGTGTTATACCGCTACACCACCCATAGCAGGTAGTTTTTTTTTATAGATAGTCTATCGAAACACTATCGATAGTGGACTAGCAACTACTGTTTACTTGTATTTAAATTGAGCATTAGTACAGCTTTTAGCTACTTACCTAATAAACAAGGGCCATTGAGTCACCGGAGCAACCATTATCCTCTCTCTGGGGTCAGGCAATCCGTTGAAGATGTAGTACATTGTGATGGCGAAACAAATGACGAGCAGGATATTGGCGATAGCGGAGAATGGTACCAGCCATTTCAGGTTCCTTATCTGACATATGAGAACGAGCGGCACTAGAGTGAGAGCGCAATAGGTCTCTACTGACAGTTTGTAGCCTGGCGTGTATTCATCTAGGACCTGAAAAGAGAGGTGTTGACAGGTTTGTTGTAGGTTTGTACTTTGTATACGTGCCGGCGCGTAAGTCTAGCGATGACGAGTCATGTGGAGGGGATCTGCGCACCCACGGATACCGTATTTTATACTTATGATACAAGGTCATCGCTAGACTAACGTGCCGGCACTTATACAGATGTAAGGTGTCATAGACTTAAATTGAAAAAAAAAACAACAAAAACAAAAATATAATTTATCAGTTGCTTCTCTTCCCGCGCAGATGGTTTCGCATCAAGGGAATGGGCGAAAATCTCAGGAATCATGTTATAGGCGATGCGGCTAGCAACCCATCACTCTTTTGATTCCCCTCTCCACTTCCACCTGTACGCCCACAATCATGCTAAGCGTGGCCTAAGGTCTTGTTACCCTTGGCTCTATCTACCCCGTAAGAGATAAAGACGTGATTTTTGTATGTATGTATGTAAGTGTACTTATTTCTCTATCTTAATGGTTGTTACGGTAGAGATCGCTATTAAGCGATAAGACCACTTATTGTATACTTTTTTCTTTGTTTCTGTATTGTTTTGTACTGATTTGTGGTGTTCAATACAGAGTATTTGTGTTGTATTGTATTGTAAGTGTCATAGTTGTGTAGTAAAAAGCTGTGGTAGCCTAGTACCTAGTGCCTCTCAAGCAGAGGGTCGTGGGTTCGAATGCCTCTGACTTTTTTGGAATTTATGAGCAAAATTATCTTTATCTTTTCTGAGGAGAACATCGTGAGGATGCCTGCCCCTACCTACCTACCCTACCTACCTGATACCTGGGCCCTATTTTATAAATGAACTTGTAGCTTTATAAAATAGCGCCCTGCGAAGCAATTCAATGGTGTGTGGAGTTCCCAATACGCATTGTGCCCGTAAACTGTATTATTGTACCTAACTGCAACAAGATGGAATAGATTCATACACACATCTAACTAATATTATAAATGCGAAAGTATGGATGGATTGATAGATGTTTATTTGTTACTCAATCACGCCAGAACGGCTCAACGGATCTGGATGAAATTTGGCACATAGATAGAGAAAAGTCTGGATCAGCACATAGGCTAACTTTTATCCCGGAAAATTGCGTAGTTGCCGCGGGATAGCGATAAACGAATTCTTTGCAGACTAAGTCGCTGGCAACAGCTAGTATATACATAAATCACGTCTTTATCCCTTATGGAGTAGACAGTTTAAGGCAACAAGATCTAAAGGCCACGTTTAGCATAATTATGGGCGTATATTTGGAAAGGGGAATCAAAATAGTGATGGGTTGCTAGCCGCATCGCCTATAACATGATTCCCTAGACGGGCTTTTACCATCTGTGCGGTAATTGAAGCAACTGGTACATTTAATGTTTTTTCTTTGCTCCCAGATCAATAGATACATCTATACAGATGTTAATCCCTCGTTAAAATTTTCCAACTAATTCGCTTCCGCTGCATGATACTTTAATATTTATAAAGCGTCAATAAAACCTTCGCTTCATTACATCAACGGAAAACGTATTTGCAGATGTTTCGAGGCATGATCATGGTATTTATCTTGCTGCTAACAAACAGAGTTCGAGCAAAAGTTTCATGATAAATGAGAGGTCATTTAACGTTTTGAATGTTGATTGTATTAATATCGCTTACCTCTTTGAAGTTCTCCGCGATGAAGACTATGTAAACACACAACGCTGCTAGATACGTCGTGGTTAGGGCGTAGTCAACAAAAGTTCTGAAATAAAAGAAAAACTGTTTGTTACTTCGTACCACATAGAAAACAACCTAATAGAGAGGACATGCCGTGTAATTCATCCTACTAATATTATAAATGCGAAAGTTTGTGAGGATGTATGGATGTTTGTTACTCCTTCACGCCATTACGGCTTAACGGATCTGGATGAAATTTGGAACACAGATAGTTTATGGACTGGAATAACACATAGGCTACTTTTTATCCCGGAAAAATTCCTAGTTCCCGCAGGATAGCGATAAACGAATTCTTTGCAGACGAAGTTGCGTATGCGATAAAATTAAGCCAAGTTTTTTGCGGTGCTTCTTGGCAATGATGGTATTTCCGAATACGCTGGTAGTTTAAAAAAACACGTAAAAGAGCCCTTGGCGGCCTATTTGCAAAATAAAGTTTTTGAATTTTGATCTTTTGACTGCCCAGCCGAAGGTCAAGCAGGGTACTTAAAATGAGCAAGCCAGATATTATGATCAATATGAATAGTTAATGCGTAGTCATTGAGTGGCATAGTGAGTCAAACTTTATTTTGATAACAACCAATAAATTAAATATAAAATCAATATTCTAATTAGGTAGGTACTTAATGACTTTGGTCCGTGTAGAAGATTACAGAAAAATAATCAAGAAAAAGTGTTAGTACGGTGTATTTAAGACGAAAAAATCTGATGTGGTGCCATTATTTAACAGCCTCTATTACCACTCTAATTGGTTAATTCCTCTATGTATCGATTAAAAGTTTCGCAATTTTCACACACATTATTATAAGAAAAATGGGGCTTAATCACGTAAATAAAAAGTATTTTTGCAAATACCTCGACGTTTCAGACGCGACTTTGCATCCATAACCTCGAGAGGACCATGATTAAGTCCCGTTTTTCTTATAATAATTCCTCTATGCTTCGTTTGAGAAAACTTCCTATTGATAATTGATAATTATGTACCTTGCTATTAAAATTGCATTGTATGTTATTATCTGCTTTGTATAATTACCTAACGAGCAACTTTTAAAATGAGCTACGGCAACAATAGCCGTTACGTCTTAATTGATGATAGCATATATTACCATATGAATAGAAAACGAATTTCGCGGTCAACCATTCATTAGCGAGAAAGTTTTATTTTGCCCGCTGTTTTTTACCCACGACGGAACGGAGAAGGTGAACGCGTTTATGGCGATAGGTTGTTTGTTTGTTTGTTTGTCCGCAAACGTATGTTCCCATTTATCTCGAGAACGGTAGGACCGATTTAGAAGCAGTTTTCTTTATTAGGTTCGTATTTGCTTAGCAGTGGCTTAGATAGATGTTTATTATGAATTACTTTTTGAGCCGTTAAAACGGCAATTACGTAGATGATATAATAGGAAGAAAGGTCTATAAGGTCTTTTTATTCTTAACTGTCCCATTTGGTAAACCTCGAAACGTCTCATTTTTGTTATTTTTTAACTATTTCATCGAAAAAAAAACAACTGGAGATAAAATATCAGCAAAATTATGTACAAAATATTGCCTCAGGTTTATTTGATAGCATAATACACCTTATTCTTTACAAAAATGTGTAGGTACATTGAGGTTAGAATTTTGTCTACCAAATAGGACAGTCAAGAATGAAATGACCTTACTTAAGAATTGTAGGTACCGCTATGGTGTAAAATGGGCCCCACTCAGCATAATGTTGCAGCAAGCCGCAACGCTGTTTTTCTGTGGGTTACTTCAGTATTTAATCAAAACTTATTCGGCAAAGGTGTGTTAACCGCTTTTACCCCAACTCATTTCGCGCTGCCTTTCAGCTTGCCGATATAATATGGGATGAAATCCCCTACGTCACATTGATTTTTTCCTTGTACGGCTTCGATTATGTGTTGAAAGAACCTCGTTATGCACGAGCTCCACATTGAAAGTTTTATAAAAGGAGTAATAATCTTATTCAATGAGTACAAGGCGCTTGATTGGCCAGATTCCCGGTAAGGATGTAGTTCGAGTTTCTATGGCTGACAATCTCTTCGATTGTTAGTTTAACTATTCGCCGCAAAAGAATAAGCAGGAAGAGAAGATGAAATCAAAATCTTTGCTACTTTTACCAAATAAGTGCTCATCCTACTAATGTTATAAATGCGAAAGTTTGTGAGGATGGATTTGACGATGTGAGTGTGCATGTTTGTTCCTTCTTCACGCAGAAACGACTCGACGGATTTGGATTAAATTTGGAATGGAGATAGTTGGTATCCTAGATTAACACTAGGCTACTTTTTATCCCGGAAAATTACATAAGTAGTTTTTGCGGGATAGCGATAAACATGTCAAAAGTCGTAGCTGTTTAATATGAGTCTGATTCTACGCGGACGAAGTCGCGAGCAAAAGCTAGTTATTTTATATAAAAGAAAGCAAATAAATTATATAGAGAAATACAATACCTAAAGTAGTAGGTATTTTTAGAGCCATTTCTTACAAACAGTAATAGGGAAAATGGATGTTATTAAAAAAACTGTAAGTGTAAAACACAAAATAAGTTTCCGGCTGGAAACTATGCTGAAAGCAAATAAATAGGTTTAGCCTAGGTTTAGCAGAAGTTTTATATAATATTTTGCACAGCCCGGCTAGCACGACAGCGCACAAGAGTCGCGTCGCGCGCGAGATAGATAACCCGTCTCTTTCTAGAACGAACAGTAAGAAAAAGACGGGCAATCTATCTCGCACGCGACGCGACTCTTGGGCGCTGTCGTGCTAGACGTGCTGGCTTGGTTATCTTGCACGTAAGTTTGTAGCGAAGTAGCAAGGTAGGTAAATATTTTTTGTTCAATGAAATGGACCTCCACAAAGTAACGCCTGATTCAATAAAAAAATTAAGCTGGGTATATTAATAAGGTATTATATTGTATCGCTTTTTCATTCAAAGTTAGGTTCGTTATTAAAAGTCACGTGGAGTAACTCAATTCTTACGTCCATTTATTATCCTTGGAGAAAGTTTTCTTTTGCACAAAGAAAATTACTTCTTGCAACTTTTGCAAATTATTCAACATTAATAAATTGGTGTTTTCAAATTTATTCTACGTTTCAGTGTGAAACGTGCTTCTTACAAGGCCACGTAGTATGATTACGGGCGTACCTATAGGTGGAAAGGGGAATCAAAATAGTGATGGGTTGCTAGCCGCATGGGCTATAACATGATTCCTAAGATTTTCGCCCATTCCCTCGATGGGCTTTTACCACTACGCGGGAAGCAACTGGTACAGTCACCAGCATAAATAAGTGATCACTTTTGCACCTTGTCACTTTAAAGTCATGTTTGAAAAACCATACGAAATCATGTAACGACTGAAAGCGACAAGGTACAAAAATGATCACTTATTTATGCTGGTGACTGTACATTGTATTTTTGAAGTGAAAACTTCTTTAGCGGCGTTGGGCACTTTTTGGGATGGGTAAAAAATGTTAAACTCACGTCAGGCGTAAAACGAAGAGAAAGTTTAAACAAGTACCAGGATATCAGATCCTCTAAGTTTATTTTTAAATACGAATGAATCGCGCTCGATTTTGGAATTGTTTTTTTGTTGAGTCGTGGAGCAAAAGTACTAGGGCATTGTTAGAGGTCTGTCAATATAGAATAGATAATACTTACGTACGTTTTTTTTGTAAGCCACCAGGTACGGTACGCGTCTTAAGCGTCATGGAGGTTACAACATTAAAATTTAATCTAACCCGTTGTTTTCACTTCTGCCGGCACACCCGAAGTTCTTTTTTTTTGTAACCAGACCAGCATGGAAGGAAATAAAGATTGCGATAACATTTTTGTAAAATCTACATAATGTACTTTTTGTAAAATCTCAGGGGAATTCAGCGAAGTCCCAGAATTTCAACTACCAGATGTGGTTCACGGGAGCGAATAATTGATTAAATCAAACGTTACTGCGCGGATATCCATTATGAATGAGCAAATAAAATGTTTACTTTGCCACTCAGCTACCGAGTTTTTGTTAACAGGAGCGAGCTTTCTCGAACGAACAGTAAGAATAAGACGGGTACCTACGTAATCTATCGCGCGCGCGACACAGCTCCTGCTGGCACTCGTGCTAGCTGTGCACAAATGTGGCAAGGGAATATAATATCCAGTGTTAGCAAAGCCTCCTAAGCAGTAGGCAGTAGGCAGTAGGCAGTGTGAGGTCAGTTTATAATGGTAATTACATAGACAGACATGAAAGTTGGATCTTTAGTGTGTTAGTACGTGTTATAGCGGCAATAGAAATACGTCATCTGTGAAAATCTGTCTAGCCATCACGGTTCCTGAGATACAGCCTGGTGAAAAACAGACAAACGGACAGATGGACAGCGGAGTCTTAGTAACAGGGTACCGTTTATACCCTTATGGTACGGAACCCTAATAAAAGTAGCACGCAGTAGTAGTTACCTCGCAAAGTTAGCCCATGGTCGTAACCGCCGCGGCCCGTACTCGAAGGCAGCCCCACACGTCTCAGCGAACCCCATTGATGGCTTCTTTGCGTCCACACACACCTCTTGCGATGTCCTTACCTGGAATAAAATAGGGAACAACAATTTAATACTCGTACATTTTATACGTATTAATACGCCTGGTATGGCGTAATATTTGTATTTTTGACGTTAACGAATAAAATGTATTAATCTAACTAATATCTAATCTAACTAATATTATAAATGCGAAAGTATGGATGGATGGATAGATGGATGGATGGATGGATGGATGGATGGATGTTTGTTTGTTACTCAATCACGCCAGAATGGCCCAACGTATCTGGATGAAATTCGGCACATAGATAGAGAAAAGTCTGGAATAGCACATAGGCTACTTTTTATCCCGAAAAATTGCGTAGTTCCCGGGGGATAGCGATAAACGAATTCTTTGCAGACGAAGTCGCTGGCAACAGCTAGTTTTATATATATCCATCATTGAATATGTTCAGGGACGATTAGCAAATGGCCTACATTTAGAAACCTGTCTGTAGTTGTATTATAATGTTTACTTTAGAGTATCAATATCGATACTCTAATTACATTCAAACTTTGAACACCTTCAATAGCAAAATCTCTGTCTATTATAATATTATCTTAGAATTTAAGAAAAAAATCCTTAGGCTCAGGAATGGGGAATCAAAATAGTGATGGGTAGGTAACCGCATCACCTATAACATGATTCCTAAGATTTTCATTTTCACCCATATTTTACCTCTATATAATTTACCGACCTGCTGAAATATCCTGGACACCTTATTAAACCAAGCATCGGAAGTGTATGAAAAATTGTTTGTGACAACAGTGTTTTGTTTGACAACATGTTAAAGTAGTGGTTAAATAGAAAGAAAGAAAGAAAAAAGACATTTATTCTCTTTTGAAAGACACAGAAATAGAGCATACACACAATTGTACAAAAATCAACGCTTGTATAAAACAACGCATTTATTTATCTTCGGGGATAGTGCAATACCGCGTAACTAGCACTGGTAAATACTGCGTATCTGCACAACACCCATAGGGAATATCCGCGTAACTGTCATTGGTTAATACTGCATATCGATATAAACTTTCGCGATTTATTATTAGAAGAAACAAGAATTATTATAAGAAGATTTTTATTTACGTGATTAAGTCCCGTTTTTCTTATAATAATACCGTGTATCTAATAAAATGCAGCCAAATTAAGATTTCCCGCCAACGAACGTAAAATTCTGATTAGAATACAGACCAGTTCAAACTAGTATAAAGTCGAGTGTTGTGTAGATACGCAGTATTTACTAGTGCTAGTTACGCGGTATTGCACTATGGGTGTTGTGTAGATACGCAGTATTTACTAGTGCTAGTTACGCGGTATTGTACTATGGGTGTTGTGGGTGTTGTGTAGATACGCAGTATTTACCAGTGCTAATTACGCGGTATTACACTATCCCCGACGATATGGAAACCGTTATCGAACGTGTGTTTGATCGTGCTTACCAGAACATAGACACAGTGCGTGCAAATGAAGCCCACGATGATGGTACCAAGAGCTCCCGCGACCAGACCCGCATTCTTGAAGGCAGCAGGCATCGCTAGGATACCAGAACCCAGGGAGGACTTCAGCAGATGCACTGTGGAACCTATCGTCCTATTGGAACAGAATAATAGTATTTTAAGCACTTCACTACATAGTATAAAACAAAGTCGCTTTCCGCTGTTTATCCTTTATGCTTAGATATTTTAAACTACGCTTCGCGGATTTTGATGCGGTTTTTTTTAATAGATAGAGTGTTTCAAGATGAAGGTTTATCTAACTAATATTATAAATGCAAAAGTATGGACGGATGGATGGATGGATGGATGTTTGTTTGTTACTCAATCACGCCAAAACGGCCCAACGGATCTGGATGAAATTCGGCACATAGATAGAGAAAAGTCTGGAATAGCACATAAGCTACTTTTTATCCCGGAAAATTGCGTGGTTCCCGCGGGATAGCGATAGACAAATTCTTTGCAGAGTCGCTGGCAACAGCTAGTAATGTATAATTCTATGCAGACGAAGTCGCGGGCTTCTACTAGTACATACATAAATCACATATTTCTTACTTACGGGCAGAACTTAAGGTAACAAGACTATGAGGCCACGTTTAGCATGATTGTGGGGGTATAGGTGGAAAATGGAATCAAAATAGTGATGGGTTGCTAGCTGCATCGACTAATAACATAATTATTCTCGATGTTATTACAAAAATGTTAAACACGTGTCTGGAAAATAATCTATTGCAAAATCAACCTTAAATCAATGGATTAATTTTTAGACACGCGTTCAACGTCTGTTTAACTTTTTTTGTAACACCGTCTATGTTTTTCTGTGCTCCCAAACCATCATGAAAGGCGTTCATATAAATTTAATTTAATGAATTCTCACAAATTCTGAATTGTAACAAACGCACTGGCTGGAATGTTTCCAGTATCAACAGTCGCATTAAATTAAATTTAATTCTTACAAATTCTGAATTGTAACAAACGCACTGGCTGGAATGTTTCCCGTATCAACAGTTGCATTAAATTAAATTTAGAACTACTTTCCATTTCATAAATTGTTTAATTAACTAAATAAAATTAACCGTCTAGCCATTTTGATGAAACTGTTCTCTGAACTCCGAATGCACTTTACTCGTTTAATTGATATTTAAATGTTTGTAGCCACTCGTAACTAAAAGGATTATTAAATAATTAAATACTAATTACATCAACTAAGTACCTAACAGCCCGTGCTCTTAGAATGCCATTCGGGGTCTTGCTGTCTCCCTCGCTCGGCCGATTCAAGTATCAAACCCCTAAGAGTGAGTGAGATAGCATACAAACCAGATTGGCATTCTAAGGGCTCACGCTCTGTACATGTGGATGTGACCTGTGTGCTTATTGTCTAACTCGCTCGCAATCGCCATCGTGTTCATTTTGACAGTTCATGTATGGGCTGACAATTGGCATCGGAATCAGCTAGCTGTCACATTCGTACAAGAATTGTCAAATTGAACGCGATAGCGATTGCGAGCGAGTTATACAATAAGCCTACAGCACGGCTAGCATAAGAGCGCACGGGATAGACTACCCGTCCCTTTCTAGAACGAACAGTAAGAATAAGACCTACTTATTTTTTTAACCTCTAACCATTGACTTACGATAAACAACTAGACTCATAATCACGCTCAAAAACTGTCGGAAGCAAAAGTCTGCACGACGCGTCTATTGTGCAGAGTTTTGGTTCAGTCGTGTTTCGACCGCGCTTCGATAACAATGTACATGTCTCTTTCGCACCGTAATCTCAAACGCATGAGAACAAGAGACAGACAGGTTTCCAGCGCGTGGCGTCGTGTTATTACTTCGAACGATCGTATGCAATTGACATTAAACATTACTGCCACAAAATAAGGTGTTAATTTGAATGAATATGTTAATGTTATCTGTGTAAGTTGATGTGTTGACACACACAACACATAGACAACGCCGCTCGGACGTTTCTTGAGGCACTTTTGTTTGCGATTGGGAGTCTATTTGTTTATTTTAAGTCAATGCCTCTAACGCCAAAAGAGAGGTGTTATAAGTTTGATCTCTCTCTCTCTCTCTCTCTCTCTCTCTCTGTGTTCTTTGAGTGTATCGAAAGAATAATAAATCTTTTTCTCTTTCATTGTGTGTTTCTCTCTCATGCTTTTGTTAACAATGGTATAGTAAATAGTACTAAATGTCATATCAGTTACGTTTTTCATATTCTTTGAATTAAAAATCCAATTAGGTATTAAAATACTTAAGGATTTTAAAGCAGTCTTATTGCTAAAAACACGAAGTAATTAATATGATTAAAGAATTAGCCTAAGAGACGTCTAATTGGTTTTCTTAGTAGAAAAGCAATAAAACAAGCGAGTCGCAGTTACTTTCAGAGAAAAGTATTAAACGAAAATAATTTCTTGTACATGGCCTTAGTTGATTAAGCGCCAACATAAAATTAAATTGTCGTTGTTGTGTTTTACCTTAGGCTCTGTCTACCCCGTAAGGAATAAAGAAGTGATTAATGTATGTTTGTATGTATGTACAATACTTACGAGTTCGGATGCGAAACATTTCTGTGTTCAAACGGATTGTATTCCTTTTCATTGATGATTTCCTTTGAGCCTAAACTCAGTGTAGATTGGAAGCCGGGATTTCCTGCCAAATCCGCCCTGAAATCAGATAAAGCCTGATTTTAATTTTATGGTATAACGCGTTCGTATATAAGATGCGCAAGCCATTTTTGACCGACTACAAAAGAGGAGGTTCTCGATCCAAATGCATATTTCAAGATTACGTTCCCCAATAGAACACTTACTCCCTTATTCATAAATTTAGCAATCGTTTGTTCTTATCTGTCACTTTGAGATTTTCCTTTCACAGAGAAGGATAAACGATTGCTAAGTTAGCAGAAGCCTACAGAGTGTTTATGAATAAAGGGTAAAAAAATTCTGTCCGGCCGACAAAGTGTTACAGCCTTATTCATAAAAAATCCTTGATTGAGGTTTGATCAGTTCATTAGTTAACAGACTGATTAAGCTTATTTGACAGTTGTTAAAAAGTATGATTCATAAACGCTTGCTAGCAGTCTGTTAGCTAATGAGCTGCTGATGAATGGATTAGACGCGTTATGTTGTCACCTTGACAAATCATAGACCATAAATGGCTTTTTAGAGAATAAAAAAAAAAGTTGACAGCAGTGGCAGCGAATTAGCGGGAAACCAGCGAATTAACACGACAGACGAGGCAGTGTGGATCTAGTTTCCTTTACCTTTCTCGAAGGGGATACAAACTTAAAACAAAAAAAACTGTCTTGCGTATGGTTTTGCTCTTTGCAAAATCAGCTGTTCATATTTGTGGCGGCCATTTTGTGAGTTAGCAGAGAGATAAAGGAGCGTCTACGGTCCACTAACTTTCGGAAGACTTAACAGACCCTTGAAGGATGATTAGCGCTAATTGACGTTTATGAATCATGTTTTTTTTGCATCGGTCCTATAGCGAGCTTATAGCGAGCCTCTAACTTTTTATGAATAAGGCTGCTAGTCATTAGAAAAGGTCTGGACCCTATTTCATAAAGCTACAAAGCTATACTTACGAGCGGAAGTTTCTTTTTGACCCTATACAATACAATACAATAATTACAATAACTCTTTATTGAACACCACATATAACAATCAAAACAGAAAAAAGGTATACAGAAGTATACCTATAGTACCTATATGTGTTAGATAGAGACTTCCGCTTATAAATTGTAACTTATAGCTTTATGAAATAGGGTCCCGGTGTTTACATACAATTCCAAGCAATTTCCTAATTTTTCATACTTACGTTGAATTGAAATTGTCCAATATGATGGTCGATTTTTTTTCTTCTTTGCCCATTTTGTCTTGTTTTCTGGAACAAAACAAAGTAAGATTAAAGCCTTAATTTTGATTGATTAAATGGAATGTAAAACCTTCATAGGGTTGTTCAATCAAAGTAATCCAACTTATTGAAATATTCCAGAACTATTCTGAGAAACTTCGCATAAGATATTGAAAACTCATTCACATTACGCACTTTGTGGAATAGTACATTACTGCCGAGGCCGGGAAATTGTAATTCGCGGATGAGTATATATAGTTTGACGGACGACGCGTAGCGGAGTCCGTTAATAAATACGAATCCACGAATTGCCGTTTCCGCCGAGGCATGTATAGTGCTTTTCTCTAATAATGCGAGGAAATAAAATAAAATGTTAAAATATTCCACTGACTTGCATGCAATTGAACAAAATTGACGCAATATTCTACTCCCGCATAGTGGTGGCAATAACGGCTGTTTTGCAATAATGAATAACAGTGTTGTGTTATTCTTAAATAGCTGTTATTGTAAACT